>JAYESD010000006.1:65281795-66501403 GCA_036927565.1 Tuctoria greenei
TTTGCGAGCCCAAGTCCTTGACTTGACTCTCATTAGTTCAAAAAACACAACACCATACGTAAGCACCTCACATAAGCATGTTGCAAACATAGCAAGATAATACCAGCCTTAACCACTAAAATACACCAAGAACTTAGCAAATGAATACTAAGCAAACCTTACCATAAGCGTAAAGAATGTTTGAAACATTGCAAGTTAAAAGCAGGACCACTACGATCTTGCACCGGACCTTGCCAAAGCTAACCGGACCTTGCGCTGGACCTTGCCAAATCTAATCGGATCTTGCGCCTGACCTAGCAAAAGTTTGTCGAACCTCACATTGGACCTTGCTAGAGCTACCCAAGGCATGTCGGACCTATCATTGGACCTTGCCGGAGCTACCCAAAGCATGTCGAACCTTTTGTTGGACCTTGCCGGAGCTCGAACCTAGAGTCGGGCCTCTATGAAAAGTGTGTTTTGACAATATTCAAAACTTTTATTGAAATATCCAATATATTCAGCACACATAGGTCTCACATCCGGATTTGATCTCAAAAATATGTATGGGTTCTGAATTATTTTCCATTTGGCGTCCACTAGGATGGGAGAATTTTGCTCACATAGAGGAAAGAGGTTCACGCCTTCTCTCCATGCAATTCCTTTGCACCCTTAAAATAGGATTTGATAGTATTTCTTTTAGATTATTTTAAAAGGAATCAACATCCTATGGAAAGAATTAAGTGAAATCAAAGGCTTCCATAAACGTTGTTTGCTAGATTTAGACAATTTGCCTATGTTTAACAAACAATGTTTTTGGCATGAATTGACTAGTGAGGTCAGATGTAGTGCTCCTAGGAATAGCCACTTGCACAATCCTACTTTACGCTTCATGCATAGATGGGTGGTTATGACTATGTTCCCTTGAGGAGATGTTAGAGTAGTGCGCAATTATGAGCTAAAAATTTTGTTTGCCATGGTTAGAAAGATAAAAGTTGCTCCAGTTATTGCCATGATGACACAATGGTTAGATTACATTTCAAGGACAGGGCCAATTGAATGTACTTCTTGATTACCCGCATTGCTACTAGGTTTGGAGCACTAGAATATACTTAATTTGAATATTTTGAAACCAAATGAGAATTAATTAATGAAGATTAGCTAGTGCAAGGACATGCCCTTAATAATGATCATGATAGCTCTTTAATGTCTTTTATCCCGGCTTTGTCAATGAAATTTGGTTACCTCACCCGGATTTTCATTTGTACAAATGTTGGAGGCTAACCATTGATCTTCTTCCCATCGAGGGAGGCCGAAGAAGTAATGTCTCTGGCAGGATAACTAGAACCTGTGCAAGGAGAGCGGTCTTGCCTCCAACAACCTCC
Organism: Tuctoria greenei; assembly: GCA_036927565.1. NCBI lineage: Eukaryota > Viridiplantae > Streptophyta > Magnoliopsida > Poales > Poaceae > Tuctoria > Tuctoria greenei. Next base: position 65,283,157 of record JAYESD010000006.1, read on the forward strand.
ACGGTCCATGAGTACAAAGAGGAAGAGGACCCAACGGGTGATGCACCCGGATGGACTCAACCTCCATCGTATGAGACCAAAGGTCTGTCTTGGCATGGATGTCCGGGTACCACATGGGAGCCACCTTAATCCACTTCAAGCTCTAGTAGCTTGCCTCCAACATCCATGAGAAGATGCCTTTCCTCTTCGGCTAGAAGTCATCATGACTATAGCCAAGGAATGACAAATCTAACTAGACGTATGGAAGATCTTGAAGTGAGGACGGGAGACATCTACAACACTCTCCAAGAGCATGTCCAAGGTACCCAAGATTGGCAACAACACATGGACGCTCAGTTCACCGACTTCAACTCCACGCTATAACAACAAGCCGATCTCGCGGCATACTTTTGTCGTCAAGAGTTCAACCCTCATCACGGAGGTGATTGAAGAACAAGCTTGGGGGAGAACCCCCACTTGAGGTAAATTGTATCACACCCTTGCATATTTATTTTCCATTCAACCACCATTCACCTTGCATATAAAAAAAAAGTAGAATAGATTTGCTTTCAATTAAAATAAAAGATGTGCGGTAAGAATGGTTTAGAATTCACATAGATGAAATGATGAATATTTGCTCTATTTTAATTTTCCTAAGTCCCTAGTTTACAACTTACTACTCTCCAAAATATTGCTTTCATTGGCTAAAAATTACTTCTGCCTTGATTTAGAAATTGTGGGTAGCAAAAGCTTAATCCTATTCTACGTTGTTGTAAGATATGATATAGTGATAGGGATGCTATTCCATGTTTGAAAGTGAAACTTAGATTTTCGGAGAAATTCTAAAAAGATTTAAGTTACTCTCATTTGATTGGAAATACCTACCAAAGCCATATGATATTGTTACATTGGTAGACCTTATGCATATGCTATTTGTCTTCACATTGAGCCTAGTCCAACTAGTATAGACCTATGTGAGAATTCATTCATTTCTTTTTGAACTCAAGACTTCACTTGCACATGCTATACTTCTACACTAGAAGTAAGCAAAATTCCATCATTCAACAATAAAAAGAGAAACTCTATACCCTTCATGTTTAGTACTCTCTCCAAGTTTATTGCATAAAAAGGGAGTAGAAGACGTGGCTACAAGAAAAAAAATAAAATGCATGCTTACATCAAAAGCATGAGAAAAAAGTATCCATGTTTCATCCATGCAAAATAAGAGAGTCTACATAAATAGGAGTGATCTCAAACATCCACTTACACTCCATCACACATGCATGCACAAGTCTTGAATCAAATAGTTTTGAATTGATTTCTCCTAAGGCTTGCTTTTTTGACTTAGCAATATTATGTGTTGCAAATATGCCTACTACATTCCCTAACAAGCTCCACATGCAAGACTTATTTAGTGGTAGGATGAGTATAGGCAAAATGCCTTGGTGAGGAAATATTTCCACTACACACAAAGGAGTGATTGAGAGAATCAAATTGAGGTACTTAAAATCTAAATTGAACTCTCCAGAATTTGAGTGGAACTTGATCTCTAGAGTATGCTTGCTCCATTTGCTGTTCTATCTTTGAACCACCCATGAATAGGAGAAGGCACAAACCCCATAATGACTTAAGACGGGTGAAGTACCATGCCAATTTTTACAATACTATGTAGAGTATTTTTTGTGCACATGATACTTTTGAAAAATATAACATTGTAGCAACTCCTGATCATCAATCTAAAGTCTTGACTTTGCTCAGGATGAACAAAGGATAAGCTTAGGGGAGTTTGTTGACAGCTGTTATATACCAATTTCACCCATCAATATAACTCAATTATGTGAAGGAAATACCATTTCTTGCACACATCACCTTTCTATTTGACCTATTTCCACTTGTCCTTGGAGAAATAGTGCATGAAGGCATTTATTGCAGGAAATGAGGTAAAAGAGGGGGCGCGATCCTATAAAATATCATTCCAGCCAATCGAGCATCGACATGTGGCATCACATGGATCAAATGGTCCACAAACAGCAGTATCTGAAGCCATCCAATTGTGTACCACTCATATCAGTCAATGGGACCCACCTAGAAGTCACCCAGAGGAAGCACATTGGAATTGATACAACTTTCTGTTCAGTCGACGTGGTGGTTCGATCGACGCCTTCCTGGCGCCAAACTCAGTCAGCTTCCATGTGTCGACCTCCTGTGGTGCACTGATCACGATGAAGACTGATTCACGCATTTTTGGTGGCGAGAACCGACCATTCTCCAGCTGTAAATAGGACCCTACTCTCACTTCACATACACACCACTTGAGTATTCATTCTATTTTATCCACTATTCTCCATAGTTTTAGAGGAGTTTAGGCTGTAGAAGGAGAGTCTATAGTCCATAGTCCAAGTTAGGACGGAGCAGAAGGAGTCTCTCTCTTCCAAATTCCAAATTGAGAAAGGTATAGCTCTCATATTCCTATTTATATTTGTGACTTTGTTCTTCATAGATATGTTATCTTTAGTCTTCTTTTATTCATATACTTGGATAGAGCGTTTCTTGTTTGATTGTAGATTCCATGTATGTGGTAGGAGTAGTATTTATGATTATACCATATCATTCTCATTATAGCATCATAAACACTACAAACTCCCACTATAGTCTAATTAGTTATGACATGACCATGTTAATACGAATAACTTATGCTATGTTCTAACATGGGTTCAATGATGTTTAGGTTAGTCGTTGCCTTAGGATGGCTTGTGCCTAGGCTCCTAAGGTATTTGCTTAATATGCTAGCATGGTGCTAGGATAGTTAAGTAGCGTTGGATGTCTCGTAGACCCACAGATTGAAGAGGTAGGCAGTAGGTGGTGACAGCCCTATTTGTCCTTGTAATCCTCCACGTTTGGCTATACCACAGGCTCTTTGCGGGAGTCGTCCTAGTATTGCTAGGGGTAAACCCGTGCCCGATGTGTTGAACAACTTGGCTTAAGAATTCATCATTGACATGTTCATTAGTATATAACTTAGGCTATTTATATGTATACTAGAAGCATTGTAGGAGTAACTCCCCAACTCTTAGCCTAATCCCTCTTTGACCCATTTATCCCCCTTAGAATAGGATGTTGTTGTGTGTGTCACACTACCTCTACTTATCTATTATCCATCCTCACTAGAACCATACATAGATCAATCTACCCTCTTCATTTGATGATTGCTATGCTTTCACTTAGGCTTACTTTGGGAAAATATAAATGACACTCTTGAAAATACTCTTAAAGGGTAAATGCTACTTCGTAGTTTCCGTACGCTTGCGGATTTTTATCTGTGACATAAGAAACGTCAACAAGCATTTTTAGCACCATTGCCAGGGATGATTTGTTAGTGTTTCTTAAGAACTATCAACACAAGCCCTCTTGGTTCTTTACTTGCTCTTCTTGTTGCCTTCCTCTCATAGTAGTTGTTGCCTCTTCTTCTTATCATCATCCTCTTGAACGTTTTGATGAAGAAGGCTATCTCCTCATCATCCATATCGGTGCTTTCATCATTGCTATCTTCACCTTCATGTGTTTCTTATACTTATTTTCCCTTGGACTTTGGTGAAGCATTTAGTGCAATGACCATTTTCTTGGATGAAGTCACCTTTGCGAGGTCTGTCGCATGTTGAGCTTCCTTCTCTGTCATCTCGTGGTTGATGATCTTCCCTAGCACTTCATGGAGAGTCATCTTGTGAAAGTTTGGGCTCTCCCGAATCAAAGTGCATATGGTGATGTTGCGAACCTTGAAGGCTCTTATCAACCTCTTAACAACTTCATGGTTCGTCCATTTCTTGCACGCATAGGCTCAGCACTTGTTGACTAGGGTCTTGAGCCGGTTGTACATCTCTTGAAGAGTCTCAACATCTTCTAAGGCAAACCTCCCAAGCGCCCCACACCAAGTCATCTCAATCTCCACCCCACTGATCTGTTGAAGGTGTTGTTGCGATGTCGACGAAGCCTTTCACTGGTACACGTTGAAGACGACGGTGGGTAACACTGCCAAATTTGGATGGTAAAGGTTTCGTGGTGAAGAAGCGAGCAGTCCCGTAGACCGCTTCTTAAAAACTCTATTAGCCCTTTTCCCGATGTAGGTTTTCAAGGGCTAGCAGTTTTGAAGACATACTCTCTCGATTTTCAGTGCACAGCGGCTCTCGAGATGCAGCAGACCACAATGGTTGTGCAAGGTGCGAGAACTAGGTCGAGATTGTGATTGTGGTGATTTAGCCTTTGCCCAGGCCTGTTATATATAGAGGGAAGAATCCAATGTGAACAAGACTTCAATGTGAACACAAGTCGAATGTGAACACAAGTTCAATATGAACACAAGTCCAGTGTGAACACGACTCCAATGTCAATATAACATCTGTACCGGTTCTATTAGACAGATGCAGATGTTGCATTCGAACTGATGCATTTGCCATTTTGACTTCTAATATAACAGACATGAGCCTTTGAGATTTATTAGGATTTTTAGTTGAATTAACCCCTCATGAGCTGAAATTCTAACACCCTCATCCATTTTCATTAAAAGGAAAATTTGAATGTTTTAAAGTTACAACTGTGGTAACTGCTGATGTGTTGTCATTACATCCTTAGCACCACTATGTACAACATCTCAATCATTCTCACCAGAAGGTTTCTAGCACTGTTTAGTCAGAAGATTGGCGGCAGGTTAACAGGCCAAGCTGTGAGCCTGTGAATCTCCCGTCATTAATTGTCCATCTTTGAGCTTCCACCTTTAAGCTATCTGCACTCGTTTCCTCTAAAACATACTCTATATACTATTCTTCTTCTACTCTTCTAGTATATCTTCTAAACTTATACATATCTAGTATTCTTTACAGTATACCACTGCGGACTAGTGGTTAAGTACTCTGAGTAGCACTACTCAGGTCTTGAGTTTGATTCTCAGTGGGAGCGAATTTCAGGCTAACTTTCATAGGGCTAAATGCAGCAACTCTACAGAGGAAGTCATGAACGCTGGATTTGAGGTGCACTTACAAAAAATATGAAGGGATGAACGTGCCGTAATATTTGGCCTACGAAGTTCAGCCCACAGTCGTCTAGTTATCGTCGTCTTGTTCTAAACAATAGACTCTGAGTCGTTTGTAATAAATTGATCATAACCTTTTTAAAAGGAAAAATCGAAGCTTTATCCATCATAAAAAAATACTACTGCGGACGGGTTTATGCCCTCGGTAATTACCTGAACTACCTTTCCTGCCACACTGGAAGATTCTAGCATTACTTTCTTTCCTAATCCCCTAGCACATCCGTATTAATTGTGAACGTAGACCCTTGACATCTTCCTTCCCACCTAATCAATTCTAAGTTGCCGCATTGCATCGCCCGGTCCAATACCAAAGCTCTTCAGGTCCTTTGTGGTAACAAAAACACACAGTGAAGGTCTTCTTCAGCACTACCTGTAACTGAAGCCAAATTGGTGGCCTTAATAGTCGCAAAACTGCTGCCAAGTAATTGATGCAGTTCAGCGTAGTTATTTTATTTACAAGCAGATGCATGGTGATTATTTTTTATATTTCCGTGGTTGTGATAGAATATTGGCGTATGTTATTTTAAATGTTTTCGCATTTTTTCCACAGTTGGCATTTTTTCGCATTTCAATTGATTTCCTTTGCATTTCTGAATGCGATAGAATTGGCGTACGTTGTTCCAGATGATTTCTCAGTTATCTACAGTGGTCCTTGGCCAGCATGTCTTTGTGGATGTGATAAAATTGGCGTGCGTTGTTTATTTCTCAATTGATTTTTTGTATTTGTGAATGTGATAGAAATGGTATAAAGAAATAGCAGGGTATCGTAAAAAGAAAAAAGAGTTGAGGTACGTAGAAATAGCCGGCAATCAACGATCGAGACGGCTTCACGTTCTATTCTATCTGGTGCCGTTTGCCGCATCCGTTTGCCCGTAAAAAAACTGGAATCCCGAAGCCGAAATACGCAGAAAAAAAGGGATTTAAACTGGAATCCCGAAGCCGGAGCAAGCTCAGCCCCCAGTAGTCTTCATTGCCCGGCGGCGTACGTCACGCCGCACCGCACCACCGTGCGTGGTCACAGGGCCACTCCCTCTTCTAAAAAAGCGACTCCAGCGCAAAAGCCATCCGAATCGAATTAATTAGTCGCTCCTGAGACCCTCAACTAGTCGATAGATTAGTCAAAGATTAATTGCCAACTTGCACAGACGTAGAGCCAGTATCTCCTTAAAAAACAGATTTTTCTTTTAAAATATTGCAGCCGAGAGGCAGCTGGTTGATAGCATGCATAGCATGCTCGGCGACAATGCAAGCTGCAGCGGCGCCAGATACATGGGAGGTAGGGCCCCAACGACTGAGGAGCACGCACGGCACGCCACTTGATTATGCAGCATCGTCAAGGGCCGGCCAGAGAGAGCGGAGGAGCTGGAGCCGGGGCCGATTTGTTTGGGGTGATGGCAACGGCAACCTCAGCTTTTGGCGGCATCCAAGGGGCAGGCCGCGCTTGCCCGTCCACTCGGGCCGCGACCCAGTCGCTTTCCAAACTTTTTGTCTCTGTCCCTGCTTTGCTTCCGTTGTTGTTTCCATCCACAAGCCCCTTCCGCGGCATACTTAAATGTTTGTCTATTGGTTAATTACTGTCATTAACCAATAAACTTGTATTTAATCATTAAACCTTAAATCTATAAGTTAATCAACTACAAATTTTTTGGATTGATTATTTTACAACTAACATAATTCTTACAATTTTGAATTAACAACTATATATTAACAATTAACAAGAATACTCATCTTCTTGGATTTTGGCACCGCTGCCGCGCCAAGCGCCTGCCTCCACCGTCGCTCCGTGCACCTGCCTCAGCCATCGCGTCGCGCAGCTGCCTGCGGCCACGCCGCGCACCAGCGCCGAGGCCGCCAGTTAGGGAGCCGCACCATTGCTCGCCGGTCTTCGCCATCAGACATCGCCATCGTCCGTCAATCTCCGCCGTTGGTGCGCCGCCGGAGCGCCGATTGCCCCCTGGACGTTGCTAAGGGATCGGGGTGTCTGGTACTTTGGTGGTGAGGTAAGGTTTGAGTTGAAGAGATAATAAAAACAGAGCTAGCACAAATGTTAAAGCAGATCTAAAGGTTGTCTAATTTTTTTTGAATTTCAGGCACATGATATATATCATTTCTGTTAACCTAAACATTTGTATTAAACCTCCTCCACAAGGATCTATTCTCTACCTCCATTAAATTTGCGTCCTTTGCATGCGTTGGTTTCAGATGCTACTCACACGAGGACAGTATTCGTTTCGATTACTATACAAGCATCAGAAGTACACTGAGACAACAATATTTAAGTTGATTTCTACTTGGTAGTATGTTGACATGGCAATATTAGGGATGATCCATTATTGCTATCCAAGCTTGGAGCTCGGTACGTTAAAATGTCAAATGTTAGATGATCCGCAGAGGCATACTATAAATCAGGTTTAAATTTATAGGATTTAAAGAAAAATACTGAAAAAATAGAAAAAGATAGGTGTATAAAAGATGCTTTAGATGATGGAATAGCCTTAGTTGCCGTTAGCGCAGGGAAGAGCGGAGCCTGTGTGCGCGCAGAGGATCCGGGGGTGGAAGACAGCGGTATTGCGGCAACACGGAGGCGCCAATCGCCGCGCCCGATGTAATTGGAACCCCAAGATGTCCTCGTGCCCCTGCCTGCCATTGTCTCTCTCCGTCTATATAAGTGACCTCGAGCTTCTCACCCCCTAGCCAGCTGTTAATAGCTCACTACTCTCTTATCGCTATTCCAGCTACGACACTAATTTAGAAGACCTGTGCTCCGTCCGCGCTGCAAGCTGCTTAAACGAACTGCTGCGTTGTGGATCGACCCAGTCGAGGCGAAGCGGCCGAGATGAGCTGCAACGGGTGCCGCGTGCTGCGCAAGGGCTGCAGCGACGCCTGCGTGCTCCGGGCGAGCATCGAGTGGATCGACGGCGCCCAGCCGCAGGCCAACGCCACCGTCTTCGTCGCCAAGTTCTTCGGCCGCGCGGGCCTCGTCGCCTCGCTCGCCGCGGTCCCTTTACAACAGCGCCCAGGTATACTTCCATTTCATCTTTTGCAACCTCAATCTTTATTTGTCTAGATGAGCAACAGTGTTGAGTATGACACACCACCTCGTCTGTCCTACTACTACTGACTGTCTGTGACGAGGAAGGGACCCCGTACCCATAAACGATGGGTTCTTTATTGGGGTGTTGGTGTTACGCGGCCTTCCGACGTCCCATAGGACAACAAAAGAGAATTTTTTAGCCATGCCCAAATTGTGCTGCACCGAACAGATACCATCGTAGTAGGACAACACTTTTTTATCTGGCCAAAACTAAATACTACGTAGTGTCTTTTAAATTTGAATTGTGATTCGTGACTGCTAGCGTTTTTTTGTGGAAACTACATACTAACATTGTTGCCATGCACGACGGATGGATGGATGGATGATACAGCCCTGTTCCGGTCCCTGTTGTACGAGGCGTGCGGGCGGACGATCAACCCGCTGAGCGGCGCCATCGGGCTCATGTGGACGGGCAACTGGGACCTCTGCCAGGCCGCCGCCCGAGCTGTCCTCCGCGGCGACTCCCTGTGCGCACTCTCCGCCACCCCCGCCGCCTTCACGGACCGCGACGTGGAAGGGCTCTACGGCGACGTCGGCGGCGTGGCCTCCTCCAACTCCTCCTCCTCCTCCGCGCTCTCCAGGAAGCGCAAGAACAGCGGCGGCCACCACTGCTCGTTCGCCGCCAGCAAGGACGACCATTGCCAGCTGCACCTATGCCTGACGCCCGCGTCTCCTCAGGCTGGAGGACGGCCGCGGGGCTGCGGCGCGTCGGACGAGTACTCGGCAACGACGACGTGCGAGGATGCCAGCGGCGACGGGGAGGCCGCCCCGCCTACGCTGCTTAACCTCTTTAGCTGACTCATCCTCTGGTCGTGTAAGCTGTAACTGTGCAGAGAGCTTCTCCTCCGGTGTGTGTGGTAATTAGTTGCAGGAATCGTTGTTGCTTAATTAAGCTGCTTCTTTGCTTAATTAGCGCTGTTCATCCGGTGAATTGACGATTTATAGTCATTGTTCGCTAGAGAAGAAAAAAAAATGAGTTGAGCCTCCAAACTTTGTGGTGCATTTGAGCTGTTTGTATATGGCCCATCATCATTTGGCTTGTTCAAAATTATGGAGGCCGTGCCAAACGATATTAAATGAACGACTGCGAAACTCATACTAGACAGCTAGGATGACAAATAGTGTAGGGACCTCAGAGAGCATGTCTGTCTGAAAAATCGGGCTATTGATTCATCTTTTCCCCAATTTTCGGACGTGGATGTAGATGTCGCTTGTGCTATATCAGCTTTATACTGTGTAGTACTCCCTCTAACTCTAAAAGGTTGTCGATTTGTGGTTTATTTTTGAACTACAAAGTGATAATATAGAGACGTAGCTGAGTATATAGAACGAGGAACGCATTCTTATTGGTCCATCAACGACAGCTTGGTGTCAAGCTCGCACCCAGATATCCATGTCTGTCGCTACTAGCCTCGCCATTCACCTTATGTTTTTTTTTTTCAAAAGCTGAAAAGGAGTTCTTGTGTAATATTATATATGAAGAAAAATGATCCAATTAATATGAAAAATTGGATCAGAAAACATACAATAAAGAGGATGGTACCATATTCTTCAACTGGTGATCCAAATACCACTTGCCTTGTGAAACCCTAAGACTGACTGATCACTAAGGACCTAGCTCGAAGTAACTAAAAGACTTTTCATTTAGTGCCCTTTCTCTAAAACGACGCCTCCAATAAGGAATATGATATGGAGACATCGCTGTCTGTCGGTACCATGCGTACCGGGTACCTCTTGATACCATAAACAAAGTCATGGAATTCCTATATCTAGGTGACGTAAGAAGGAGATCTGCGTTCCGCAGTATCGGATCTGCCTCCCTCCATAGGGTGGCTCCGGTGTTGCCACGTGTCCAGAAGAGCCGGACCTGCCTCCCTTGTTTGGGTAGCTCTGGTGCTGCCACGTTTCCTACAGAGCCGGACCTGCCTCCCTCCTCAGAGAAGCTCTGGTACTGCCACGTGTCCAATAGCACCAGACCTATCCCCCAGTAGAGGAAAGCTCCGAAGCTTCCAAGTGTCACGCGCCCGGACCTAAGCCTGCAACGGAAAGACAGCGGGATCTCTAATGGTGCGGACATTCAAGGGCTATCAATTGGTTGTTACAAGACCTAGTTAACACATCATTAATAGTATATTAATGACATACGATCAGAAGACTATCAAAACTGCTAACATTGCCATTAAGTCACGTTATCACACTATTAACCACCCATAACACCATAAATCGTGTATAGGGCAGTGATTACAGCCGAGACGACCTGTTGGGCCAGGCACACACTGTAACAGTCAGTCCTTGGCATATAAAAGGGTTGCGCTACACGGTAGAAAGGACAAGTCATCTCATACGCATCCAAGATCATCTAAGCTCTTACAATCAACACACACCCTGTGGAGTTGAGTACTACGCTCAGGCGGTCTGAACGCATATGAAACTCTCTGTGTCACCCTTGTTCTTGATCTTGACTAGCGTCCCAACCGAATACGAACCTCCGCGGACTACTCTTTAGTAGTACCAGGGGAATTGCCCTAGTCCACACTTCGACATTTGGCGCGCCAGGTAGGGGGAGCATTCAACATCTCCAAGATGGTGAACTCTGCCGCCACTTCATCCCACAGACCAGCTGTGCAACCCGTTGGGGGAAATCCCTCCAATGTGCAGCAGCCGGCCAACGTTGTTGTTCCGGTGGGCGTCGCACCATGACCTCGACCTGCTCCAGCAGCCAATGTTGAACAGCAGGATGGTGAATTCGCGTTGGTCACGACATCGAAAAACAACCCGGAGAACGCACTGAACGCAGCGCGGACTCTACTTCAGTGTCCTCCAGCGCCTGTGATATCATTCCGTCGCGCTGGAACAATGGCGCGCTAACGTTAAGCATTTGGTTGCAGCTGCAGCCAATGCGATCAACAACCAAGGTCTGCCCCATGCAGGGCACGCACCTTCTCGAAACAGGATCTTGTCTGGTACACTTAGTCCTCCGGCGTCGTAGCTTAGGAGACGTGTGCTCTCCCAGCAAGTGACATCACTGCCGTCCGAGGCTCATGACTCAGGACCTCCGATCGGAGCTCGACCGCCGCTACATGAGGAAGGACGACCGCGTAAACATCGAGCGCGCTCGCGAGAGGCGAATTGCTCGAGAAAACCCTTCTTTTTTGGGAGCTGGGGGCGGTTGTTCGGCTCTCGCCGTGCATCTTCGTATGGTTGAGTGGTCACCTAAGTTCCAGCCTCATCTGCGGGAGAAATACGACAGGACAGTCAACCCCATTGAGTTTCTTCATATCTACTCCACTGTCATCCTCGCGGCTGGAGGGAATGAGGCCGTGATGGCAAACTACTTCTATGTGGCTCTAACTGGGACTACAAGGTCCTGGTTTATGAGCTTACCTTCCGACTCCATCTACGGTTGGTGGGAACTCTGTTGCTAGTTCACCAAAATTTTGGGAACTCCTACACCCCACCTAGCACCGAGCTGGACCTGTTCGCCGTACAATAGAAGTAGGGAGAGTCGCTGCGATCCTTCATCCAACAATTCTCTCAGGTACAGAACACCATTCCTTCTATCTCCAACGCTTCTGTCGTTGTTGCATTCTGACAGGGAGTTAGAGACAAGAATATGATGGAGAAGCTGGCAACCAAAAATGCAGCAGCGTCATGGAACTCTTCAGCTTGGCTGACAAATGCGCTAGAGCTATGGAGGAACATGAGATGCACTCCAAATCAGCCGCGGAGGCCAAGAAATCTACCTGGCAAAGAAGAAAAAGTCAAGTGGCAAGAAGAAATCACTTGCCTACCGCTGCCGCTGCCGTAGCTCCTAGTGGCCGGGGGCCACGCCCCGACAAGCAACCTCGACCACCGTCTGAAGACGGCGACAGTGAAAATATGTGGTTCCCGATCCACAAGTCCACGGGCCACAATATTGAATATTGTCATGAGGTCAAGAGGCTTGCTGAACGCAACAACAAGCGACAAGACGAGGCCCCTTTCCATCAGCGGGAAGGGAAGCAGAAAGTTAGCGAATAAGCTATGTCTGATTAGGAGCTAGGATTCCAAGACTCCAAGAAGGCGTTAAAGGCGGTCTACAACACCATTGATGACGAATCTGACATCTCCAACAACGAGCGTCTGAAAACCCTCCGTATGATGTATGGAGGGTCCCGGGACATCACCATTCGACGCATTCTCAAGACTATGCGTCAGGAGATGGCTGCGACTGCTTCTACTGCTAAGTCGGAGCCTCATCAGAAGTGGATGGATACTTCCATTACCTTTGATGCTTCAAACTGTCCAAAGAACATGGCCAGAGCTGGATAATTGCCCCTGATGATCTCCCCGACTTTCAACAATATCCAGCTTATCCATATCCTGATGGATGGAGGCGCGACACTCAACCTCCCCAGCTTCGCAACTTTTGTGAAGCTCCAAGTCAACCTCTCGAACCTCAGGCCCTCACGCCCTTTCTCTGGAGTAGGTCCCGGAGCCATCATGCCTCCCGGGTCGGTTACTCTACCGGTGACTTTTGGGACCCGGGACAACTATAGGTCCGAGAAGCTGGTGTTTGATGTGGCACACATCAATCTCCCCTTCAACGCGATCCTAGGCAGGCTAGCCCTATATAGGTTTATGGTCGTGGTCCACTACGGCTACCTCGTGTTGAAGATGCCAACTCCATCAGATGTTATTCAGATCTGAGGGGACCGCACTGCTGGGGTTACTGCGCTCGAAGAACTTCATGCGTTTGCAATAGCGCAAGAAGAGGAACCCGACAAGGAGCAAGCTGCTAAATAACCAACGAGCTCGTGCCTGTGCAGCTTATCCTCTGCACCTCGTGTGCAACGAAGCGACGATGTAGATATTCCCATCAAAGTCACCCAAATCGGTTCTGATGCCAGTCAGATCACTCGTATATCGGGAGGTCTGATTGACAAATAGGAACTTGCGCTCGTCACTTTCCTCTAGGAAAATGTCGACGAGTTTGCATGGCAACCGTCACAAATGCATGAGATCCTAGGGAGGTGATCGGGTGCCATCTAAATATATACACCAACGCACAACCTATAAAACAGAAGCCCTGGAAGCGATCTGTTGAGCGGCAGAACTTCGTGAGAGAATAAGTCAAAAAATTGTTTGACACTAGATTCATCCGGGAGGTTCATCATCCACGGTGGCTGGCAAACCCAGTCGTCGTGCCAAAGGCTGGCGGGAAGCTTCGGATGTGCATCGACTACACCACTTTGAATAAGGCATGTCCAAAAGACCCGTTTCCACTACCAAGAATAGACCAAATAATGGATTCTACCTCCGATTGTGAACTACTATGTTTCCTAGATGCTTATTCTGAATATCATCAAATTCCAATGTCTGAAGAAAATGAAGAGCGTACTACCTTCATCATAGTAGATGAGTTGTATTGTTATATTGCCATGTATTTTGGTCTTAAAAATGCTGCCTCAACTTTTTGCGAGCCATGCACAAAAATTTTGGGGAGCTGACCATGGACCTAGTGGAAGTCTACGTTGATGACATTGTTGTCAAGGTGAAGAACAAATACTCACTCCTCGACAATATGCAATTCACCTTTGACAAGTTGCGCCTGACATCAACCCGGACAAGTGTGTCTTCAGGGTTAGCTCCGAAAAGCTTCTTAGTTTTTTGGTGACTCACCGAGGAATTGAGGCAAATCTGGCCAAGATCAAAACCATCGAAGAGATGCGGCCTGTAGCCCGCATCAAGGACGTCCAGAAGTTAAATGAGTGTCTAGCTTCGCTCAGCCGGTTCATCTTAAGGCTGGCAGAGCGGGCGCTTCCCTTCTTCAAGACGTTGAGGAAGTCCGGACCATTCCATTGCTCTGAAGAGGCAAAAAAGGCGTTCTAAGAGCTCAAGCAGATCCGCATCACACTACCAATTATGGTAGCTTTGAAACCTAGTGAGCCTCTTCTGCTTTACATTGCTACAACTACGGAGGTTGTCAGCATGGTTCTGGTTGCGGAAAGAACAGAAACATCTTCGACTCAGAAGCCTAGACCCCCCGGGAGGGTCCGGAGCTACCTGAAGACAAGTCTGGGTCCCAACTCCTAGGCACGGATCCTAAAGGCAAGATGCTTGTGGATCAACCTCCCTCGTCCGAGGGAGTACTAACTCAAGAAGGAGATCCGGACCCCTCCGACACTACAAGGATTCCGGTTTATCGCAACGAAAAAATTCGTCGCAATAGGTCGTTTTTCGTCGCAATATGTCACTGTTGCAATGAAAAAGAATTTGGCGGTTGTTTTTACGAATTGTTGGCATAAGTCCCATGGCAATAGATTATTGCAATGACTTGACATCTGTGGCAAATAGTATGGTATTGCAACGATTTCACATCGGTGGCAAGTAATATGTTATTGCAATGATTTCACGTATTGCGACAATTTAACGTATTGCAACAAATAGTGTGGTATTGCAACGATTTCGCATTCGTGACAATTAATACGGTATTGCAACAATTTCATGTTCGTGGCAAATAGTACGGTATTGAAATGATTTCACATCAGTGGCAAATAGTATGGTATTGCAACGATTTAACGTATTGCAACGATTTAACGTATTGCAACGAATAGCATGGTATTGCAATGATTTCACATTCGTGGCAATAGTATGTTATTGCAACAATTTCACATTTGTGGCATATGGTATGGTATTGCAATGATTTAACATATTGCGACGATTTAACGTATTGCGACGAATAGCAGGGTATTGCAACGATTTCACATTCGTGGCAATAGTCTATTATTGCAAAGATTTCACAGCCGTGGCAAATAGTATGATATTGCAATGATTTAACGTATTGCTACGATTTAATGTATTGCAACGAATATCATAGTATTGCAACGATTTCACATTCGTGACAATAGTATGTTATTGTAACGATTTCACATTCATGACAAATAGTATGGTATCGTAACGATTTAACGTATTGCAACGATTTAATGTATCGCAGCGAATAGCAGGGTATTGCAACGATTTCACATTCGTGGCAATAGTATGGTATTGCAATGATTTCACATTTGTGCAAATAGTATGATATTGCAACGGTTTCACATTCGTGGGAAATAGTATGGTATTACAACGACTACACATGCATGACAAAGAGTATGGTACTGCGACGATTAAACTTCTGTGGCATAGTATGTTATTGCGACGATTAAACATCCGTGGCAAATAGTATGTTATTGCAACGATTTCATATCCATGGGAAATAGTATGGTACTGCAACGATTTCACATCCGTAGCGAATAGTATGATATTGCAGCGATTTCTTATTTGTGGCAGTATGTTCATAATGCAACGATTCCCGATCAGTGTCAATAGATTTGTAATGCAACGTTTCCTGATCTGTGGCAGTAGGTTCATAATGCAGCATTTTTTGATCTGTGGCAATACGGTTGTAATGCAACGTTTAATGATTTGCGGTGATAGAGGTGTAATACAACATTTTCTAATCTGTGGCAATAGCGTTGTAATGCAACGTTTTCTGAGTGGTGGCAATAGCGGTCTAGTGCAACGTTTTTTGAGTTGTGGCCAAATGTTTATACTACAACATTTTGTAATTTGTGGCAATAGCTTCCTATTGCAACTATTTATCATTCGTGACAAGAAATTCATAATGCCGCGTTTTATAATTAGTGGCAGTAGAATCCTAATGTACCAGGTTTGAAAATTAGTGGCAACAGAATCAATTTGTTCGCACATGATACGTATGTCAAGTTTATCAATAAACATCAATTATAAAACGTTCTTACAATATGCATCCATCAATTGATGCAACAAGCATAACAACACTCAAGAATTATTAGCGCGATATTGATGCTTATTTAAAGTTTGCCTAAGAAGACCGAGACTAATTGGAACAGGTGCCTTTTGTTGGCCCTTTTGTGGAGTATTTATTAGCTGTTGTGTATCTGTTTGTGGAATCTCCACCATTTTGCGCATTTCAGCCAACATTGAGAGGCGCATGTCCAACATTTCTTGAGATCTCTATTCACGATCAGCTACTATCTGACCTTCTAAGTTCTGGACTTAAAGGTTTAACTCTTCATTCTTCTGGCTTATGTTGTCCATCTGGGTGGTTAAGCTATCATTTCTTCCTTGTAACTCCTGCACTTGTTGATTGAGGCCTGCATTTCTTTCTTCTAAGTTTTAAACTTTGTTGTTGAAGTGTTTGTCCATCTGGATATGCAACCTTTCAGTAACATTAGATTTAGCCATATAACCACGCCCCCGAACCCGTGATCCTGCACAACCAATTGAGGATCTATAACAACACAGTAAGATGCTGTTTCTCTCCTCATTTGGGATTGGGCCTCCCTGCTCAGCTTTCTTGCCGTTCACTTGGGCACGTGCTTGGCTCTATATAAGAAAAGAGAAGTCACGGGTACATTGCAAATATTTATTTAAATGGGGATTGTTTGAAGTATTACTCACATGTACAGCTTTTGCCTACTCGGTTGCACATTCACTGTTCTTCAAATGGCTTGCCTCCCACAGTTGTATGTCATTGGGTTCTTCTCCGGTCTCTGGGTCTCGCTACATAAAATACAAGTAAAATTTAACATGTAGGTATACATATTGATTGCAGCGCAAAGTAAAAGCATGATTTATTTTTCATACTTTCTCATAACTAAGTTGGGCGTAGAATTTGGAGCCAAGCAAGTATTTCGTCTTTTGTCTTCTTCGATTTTGAGAATTGGTCCTACTTAATGAATGCAATTTTAAGAATTAATTCCACAAATGAATGTAAATCAAATTGTTTTTGTATGATGTGAAGCTATTAAAAAGTTAGCTGACCTTGAATCACTGAGACCCAAAATATTCTATTAGGTGTAACCACTCGGGCGTCGGTACCTCATCAGGCTTGTTTCGTATACGTTTTTCATCGGTCGAATAACTGTTATAGGTGGCATGCAAAGTCGAGCGCCACCCCTTGTAGTGCTAACCAACAATTTTCAAAATTTTTCTTGCACTCTGCTCTGTGTCCTCCATGTCCCAAAAATTCTGTACATTGTATAAACGTTGGTGTAAAGGTACAAGGCAGAGATTGCAAGAAAAAAATACTTGTGTGGGGTGTGACGACACTAACCAGAATGTCTCATACTATTTCTCTCTTGTTAGTATCACCAACCTCTGCCCACTTCCTTGCACCGTTGAGGGGTGCTTTTTTTTTTTTGTAAACATAACCACATCATCGACAAAGTGCCGCTGATTAATACCAACCGCAACACCCAACCTAGTGGGAAACTGAATTGGTAGCTTCACTTTCTCCGTTCTACTAACTTGGGATGCATAGCATATGCTGGCAATCTTAAGTACTTTAGACACACCTCTTCCAAACTTCCATCCTTCTATTACATTGTACGGTAAACGATTAAAACAAATTACCGCTTGACCAAGTTTAGTATCATGTACAAATAGTGTGAAAAGAAGAAAAGTCTGATGTTGACTGTGGCCTAGAGGGGGGGGGGGGGTGAATAGGCCTTTTTGAATTTTAGTCGGAACCTGCAACACTTAACAAACTGATCAAATCTCGAGATATCAGACTAGTCCAGTAAAGTGCGAACTAGTCCGGTGCGTGCAGACTAGATTGATCAAGTTCGATCAATGATTTCAATACCAGCACAATACGAAGCAAAATATAGTATGTAAATTGAAAGTATTGAGTCAATGAGATTAAGTGTAGTACAAATTAACTTTGATTTGAACGTTTTAACGTAAGATGGACAAGATCAATAAAACTCTAGAATATGATATGAGAAACTTAAGAACAAGTTTGACACACGATTTTTATCCCGTGGTTCGGTTCCCACAGAGGCAACCTACGTCCACGTTGAGGAGCCCACGAAAGGACCGGGTCTTCACTGACCTTAACCTCGTCGAATCGCCACGAAGGCCAATTCTTCTTCCACTATCACGAAGGGGCAAATCACCAAGTTCAAGGGCCTTCTTACAAGTTGAGGGCTCCCCAAGATTACAATTCAAACATCACCAAGAACACACTCGTAGGATCAACAATGAAACAACAAGAGTGTGTTAGAGATCAAACCCAAGAGCTCAAACGTGTGGAATCGTTTCTCTCCTTTGATCAAAAGTGAATCCTCAAGGGATTGATCTTTCTTGCGTTGGATTGTGTGGAGAGATGTGTTTTCTAGGCTCTTGGAGGGTGTGACGGTGCAGGGGGTCGAGATTGTTGATAGTTGGGCCGTACACATCTATTTATATAGGGTTTTCAAAAGTTACCGTTAGGGTTTCGAGAGTCCAGACTAGTCCGTGGTGGAGTACGGACTAGTCCGGTGTGCGACGTGCAGGAAACCCTAAGTGTCCAGGAATATCGGACTTGTTCGGCCAGGAGCGGACGCGTCCGATTTTAGTCAGAAAGGTTTTCGGACTTGTCTGTTGTAATATCGGACTAGTTCGGTGTGGTGATACCCTTAGTGAATATAGGACAAGTCCGCACTTGAAGGACTTGTCAGATTTTAGTCAGAGAGTTTTCCAGACTAGTCCGTGAAGAGATAGGACTTGTCTGCTTTTAGTCAGAAGCATTATTGGACTAGTCCGGACATTATCGGACTAGTCCGGTGCGGACAAGTTCGCAATGGCTGGACTTGTCCGAACCTATAAAGAGAGGTTATTGGACTAGTCCGGTGTAGATCGGACTAGTCCGTTTTTCTTGTGAAGTGTGTGGGGACTTTTTGTGCTTGAGCTCTTGAGATGTGATACACCAACACACTCCCTACACAATGATGTGTTCTATTCAGCTCTTGAGCCCTTTTCCAAATTTATCCTCATTCTCCTTTCTTTTTGGTGCTTTCTTCATTCTTTCATTAAAACCTGCACTCATTTTAATAATGTGGTTAGGATCTCATTTGTTTGTCATAAATCAACCAAAACCCACAAGGGATGCCTAGATGCACTTTCAATCTCCCCCTTTTTAGTGATTGATGACAACCAATTGAGATTTCACAAAGTATGATAAAAATTGAGATTTTCATAAAGTGTGCACATATGAGCTTGAAACTAATTTAGCAATGACAACATAATACATATGTGCACTCTTTATGGTGGGATGCAAAACTAAGTGTGATGAGTAGGTTTAGGCCCGATCTTCCGAAAGGTATGTCGATTGGGGTGGAGAACTCGACGTTGATGATCTGCGGCACTCGAGCGGTTCGAGTACCCCTGCAATCACTACACCACGGCTCCGTTGGTTATCAACCTTGCTGAACACGCTTGACCTCGCCAAGAAGGCTAATCCCTGCAAGTGCAACCGTGAACACGAGCAAGAACGTTGAAGACACGATCAGGAATCGTGAAGTTGGGGTCTCACAAACCGTAGAACGGCGATATTATTGATCTAAGCAAAACCCACCAAATATGACTGGTGGCTGCAGTATTTATAGGCTAGGGTTCAACCAAAACACGATTAGACGCGTCCCTAATGGACTCTTACGGGATACAAGGCCCAAAGGCCCGATTTGGTAGCGCAGCACCGGACAGAAATATGGACTCGACTTGTTTTGACGATTCCCAATGACTCCGGAGGAATTTTGAGGTGGTACTAGAACTATTGGAAAGTTTATCTTCTCCTCTTTCCGTGCATATGTAGAAGTCAAAAACGGAGTCCGTATGCCTCCTGGGCGTCCGTTTTAAGGTGGACTGCTCTTGGACTCCGAGTTGAACTCGAGTCCGAGTTGTAAACTGTTTCCATCAACTTGTGGACGTCCCAGCTGGTTCTCCATGCTGTTAATCTTCTCCATTATTCTTAATAACAATTAAATCATTACATAGCAATCTATTCTCAAACTCACATGCAAAAAAGTTAGGAACGAATTCACCTGCTGATTTAATAACCGTGCTCGTGCTCTTGTGATTGGTCCTTGCAGTTCAATGTGCATCTCCGCTGTTGTGATGTCCTCATCATCCTCCCCCTCTTGAATTGGAGTCATCCTCGACTCAAGTTCATCTTCTTCTCCCAACTACGGTCGCAAATCTGAAATGTTAAATGTAGGACTAACCCCAAAATCGGGAGGCAATTCAAGCTTGTATGCATGATCATTAATCTTTTCAACAATCTTAAAAGGACCAGCAACTCATGGCATAAGTTTAGATTTTCTCAAGTTGGGAAATCGGTCTTTTCTCAAATGTAACCACACCAAATCACCGGGTTCAAGTTTTACTTCTTTTCTACCTTTACTACCTGCAATCCTATACTTCTCATTCATCATTTCAATATTTTTCTTTGTAGTTTCATGCATCTTAAGAATGAATTCAGATCGTTGTGTAGCATCCAAATTTATAGTTTCAGAAGGAGGCAATGGTAGTAAATCAATAGGAGCACGGGGATTGAAACCATACACTACCTGGAATGGACTTACCTTTGTCGTGGAGTGAACGGATCTGTTGTAAGCAAATTCTATATGTGGTAAACACTCCTCCCACAACTTCAAACTTGTTTTCAAGACAGCCTGCAACATAGTGGATAAAGTACAATTAACTACCTCGGTCTATCCATCCGTTTGTGGGTGACATGTAGTTGAAAACAGCAACTTGGTTCCCAACTTATACAACAAAGTTCTCCAAAAATGACTTAAAAATTTTGCATCACAATCAGAAACAATGGTATTTGGCACACCATGTAAACGAACAATTTCTGTCATAAATAAATCAGCAATGTGTGAGGCATTATCATTCTTATGACAAGGTATAAAGTGTTCCATTTTGGAAAAATGATCAACAACTACAAAAATACTATCCCTCCCCCTCTTAGTCCTAGGCAATCCCAAAACAAAGTCTATAGAAATATCCTCCCAAGGTACACTAGGAACAGGAAGAGGCATATAAAGACCATGTGGGTTAAGGCGAGACTTATCTTTGTTGCAAGTAGTGCATCGTGACATGTAGCGCTCGACATCACGCCTCATCTTTGGCCAAGAGAAGTGTGTGGACAGCAGGTCTTCAGTTTTCTTCACTCCAAAATGTCCCATCAAACCTCCTCCATGTGCTTCCTGCAAAAGTAATAGACGAACGGAGCTAGCTGGAATGCATAGCTTGTTAGCACGATAGAGGAGACCCTCTCGCAGCACATATTTATTCCAAATTCTTCCTTCTCTATAATTTCAAAAGCATCTTTGAAGTCCAAATCAGTAGGATATAATGATTTAATTGTTTCCAAACCAAAGATTTTATGATTAAGTTGGGACAACATGGTATAACGCCTAGATAATGCATCGGCAATGATATTTTCCTTCCCTTTCTTATGCTTAATGATGTATGGAAATGACTCTATGAACTCAATCCATTTAGCATGTCATTTATTCAGATTGGTTTGACACTTAAGATACTTCAATGATTCATGATCGGAATGTATGACAAACTCCTTAGACCAAAGATAATGTTGTCAAGTTTGTAATACACGCACTAAGGCATACAATTCCTTATCATAAGTAGAATAATTCAGAGAAGGACCATGAAGTTTTTAACTAAAGAAAGCAACGGGTTTACCTCCTTGTATGAGAACGCCTCCAATACCAATGCCGCTTGCATCGCATTCTAGCTCAAAGGTCTTGTCAAAATCAGGAAGTTGTAGCAACGGTGCTTGTGTAAGCTTTGATTTGAGAGCATCAAAAGCTTGTTGCTGCTGTTCGCCCCATCGAAATGGAACTCCCTTCATCGTTAGCTCATGTAGAGGTGCTGCAATGGTGCTGAAATCCCGCACAAAGCGCCAATAAAAACCTGCAAGACCAAGAAAACTACGAACCTGTGTGACGGTTGTTGGGGCTGGCCAGCTGGTGATTGCTTCAATTTTTTCCTCATCCATCTCAATTCCTTGCGAGGAAACGACATAGCCAAGAAACGAGACTCGATTGGTGCAAAAGACGCACTTTTCAAGGTTACCAAACAAACGTGCATCTCTCAAAACAGTAAAAACAGCACGTAAATGATCAAGATGTTCATCATATGACTTGCTGTAAATGAGGATATCATCGAAGTAAACCACCACAAATTGTCCAATGAAAGCACGTAAAACCTCGTTCATTAATCGCATAAAGGTGCTGGGTGCATTAGTTAAACCAAAAGGCATGACTAACCACTCATAAAGTCTAAACTTGGTTTTAAATGCAGTTTTCCATTCATCTCCTAGTGCCATTTTAATTTGGTGGTAACCACTATGCAAGTTAATTTTTGTGAAGATGATAGCACCACTCAATTTATCAAGCATGTCATCTAATCGAGGAATAGGATAACGATATCGAATGGTGATGTTATTAATCACTCGACAATCAACACACATGCGCCAACTACCATCTTTCTTAGGAACCAAAAGAACAGGAACGGAACAAGGGCTAAGGCTTTCACGAATGTACCCACGGTCCAACAGATCTTGGACTTGTCGCTGAATTTCCTTAGTTTCTTGTGGATTTGCCCTGTATGCTGTACGATTTGGCAAACTTGCTCCTGAATTCAAATCGATCTTGTGTTCAATGCCTCTCATTGGTGGTAAACTAGGGGGTATCTCGGAGGGAAACACATCCTCAAACTCCTGCAAAAGGTTAGCAACAGTAGGGGCAATGCAATAGACAATTCATGAAGTGAAAACATGACTTCTTTGCAAACTAAAGCATAGCACATCCCCTTAGCATCGAATAAATCAGCAAGTTCAGATTTAGTTGCGAGCAACGATGGTGATTTTAACTTAATAACTTGCTGTTTTTCAGATTCTAATTTTGTTGCTTTGCCATCACGAATTTTACTCTTCTCAAAATGCACAATTTCAGCAGGAGTCATGGGGGGCAAAGTGATTTTTTTTCCCTTATGCATGAGAGTATATTTATTGGTTCTACCATGATGAATAGCATCTGTATCAAATTCCCAAGAACGACCCAATAAAAGAGAACAAGCATCCATAGGAACAACATCAAAATCAGCAAAATAATGGTATGAACCAATTGAAAAATGTATTCTCGCTGTTTGTGTTACCCAAACCTTACCGATGTTGTTGAACCATTGAATGTGGTACGGATGAGGGTGTGCTCTTGTTGTCAAACCGAGTTTCTTGACGACGTCCGTGTTCACCAAGTTATTGCAGCTACCTCTATCAATTATAGTGTGTACACGGCAGTCCTTGACGACGAGAAACATGTGGAAGAGGTTGTGTCGTTGTAGCTTGTCGTTGGTCTCCACTTTGGAGCTCAAGGCACGCTGCACAATGATGCTCCTATAGTTCTCCGTCGTCGTTGTACCAAGTACCTCTTCTTCGGTGTGTTCGTCATTTGGATCTGTAAAGTCAGTAGCAAGAGAATATTCATCTTCAACATCTGAAGTACTATCATACTCGCCATCGTCGCGTGCTATGTATGCTCGTTTGCTCGGTCAATCTCTCATCATATGACCAAGTCCCTGGCAGCGGTGACACTTAATGCCGGAAGTACGACCCGTAGAAGGAGTGGACGACGAAGGCTTGAATGATGTTGCCTTGCTGCCTTCCGGCACGCGAGAAGGTGGAGCAGCAGGTATAGTTCATTGGCCGCCATTGGGTGGTGTAGTTGCTGCACGGGGGGGGGGGGGGGGGGGGTCGAAGATGGTGCTGTTTTGGATGGTGTAGTCGCTGCACGCGGCGTGAAGTTGCTCCTCGTGCGATGTTGTTGTTGTTGTCGGCCCTGCAATTCTTTTTCTGCCAGCATAGCCAGCTGAAACAATCTGTTAACAGTATCATATTCCTTGTAATCAACAATGTCCTGAATTTCACGCCTCAACCCCCCATAAAAACGAGCTATTTTATCATCCATGTCCTCTACTACCCCACAACGCAGCATACCCTTTTGTAACTCTTGATAATACTCCTCTACGGACATGTTACCTTGGTCTAAGCGCTGCAATTTTTTGCGAAGGTCCCACTGAAAAGATGGAGGAACAAATCGAACACGCATAACTTCCTTTAATCTATCCCATGTTGGAGGATCGGTTCTAGTTTTAACAAGTTCATTCCACCATATGATAGCAAAATTCTTAAACTCAAGTGGCTTGACGAACTCTATGTTGTTCAGGAACAAGATGGGAATTAAATTTTTGCTCTGCTGTCATCTCCCAATCAAGATAAGCCTCAGCATCATAAGCACCAGAAAAAGAGGGTATAGTAAATTTCACTTTAGCAAAAGGATCATCAGGAGGACGATTATAATTGTTATGATTATTACCTCCCATACCTCAACGATAAAGTGGCAGTCTTGGCTAATTATTGTGATCTTCCAGTTCATCATAAGCATTGTCTTCTTGTCTTCCAGCGAGAGGCAACCGAGCCTCAAAAGTATTCATCCGAAGAGCAAGGTCATCCAGTTGGCGAGTCAAGTTCGCTAATGACTCCTCCGTTGCTGCGTTGTATTTAGCGTATATATCCGTCATGGTCTTCATCATATCACGTAACTCAGCATGTTGAACACATTCGTCATCATTGTCCTATTTATTGCTTGGAGAAGCACTATAGGAAACCCGACGATTTGCGACGGCCAGGGCCGTCGCAAATAAGTCAAATGCCGTCGAAAATATGTTATTTGCGACGGCTTTTCTTATTTGCGACGGTTTCTGGCCGTTGCAAATAAGTCGTCGCAATTAAGCTCGCAACGGTCGTCGCAAGTTATTTCTCGGGGCTGGTGGGCCTCGCAACAATATTTGCGACGGCCATGCCGTCGCAATTAAAGCTTATTTGCGACGGTCAGGCCGTCACAAATAAGTGCCGCTATTTGCAATGGCCGGGCCATCGCAAATAAGTTCAGTCGGCAGGGCCCACGTGTTTTCCTCCAGGACCCACAGTGCTATTTGCGACGGCCAGGCCATCGCAATTAATGCTTATTTGCGACAGCCAGGTCGTCGCAAATAGCAGTGATTTAATTGCGACGGCCTGGAACATTATTTGCGACGGTACTGTATAAAAAGCCGTCGCAAATAAGGTTTTATATTAAAAAAACAGAAAATACTACCCGACTCGATGGCCAGAATCACAAAACAAAAATAGTATATCACACAATATATCACACACAAACATCATCACAATCACAAACAACATTCTCGGTACATCTCACATCATCATCAACAAAGCAAACAAAGGCTCACTCGCATGTCTGACCTCCGTAGACACCTCCGAAGCCACCTCCAAAGTAGAAGTCGTCGTCGCGCCTCATTCCAGGTGGCGGTAGTGACGGCGACAGTGTTTGTGCAGCCGTCGCAGATCCCTGCAATCAATAAAACTTAGAGTTAGAATATACATGTATCAACATCTCTCTCCCTCCCTTCCTCTCCCTCTATCTCCATCTAGATCCACCTCTCTTCCTCTTTTTTCATTTCTCTCTCTCGCTCTCTATCTCAATCTATCTTTTTCTCTCACTCTATCTCTCTACTGCTATCCTTTTCCCTCTATCTTCCTCCCTCTATCTCTATCTACATCTCCCTCCCTCTATCTTCCTCTCCCTCTATCTCCATCTACATCTTCCTCTCTCTCTTCATTCCTCTCCCACTCTATCTGACTATCTGTCACTCTTTCTTCTATCTCTCTCTTTCTTCTATGTCAATCCTTTTCTTCTATCTAACTATCTCTCTCTTTCTTCTATGTCAATCCTTTTCTTCTATCTAACTATCTCCCTCTTTCTTCTATCTCAATCTTTTTTCTCTATTTTCCTCCCTCTTCTAACTTCATCTCTCACTCTATGTAACTATCTCTCACTGTCACTCTATTTTCTCGCTTTATTTTCGTTAAATTGAGATAAAATTAGAATTGTTAAGTTAACATAGAAAATTACCTGACCTGCAGAAGAAGGATCGCCTGGAAGGACCGATGGTAGTAGTAGTAGCTGGATCCCCAGACCTTGCGCCCGAGCCATGGCCTGTCATTGTAAACATTAAATGCTATCTATTAGTAAGTCATTTACACTGAATTAATGAGAACTTTAGTTTTTATTTTGTTACCTCCATTGCTTCCCACATCTGCGCCAATGCTGCTGCCTGGGTTTGGCTCGTGGCCTCCATCGCGACCCTTTGGCCTTTCGCCTCCCTCCTTTCCTCCTCCTGTCGCCTGAAGTTGTCTTCTACAGTTTGTCGGAGGGACTGCATCTCAATGTCCCTCTGCGAGACGCGACGACCTACCGTGCCCACCGAAGAAGCCTGCGTGGAGCTGCCTCTCGCAGGTCTCCCCACCCTCGAGTCGACAACTCCGTCGAATATGGCGAGCCTATAAAAAAGAGAGTCAGTAATATCAAATTGAAATATCTTGAATACTTTGAATTGAAAATGATAAAATGACTTATAAACTCATCTTGCGTGTGCTTTTCCACCTCCGCTTGCATACGCGGCTCGAGGATCGATTGGTTCACATTCCCAATCGAAATCTTTGCTGTGTATATTCCTAGCCTCCTCCCCGTACTTAGCTTGCAAAACAAGGAAACCATGAAAGTTTAACAATACATATAGTTATATTTAATATGAATGATTTCTAAACATACCAATCACTCGGCTGTAGCCTGACTGCACTCCTGAGGCTGAGAAGGGTCCTGTGACCTCTCTTCCAAATCTCAGCAGCGGTCGGCGGCACCCCCGTCTCGCGCTCCTGTCAATACGTGTTAGTACGAACGAGATATTATGAATATATAAACATAAGTTACATACACTTACCATGCGTTTAGCTAAATGCAAGTGGTTATCTTGCCCGTGCCTGCTCTTCCCCTCGACTCCTCTGCACTCTCGAGCCTTCTCAGACTTAGCTTTAAACTCATTGCTAGCCCAGTAGCGACAAAGGGCCCAAAATGCATCGGTTCGACCCTGCAACCAGCTCACGTGGCCCTGCACATAGTTGGAAGTCGTTAAAAATACCATTGAGGAAATTATCAAAAAATAAATTCTTACTACACCCCACGTACCTGCGCGTACTCCTCCTCTGTCAGGTGCATCTCGCTCTCTTGCTGGAAGTGTAGCACGTGCTGCTAGTTCGCCTTCAAGTGCTCATTAATAATTTGAACACGGGCGTTCGACAAAGCTTGTCGAAGCGCCTTGGCAGCGTTGTAGTGAAACACTCACCTCGAAT
Source organism: Tuctoria greenei (assembly GCA_036927565.1). Classification (NCBI taxonomy): domain Eukaryota; kingdom Viridiplantae; phylum Streptophyta; class Magnoliopsida; order Poales; family Poaceae; genus Tuctoria; species Tuctoria greenei. The sequence goes on from JAYESD010000006.1 coordinate 65,310,409, forward strand.
CCTCAAACAAGCGAGGGTCGTTCGGGTCCTCTAAAGTATATCTTGCTTGCGATAAAGAATATATTGAAGAGATGTTCATTAAAAGAGTTTAAGAGTTAAAACATAGAGTTTTTTTAACATACTTACCATAAAATCGGCCCATACGGCCTCCTGAAGGTTGTCGTGCTCTTGGTGATGGACGCGTGCGTAGTCCTCCCACAAAAGAGCAGGCACCCCGTCAATGACTCCAGGATAGTGCAAACGCACTAAGGCCCGAGGACACCGTTCACCGGTCTGTGGTGTCTCTCACTGGTGAAAGACGTGTCATCCCAAACCCTGCAAGATATTTATTGATTCATTACTTAAGTAACCAAAAGAAACTAAAATTGAACACTATAATTTTTATTACCTGTCTCCGACTGGACGAATCACGATCCTCTGTGAAGGGACCACAGGAGGACTGACAAAGTGAGTCCTCCTCGTCCTCCACGTCTGCTGGGGCACCACGTCAGGTGACCCAGACGGCTCATCACCAGCCGAGCCAAAGGCCTCAGGAATAGAAGGATCGCCAGCCGAGGGCTGGCTGGCCGAAGGGTAGCTAAGGTCAACTGGTGCCGCAGCCTCTGAGTCAGCCGGTGAGGACTACAACATTCAAATGATTCATAAGTAAGTTTAATGTGAAATTGAATTTAAAGAATTTGTCAAAAACGAGTGAAATTTACCTGTGACGAAGCTCTAGAGCTGCTCAGAACGTGCGCCACCAGCTGAGAGCGTCTACTCCCAGTCGATGAGGCACCAGCGAAAGCGTCCTCAGGTCTAGAGGGGTAGAACCCCCTCGTCGGTGGCACCTTCTTACCCTTCTTTGACGCCATCCTGTTTTAATTAGATAATTAGTAAATATGCAAATAAAATATACAAAATTCATGTTACTATGTTCAAGAAAACATTACTTGTAATCACTTTCAAAATTCGTCAACATCATTATCATGTGCCTGTGCCCTACTCCTTAAACCAGCCCAACGATCTTCCATCATGGCCTATTCTAATTTCTGTTTTAGCATATCATCTGCCTCTACATCTTCAACGTCTTCAACATCTCCAACTAATTGATCAAGTCCTGCACCAAGCTCGATGATAAAAGTGTCTAACAACTCTTCTTCTTGGTACACTTCTTCAACGTCTTCGCTATCATGGTAACCATCATCCCCAGGAGTATATAACCGCTCACGAGGATTCACCTTATATACCACCCACCAAGCACTGAGCTTCGTGCGTGGATAAGGTAGATAATACACTTGTTCCAGTTGATGTACAAGAACAAATGTATCGTAACCTCGTAGTCGGTCCTTATGTTTTACTTCCACCGTTCCAAATTGGTTTTCTCGAGTTCCATGAGTGCGATCAAACCAGTCACATATAAAGAAGACAACTTGAAGGGTCTTATTTCCGGTAAAAGTAAATTCAAGGATTTTGTTAATGACCCCATAATAATCGGTTAAATTCCCTTGAGTGTCCATTGCTCTCGTCACAACACTGGAATTTGATGTTGCCGCGAGAGGACGAAGAGCTTCAAAATGAGTTGTACGGAACCGAAAGCCATTTACGTCATATCGACCATAGCTTCTAACATTCACCAATCCATAAGATAGCTGCCGCAAATCTTCATGGACATTGTGAGTCCGACACTGTCATAAATGATCATAAGTTAAAATAGTACTTCTTTAATAATAGTAACTTATAATACATAGAAGACGAGAGAATATTACATAATCTCGAAACCAGGATAGGAAACTCTGCCCCCCATTTATTCCTTCTTTTCGCATCGCTTCTACTTGTTTGGTCGTAGGTTGATGCCTATGTGGCCAACATTGTCTATGGAACTCGCTGAACATGAAAAAACATCTTCTAGAATACATGTGTAGCAAAATATGTCGATTAGCATAAATGTAGGACAAACACTTACTCGAAGTATTCCTGCATGCCTTCTATATTTGTGTACATGTAGAGTAAAGCAACAGCTTTCATGTTCGGATAGCACGTAGGTCGTGTAGCTACCAACGGTGGTGCCTCTCGTTTGAAAAATGGAAAGGTCACTTAGAGGGGGTGTTTCTTCCACATTGTACCGCATCGCCGAAGTATTGATATTGTTTTCTTCCGCAAAGTAGACATTTGAAAAGTATCCTACTTCCTTAAGAGAATATGCTTCAGCGATGCACCCTTCCACCCTTGCCCTGTTGCCAACCATTGGTTTCAGATATCGTAGCGCTCTTTCAATGTGATACATCCACCTATATTGCATAGGACCGCCAACTTTAGCTTCGAATGGAAGATGGTTAAGCAGATGTTGCATTGGATTGAAGAAACCCGGTGGAAAAAAATTTCCATCTTACATAAAAATATGGGTATCTCCTTCTCTAACTTATCCATCATCCCGATCTTGATTTCTTTAGCACAAAGCTATCTATAGAAATAGCTGAGCTCGGCTAAAACCTTCCACACCGCATCATCTAGATAGCCTCGAAACATAACAGGTAAGAGTCTTTCCATTATAATGTGATAATCATGACTCTTCAACCCAGTGAGGTTTCCTGTGTTAACATTTACGACTCATTTCAGGCTAGCTGCGTAACCATCTGGGAATTTCAAAGTTTTCATCTATTTCATAACTTCTTTCTTTTCTTTCGATCGAAGTCAGAAAGAAGCACGTGGCTTTCCACCACTTTCAGAGATTTCAAGAGTTGGTCGGTGACAAATGTCTGCCAAATCTAGTCTAGCTTTATAATTGTCTTTCGTTTTGCCAGGCATATCCATGCAAGTGCTTATGATACTTTCGCTCATGTTACGCTCCTGATGCATGACATTAATGTTGTGCATTAGAATCAATGACTTCACATACGGTAGGTCCCAAAGTCCACATATGTGAGTCCAATTGTGTTCCTCTCCATAACCTACGAAATATCCAGGACGACCTTCATCAGACACCAGTTTGTCCAACATATCATAAATTTCTGACCCGTTGAGACGCTTCGGTGGTCCTTTAGTGACAACAGTGTTCTTTCGAAAGACATGCCTTTGCTGCCTAAATATGTGATTCGAGGGCAGCCAACGTTGGTGACAATCGAAGTAAGATATTTTGCCTCCATGAGTTAGTCGAAAGCAATCCGTGTCTAAAGCACATATCGGACACATCAGATGACCGTGAGTGCTCCATCCGGAAAACATGTCGTATGTCGGAAAATCATGGATGGACCACAAATAAGCAGCTTGAAGGTTGAATTTCTACTTCTTGTAACTGTTGTACGCTTCGACTCCTGTCCACAAGACTTTCAATTCTTCGATCAGCGGTTTTAACATCACGTTGAGACGTGACCCGGGATGATCAGGTCCAGGTACAATGAAGCTGAGAAACATGAACTTGTTCTTCGTACAAAAAGCAGGAGGCAGGTTGTACGGAATGACAAAGACGGGCCAACATGAGTATGGCGTGGCGTGGCATTCGTACTGAACAGGTAGAATCTGTCTGTCGCTAATCCGATGCGAATATTCCTCGCATCATGAGAAAAGTCTGGATTGAAACGGTCTAGCGCCTTCCATGCATCACCGTCGGACGGATGCGTCAATAATTCTTTGTTCTCATGTTTACCTTCTTTGTGCCATCTCATGTGTCTTGCAGTTCTTTTTGAAAGAAACAAAGGCTTCAACCGAGGTGTCACAGGCAAGTAACGAAGTTGCTTATGTGCGACATCTGTCATCACATTATCGCCATTGTCATTAACAACTTCGACATACCTCGATTTACCACATTTCAAGCACATCTTCTCATGGGCGTGCTCTTTCCAGAATAGCATGCAGTTGTCTGGGCACACATCGATTTTCTCATACTTCATACCAAGACCAGATATCTTGATCTTTGAATGATACATATCTGGTGGCGCATTTGAGGTTGTGGAAGGATATTGCAGATCAATTTCATGAGATCATTGTAGCAGTTGATGGTAAAAAAGTACTTGGACTTAATTGCCATAAATCTGGTCAAGAAAGCAAGTACGGTCACAACCATGTGTTCATGCAACGACTCTTGTGATTTCTTCAGCTACTCGAAGAACTTCTCTGCCTCATTTGTAAGAGGGTCCTCCGCTTCCAGAGCTTCTAGCATCTCATCCATCCTATCAACCTCTATTATATCATCAGCCTCATCCACTTCGGCTATGACTCGAGAATTAGTCTCGTCGTGAAAGGTTCACACTTCATAATGTGGAGTGAAACCGTTTCGACATAAGTGAAATGAAAGCTCCAATCCTCTCAAAAACTTGGTGTTCCGGCATTTTGTACATGGGAACCACACCATATCTTCCATTGACAACAAAAATGCTCGATCCAAAAATTGATCTAACTTGATAAACCACTCATTCGAGTGACCACCGGTTCTGCTCTTCCAGCCAGTATACATCCAACTGCGGTCTTCACCCATGTTTGGCTCGGCAGTTTAACGGGAAATATTATTAGTTTCATTGTTATGTTATGTCACGACCCTACAACCTAAGCAGATAGATCCTAAACCCAACCAAGAGTGACCGAGCGGAGTGTGCTCATGACAAGACGTGTGATCCAGATTCGAACGAAATTTCGGCAGCATAACGCTGCTGTTCTCCACTGCACGCCCAAAAAATGGTGCAGTAGAGAACAACAGGGTTACGCCACCAAAATCTTGTCCAAATTTGGACCCGCGTCTCGTCACAAGCCATGCCCCCTCGGTCACTCCGAGGCTGTCCAAAAAGGGACAATTCCGAACATGCACGTCTCACATGCCAATGGTATGTGAAACGTGCCGATCTGAAACGGGTAATAAATTGCTATAGGTTACGTTGCTCATTTTCATTTTGAAGTCATTTAAGAGAGAGGAAAGAACTAGAGAAAGAGTGAGAGGAAAGTTGGTCTTAGATGACAATTCCACATCCATTTCCACCGTCCACGCAATCGCGGGTCATTGACGTCCTTACCAACCCGTTCGCTTCCATGTCGCCTTGACGCATAAGGTACCACTACTATGGTCTATACAGCACGATCACAATTATTGTGTGTTGTGCCCTTTCGGGTTGGTCCGAGCCGGACCAAAACCCCTTTATTTATATTGTCGGTACCCTGGAAACCGTACACCCCTTGAGGTTATAAAGATCTCAAAGGAAAGTCATCTACTTGATTTGAAGACCTTCGGAGGCCCACATGTCAGATATAACCGGACCCGTTTCTCCAGCATGGTTAATCCCAGGGTCGCCACGTGTACTATAAAGCCGGAGCTACCGCCCACAAGGGGGAAGCTCCGGGCCGTGTACCGAAATGGCACCTCCGGACTTAACCCCAGACCGAGAGAAGCTCCGGACCTGAAACGTGTCAGGTAGCTCAGGAGCTGCCTGTTCCTCACAGTATGCTCCGGAGCCGCCACGTGTCCAACCGTCGGAGCTTCAGCCTCTGATCTCCGGAAGACTCCATAACGGCTCCGGATCTTCACAGGGGAATCAAGGACATCAAGACCCGATTATGTGTCATTAATACCATATTAATGACACACGATCAGATGACCTTAATTACCAGTAACGGTGCTGTCAAAGCCCATTACCCGGTTGTTAAGGACAATTAAATGTGTTGAATAAGTGTCAACACTAGTAACCGCCGGGGCCACATGTCGAGCCAGGCTAACTTGTAACGGCCTGCCCTTGTACTATAAAAGGACAGGCCGACGACACGTTCAGAGAGGCTGGACACACGCGCCATAGACGCTCAACACAAGCTCATATAGCTAATACAACACCAACACACCCGTGGAGTAGGGTATTACGCTCAGGCGGCCCGAACCACGTAAACTCTTGTGTCTCCTGCGTCATTTACTATTCACCTTCTTGAATCTCCGCGCGCCCACACCGAACATCAAACTCCTCTAACACTTTAGTAGTGTTGGGAGATCTGCCGGTTCCAAACCACTGACAGTTGGCGCGCCAGGTAGGGGGCGCCTGAGATTTTGAGAATGGTGAACTTAGCTGCTGGATCATCCAACGGTCAACCTGCTGCTCAGGCTGTTGGGGGCAATCCCTCCAATATGCAGCCACCAGCAGGAGTTACACTCCCACCACCACCGCCTCCACCAGCAAATCAAGCTGGGCAACGCGATGGTGCGCAGGCATCAATCACTGCGTCGGCAAATCATGACAACCCGGAACACGCGCTCCATGCAGCGCGTGCTCTTCTCCAACGCCCACCACCTCCGGATGCATCTCGGGATGCACTGGAACAGTGGAGGGCCGATGTGGAACATTTGGTTGCAGCGGCAGCCGAACGCCTCAGCAACCAGGGTCCTCCTCCTTCAGGACGAGCCCCATCGCAGCGGTGGACTTTGTCTGGTAGACTTGGTCCACACGTTTCCAATAGCAGGAGACATGCTGCATCACAACAAGTGATGTCATTTCCCTCCGGGGCACGACGCACTCACACGATATCCAGGCTATCAACTCATGACCTCCGGGCGGAGCTTGATCGCCGATACCGCCAACAAGACGGCCGAGTCCATATTGAGCGTGCTCGTGAAAGACGGGAAGCTCAGGACCTTTCTGCTCCTGAAGGAGTAGGACGAGGCTGTTCAGCTCTGGCCATACATCTGTGTATGGTCAGGTGGCCACAGAAGTTCCGGCCTCACCTGCCGGAAAAATTCGATGGGACTGTCAATCCCGCCGAATTTCTTCAGATCTACTCCACTGCAATCTTGGAAGCTGGAGGAAACGAGGCCTTGATGGCCAATTATTTTCCAGTGGCCTTAACTGGGACCGCCAGGTCCTGGTTTATGAGCCTTCCACCCAACTCTATCAATAGTTGGGAGGAGCTATGCCGATAGTTCACCGCCAACTTCGGGAGTTCATACACCCGACCAGGCACTGAACTGGACCTTTTTGCAGTCGTGCAAAAAGGGGGAGAATCCCTGCGATCATTCATCCAGAGGTTCTCTCAGGTACGAAACACTATCCCTTCTATCTCTAGCGCCTCTATCATTGTAGCATTCAGACAGGGTGTACGGGATAAGAAGATGCTGGAGAAACTGGCGATCAAGGAGATCACTAGCGTCACAGAACTCTTCAGCTTGGCTGACAAATGTGCCAGAGCTGCGGAGGGCCGTGAAATGCACTCCAAACCAACCCCGGAGGGTCATAAGAAATCCTCCAAAGAAGAAGCCGCTACCTCCGGGAACGGCAAGAAGAAGAAAAAGACCAACGGCAAGAAGAAGCCGTCGGCCGGTACATCCAATGTTGCAGCTACTGCAGCTCCGGGTGCCTGGGGGCCACGCCCTGAAAAGCGACCTCGACCGTCTTCTGAAAACGGTAGCAAGCCCAAGGTGTGGTGCCCAATTCACGAAACGGGCAGCCACAGTTTGGAAGACTGCCGAGAGGTCCAAAACCTTGCCGAGCGCTGCAACAAGCGCCGGGAAGAATCTCCTTTCCGACAGAGGGAAGGAAAGCAAAAAGTCGACGAAGCTCCAGCCGAAGAGGAGTTAGGTTTTCAGGATCCCAAAAAGGTCCTGAAGGCCGTTTACACCTCCGTCGACGATGATTCTGACGTCTCTGACAACGAGCGTCGGAAGACCATGAACACCATTTTTGGTGGATCATGGGACATCACCTCCCGCTGCGTCATCAAGACTATGCGTCGGGATATGGCTGCTGTAGCTCCTACAGTCAGGCCGGAACCTCATCGGAAGTGGATGGACACAACCATCACTTTTGATGCTTCAGACTGCCCTCGGAGCATGGTTGGAGCAGGTCAGTTACCTTTGATGGTATCTCCTACCATCAACAACATCCAGCTCCACCATGTCATGGTAGACGGAGGTTCGGGGCTTAACCTCATAAGCTTCAAAGCTTTTACTAAGCTTCAACTCCGACCTTCGGATCTCCACCCCTCTCGACCTTTCTCCGGAGTAGGTCCGGGGGCCATTACCCCACTCGGAGCTATTACTCTCCCCGTTACCTTCGGGACACGGGAGAAGTACCGCACCGAGAAGTTGGTCTTCGACGTCGCTCAGATCAACTTACCCTTCAATGCCATCTTGGGTAGGCCTGCCCTGTACAAATTCATGGCAGCTGCTCATTATGGTTATCTGGTGTTGAAGATGCCAACGCCAGTAGGCGTTCCCTGGATCCGCAGAGATCGTACTGCCGGAGTAACTGCTCTGGAAGAACTCCATGCACTCACCACGGCGCAAGAGGAGGACTCCAGGCAAGAGCAAGCTCCAAAACCCCCGAGCATTTGTCAACGAGGCTCGACTTCTGCACCTCATGTGCAGCCAAGCGGCGACACCGACATTCCCGTCAAAGTCGTCCAAATTGGTTCCGATGCCGCTCAGACCACCCGTATATCGGGGGGATTGAACGACAAATAGGAACTCGCGCTCATCACTTTCCTCCGGGCTAGCGTCAACGTGTTTGCTTGGCAACCGTCACAAATGTCTGGGATCCCCAGGGAAGTGATTGAGCACAATCTGAAGATCTACCCCGACGCCTGGCCTGTGCATCAGAAGCCTCGGAAGCAATCCGTAGAGCGACAGAACTTCATCTGACAAGAAGTGAAGAAGTTACTCGAAGCCGGATTCATCCGAGAAGTCTTCGATCCAAAATGGCTGGCAAACCCAGTCGTTGTACCCAAGGCCGGCGGGAAGCTTCGGATGTGCATCGACTACACCACACTAAATAAGGCATGTCCAAAAGATCCATTCCCACTACCTAGAATATATCAGATAGTGGATTCCACCTTCGGGTGTGAATTACTGTGTTTCCTAGACGCATATTCCGGGTATCATCAAATCAGGATGTCTAGGGAAGATGAAGAGCATACCTCATTCATCACAGTAGATGGATTGTACTGTTATACAACCATGCCCTTTGGTCTCAAGAATGCAGCTTCAACTTTTGTACGAGCTATGTACAAAACTTTTGAAGAACTCATTAGAGACATAGTGGAAGAGTACGTCGATGACATCGTGGTCAAGGTCAGGGACAAGGAGTCACTCCTTGACACCTTGCAGGCTGTCTTCGACAAGCTACGGGCCACCCGCACAAAGCTAAACCCAGACAAGTGTGTCTTCGGGGTTAGCTCCGGAAAACTTCTCAGTTTCTTGGTAAATAACCGGGGCATAGAAGCTAATCCGGCGAAGATTAAGGCCATTGAAGTCATGCGGCCACCAACCCGCATCAAAGACGTCCAAAAGTTGACTGGATGTCTAGCAGCCCTCAGCCGGTTCATTTCAAGACTGGCGGAACGGGCACTCCCCTTCTTCAAGTTATTGAGGAAGTCCGGACCATTCCAATTGTCTGAAGAAGCAGAGAAGGCATTCCAGGAGCTGAAACAGTTCCTCACCACCCTACCAATTCTAGTAGCTCCGAACCCTTGTGAGCCTTTGTTGCTTTACATTTCAGCAACTAATGAAGTCATCAGTATGGTTCTGGTTGCGGAGAGACCAGAGCTACCTCATACTCAGGAATCCAGACCACTTCGGGAGGGTCCGGAGGTACCTGAAAGCGAGTCTGGGTCCCAGCTCCCAGACTCGAATCCACAAGAAGTTACTTCAGGAGACCCAGACCCCTCCGGGAGGGTCCAGGTCGCTTCTGAAGAAGCCCCGGGTTCCTCAAGCCAGGACCCAGAGGTCCCCGAAGAAAATCCGGATTCCTCCGAGAGGATCCGGGTCAGTGAAGAGGAAGCTCCGGACCCCTCCGGGAGGGTCCGGACCATTCAGCGCCCAGTGTACTTCATTAGTGAAGTACTACATGATGCCAAGACTCGATACCTAGAGGTGCATAAGTTGCTCTATGCAGTTCTTATTGCCTCCAGGAAGCTTCGCCATTACTTCCATGCTCACAAAGTCTCAGTGGTGACCTCTTACCCACTTCGAGCAATCTTGCATAATCCCAATTCAACTGGGAATATTGCAAAGTGGGCAGCGGAATTGGCTGAATTTGATCTTGAATTTATTTCAAGGCAAGCAGTCAAGAGTCAAACATTGGCAGATTTTGTGGCAGAATGGACTCCCTCTCCATCAAACCCTGGGGGCCCCAGTGAGCAGAAGATGGAGCATCAAGCTCCAGCCTTCACCGAGCCTCACTGGACCCTCTACTTCGACGGCTCCATGCAGAAGCAGGGGGCCGGAGCTGGAATCATTCTCCTTGCACCGACCGGGGAGAAGGTGAAATACATGGTACACCTTGACTTCAAGGCGACCAACAACATGGCAGAGTACGAAGCGCTCATCTACAGACTAAAGGTGGCACTGTCATATGGTGTCAAGCAACTGCTGCTTAAGGGAGATTCACAGCTCATCATTAAGCAGGTGAAGGGTGAATGTTCCTGCAATAATCTCCAGCTAGCTGCTTACCTCCTTGAAGTCCAGAGGCTTCAGAAAGACTTTGAAGTCCTAGATCTCCACCATGTTCAGCGTGCCCATAATGCTGAAGCTGACGAACTCTCGACGAAAGCGTCAACTGGAGCTCCGGCTCCTGATGGAATATTTGTCCGGAGGTTGTCAAGGCCAACAGCTCAGCCTGCCGAACTGAGCGAAGGGGGCGAGATCAGCATCCCGAAGCTGACGGTTCCGATGGCCCTGTTACCAGGGCAGCCATCAAGGGTCGTAGGTGCTGCCGGAAGCTCCGAGCAACCCAACACGCAAGACTCAAATGCTCAAGTTAGTTCCGATGCATGGATCTCGGAGATCCGGAACTACTTGAAAGACAACATCCTTCCTGACGATGATGTATCCGCTGACCGGGTAGTTAGATTGGCTAAAAGATACACGTTGGTAGAAGGGTATGTCTATCGGCACGGTGCCAACGGCATCCTAATGCGGTGCATCACAAGGGAAGAAGGCTGCGAGCTCCTCACAGAAATCCATGGAGGCGAGTGTGGGAACCACACGTCTTCCCGCACACTGGTGGGTAAAGCCTTTCGGCATGGCTTCTACTGGCCTACAGCACTCCACGATGCAACTGAGCTGGTGAAGAAATGCGAAGCATGTCAATTTCATGCAAAGCAAATTCACACACCGGCTCAGCCCCTACAAATGATACCTCCTACATGGCCTTTCGCTGTGTGGGGGATGGACATCTTGGGACCTTTCCCAAGAGCCGTCGGAGGTTACAAGTTCCTGTACGTCGCCATTGATAAGTTCACCAAGTGGCCAGAAGCAACTCCAGTTGTGACAATCAACAAGCAATCTGCTATCAACTTTTTGCAGTCCATTGTATGCAGATTTGGAGTCCCAAACAAAATCATCACTGATAATGGGACCCAATTCACAAGCTCTGCATTTCAAGGATATTGCGAAGACCTCGGCATTCAAGTTTGCTACGCTTCTGTAGCTCACCCAGCCAGCAATGGCCAAGCCGAGAGAGCAAATGCTGAAATCCTTAAAGGACTCAAAACGCGCACCTATGAGCGCTTGAAAAAACATGGAGCCAACTGGATCGAAGAGCTTCCGCCCACTTTATGGGCCAACAGGACATCTCAAAACCGGTCAACTGGAGAGACACCCTTCTTTCTGGTGTACGGAGCTGAAGCAATCCTTCCTCCGGAAATCACCTTGGGTTCACTCCGGGTCCGGACCTTCGACGCAGCCACGCAGGACCAGCTCCGGCGTGAAGACCTAGACCTCCTGGAGGAGGGAAGGTGCCAAGCAGCTGTTCAGAATGCCCGATACCGCCAAGCCCTTCGGCGCTATCATCAGCGGCATGTACACAACCGACAGCTCGAGGAAGGCGATCTGGTGCTACGGAGAATACAATCCAGAGAAGGGTTAAACAAACTTTCCCCCGGCTGGGAGGGACCCTTCCGAGTGATTAAAGTATCCCGTCCCGGAAGCGTTTGCTTGGCTACCGAGGATGGGACACCTCTCCCAAATCCTTGGAACATCGAGCACCTCCGTAAGTTCTACACTTAATACCACGGAGGTGAGTCTTGAGTAACTTGAAGTGTATGTTATAGAGTCATTATACAAAGTCGAGTAGTTCCTCCGGGTGAACAGCCGAACCTTTCCCGAAGGGTCCGCAAAGTTCAAGCAATACTTGTCACAGTCTCAGGACAAAAGTGTGGCTAGCTACCCTGGGTCAAACGAGAAATGAAACACGCTTAGCCTGGTTCCGTACCCTAAGAGTGTACTTGTTTCCCCTGTACCCCGGACCTATAATGAAAGACATCTTCATGTGAAACAGACTCCACGTGCATTTATTTTGTACAGGCTCAACATTTTTTTATTTTTCTCTTTCTTGTCTATAACAAAGACGTGCAATTCTTAAGAAATTTTAGTTCGACCGGTTTATATACGATATGAATTGTATTGTCAATTCTTTTGGATTCAAATATTGTTCATGGCCAACTTGCCTGAAAGCCGCCAAGCCAACCTAGGGCTGGAGTGTGCTATCGACTTAGCCTGGTCAAGCACCCTAAGTACGCCACTCTACCTACACCTCGGCAGGCCGAAGTAAGGCGAGTCCATGCACAGTTGGATCTGGAAGAAAAGACAACACATTCAATTGTATTTAGAATTGTGTTTGACTTAAAATCTTCTTAAGAATCGTAAGCCACGACGAAGTTATAGACAAGAAACGAATTTTACTATTTTTCTTGACTTCAGTGTGCAGGAAAAATAAAATACACGTTGATGGAGAAAAGTCGGAGCTAACAAAGCTCCGACTCCCCTAGGTGGCTTGTAATCGATGTTACGCATTGAAAACGAGCATCACCGTAGTAATCAAGCTCCAGTAAAGCTAGGGGTGCCAGCCGTCGATGCTGAATAAAAGATGGTGAGAAGACCCCGCAAAAGGAGTATGCTGCCAACAAACTAAGTGTTGGCAAAGGTCACTACCGGAGCTACTAAGCTTCGACACCCCGGAGGACTAACTGTCGATGCTCTATGCGTTGATAGGGACTATTACCGGAGCTACTAAGCTCCGACAGTAGTCAGTTTGACCTCAGCGGGCCTTCACCATCAAAGACTTCGGACCTACGCTCTACAAGTTCGAAGAAAATGAGTCTTCAACAAAACATAATATCCTCTTGGTACATGTTCACAATCAAATTGTGTACATCTACCAGGGGGCCAAGTGAAGACAGAAGTGTTGAAGACAAAAAGTGAAATTCACAAAAATTTGAGGATTTCATTTATCTGGAGCAAGGGATTACATCTAGAGACAAGGGATTACAAAATTGAGGAAGAAGAAGAGAAAGTACAAGTGAGAACTACAGAGATGATCCTAGACCCTATGGAAGAATTGGGCGACCTTTTGGGCAACCACCGATACGTTGGCTCGGGTAGCTTCGCCCTCTCCTTCAACCGGACCTTCAAGCACCGGGTCCAGAGGAAATTGGGAGTTCCGGCTGGTGTAGCACGTCAGCACATATTCTGCGACGTTCTTCGCCAAGGATTGCCCCTCAACCTCCAATTGGTCCGCGATGACATCGCCCACCTTGGAGAGTTTGCTACCTGCCGAGCTCAACGCCTGCAACGCCAGGTCCGGCTCCGGCTCCGGATCATCCGGGCGCACGGGGCTGAAGCCCATCGGTGTCAGCGCGTCGTTGGCCTTGCCCAGGAACTCCCAAATCTGTAGGGAGTCCGCAGTCCTTAAACCCTGTATTTCTTCCAGGGATATTCTGGCCACCACCAGTTCAGAATTCTCGCGGGCGAGGCGCTCAACTTCTTTGGCGTTTTGCTGAATCTTCTCAGCAACCCGCTTTTCGAGTTTTCCGAGCTCCTCCTCCCAGAGGTGGATCTTGTTCCGGCGGTCTACCAGGTCCTTCTCTTTCTCTCTACACCTCACTTTCTTCTCCCTGGCAGTAAGGGCACACTCTTGTTCGTAGAGTTCTTGCCCTCGCACCCAGGCCTTCTCCTCTTCCTCATGGCAGCACTCTTCCAATTTCGTGGCGCGCTCCTCGAGGCCCTTGTCAGCCAGAGCCACCTTCTCGGCGAGCTCCTCCTCCCTCCTCAGGACATGATCCCTCAGCTCTAGGAGTTTCTGCTCTTCATCTTCGAGCCGTTTCTCCCTCTCTTCAAGTGCCTCTCGGTGCTTGATGAGTGTAGTGTTAATGGTCTCAAGCCTTTCATGGCGTTCATCGGCCGCACTATTGGCTGCTTTGGCCTGATCGTAGATCTCCCGGGATTGAGCGTCGAGGGCGCGAGTCAAACTCTCCCTGTCATCCAGTAACTTGCCCCAGTACTCCAGGCGGATCTTCTCCTGCTAGATCCACTCTTTGTCATCCGCTAGCCTCGACTGCGCCAGCTTGGTCTCGAAGTAGAGCCGGTTACGCCACCGCCTAAGGGTTTGGCGCTCCTCTTCAAGAGCCTTGCTGTCGTGGAAGAAGGCCAGTTGGACTTGACGTAGACTGGAGCATGCGTTGTCAATAGACAGTGACAACGGGATAGGTTCCGGACCTGCTGGGGTCTCCTCCGCTGGTTCCAGCTGGTTTTCAGATACAAAAATTGGGTCCCACTCCACAAGAGTGGTCCCCTGAGTCTCCATAGCACTAGGGCCGTCCTCTGGGATGGCCTCAGTCGCCATCGAGGAAGGCCTCGCTGCCAAGTCTTCGTTCACCCCCTCAGGCAGGGGGCCAGCGACTTCGCTTGGGCACTCCGGCTCGGCCGCAGGTACCTCCGACGTCGTCACTTCCGGAGCAGGAGCCGCTGCTGACTCCGGTCTGGGCACCTCCTCCGATGGGGGCTCGAGCTCCGTCACCTCTTCAACAACCAGCTCAGGAGCCGGAAGATCTTCAACATCGACCGACCCTGCGGTCGGAGCTTCAACAATGACCGGCTATGCGGCCGATGCTTCGGAGGTAGCCGGCCCAACTGCCAGAACTTCCTGAGCTTCTGGCGTGCACGCCGGGGCTTCAATCACCTCCGGCTCAACTGCCGGAGCTTCAACAATTTCCGGCTCAGAGGCTGGAATCACAGCTTCTTCCGGCTCAACGACCGGAGCTTCCATCATCTTAGCACCAAGACCCGGAGCTTCAACCTCCAAGACAGGTGCCGCTGGCGCATCTTCACTCCCGCGGTCCGGCGCTACCACAGGAGCCTCTGGGGATGAGTCGAGGTCCATGACCACGACAGCCGGCGCCGGAGCTGTCGCAGCTTCAGCGACCACTTGGGGCGGCACCGGGATAGGAGCAGAAGCTTCCACCCTCACGGCTTCAGCCGTTGTGGCTGAGAGTGGAGCCTCACTCCCCTTCTTGGGGACGCTGCAGATGATGAACGAAGAAACTTAAAAAATAGTTACTACAATTAAAACAACTATCCAAGGTAAAGATTAAAAATTACCTTGGGAGGCTTCCGCACTAGCTTGCGCGGAAGCTTTTCCCCGGGCGTTCTGGGCTGGTCATAGCCGGCGTGGAAGCTCCGGAAGGCCCCCCGGAACTCATCGCGGCCACGGGTGTTTCTCGAGTCGAGGCCCCCCTCGATCGGGAAGAACCCCCAGACCTAGATGCCTCCACCGGCCCAGGTGCTGGAGTCGCATGCCCGGAGCTAACACCCCGGGAGGACCCCACTGCGGGAACAATCGCGCCCCGGAAGGACCCCACTACGGGAACAGTCGCCGCAGTTGTAGAAGACCTTCCCCTCCGGGGAGAAGGAGCCGACGCAGGAGTAGCGGGCCTGACGGACCTTCCGTTGGCATACTGCAGCTTCCTCTTCCGGCTCACGGGTTCATCTGCCAGCTCCTTGCCCTTGCCAACGACCTCTTCCCTCGGCTTCAGAGCAGGGTCGGAGCCACCTTCGGACACTCCAGGGATCGCCACCCTGGTGGTTGATCTTCTCTCGACGACACCAAGGTCGTCAAGCATGGGCATCTTCTGTTGGAGCTCCCTACTGAACTCAACTTCCACGTTCAGAGGAAGAAAAGCCGATGGCGGAGTTAAGTCGTCACCCTCGACGTCGATGCCATGGTGGAACTTCTTAAGGTGGAACTCCAAGGTTTTCCCCAACATGTTAGACTTCAGCCCGGTCTCGACCCGGTCGTCGTCCATCACGCTGTTGAGGGCCCATACGAGTTTCTCTCTCCTCTTCAGCGGTGCCCACCTGTTGACCAGGAAGTTACAAAACACCGCCTGAGGGGTTAATCCCCCCTCCACGCACTGGTGGATCCTGGTCAGAACAGGGTCAAAGGCGTCAGCCAGCACCGGAGCTTCACTCGAGATCGTCGTGTCAATGTTGGGGAGGCCTTCGGGCAGCTCCAGCCTCTCGTGTTCCTCCACCCGGACGACTATCCAGTCCTTCCAGTCATCCCACTTCCCAGAGGGAAACGACCGGAGGTACTTGAATGGGCACTTCTTGCGCTTCACGAAGTAGTAGAAGCCAAGGTACTCATTGCTCCTGCTGGTGGTATGGACGGTGAAGAAGGTCCGGAAGAGTTCAATGCAGGGGGGGATGCCCACCCACATCTCACAGAAGTGGACGAAAACGGACACAAGAAGAATGGAGTGGGGACCGAGATGATACAACTGCAGACCATATAAGTCTAGCAGCATCAAGAAAAAGGAAGAAAAAGGTTGGATCAACCCCACCATGGCGTACGAGGAGAAGTACACCATTTCGCCGGCGTGCTCTTTCTCAAACGGGAGCTCTCCACCGGCGCGGACCGAGCGGTTGAAGAAGTCCGAGGACCATCCCATGAGGGCCCGGACCTTCTTCAGGTCGCGGTCGGTCTTCAAGCGACTCTCACGGAGACCCAACTCCATCGTGGCACGGCTAGGCAAGAGAAGAAAAGCGAAGCACAAGTTGGGAGTTTGAGCGCAAGATCAGATGAGAGGCGTAAAGAACTCCCAACGGTGCATGCTTTCCTTCTTAAGTAAGCCCTCGCAACGCTTGGATGGAAACCGCAAGGAAGTCGAAGATACCATTCAAAAATTCCACCCAGCCGATGACAAGGGGGCCTAGGACCACCCCGACGATCAAGTCGAGGTTCTTACCCAGGCGAACGGTTGTCATCATGAGGCGGGAAACCCGAAGGCGGCGGCCTGACAAGGTGCGCGGAACCAATACGGTTTTCGTATCGGGAACAGGTGACCTTCAATTACGTGTCAGGTCCGGAGCTTCTCTCGGTCTGGGGTTAAGTCCGGAGGTGCCATTTCGGTACATGGCCCGGAGCTTCCCCCTTGTGGGCGGTAGCTCCGGCTTTATAGTACACGTGGCGATCCTGGGATTAACCATGCTGGAGAAGCGGGTCCGGTTATATCTGACATGTGGGCCTCCAAAGGTCTTCAAATCAAGTAGATGACTTTTCTTTGAGATCTTTATAACCTCAAGGGGTGTACGGTTTCCAGGGTACCGACATATATATATTAAGTAGTCACTCAAAAACATTATATGAATGCACTAAAGTCCAAACATACACTAAATAGAATAGAAATTCAGAATGACAGACCAAGCTATAGACAAAAAACATATAAAGCATATATAAAATCTAATTACGCAATTACTACAAAAATCTGAACAAAAAACATATTAGCCACAATGGACAAGTGCGAAATCACAATTGTAATTCAATAGCATTCTCTTAGTCAACTAATACTAACATAGCAACATATTTAGATTTCAGAGTACACTGCTATAAGAGCTCTTACTGAACTATTATGTGTTTTTGATAAAAAGGCAAGTGCGGCAACGCTTGTGCCTCACTTTTGTTCTGTAATGTTTGGAAGCAGGATAAAAATAAGACACGGCTAAATATCGGCAATTTTGTTTCTTTAAAGAAGTTCGGGCTTGCAAAAAAATTGATTTAATTAAAATCTTGCTCTCAAAGTACATTTGGAATAACTGAGTTGACATTGTTTTTTACAGCAATGTGCATCTATACTGTAAGAATATGTATTTGTCCATCTGGACATGCCTGATAGGCAAAAATTGTATA
Organism: Tuctoria greenei; assembly: GCA_036927565.1. Taxonomy (NCBI): domain Eukaryota; kingdom Viridiplantae; phylum Streptophyta; class Magnoliopsida; order Poales; family Poaceae; genus Tuctoria; species Tuctoria greenei. The sequence continues at coordinate 65,328,309 of JAYESD010000006.1, forward strand.
AACTAATTTTGATTTCAAGCAGAAAATCTTTTTTCACAAATGATCAAAGTATAGCCCCTACCTATATTACTCAATGCACATAGTACACATGAAACTCGTTACCCGCAAGATATAACTACCATAACTAATAAAATAATTTTCTAAGCAATAGGCTAATGCAAGCAGACTACGACAACAAACACATTTACTACAAGGCTGTGAGAATGGAACAATCTCAATGCAAACAAAAATGTGATGCTTCCTAAGGTTACAAATCCCAAAGGTAAATGAAATCAACTATCCAAAAACAAGATCAGAAAAAGAGCAAGGGGATCAGAGATTGGCACATACGATCAGCAGCAGAAGCATAGGCGAGGCCTGGGGCGCGGCGGGGGCGCGGCGGGCCGGGGCCGGCAAGGCCGGGGGTGGCGGGGGTGCGGCGGGCCGGGGCCGGCGAGGCTGGGGGCGGCAGGGGCGCGGCGGGCTGGCGGCGGGAGCAGACGCGACGGGTCGGGGGCGGCGAGGCCGGGGGAAGCGGGGGCGCAGCGGGCCGACGGCGAGAGCGGGAGCAGGGGCGACGGGGCCGGGGGCAGAGCGGAGCGGCGGCGGCGCGCGTAAGGATAAGATGAAGAAATGAGTTCGGCCCGATGGTATAGGCCTTTAACTTGCAACGGCCAGGTTAATTGTGACGGCCTTAGGGTTAGCCGTCGCAATTAACACTATTTGCGACGCCTAAATAGTATTAGGCTGTCGCAAATAAGCTTAATTTGCCACGGCCTTCTTATTTGCGACGGCTTCTTTAGAAACCGTCGCAAATAAGTGTATATTTGCGACGGTTTACCTAATTTGCGACGGCCGTTTCTGGGCCGTCGCAAATAACTTTATTTGCGACAGCCGGCCGTTGCAAATAACTTTATTTGCGACGGCCGGCCGTTGCAAATACGGGCGGCCGTCGCAAATGACCGTGTTTCCTGTAGTGAAGTGTCGGTTCTCGCCACTAAAAGCGCGTGGATCAGTCTTCATCGTGACAAGGGCACCACAGGGAGTCGACACGTGGAAGCTGACCGAGTTTGCCACCCGGAAGAGATCGGATGAATCCCGTAGTCGTCCGAACAAAAAGTTGGACCATTTACTGTGTGCTTCCTCGGGGTGACTTCCAGGTGGGTCCCTTTGACTGATATTGGTGCTACACCGTTGGATGGCATCAGATACTTATATTTGTGGGCCATTTGATCCATGTGGTGCCACATGTCATCACTTGATTGGCTGGAATTATATTTTATAGGATCTATCCCCTTGTTTTACTTCAATTCTACATAAAATACCTGCATGCACTACTTTCTTGAATGACCAGTGGAAATAGGTTACATAGAAAGGTGATGTGTACAAGAAATGCTATTTCCTTCACATAATTGAGTTATATTGACGGGTGAAATTGGTATATAATAGCCGTCAACAAACTTTCCCAAGCATATCCTTTGCTCGTCCCGAGCAAAGTCAAGACTTTAGGTTGATGATCAGGAGTTGCTACTATGTTCTATTTTTCAAAAGTACCCTATGCATAATAAAATACTTTACCTAGTATTGCAAAAATTGACATGGTACGTCACCCATCTTAAGTCATTATGGGGCTTATGCCATTTCCTATTCATGGGTGGTTGAAAGATAGAACAACAAATGGAGCACACTTACTATAGAAATCAAGTTTAACTCAAATTCCGGAGAGTTCAATTTAGAATTTAAGTATCTCAATTTGATTCTCTCGGTCTCTCATTTATGTGTAGTGGAAATATATCTTAACCAATGCATTTTGCCTAAGTTCATCCGACCTCTACATAAGACTAGTATGTCGAGCTTGGTAGGGAAAATTGTAGACATATTTGCAACACATAATGTTGCTGAGTCAAAAGAGAAAGCCTTAGGAGAAATCAATTAAAAACAATTTGATTCAAGACTTGTGCATGTGTGATGGAATGGAGTGGATGTGGATATTGAGATGACTCCTTTTTGAGTGGACTCTCTTGTTTTCCTTGGATGAAACATGACTAATTTTTTTTCTCATGCTTATGTTGTAAGCATGCATTTTTTTCTTTTTCTTGTAGCCATGCCTTCTACTCCCTTTTATGCAATAAATTGTGAGAGAGTACTAAGCATGAATGATTTGTAGTTTCTCTTTTTATTATGGAATGGTGGTATGATGAAATTTTCCTTACTTCTAGTGTAGAAGTATAACATATGCAAGTGAAGTTTTGAATTCAAAAAGTAATGAATGAAATCTCACATAGGTCTATAGTAGTTTGACAAAGCTCAATGTGAAGACAAATAGCGTATGCACAAGGTCTATCAATATGATATATCATATGGCTTTGGTAGGTATTTCCAATCAAATGAGAGTAACTCAAATCTTTTTAGAATTTCTCCGAAAATCTAAGTTTCACTTCCAAACTAGGAATAGCATCCCTATCACTATATCATATATCACAACAACTTAGAATGAATTAAGCTTTTGCTACCACAATTTCTAAATCAAGGCAAAACCAATTTTAGCCAATGAGAGCAATATGTTGGAGAGTAGTAAGTTGTGAACTAGGGACTTAAGAAAATTATAACAGAGCAACAATTTATCATTTCATCTATGTGAATTTAAAGTCATTATTACCGCACATCATTTATTTTACTTGAAAACAAATCTATCTTACTTATATAAATTTTTTTATATGCAAGGTGGATGATGGGTGAATGGAAAATAAATATGCAAAGGGTTGATAAAATTTAACTCAAGTGGGGATCATCCTCCAAGCTTGTTCTTCACTCACCTCCGTGATGAGGGTCGAACCTTTGATGACGGAAGTATGCCCCGAGATTGGCTTGTTGTTGTTGTAGCATGGAGTTGAAGTGTTACACCCCGATTTTCGGATTTTGGCAAATTAAAATTTGAATAAGAAGTTGAAATTTAAATACTAGGAAGGAAATTATTTTATAAAAAATATAAAATATATGCATATCATCTTGCATTTTGCATTCATCCTCATGTATTGAAAATTTATTACCATAATAGATAAGCTAAAAGTAATTTATTTGCCAGAATACATACACTAAAAGTAATCAAATTGGCATAACAAATATGGAAGAAAAGAAATAAAAGAAAAATAAAAGTTAATGTGGAAGAAGAAATAATAATTAATAAGAATACTAAAATAAACTAAAATGTCTATGCATATGTGTCCACATTTAGACATAGACTAAGTGACTAGATTATTAAAATCATATTAGAAACTTTATACAATAGAATGTAATTAGAAAAAAAAGATTATAGAAGAAGATGAATAATAATAATAATAAAAGATGGAGAAGAATATATACATATAATAGAAATAATAAATAATGAAATATAAAAATAAATAGTAAATAATAAAGAAAATATATATAAATCTATATAAAATAATATAAATGGAACATTCCAGAAGTTTGCAGAACCTTCCGGAAGTTTCTAGACTTCTCTGAAAGTATTAGGAACCTTCCAAAACCTTTCGAGGAAGGTTCCCAAGTTTCTGGAGGAAGATCCCTTGCACCCCGGAAGGTTCCAGGAAGACGCGGTTCCAGTCCCGAGCTAGGCCGCAGGGCCATGCAACTAAAAAAACGAAAAACCACTCAGTGTTGTATGGGCCAGACCTGGAACAGAGTTCGACCAGGACACTGGTCCCATGCCCTTGCCGCCTATAAAAGACACCGTGCCCTCCGATAAAAGCCTCACCCTCTGCCTTTTTCTACCATAAGTCAGCCTCTGTTAAGTAGGGAATGACTAGTATACAATCTGATTTATGATACAATCATCCACTTACAACCATTAGATGTTCATCCTAGGGTGGTTGCGTTTTTTCACTTAACTCCCCCCATGTGGTGGAAGGGGTTAAGTGAAAAAATGCAACCACTCTAGGATGAACATCTAATGCTTGGTAATAGATGATTGCATAATTGTACCATAAGTCAGATTGCATACTAGTCATTCTCTTGCTAAGTAAGTCGCCGCCACGTACAGAAAAAAAGGCCGACGCCCTAGCTACCGGGAACAGAAAAAGAAGGCCACGGCAAGGAAAAATAAAAGAAGAGGAAGAGAAGGAAGGAGCTACCGTCCGCCGAAGATCGTCGCATCACCGTCGTCTCTTCGCCAGAGGATCATCACGCTGTCTATTTCGTCTACACTACGCCACCGTCTCACGACCCTTGAACCCACTGCATCTACGGTAGGTATTACGATCTAGATCTAGATAATTATTTTTATTCTAATATTTGAACTGAAACAATGTATTTTATTTTGCGCAGTCATTAATCATCGCCAAATCATCTTAAAACACCTGGAAACTTACAAGTTAGATTAAATAATACAAGATCAATATGTTATTTTAGATTTGACCAAATTTATATTTCCATTATTATTTAATCTGTTTTTCAGATTTAATAAATAAAATTAAGCCTAGTTAATTCATAAAGTATCAAATTAAATCCACAAAAATTCTTAAAAATTTAGAATAAATTCTAGTAAGTTATTAATAATATTTTCAGCATATTTAATGTTCCGTAATAGTTATTTTGCCTCTTAATAAATTGTAATTTATTCCAAACTTGCTCAAATAAATAGGAAATCATTATTTAAAATTACTAAAAAGCCATAAAAATTTATTTAGCATTAATACAAACTTATTTTCTGTATGCATCCATATTTTTCATATTAATTAGTATTTGCAATGCATTTATTGTGTCTATTTGTATGTGTATGTGCTTGATTGCGAGTAGACGTGTACGATCAAGAAGTTACGATTGAGAAGCAAATATGTGAGGACCTTCAGGTGCAAGACGTTGAGTTGCTTGACCACCGAATTGTTGGATATTAAGACAAGTGTCTTTGACCATATTGAACCTATATTTTTAATGTTTTGTTTACAAAATTGCATGTTTGTGTCAACTTGATAGAAAACCTATTCGTAGGAGTTTACTAGTATTGCTTGCCATCCCTTGTCACTTGGGTTACGGTGTACATAGTCGAGAAGGGTATTTTACACTTTTGCTCCTCTTACTAAAATGGGATTGGAAATAACAAAATGGCTTAATTATGAACTATTGAACACTTGGATTATGTGGATTAATGATGATGGATTAATGGTGAATCATTTTGGTAACATGGGGTTTGGGTGATCTTAGGAAGCATGGTTTGTTGATTGGGTTGGATAAGATGGTTGTTTTGCTTGCCTTAGATCTAAGGACCAGTTCATGTGAGAATATGTCAGGACAACAGTGCCACCATAAGGCCAAGTATGAGTGCGGTGTAGCTGAATAATTAGGAGTGTTGCTAGTTTGTATAGAGTGTTGGATGGCGCGGGGAATGGGAGTCGAGTAGGGCTACCCTGGGATCCGCATGGCACATGAGGGAGCTCGTGGGTGGGAGAATGGAGATTCAAGTTTGCCGGGGAAACCTTAGTGGGTCCATACATACTAGTAGTCCCTTTTGAAAGACTATTTCGTGATCTCTTGGCCACACACCTACGGAAGTGTGAGACGCCATAATGGAGGTTCTTAGTCGCCGAAAGGTGATGAAATCACGAAGATGTGGGTAAATTTGTACAACCTCTGCAGTGTATTAAAAACTACCATGATAGTCGTGCTCCCGGTTAAGAGCACCTGGATGACCTACATGATTAGAACTGGATTTGGGTTTTGGGATGGTTCGATATGGGATTGGTTATATCATATGAGTATGGATGGTTATGAGAAGTTATGAAATTGGCATATGGTTATGATATTAATTGTTGGATAATTATAGATGAGGTATGATGGTAAATGGGAATGTTGGACATGAATTATGATAATTACTTGGGGATTGATGGGATTTAAACTCACATATATATTTTAATCTGCTTTACATGTTTATGAACTAATGTACTTTTCTGCAACTAGCCATTTTTTATCGTCCTTGTTTTTAGCTACATGTCATACTTTTCCACACTTGCTTCAGCTACATAAGATATTTTGGAAGACGACGTGGAACATTAGGCGTGCGTACTACCGTCGATTGCCTGTGAAGTTAGAGTCGCCTACGCTAGATTATTTTCACTGTCATAGAATTAAGGTATATTTATTATTCGTGACATGGTTAAATTCTGATTATCATTTGTGATGTTTATGTGTATGTGTGAAGCAACATCCTGAGCACACATAAAATGCACTTGGTTCGTTTTTTACGAACTGTGTCTCACAAATTGGTATCAGAGCCGTGTCGACCGTACGACGCAAGCCTAGATAGAATGGACACCGTAAAACACATAGGAACTATTTTATAAAAGTTATTTTCCAAATTGCATTGCTGCTGTATTTTCTTTTGTCAATTCAGCCACCTTGTGACAATTCTTACTGCAGTGTTTTCCTTGCAATTTCAGTTGTGTCTCAGCATGTTTGCTGCTATGTTTATACACTTTCTTTACTATTATTTTCTTGAAAAAAATGTGTTTTGCTGCTACATTTAAAATATTTGCTTCATGCTTGATGTCGCAATTCTATATTATTTCTCTTATCGTACTGCTGCACACCCTCTATTTTCTCTATTCTTTGCTGCTGCATTTCAACACACTCTCCACTAAATATTTTTATTATTTATACCCATGAATTGCTGCTGCGCTGAAGTTGATTTTTCCTGCTTCTTTTTGCTGCCGCACGCTCTCTTTTTCCTCTCCCTTTCTACTACAATGTTTAGATATTTTACTTCTCTTCTCTAATGTTTCTCATATCCAACACACCTCTTTTATGAAAATCATAGATGACCACACTAGCATTCTTAAAAATCTGGAAGTAGGAGCATTCGAAGAAGTACCAAAAGGAACACACCTCAGGGAGAAGACTTTCGAGATGTGCTTCATGTGGAGGAGCTTCGTATGTCCCCTTCTGGAGCCGTTCTCCAAAATAGGATACTTTACCACCCCATAGTTACGATAATGTTGGGTCTTGTGATTAGGATTTAAGTCTACCCTTGAATAAGTGAGTAATAAACACTTAGATCGTTAGTGCACGTGTTTAGGTTTGGTGTGATGAATGTATGTTTGCTTGCTTGTGTGTGTGCTTGGATGTGATTTGTGGGACGCTTTGATAGCTATTCACATTCTCATCTATTATATAATAATGCATTATTTAGGATCATATACCTTGATGCATGAATATAGGTTGGGATTCCTTCTATCTCACATTTCTATCCCGTTTGACCTCTACTTCAATGGAAGATGGATACAATTAGAAGAATCACTACTCCGGAGGAAGCTACATGGGAGTATGAAGATGATATCAAGATAAAGTTTTTCCTTATCTATTCTCTAATCTCTCTGAATCTCGAGGGCGAGATTCCTATTAAGGGTAAATTGTAACATTCTCAATTTTCAAAATTTGGCTAAATCAAATTTAAATAAGAAACAATAGTTTTGTTTCAAAATTTCTTCCCTGATCCATACGAATCTCGAGGACGAGATTCATGTTAAAGGGGGTAGAATTGTAACACCACGATTTTCAGATTTTGGCAAACTAAAATTTGAATAAGGAGTTGAAATTTAGATACTAGGAAGAAAATTATTTTATAAAAGAAAAAATATAAAATATATGCATATCATCTTGCATTTTTCTTTAATCTTTATGTATTGAAATTTTATTACAAAAATAGATATGCTAAAAATAATTTATTTACCAGAATAAATACACTAAAAGTAACTAAATTGGCATAACAAATATGGAATAAAAGAAATAAAAGAAAAGAAAAGTTAATATGAAAGAATAAATAATAATTAATAAGAATACTAAAGTAAACTAAAACGTCTATGCATATATGTCCACATTTAGACATAGACTAAGTGACTAGATCTATTAAAATCAAATTAGAATCTTTATACAATAGAAAAGTAATTAGAAAAAAGGAGATTATAGAAGAAGATGAATAATAATAATAAAAGATGGAGAAGAATATATATAATAGAAATAATTAAATAGAAAAATAAATAGTACATAATAAAGAAATATATATATATATATAAATCTATAAAAAAATAATAAAAAATGGAACCTTCCGGAAGTCCGGTGAAGGTTCTGGAAGTTCTCGGGGAAGCTCCCTTCCACCCTGGAAAGTTCCGGGCAAGACACGGTTCCAGTCCCGAGCCAGGCCGCACGGCCATGCAACAAAAAAAAAAACCAACTCAGTGCCGTATAGGCCAGGCCTGGAACAGAGTCCGACCAGGACACTCGTCCTGTGCCCTTGCCGCCTATAAAAGACACCGTGCTCTCCGGTAAAAGACTCACGCCTCTGCCTTTTTCCACGGTAAGTCAGTCTCTGCTAAGTAAGTCGTCGCCATGGTACAGAAGAAAAAAAAGAGGCCCACACCCTAGCTGCTAGGAATAGAAGAAGGCCATTAGAAGGAAAAATAAAAGAAGAGGAAGAGAACAAAGGAGCTCCGTCTACCGAAGATCGTCGCACCATCTTTGTCTCTTCGCCGGAGGATCGCCGCGCCATCTACTTCGTCTACACTACGTCTCCATCTCGCGACCTGAAGCCACTACATCTACGGTAGGTATTACGATTTAGATCTATACAACTATTTTGATTCTAATATTCGAACTGAAACACGTGTAAGACGTATTTTATTTTGCACAGTCATTAATCATTGCCAAATCATCTTAAAACACTTGGAAACTTATAAGTTAGATTAAATCATACAAGATCGATATATCTTTTAGATTTGACCAAATTTATATTTTCAGTATTATTTAATCTGTTTTTCAGATTTAATAAATAAGATTAAGCCTAGTTAATTCATAAAGTATCAAATTAAATCCATAAAAATTCCTAAAAATTTAGATTAAATTCTAGTAAGTTATTAATAATATTTTCAGCATATTTAATATTCCGCAATAATTATTTTGCCTCTGAATAAATTGTAATTTATTCCAAACTTGCTCAAATAAATAGGAAATTATTATTTAAAATAACTAAAAAGCCATAAAAATTCTTTTAGCATTAATACAAACTTATTTTCTGCATGCATATATATTTTCCATATTAATTAGTATTTACAATGCATTTATTGTGTGTGTTTGTATGTGCTTGATTGTGAGTAGACGGGTACGATCAAGAAGTTACGATCGAGAAGCGAATATGCGAGGATTTTCATGTGCAAGACGTTGAGTTGCTTGACCATCGAATTGCGGGATATTAAGGCAAATGTCCTTGACCATATTGAACCTATGTTTTAAATGTTTTGTTTGCAAATTGCATGCTTGTGTCAACTTGATGGGAAACCTATTCGTAGGAGTTTACTAGTATTGCTTGCCATCCCTTGTCGCTTCGATTACGGTGTAGAGAGTCAGGAAGGGTATTTTACACTTTTGCTCCTCTTACTAAAATGGAATTGGAAATAACCAAATGGCTTAATTATGAAGTATTGAACACTTGAATTATGTGGATTAATGATGATGGATTAATGGTGAATCAATTTTGTAACATGGGATTTGGGTGATCTAAGCAAGCATGGTTTGTGGATTGGGTTGGATAAGATGGTGGTTTTGCTTGCCTTAGATCTAAGGACCGGTTCATGCGAGAATATGCCAGGACAACAGGGCCACCACAAGGGCAAGTATGGGTGCGGCGTAGCTGAATAATTAGGAGTGCCGCTAGTATTGTATGGACCATTGGATGGCGCGGGGAATGGGAGTCGAGTAGGACTACCCTGGGATCCGCATGACACACGAGGAGGCTCGTGGGTGGGAGAATGGAGATTCAAGCCAACCGGTGAAACCTTAGTGGGTCCGTACATACTAGTAGTCCCTTTTGAAAGTCTATTTTGTGATCTCTTAGCCACACACCTACGAAAGTGTGAGACGGCATAATAGAGGTTCCGTAGTCGCCGAAAGGTGATGAAATTCGAACATGAGGGTAAATTGGTACAACCTCTGCAAAGTGTTGAAAACTATCATGATAGATGCGCTCCCGGTTAAGAGCACCTGGATGACCTACATGATTAGAATTGGATTTGGATTTTGGGATGGTTCGATATGGGATTGGTTATATCATATGAGTATGGATGGTTATGAGAAGTTATGAAATTGGCATATGGTTATGATATTAATTGTTGGATGATTATAGATGGGGTATGATGGTAAATGAGAATGTTGGACATGAATTGTGTTAATTACTTGAGGAAGGATGGGATTTAAACTCAAATTAACATTTTAGGCTGCTTTTACATGTTTATGAACTAATGTACTTTTTTGCAATTAGCCATTTATTATAGTCCTTGTTTTTAGCTACATGTCATACTTACCCACACTTGCTGAGTACGACATGTACTCACCCTTGCTATTCCCACAATTAATTCAGCTACATAAGATATATTGGAAGACAACGTGGAGCGAGCTCTAAGCGTGCGTACTACCGTCGATTGCCTGTGGAGTTGGAGTCACATACGCTAGATTATTTTTGCTGCCATAGAATCAAGGTATATTTATTATTCCTGACATGGTTAAATTCTGATTATCATTTGTGATGTTGATGTGTATGTGTGAAGCAACATCCTGGACACACATACACTTCACTTGGTTCGTTTTTTAAGAACCGGGTGTCACATTGAAGTTGGTGAATTGAGCATATATGTGTTGTCACCAGTCTTGGGTACCTTGGACATGCCCTTGGAGAGCGTTGTAGATGTCACCTGTTCTCACTTAATGCTCTTTCATACGTCTAGTGAGATCTGTCATTCCTTGGCTATAGTCAAGATGAATTCTAGCCAAAGTGGAACGACATCTTCTCATGGACGTTGGAGGCAAGCTGCTAGAGCTTGCAGTGGATAGGGGTGGCTCCCCTGTGGCACTTGGCTATCCATGCCAAGATGGACCTTCAGTCTCATACGAGGGAGTTCGAGTCCATCCAGGTGCATTACCCGTTGGGTTCTATTCCTCTTCGTACTAATGGACCGTGGAGGGTGTCGAAGGCATGGTCGTCCTCCTTGCACGGCTTCTAGTTACCCTGCTAGAGACATTGCTTCTTCGTGCTTCCTCGTTGGGAAGAAGGTCAATGGTTAGTCTCCGGCATTTGTACAAATGATAAACCAGGTTAGGTAACTGAATTTCATTAACAAAGTCAGGGTAATAAAATAACAAAGAGCCATCCTGATTGTAGGATCGAAGAGCACATGAAAAGCTACCAGATGGGGGTGAATGGTAGATTAAAACTTTTTAAGCGGAAGCAATGAAAACCCCTGACCCATTCGGCAAACGATATGTTAAAGAAATCGTGTGTGAGACTAATCTAAATGTGTTTCACCGTGACAAAAGTTATAGATACAGAGAGAATCAAGTCACGAAGATGACACAACAAGAATCACTCAAATCCGTCGAGAGAAACTCAAGTTACGATTGAATGATCGAACAAAGGTCAATCTTACCTACCCGAGAAAAACAGTTCTGAAATGCTGCACAGAAACTCGGGTAGATCAGAAACCACAAATCCAATGACCGTGAAATTTTGAAAGTTGATAGAAAATCAAGTTTTGAAGACAACTCAAAAAGAATCACGTCAATTAGATCTGTAAAACTCGAGTTATGATAAAACCACCAAAGAAAGGTAGTGTTGTGCAGAAAACTCGACGAGAAAAAACTTGTCTGGAACAAGTCGGACGAACCAGGCAAAAAAGTTCCTTTAAACTACGATCTTTATTCAATAGAACACAAGAGGAACAACCCCAAAGTCATCACCCACGAGCTCTGGCCTCCCTTGCTTATATAACTAGCTCGAAAGCCAACTCAACTCAAGTCAGGACTCTAATCCTACTCCGTTCACGAATTCAAACTTTCCATAACTGTCTAGATCTCTTCTATACGTAGATAGAAACAATCTTAAGACTTCCAAACACCTTAGGAATGTATCCACATTCCTAAAACAACCCAAATTCGTATCCCACACGAAATCCTAACATAACCAACTCAAAACTTTCTATATTTGTGTCAAACACGACTCAACTGTAGCCTGAGTCCATAACCTAGTCGGTTGGACCTTTTTGACCAATTCTTTACGTCCACATCTCTTCATCACGCCTTGGAACCATGCAGCCATGTCCATGCACTCCTTGCACACGTGCAAACATCTTCCAATGACATCCACGATACCTTCATATGCACTGCCCTTGATTCAATCATCTTGCTCGACCTCCAGACCCGCTCAACCACAATTCCTCCTGAATTTGGTTGTTGAAACCTCATCTCCTCCTTGAGACTAGTCCAAAGGATCCTGTCACCAGCCATTACTTGAACTCAAGCAACACCTGTACGTGAACAAACAACCAATCCGTACAAGCCCAAGTCCGCGATTTGACTGAAATTAGTTCCGAACACAACACCTTACGTGAGCACCTCACTAAGCATGTTGCAAAGCATAGCAAAACGATATCAGCCATATCAACCAATACGCACCAAAAACTTAGCAAATAAATACTAAGCAATCTTTCCAACAATGTAAAGCAGGTTCGAAACATTTCACAGTAAAAGCAGGAACATTGTAATCCAGCTCTGAACCTTGCCAAAGCTAACCAGACCTTGAACCGGAGCTTACCAAAGCTAGCCGGACCAAGCGCCGGAGCTAACCAAAGCTAGTCGGACCTACACAAAGAAGTCAGACCTAGCCAAAGCAAGTCGGACCTTACTTCGGACTATGCCGGAGCTAACCAAAACAAGCCGTACCTATCGTCGGACCTTGATTATAAAGGTGTTTTGGTAGTATTCAAAACTTTTATCACCATAACCAATGTATTCAGCACACATAGGTCTCACAATCTCCCCCTTGATGAATGCATTGGCAACACCATTTAAAATCCGAACATTGGCATGAACAGTTTTGAGAACAATTTTCCCCCTTTTTGAAAATCAAATGAGATAGAAATAAATTTCTTTACTTATCTTTAAAAGTTTCACCATATTATCTCTCCCCCTTTGACAATGTATTCAACAAGGTTGAAAATAGAAATTTCAAATGTTATGAGCATTGTCGGTATCCTGGGAACCGTACACCTCTTGAGATTACAAAGATCTCAAGGGAAAGTCATCTACTTGAGTTGAAGACCTTCAGAGGCCCACATGTCAGACATAACCGGACCCGCTTCTCCAACATGGTTAGTTCCAAGGTCGCCACGTGTACTATCAAACCGGAGCTACCGCCCACAAGGGGGAAGCTCCGGGCTATGTACCGAAATGGCACCCCCGGACCTAACCCCAGACCGAGGGAAACTCCAGAACTGACACGTGTCAGGTAGCTCCAGGCCTATCTGTTTCCCACAGTATGCTCCGGAGCTGCCACGTGTCCAACCATCGGATCTTCAGCCTCTAACCTCCGGAAGACTCCACAACGGCCCCGGATCTTCAAAGGAGAATCAAGGACTTCAAGACCCGATCAAGTGTCGTTAATACTATATTAATGACACACGATCGGACAACCTTAATTACCAGTAAAGGTGCTGTCAAAGCCCATTACTCGGTCATTAAGGGAAATTAAACATGTTGAATGTGTATCAATATCAGTAACCGCCGGGGCCACATGTCGGGCCAGGCTAACTTGTAACGGCCTGCCCTTGTACTATAAAAGGACAGGCCGATGATACATAGGACACGCTCCATACACGCTCCATACACGCTCCATACACTCTCTGGACACACGCAAAACACACTCCGAAGACACGCTCACTCTACACCCTGAACTCACTTTGGGCTCAGACAACCAATACAGCACCAACACATCCCGTGGAGTAGGGTATTACGCTCAGGCGGCCCGAACCATGTAAATCTCCGTGTCTACTGTGTAATTTACACTTCACCTTCTTGAATCTTCGCGCGCCCACACCGAACCTCAAACTCCTCTAACACTTAAGTAGTGTCGGGAGATCTGCCGGATCAAAACCACCGACAGTTGGCGCGCCAGGTAGGGGCGCCTGAGATTTCAAGAATGGTGAACTCAGCTACTGGATCATCCAATGGTCATCCTGTTGTTCAAGCTGTTGGGGGCAATCCCTCCAATATGCAGCCACCAGCAGGAGCCTCAGCGCCAGCAGGAGTCACACTACCACCACTGCCGCCTCCACCAGCAAATCAAGGTGGACAACGCGATGGTGCACCGACGTCAATCACTGCGTCGGCGAATCTTGACAACCCGGAACACGCGCTCCATGCAGCACGTGCTCTTCTCCAACGTCCACCACCTCCGGATGCTTCCCGGGATGCACTGGAGCAGTGGAGGGCCGATGTGGAACATTTGGTTGCATCAGCAGCCGATCGCATCAGCAACCAGAGTCCTCCTCCTTCAGGACAGGCCCCGTCGCAGCGACGGACCTTGTATGGCAGGCTTGGTCCGCACGTTTCCAACAACAGGAGACGTGCTGCATCACAGCAGGTGACGTCATTGCCCTCCGGGGCACGACGCACTCACACGGTATCAAGGCTTTCAACTCATGACCTCCGGGCAGAGCTTGATCGCCGATATCGCCAACAAGACGGCCGAGTCCATATTGAGCGTGCTCGTGAAAGACGAGAAGCTCAAGACATTCCTGCTCCTGAAGGAGTAGGAGGAGGCTGTTCAGTCCTGGCCATGCATCTGCATATGGTCAGGTGGCCACAGAAGTTCCGTCCTCACATGCCGGAGAAGTTCGACGGGACCGTTAATCCTGTCGAATTTCTTCAGATTTACTCCACTGCTATCTTGGCAGCTGGAGGAAATGAGGCTGTAATGGCCAATTATTTCCCAGTGGCTTTAACTGGGACCGCTAGGTCTTGGTTTATGAGCCTTCCACCCAACTCCATCAAGAGTTGGGAGGAGCTGTGCCGGCAGTTCACCGCCAACTTCGGGAGTTCATACACCCGACCAGGCACTGAACTGGACCTTTTTGCAGTCGTGCAAAAAGGGGAAGAATCCCTACGATCATTCATCCAGAGATTCTCTCAGGTACGAAACACTATCTCTTCTATCTCTAGCGCCTCTGTCATTGTGGCATTTAGACAGGGTGTACGGGACAAGAAGATGTTGGAGAAACTGGCGATCAAGGAGATCACCAGTGTCACGAAACTCTTCAGTTTGGCCGACAAATGTGCCAGAGCTGCGGAGGGCCGTGAAATGCACTCCAAACCAACTCCGGAGGATCACAAGAAATCCTCCAAAGAAGAAGCCGCTACCTCCGGGAGTGGCAAGAAGAAGAAAAAGACCAACGGCAAGAAGAAGCCATCGGCCGGTGCATCCAATGTTGCAGCTACTGCAGCTCTGGGTGGCCGGGGGCCACGCCCCGAGAAGCGACCTCGACCGTCTTCTGAAGATGGTGGCAAACCCAAGGTGTGGTGTCCAATTCACAAAACGGGCAGCCACAGTTTGGAAGAATGTCGGGAGGTCCAAAACCTTGTCGAGCGCTACAACAAGCGCCGGGAAGAAGCTCCTTTCCGACAGAGGGAGGAAAACAAAAAGTCAACAAAGCTCCGGCTGAAGAGGAGTTAGGTTTTCAGGATCCCAAAAAGGTCCTGAAGGCCGTCTACACCTCCGTCGACGACGATTCCGACGTCTACGACAACGAGCGTCGGAAGACCATGAACACCATTGTTGGTGGATCATGGGACATCACCTCCCGCCGCGTCATCAAGACTATGCGTCGGGACATGGCTGCTGTAGCTCCTACAGGCAGGGCGGAGCCTCATCGGAAGTGGATGGACACAGCCATCACTTTTGATGCTTCGGACTGCCCTCGAAGCATGGTTGGAGCAGGTCAGTTACCTTTGATGGTATCTCCTACCATCAATAACATCCAGCTCCACCATGTCATGGTAGACGGAGGTTTGGGACTCAACCTCATAAGCTTCGAAGCTTTTACCAAGCTTCAGCTCCGACCTTCGGATCTCCACCCCTCCCGACCTTTCTCCGGAGTAGGTCCGGGAGCCATTACCCCACTCGGAGCTATTACCCTCCCCATTACCTTCGGGACTTGGGAGAAGTATCGCACCGAGAAGTTGGTCTTTGACGTTGCTCAGATCAACTTACCCTTCAATGCCATCTTGGGTAGGCCTGCCTTGTACAAATTCATGGCAGCTGCTCATTATGGTTACCTGGTGTTGAAGATGTCAACACCAGTAGGCGTTCTTCGGATCTGCGTAGATCGTACCACCGGAGTAACTGCTCTGGAAGAACTCCATGTGCTCACTACGGCGCAAGAGGAGGACTCCAGGCAGGAGCAAGCTCCAAAACCCCCGAGCATTCGTCAGCGAGGCTCGACTTCTGCACCTCGTGTGCAGCCAAGCGGCGACACCGACATTCCCGTCAAAGTCATCCAAATCGGTTCCGATGCTGCTCAGACCACCCGTATATCGGGAGGATTGAATGACAAATAGGAACTCGCACTCATCGCTTTCCTCCGGGCTAATGTCGACGTGTTTGCCTGGCAACCATCACAGATGCCAGGGATCCCCAGGGAAGTGATTGAGCACAATCTGAAGATCTACCCCGATGCTCGGCCTGGGCATCAGAAGCCTCGGAAGCAATCCGTAGAGCGACATAACTTCATTCGACAAGAAGTGAAGAAGTTGCTCGAAGGTGGATTCGTCCGAGAAGTCTTCCATCCAAAATGACTGGCAAACCCAGTCGTTGTGCCCAAGGCCGGCAGGAAGCTTCGGATGTGTATCGACTACACAACACTAAATAAGGCATGTCCAAAAGATCCATTCCCACTACCTAGAATAGATCAGATAGTGGATTCCACCTCCGGGTGTGAATTACTGTGTTTCCTAGACGCATATTCTGGGTATCATCAAATCAGAATGTCTAGGGAAGATGAAGAGCATACCTCTTTCATCATAGTAGATGGATTATACCGTTATACAGCCATGCCATTTGGTCACAAGAATGCAGCTTCAACCTTTGTACGAGCTATGTACAAAACCTTTGAAGAACTCATTAGAGACATAGTGGAAGTGTACGTCGATGCCATCGTGGTCAAAGTCAAGAACAAGGAGTCACTCCTTGACACCTTGCAGGCTGTCTTCGATAAGCTGCGGGTCACCCGCACAAAGATAAACCCAGACAAGTGTGTTTTCGGGATTAGCTTCGGAAAACTTCTTGGTTTCCTGGTGAGTCACCGGGGCATAGAAGCTAATCCGACGAAGATCAAGGCCATTGAAGACATGCGGCCACCAGCCCGCATCAAAGATGTCCAAAAGCTAACTGGATGTCTAGCAGCCCTCAGCCGGTTCATTTCAAGACTGGCGGAACGGGCACTCCTCCTCTTCAAGTTATTGAGGAAGTTCGGACCATTCCAATGGTCTGAAGAAGCAGAAAAGGCATTCTAGGAGCTAAAACAGTTCCTCACCACCCTACCAATTCTGGTAGCTCCGAACCCTGGTGAGCCTTTGCTGCTTTACATTTCAGCCACTGACGAAGTCGTCAGTATGGTCCTGGTTGCGAAGAGACCAGAACCACCCCATACTCAGGAGTCCAGACCCCTTCAGAAGGGTCTGGAGGTTCCTGAAAGCGAGTCTGGGTCCCAGCTCCCAGACTTGAATCCACAAGAAGTTACTTCAGAAGACCCAGACCCCTCCGGGAGGGTCCAGGTCGCTTCTGAAGAAGCTCCGGGTTCCTCCAGCCAGGACCCAGAGGTCCCCGAAGAAAATCCGGATCCCTCCAAGAG
The DNA here is from genome assembly GCA_036927565.1 of Tuctoria greenei. Lineage (NCBI taxonomy): Eukaryota > Viridiplantae > Streptophyta > Magnoliopsida > Poales > Poaceae > Tuctoria > Tuctoria greenei. The sequence continues at coordinate 65,346,005 of JAYESD010000006.1, forward strand.
GATCCGGGTCAGTGAAGAGGAAGCTCCGGGCCCCTCCGAGAGGGTCCGAACCATTCAGCGCCCAGTGTACTTCATTAGCGAAGTACTACATGATGCCAAGACTCGATAACTAGAGGTGCATAAGCTGCTCTATGCAGTTCTTATTGCCTCCAGGAAGCTTCGCCATTATTTCCAAGCTCACAAGATCTCAGTGGTGACTTCTTACCCACTTCGAACAATTCTGCATAATCCCAATTCAACTGGGAATATTGCAAAGTGGTAGCGGAATTGGCCGAATTCGATCTCGAATTCATTTCAAGGCAAGCAATCAAGAGTCAAGCATTGGTAGACTTCGTGGCGGAATGGACTCCCTCTCCATCAAACCCTGGGGGCCCCAATGAGCAGAAACCGGAACACAAAGCTCCGGTCTTCATCGAGACTCATTGGACCCTCTACTTCGACGGCTCCATGCAAAAGCAGGGGGCCGGAGCTGGAATCCTTCTCCTCGCACCAACCAGGGAGAAGGTAAAATACATGGTACACCTTGACTTCAAGGCGACCAACAACATGGCGGAATATGAAGCACTCATTTATGGACTAAGGGTGGCACTATCATACGGTGTCAAGAAACTGCTGGTCAAGGGAGATTCGCAGCTCATCATTAAGCAAGTGAAGGGTGAATGCTCCTGCAACAATCTCTAGCTAGCTGCTTACCTCCTTGAAGTCCAGAGGCTTCAGAAGGACTTCGAAGTCCTAGATCTCCACCATGTCCAGCGTGCCCATAACGCTGAAGCCGACGAACTCTCGACGAAAGCGTCAACTGGAGCTCCGGCTCCAGACGGAACTTTTGTCCGGAGGTTGTCAAAACCCACAGCTCAGCCTGCCGAACTGAGCGAAGGGGGCGAGATCAGCATCCCGAAGCTCACGATCCCGATGGCCCTGTTACCATGGTAGCCATCAAGGGTCGTAGGTGCTGCCGGAAGCTTCGAGCAACCCAACACACAAGAATTAAATGCTCAAGTTAGTTCTGATGCATGGATCTCGGAGATCCGGAACTACTTGAAAGACAACATCCTTCCTAACGATGATGTATCCGCTGACCGGGTAGTCAGATTGGCTAAAAGATACACGTTGGTAGAAGGGGATCTCTACCGACGCGGTGCCAACGACATCCTAATGCGGTGCATCACAAGGGAAGAAGGTTGCGAGCTCCTCGCAGAAATCCATGGAGGCGAGTGTGGGAACCACGCGTCTTCCCGCACGCCGGTTGGTAAAGCCTTTCGGCATGGCTTCTACTGGCCTACAGCACTCCAGGATGCAACTGAGCTGGTGAAAAAATGCGAAGCATGTCAATTTCATGCAAAGCAAATTCACACACCGGCTCAGCCCCTACAAATGATACCTCCTACATGGCCCTTCGCTGTGTGGGGGATGGACATCTTGGGACCTTTCCCAAGAGCCGTTGGAGGTTACAAGTTCCTGTACGTTGCCATTGACAAGTTCACCAAGTGGCCGGAAGCAACTCCAGTTGTGACAATCAACAAGCAATCTGCTATCAACTTTTTGCAGTCCATTGTATGCAGATTTGGAGTCCCAAACAAAATCATCACTGATAATGGGACCCAATTCACAAGCTCTGCATTTCAAGGATATTGCAAAGACCTCGACATTCAAGTTTGCTACGCCTCCGTAGCTCACCCAGCAAGCAATGGCCAAGCCGAGAGAGCAAATGCTGAAATCCTTAAAGGACTCAAAATGCGCACCTATGAGCGCTTGAAAAAACATGGAGCCAACTGGATTGAAGAGCTTCCGCCCACTTTATGGGCCAACAGGACAACTACAAACCGGTCAACTGGAGAAACACCCTTCTTCCTGGTGTACGGAGCTGAAGCAATCCTTCCTCCGGAAATCACCTTGGGGTCACTCCGGGTCCGGACCTTCGATGAAGCCACGCAGGACCAGCTCCGGCATGAAGACCTAGACCTCCTTGAGGAGGGAAGGTGCCAAGCAGCTGTTCGGAATGCCCGATACCGCCAAGCCCTTCGGCGCTATCATCAGCGGCATGTACACAACCGATAGCTCGAGGAAGGCGATCTGGTGCTACGGAGAATACAATCTAGAGAAGGGTTAAACAAACTCTCCCCTAGCTGGGAGGGACCCTTCCGAGTGATTAAAGTATCCCGTCCCGGAAGCGTTCGCTTGGCTACCGAGGATGGGACACCTCTCCCAAATCCTTGGAACATTGAGCACCTCCGTAAGTTCTACACTTAACATCACGGAGGTGAGTCTATAGTAACTTGAGGTGTATGTTATAGAGTCATTGTACAGAGTCGGGTAGTTCCTCCGGGAGAACAGCCGGACCTTTCCCGGAAGGTCCGCAAAGTTCATGCAACACCACAGTCTCAGGACTAAAAGTGTGCCTAGCTACCCTGGGTCAAATGAGAAATGAAACACGCTTAGCCTGGTTCCGTACCCTAAGAGTTTACTTGTTTCCACTGTACCCCGGACCTATAATGAAAGCCATCTTCTTGAGAAACAGACTCCACGTGCATTTATTTTGTACAGGCTCAACATTTTTTATTTTTCTCTTTCTTGTCTATAACAAAGACGTGCAATTCTTAAGAAATTTTAGTTCGACCGGTTCATATACGATTTGAGCTGTATTGTCGATTCTTTTGGATTCAAATATTGTTCATGGCCCACTCGCCTGAATGCCGCCAAGCCAACCTAGGGCCAGAGTGTGCTATTGGCTTAGCCTGGTCAAGCACCCTAAGTACGCCACTCTACCTACACCCCGGCAGGTCGAAGTAAGGCGGGTCCAAGTACAATTGGATCTGGAAGAAAAGACAATGCATTCGGTTATATTTAGAATCGCGTTTGACCTAAAATTTTCTTGAGAATCATAAGCCGCAACGAAGTTATAGGCAAGAAATGAATTTTACTATTTTTCTTGGCTTCAGTGTGCAGGAAAAATAAAAAATCTACGTTGATGGAGAAAAGCCGGAGCTAACAAAGCTCCGACTCCCCTAGGTGGCTTGAATCGATGTTAAGCACTGAAAACGAGCATCACCGGAGCAACCAAGCTTCGGTAGAGCCAGGGGGCCAACCGTCGACGCTAAATAAAAGATGGTGAGAAGACCCCACAAACAGAGTCTGCTGCCAACAAACTACGTGTTGGCAAAGGCCACTGCCGAAGCTACTAGCCCCGACACCCCGGAGGACTAATTATCGATGCTCTACGCGTTGATAGGGACTATTTCGGAGCTACTAAGCTCCGACGATAGACAATGCCGGAGCTTCTAAGCTCCGACAACCTCAGGGGGCCTTCACTATCGAAGACTTCAGACCTACACTCTACAAGTTCGAAGCAAATGAGTCTTCAACAAAACACAATATCCTCTTGGTACATGTTCACAATCAAATTGTGTACATCTACCAGGGGGCCAAGTGAAGACAAAAGTGTTGAAGAAAAAAAGTGAAATTCACAAAAATTTGGGGATTTCATTCATCGGGAGACAAGGGATTACAAAATTGAGGAAGAAAAAGAGAGAATACAAGTGGGAGCTACGGAGATGGTCCTAGACCCTATGGAAGAACTGGGCGACCTTCTGGGCATCCTCCGACACGTTGGCTCGGGTAGCTTCACCTTCTCCTTCAACGGGACCTTCAAGCACCGGGTCCAGAGGAAATTGGGGATCCCGGCTGGTGTAGCACGTCAGCACATACTCTGCGATGTTCTTCGCCAGGAATTGCCCCTCAACCTCCAATTGGTCCGTGATGACGTCGCCCACCTTGGAGGGTTTGCTACCCGCCGAGCTCAACGCCTGCAACGCCAGGTCCGGCTCCGGCTCCGGATCATCCGGACGCACGGGACTAAAGCCCATCGGTGTCAGCGCGTCGTTGGCCTTGCCCAGGAACTCCCAAATCTGTAGGGAGTCCGCAGTCCTCAAACCCTTCAATTCTTCCAAGGATCTTCTGGCCGCCACCAGTTCAGAATTCTCGCGAGCGAGGCGCTCAACTTCTTTGGCGTTTTGCTGAATCTTTTCAGCAACTCGCTTCTCGAGTTTTTCGAGCTCCTCCTCCCGGAGGTGGATCTTGTTCTGGCAGTCAACCAGGTCCTTCTCCCTGCCCCTCACTTTCTTCTCCCTGGCTGCAAAGGCACATTCTTGCTCGTAGAGTTCCTGCCCCCGCACCCAGGCCTTCTTCTCCTCCTCAGTGCAGCGCTCATCCAATTTCTTGGCGCGCTCCTCGAGGCCCTTGTCAGCCAGAGCCACCTTTTCGGTGAGCTCCTCCTCCCTCCTCAAAACGTCATCCCGCAGCTCAAGGAGTTTCTGCTCTTCATCTTCGAGCCTTTTCTCCCTCTCCTCAAGTGATTCCCGGCGCTTGATGAGAGTAGTGTTAATGGCTTCCAGCCTTTCTTGGCGTTCATCAGCCGCACTATTAGCTGCTTTGGCCTGCTCATAAATGGCCCAGGATTGAGCGTCGAGGGCGTGAGTCATGCCCTCCCTGTCATCCAATAATTTGCCCCAGTATTCCAGGCGGACCTTCTCCCGCTTGATCCATTCTTTGTCATCTGCTAGCCTCGACTGTGCCAGCTTGGTCTTGAAGTAGAGCCGGTTACGCCACCGCCTAAGGGTTTGGCGCTCCTCTTCAAGAGCCTTGCTGTCGTAGAAGAATGCCAGCTGAACTTGATGCAGACTGGAGCAGGCGTTGTCAATAGATAACGACAACGGGATAGGTTCCGGACCTGCTGGGGTCTCCTCTGCTGGTTCCAGCGGGTTTTCAGTTACAAAAATTGGGTCCCACTCCACAAGAGTGGTCCCCTGAGCCTTGGCACTAGGGCTGTCCTCCGGGATGGCCTCAGTCGCCATCGAGGAAGGTCCCGCTGATGAAGTTCCGACCTCCAGAAGTGGTTCCGAAGGCCCCACCGCCAGGTCTTCAATTGCCCCCTCAGGCAGGGGGCCAGCAACCTCTTCTGGGCACTCCGGCTCAGCCGCGGGTACCTCCGGCATCGTCACTCCTGGAGTAGGAGCTGCTTCTGGCTTCGGCCTGAGCACCTCATATACTGGGGGCTCGAGCGCTGACACCTCTGCAAAAATCGGCTCGGGAGCCGGAAGATCTTCAACATCAACCGGCCCTGCGGCCGGAGCTCCAACAATGACCGGCTCTGCGGCCGGTGCTTCTGAGGTAGCCGGCCCAACCGCCAGGACTTCCTCAACATCTGGCGCGCACGCCGGGACTTCAATTACCTCCGGCTCAACTGCCGGGGCTTCGACAATTTCCGGCTGTGGGGCCGGAATTACTGCTTCCTTCGGCTCAATGGCCGGAGCTTCCATCATTTCTGCACCAGGACCCGGGGCTTCAACCTCCGGGGCAGGTGCCGCTGGCGCATCTTCTCTCCCGCGGTCCGGCGCTACCACGGGAGTCTCTGGAGATGAGTCGAGATCCATGACCACGACAGCTGGCGCCGGAGCTGTCGCAGCTTCAGCCACCACTTGGGGTGGCACCGGGACAGGAGCAGAAGCTTCCGCCCTCACAGCTTCAGCTGCTGTGGCTGAGGGTGGAGCCTCACTCCTCTTCTTGGGAACGCTGCAGATGATGGATGAAGAAACTTAAAAAATAGTTACTACAAGAAAACAACTGTCCAAGGTAAAGATTAAAAATTACCTTGGGAGGCTTCCGCACCAGCTTGCGCGGAACCTCTTTCCCGGGCGTTCTGGGCTGGTCATAGCCGCCGCCAGAGTGGAAGCTCCGGAAGGCCCCCCGGAACTCGTTGCAGCCACAGGCATTTCCCTAGTCGAGGCCCCCCTCGATTGGGAAGAACCTCCAGACCTAGAGGCCTCAACCGCCCCTGGTGCTGGAGTCGCATGCCCGGAGCTAGCACCCCGGGAGGACACCGCTGCGGGTATAGTCGCCGCGGTTGTAGAAGACCTCCCCCTCCGGGGAGAAGAAGCTGATGCAGAGGTGGCAGGCCTGACGGACCTTCCGTCGGCATGCTGCAGCTTCCTCTTCCGGCTCAAGGGTTCATCTACCGGTTCCTTGCCCTTGCCAACGACCTCGACCCTTGGCTTCGGGGCAGGGTCGGAGCCACCTTCGGAAACCCCAGGGATTGCCACCCTGGAGATTGATCTTCTCTCGACGACACCAAGGTCGTCAAGCATAGGCATCTTCCGCCGGAGCTCCCTGCTGAACTCTACTTCCACGTTCAGAGGGAGAAAAGCTGATGGCGGAGTCAAGTCATCACCCGCGACGTCAATGTCGTGCTGGAACTTCTTGAGATGAAACTCCAAGGTTGTCCCCGCCATGTTGGACTTCAGCCCGGTCTCGACCCGGTCATCGTCCATCACGCTATTGAGGGCCCAAGCGAGTTTTTCTCTCCTCTTCAGCGGTGCCCACCTGTTGACCAGGAAGTTGCAAAACACCGCCTGAGGAGTTAATCCTCCCTCCACGCACTGGCGGATCCTGGTGAGAGCAGGGTTGAAGGCGTCCGCCAGCACTGGAGCTTCACTCCAGACTGTAGTGTCAATGTTGGGGAGGCCTTCGGGCAGCTCCAGCCTCTCGTGCTCCTCCACCCGGATGACTATCCAGTCCTTCTTCCAATCATCCCATTTCCCAGAGGGAAACGACCGGAGGTACTTGAATGGGCACTTCTTGCGCTTCACGAAGTAGTAGAAGCCAAGGTACTCATTGCTCCTACCGGTGGTATGGACGGTGAAGAAGGTCCGAAAGAGTTCAATGCAGGGGGGATGCCTAGCAGCATCAAGAAAAAGGAGGAAAAAGGTGGGATTAACCCCACCATGGCGTACGAGGAGAAGTACACCATTTCGCCGGCGTGCTCCTTCTCGAACGGGAGCCCTCCCCTGGCGCAGACCAGACGGTTGAAGAAGTCTGGGGACCATCCCATGAGGGCTCGTACCTTCTTCAGGTCACCGTCAGTCTTCAAATGGCTCTCACGGAGACCCAACTCCATCGCAGCACAACAAGGCAAGAGAGGAAAAGCGAGCACAAGTTAGGAGTTTGAGCGCAAGATCAGATGAGAGGTGTAAAGAACTCCAGACGGTGCGCGCCTTCCTTCTTAAGTAAGCCCTCGCAACGCTTGGATGGAAACCGCAAGGAAGTCGAAAATACTACTCAAAAATCCTACCCTGCCGATGACAATAGGGCCCGGGACCACTCCGACGATCGAGTCGAGGTTCTTACCCAGGCGAACAGTTGTCATCATGAGGCGGGAAGCCCGAAGGCGGCGGCCTTACAGGGCGCGCGGAACCAATACGATTTTCGTATCGGGAACCGGCGACCTTCAATTGCGTGAGATCCGGACGCCAAAGATCTCATCCGCCGTACACGAGATACGCCACACGGCGAGGATTTAACTCCAAACCATTGCCAACGGCACATCCGAAGACCTTTGAAGACTCAGTTCAAAAGTCACAAGGATGGACCCACCTCCGGCGGAATGACTTCACCCAAGGGTTCTTCCCCAGAGGTGGGCCCAGGGGGCCACTGTCGGTATCCTGGGAACCGTACACCGCTTGAGATTACAAAGATCTCAAGGGAAAGTCATCTACTTGATTTGAAGATCTTCGGAGGCCCACATGTCAGACATAACCGGACCCGCTTCTCCAACATGGTTAGTTCCAGGGTCGCCACGTGTACTATCAAACCGGAGCAACCGCCCACAAGGGGGAAGCTCCGGGCTATGTACCGAAATGGCACCCCCGGACCTAACCCCAGACCAAGGGAAACTCCAGAACTGACACGTGTCAGGTAGCTCCGGGCCTATCTGTTTCCCACAGTATGCTCCAGAGCTGCCACGTGTCCAACCGTCGGATCTTCAGCCTCTAACCTCCGGAAGACTCCACAACGGCTCCGGATCTTCAAAGGGGAATCAAGAACTTCAAGACCCGATCAAGTGTCATTAATACTATATTAATGACACACGATCGGACAACCTTAATTACCAGTAACGGTGTTGTCAAAGCCCATTACTTGGTCATTAAGGGCAATTAAACGTGTTGAATGTGTATCAATATCAGTAACCGTCGGGGCCACATGTCGGGCCAGGCTAACTTGTAACGGCCTGCCCTTGTACTATAAAAGGACAGGCCGACGATACATAGGACACGCTCCATACATGCTCCATACACTCCCTGGACACACGCAGAACACACTCCGAAGACACGCTCACTCTACACCCTGAACTCACTTTGGGCTCAGACAACCAATACAACACCAACACATCCCGTGGAGTAGGGTATTACGCTCAGGCGGCCCGAACCACGTAAATCTCCGTGTCTACTGTGTCATTTACATTTAACCTTCTTGAATCTCCGCGCGCCCACACCGAACCTCAAACTCCTCTAACACTTTAGTAGTGTCGGAAGATCTGCCAGATCAAAACCACCGACAAGCATATTATAACATATACATATGAACAAAGCTCATCCAAGACATACTATCAAGTAACTTACACTATCATATCAATGAGATACATAAAGTAGTGTAAGCCATGCTAGATATCAAATGTAATTTTCAATTTAAGCAAGTCATGATTTCACAAACTTAACTATTTGAAGACCTGAAAGCATGACACTTGTTGCTGCATTTTATTATTTTTCAAAGCATAAATTTTGATCATATGATATTTGCAAGAGATTATATGCGCATCTTCCTTATTCTAACCAACCAAGCCAAGCCTATGTCATTTGACAATCAGAAGCTTAAGGACATGGTTTTAGTCATACATAACTTCTTCCAAGTTCATATCTAAGTGTAATGATAAGCCATCTCAAAAGAAGAAATGCGATGCATGCATATTCTCTTGATCTTTTCTCAATTTATATTTGTTCATAAAAACTCAACATGTGAGTTGATTACTTGATTAATTATTTATGATTAAAAGCACTTGTGAGCATGCAGCAAGTTCAAAACAACAAGAAAGTTCGATCATGACAAGATTTAGTGTAAGTAATTATTCCAATTACTAGTCATGGCAAAAACTACAAAATATATAACATGAGTAATGTAGTAAGAACTTTCAGCATGTAAAAGGAATCACAAAGTCATATATGTATGAAATACTATGATCATATTATTTTAATTTCAGATTCACACATAGACTTCTCAAGTTTGAAAACTCCGCCTCAATGTAAGCCATGAGGATGCATAACCCCTATTTCACTACGAATGAAACAAAAATGAGTGAAATCCAAAGGTTTGGTAAAAATGTCAGCCAATTGTTGTTCGGTATCTACATGGTGAAGCACAATGTTTCATTTTTCAACATTATCATGGAGAAAGTCATACCTAATGTCAATGTGCTTAGTTCTAGAATGTTGCACATGATTTTTAGCAATGCAAATCGCACTAGTGTTATCACAAAACAGTGGAACACTATCTAGATCAACCTGATAGTCCTTAAGTGTTTGAACAATCCAAAGAATTTGTGAGCAAGCACTAGCAGCAGCTACATATTCAGATTCAGCTGCAGATTGTGCAACTGAGTTTTGTTTTCTAGAGGACCAAACAACAAGTGAATTACCAAGAAAATGACAAGCACCAGAAGTACTTCTCCTATCGATCCTACAACCTCCAAAATCAGCATCGAAAAAAGCTTTCAAAGAAACGGTTGAGGAAGAAGGAAGAAAAATGCCAAATTCTTGAGTTCCATGTAAGTACCTGAGAATCCTTTTGTCGGCTTGACGATGTGAAGCATGTGGGGAAACTTGAAACCGTGCACCAAGACATACGCTGAATTGTATGTCCGGTCTTGATGCCATGAGGTACAAAAGTGATCCGATCATGCTTCTATATTGATTTTGATCCACAGGATCACCATCTTCATCAAGTTCAAGTGTTGTTGCTGTTCCCATTGGTGTCCGAAGAGGCTTGCTTTTGCCCATGTTGAAGCGCCTTAGGAGGTCTTTTGTATACTTCATTTGATGCATAAAGGTACCCTCCTTTGTTTGCTTGATTTGCAGCCCCAAAAAGTACGTGATTTCTCCCATCATACTCATCTCAAATTCTGAACTCATCATTGCTGAAAACTTGGACACAAGATCATGAGAAGCACAACCAAAGAGAATATCATCCACATACACTTGAACGAATAACAAGTCATTGCCATGCTTAAGCACAAAAAGAGTTTTCTCAACCATGCCCATGGTAAACCCCTTTTCAAGTAAGAATGTTTTTAACCTATCATACCATGCTCTAGGAGCTTGTTTTAGACCATACAAGGCTTTAGTTAGTTTGAAAACATGATTAAGAAAATCTGGATTTTCAAAACCAGGTGGTTGCTTAACATAAACCTCCTCATCTATGTAGCCATTAAGAAAAGCACTTTTAATATCCATTTGATATAACTTGAAACCTTTAGATGCAGCGAAAGCTAACAAAATTCTTATGGCTTCTAATCTAGCAAAAGGAGCAAAAGTTTCATCAAAATCTAGACCTTCAACTTGAGTGAAACCTTGAACAACCAACCTAGCCTTATTCCTAACGACAACCCCATCCTCACTTTGTTTATTTTTAAATACCCATTTAGTTCCAATTAAAGTGTGACCTTGAGGTGGAGGTACAAGTTTCCAAACATTATTTCTTTCAAAATTTTCTAACTCTTCTTGCATGGCAGTAATCCAAGATTCATTAGTGAGTGCATGTGATATATCTTTGGGTTAAAAAGAAGCAACAAAAGCAGAATGAGCATGAGAGTTTAGATCGCAAAACATGGACCGTATGACTCGTTCGTGCAAGCTTCCAATAATTTGTTGTGGAGGATGACTTTTGAGAACCCAGAGGGGAGTGGACACTTCACAAGCTTCTTCTTCTTCATGTTCATCACAAATCGATGAGCTTGTGACTTGAGGAAGATCTAGACCAGAAATGTTGGTCATCGGTGCTGGTTGTGAATCAAAATCAGGAGCTGGAACAATGTCATTAGCTGCTGAATTTTTGGGTAGCAGCACCACTTCTTCCTCTTCTTCAACGAAAATACTCCCCCCTGCAGATATCGATCTGGACCTGCAATGTTTGAGCTAGTACCTGGGATAGCTTCATCAAAATACACCTCACAAGTCTCCACAATTTTGTTAGTGTCAAGTAAAAGCACACGATAGCCTCTAGTATGAGATGGATAACCAAGAAACATGCCATCAATGGATCTAGGTTCAAATTTATTAGGATTACCATGTTTCTTAACAAAACATTTGCAACCAAAGACCAGAAAGTATGTCACACTAGGCCTATGTCCAAACCGGAGCTCATATGGTATTTTACCTAGCTTAGCACACAAGAAAACACGATTTGAGACATAACTAGCGGTTGCAATCGCATCAGCCCAAAATTTCCTAGGAGTTTGATATTCATCAAGCATAGTCCTAGCCATCTCAACTAAGGTTTTGTTCTTTCTTTCTACAACACCGTTTTGTTGAGGTACATATGGTGAAGAAAATTGATGATTTATTCCATTTTCAGCACAAAAGTGATCAAAAGATTGATTTTTAAATTTAGTTCCATTATCACTTCTAATTGCTTTTAAAGATCTTGGGTGATCAATTGATAATCTAAGAAATAAAGTTCTAAAGTGACTAAAAGCTTCATTCTTCGATGCGGTAAAATAAATCCAAGTATCTAGAATAATCATGAACAATCACAAGAACATACCATTTACCTCCGAAGGATTGAACACGTGAAGGTCCTATGGTGTCAAGGTGCAAAAGTTGACCCGGTTCAGTTGTCATGATCATTGTGAGAGGAGTATATGAACCTGCAACCATCTCAGCATGTCTACAAGAAGAGCACACAATTTATTTGTCCCCTTTAAGCTTAGGCAGCCCACGTATGCGATCAAGAGCACTAACACATGTGAGATGATCAAAGCCTACGTGACCAAGTCTACAATGCCAAAAATATAAATCTGTAGAATCATTAGCAACTAGACACCTATGCTTAGAGGAAGACATATCAAAATCAGCTTTAAAAACTCTTCCAAACCGAGACATGTTAAAAATAAGCTCACTATTTGAACCTACAACTTTGCAGCAATTTTTAGTGAAAATAATTTCCAGATTTTCATCTAGCAATTGTGAAACAGAAAGCAAGTTGTATTTCAAATTTTTGACAAGTGCCACATCCTTCAAAGTGTAGTGATCATTTATTCTAACTGAACCCTTAGCAATTATAGGAGTTGAAGAGTTATCGGCAAAAGTAACATTCTTTACACGTGACACAAAAGAGAGGAAGGAGAACCATTCTTTGTTACCGGTCATGTGGCGTGAGCAACCTGAATCCACAATCCAAAAGTTCTCCTTCCTCGAGCGTGTAACCTACATAGAAGCACAATACGTCAATGACTCAATATTGGGGTTAGTCAAAAGGCATTTAGGAATCCAGTACTGAGTCACACGATGTCCAGCAGGAATAACACGAGAAAGCTGAGACAAAACAGCAGGTTTATGAGCCAAAGTTTGAGGATTTTCGTACCCAACTACTGAATTATCGGATGTTACATGTGTAGCACAAAACACAGTAGGATTGGGAGCAAACTTTGCATGTTTTCGACTCATTACAGCAGGTTGCATGTTCCTATCTTTCAGTTTAGCATGTGCAGCAAATTTTGCATGAAAGTTATGAGATCTAGCAATCATTCTCTCTTTTTTCTGTTGTTTAGCTAGTCTATAACAAAAATCTATGACATGACCATCTCTACCACAGTAGGTACAATGAAATTTAACTTCGTTTTAATGTCTAGATGAGCAAACAACATTTTTATTTGACACTGAATGAGACAACACTCCTGCAGATTTGAAAACCACTTCTTTTTGTTTAGGAACTGTTTGAATCAAACCACTTCCTAATGTTCTTACAATTTTAGGTGGATGTGCCCTAGCATGAGCATGAGTATCAAAACCTAAACCAGTTTTATCATTGCAAGTATTGGAAGAATTCAGCAGCAAGTTTAGGTTCTTATTCCCATTACAAAACCGATATAATGTCCTATGCATGTCATCAAGTTTATTGGGCAGATCAAGGCAATTTTCACATGAAGTTTTTCCTTTTAATTTGCAATTGGAACAATATTTAACTTCATGAGAACATAAAACATTGTTCACTATAGAAATTTCATTTATAGCATCTTGTAGTTTCTTATCAAGATCATCACAAGTAGAACAATGCAAATCAATTGTAGAACAGCTAGCATTTTTCAAGTTGTTATCATTAAGCGCAGCAAGCTCTCTATTCTTTTCAATTTCTAACTCAAGTTTATCAAGTGCAGAGGTGTGCGCACTTCTTAATGAGGACAATTGTTCATATATTAAATCACATGAGGGACATGCATCGTCACTAGGAATAAAAAAATTTAAACGGTTGATTTCAGATTCTAGTGATTCAATTTTAGCAGTACTATCCCTAAGCTTTTTGTCCTTTTTCTTAACTATAATAGTGGCACAAGAAATAGCATCACACATTTCTTCACAAGTAGGACATACCTCTTCATTGTCGATGTTGTGTTCTGCCTCCTCCAAACTTGACCTTGACTTGCTCGCCATGAAGCACAAGTTTGTCAAATCATCTTCATCACTTCCAATGTCCACGTCGCTTGAGCCAAGTTCCTGGAGTGCGGAGATAAAACTGCTCACCAATTGACGTCCTATAAAACCCTTCTTTTTCTTTGTATCTTTTGCAGAGGAGTGCTTCGTCCTTGTTTTCTTTTCATCCCGGGAAATAGGACCTGAAAGGTTAGGGCAATCTAAATGAAAATGTCATGTCTTACCACATTCAAAACATTGTTAAGGTCCGAAGCTTCCTCTCCTTCTAGTTCTCACATTTTGCAATGCTTTTGAGAACCTAGTAGAGAGAAATACTAGCTCCTCCTCTGGAAACTCCTCAATCTGTTCAAGGGTTAGAGAGGACAACAAAGCAAGTATACCACAAGATGAAGATTGACAAGAGCTAGGCATGTCACATTGAGAAACAAAAGCAATAGACTTGTTGGGGTTCTTACGTGATATTATGTCAATTTCATGAGTTTTTAACTTGGAATATAGCACATCTAAAGTAAGTGTACTCATGACAGGAGATTCACGAATAGATGTGACTTTCATCTCCCAAATTGACATATCTAATGCACTTAACAATTGCCTAGAATTTTTAGCATCTGAAAAATTAACATTGACACTATGAAAGTTGTTGAGGATTTTATTAAAGCGAGCAAAAAGGTCATCAATAGACTCACCGGGTTGCATCTCGAAGCGAATTTATTCTTTCTTGAACATTTCTTGCCTTACCTCCTTGATCGTGTTGGATCCTTCCTGGTAGTCACAAAGTGCTTTCCACCCATCGTATGCAGATCAGAGGTGTGCAACACGGTAGAAGTCGCTTTGAGTTAATCCTTGTATGATCAAGTTCCGAGCCTTGTTGTTGTTATCGACATCTCTTAGATTTGTAGCTGTAACTTGATTGTTTAATGGCACTTTGTAAGGATTGTATACCTTCTCCCATATTGCGAAGCCTCGAGCCTGGATGAAGGCTTCCATACGTGACTTCCAAACCGGAAAATCAATACCACTAAACACACAAGGTTTGGCGGAGTATTTCTCCATGAGGATTAGTTAAAACACATACAAATAACAAAGATTAGAGCATCGTGGCTCTGATACCAATTGTAGGATCAAAGAGCACGTTAAAAGCTACCAGAGGGGGCGTGAATGGTAGATTAAATTTTTTTCCGTGGAAGCAATGAAAACCTCTGACCCCTTTGGAAGAAAAATGATCTGTTAAAGAAATCGTGTGTGAGAGTAATCTAAACATGTTTCATGGTGACAAAAGTGATAGATATCAGAGAGAATCAAGTAACGAAGACGACATAACAAGAATCACTCAAATCTGCCGAGAGAAACTCAAGTTACGATTGAAAGATAGAACGAAGGTCAATCTGTCCTACCCGAGAAAAATAGTTCTGGAACGCTGCAAAGAAACTCGTGTAGATCAGAAACCACAAATCCAATGACCGTGAAATTTGAAAGATGATAGAAAATCATGTTTTGAAGACCACCCAAAAAGAATCACGTCAATTGGATCTGTAAAACTCGAGTTATGATAAAACCACCGAAGAAAGGTAGTGTTATGCAGAAAACTCGACGAGAAAAAAACTTGTCTGGAACAAGTCAGACGAACAAGGCACAAAAGTTCCTTTAAACTACGATCTTCATTCAATAGAACACAAGAGGAACAACCTCAAAGTCATCACCCACGAGCTCTGGCCTCCCTTGCTTATATAACCAGCTCGAAAGCTGTGACACCCGGTTCCGAAAATGAACCAAGTGCAGTATATGTGTGCCCAGGATGTTCAACACACATATACAAGTGCATCACAAACGATATACAGACAGTTACCACAGCACAAGTTAATTAACCAAATTTTATTACACAATTCATATTGTCCTCGAATACAAGCTCTAATGAATATTACTGACAAGTTCAACTAATGCAGCGGAAATAACTAAATATGCAACTATGCAGCTAAGCAAAAGGTATAGCACAGCTCCAATAACACCACAGGCAAGTCAACGGCAGCACACAAACCAGAACTCCGCATTATCCTCAAGACACTCCCAACCATCACCTGAAACTGTTGGTGGGGGGATTGCAAGAGTGAGTACATGTCGTACTCAGCAAGTGTGGAAAGTATGACATGTGGCTGATTCAAATGACGAATGTAATGATGGCTAAGTGCTGAAAAGTACAATAAATCATTTGAAAAGCAATATATCATATGATGTGAAGTAAACCCATCATATCCCACAATGAATATATAAGTCCATAATCTATATCCATCATCATTAAACCAGGTTTCACCATTACCATTAACCACATATGTCTGCATTTGGAACCGACAGATCTCCCGACACTACTTTTGGTAGATCCAGGAGTTGTAGTTCGGTAATGGGCGTGCAAAGATTCAAGAAGGTGAAAGACACATGTACACAAGGATTTACGTGGTTTGGGCCGCCTCAGCATAATACCCTACTCCACGGGGTGTGTTGGTGATGTATTAAGCTCGAGAGTCTAGAAGAAGCTCCAGAAGAAGAAGCTCGTCTAGCTCAGAGTGTTCAGCGGTGGTCTGGATTCGTCCCTTGTGTATCATCGACCTGTCCTTTTATACTACAAGGACTGGTCGTTACAACGTCAGCCTGGCCCGACAGGTGGCCCCGGCGGTTACACACGCTTGATACACAATAAATGGGGTTAATTACCCTTAATAGCCTGGTAATGGGCCTTAACAGTGCCATTACCTGTATTAAGGGCCATCCGATCGTGTGTCATTAATATGGTATTAATGACACTTAATCGGGTCTTGAAGTCTTTGATTGATCCTTGAGGGTCCGGAGCCATTGGGGGGTCCACCGGCCTGATAGTTGAAGTTGAAGGTCCGGCGGTTGCCCCGTGGCAGCTCTAGAGCTTACCGTCGTGGACGGGTAGGTCCGGTGCTATTGGACATGTGTCAGTATTGTAGCTTCCCTCTGTCTGGGGTTAGGTCCGGGGGTGCCATATGGGTATTCTAACTGGAGCTTCCCAGGTGTGGGTGATAGCTCCGGTCTTGTGATACACGTGGCGGCCCCAGGACTAACCATGTCGGGGGAGCAGGTCCGGCTACGTCTGACATGTGGGGCCTTCGGAGGTCTTCAAATCTGGTATATGGAGTTTCCTTGTGATCTTTGTAATCCCAAGGGGTATCTGGTACGGAGGGTACCAACAGTGGCCCCCTGGACTCATCTCCGGGAGAGACCTTTTGTATGAAGTCATTTTGCTGGAGGTGGGTCCATTCTTCGGTTTCTAAACCGTGTCTTCAAGGGTCTTTGGTTATGCCATTGGCGGTAGTTCACAGTTAAACTTCCGCCGCGTGGCGTATCTTGAAGGCGGCAGGTGAGATCTTAGGTGTGGATCTCACGCAATTGAAGGTCGCCGGTTCCCGATACGAAAATTGTATCGGTTCCGCGCGCCCTGTCAGGCCGCCAACTTCGGGTTTCCCGCCTTTCATGATGACAACCATTTGCCTGGGGTAAGAACCTCGACTTGATCGTCGGGGTGGCCCCGGGCCCCCTTGTCATTGGCGGGGTGAAATCTTTGACTGGTATCATCGGCTCCTCTGCGGTTTCCATCCAGGCGTTGCGGGGGCTTACTTAAGAAGGAAAGCACGCACCGTTTGGGTTTCTTTACGCCTTTTAATCGATCTTGCGCTCAAACCTTCCAAACTTTTGCTTGCCTTTCCTCTCTTGCCTCGCTGTGCCGCGATGGAGTTGGGTCTCCGCTAAAGCCGACTGAAGACCGATGATGATTTGAAAAAGGTTCGGGCCCTCATGGGATGGTCCCCTGGCTTCTTCAACCACCTGGTCCACGCTGGCAAGATTCCGTTCGAGAAGGAGCACACTGGCGACATGGTGCACTTCTCCGCGTACGCCATGGTGGGACTGATCCCACCTTTCTCCTCCTTCTTCTTGATGCTGCTAGACTTCTATAGTCTACAGCTTTACCACCTTGGCCCCCACTCCATTCTGTTAGTGTCCATATTTTTCCACTTATGCGAGATGTGGGTGGGGATTTCCCTCTGCATTGAGCTCTTCCGCACCTTCTTCACTGTCCAAACCACAGGTCGGAGCGACGAGTACCTTGGCCTCTACTATTTTATGAAGCGCAAGAAGTGCCCGTACAAGTACTTGCGGTCGTTCCCTTCTGGGAAATGGGACGACTGGAAGAAGTATTGGATTGTAATTAGGGTGGAGGAGCACGAGAAGCTGGAGCTGCCGGAAGGCCTCCCCAACATCGACACTGCAGTTTGGAGTGAAGCTCCGGTGCTGTCGGATGCTTTCGATCCTGCTCTGACCAGGATCCGCCTGTGTGTGGAAGGAGGAGTGACTCCCCAGGCAGTGTTTTGCAACTTCCTTACCAACAAGTGGGCTCCGTTGAAGAGGAGGGAGAAGTTGGCTTGGGCCCTCAACAGTATGCTGGACGACGACCGGATCGTGAATGGTTTGAAGTCCGACATGGAGGGTGCAACTTTGGAGTTCCACCTGAAGAAATTCTAGCACGGCATCGATGTCGAGGGCGACGATTTGGCTCTGCCGCCAGCTTTCCTCCCATTGAACATGGAGGCAGCATTCAGTAGGGAGCTCCGGCGGATGATGCCGGTGCTTGACGACCTTGGTGTTGTTGAGAGGCGCTCGACCACTGGGTTGGCAATCTCCGAAGCTCCGGGGGGCGGCTCCGTCCCTGCCCCTAAGCCAAGAACCGAAATCGTCGGCAAGGGCAAGGAATTGGCCGAGCCCTCGAGCCATAAGAGGAAGCATGCGGACAGGAGGGCCAAGCATTCTTCTTCCGCAGTGTCCCCTTCTCCCCGGAGGGGAAGGTCTTCAACGGCGGCGTCTACTCCAACTGCGGAATCTTCTCGGGGTGCTAGCTCCGGCCAAGTGACTCCAGTCCCAGGGCCAGCTGAGGGCTCCGGGTCCGGAGGTCCTTCCTGGTCAAGGGGGTCCTTGACCAGAGCAACACCGACAGCAGCAGCGAGCTCCGGGGGGCCCTCCAGGACTACCACGCCAGTGTCAGCTGGGGCCAGTCTGGAGCATCTGGGGAAGAGGTTCCGCGAGAACTGGTGTGGAAGCCTTACGAGGTAATTTCTGATTTTTACCTTAGTTAGTTGTTTTATTGTTAACTGTATTTTGAGTCTCTTCGTCCTTCATTCACATAGTGCCCAAGAAAAGGGCTGAAGCTCCGGCCCCTGCAGCAGCAGTTGAGGCTGTGCAAGCTGAAGCTCTGGCTTCAATTCTAGAGCCGCCCCAAGAGGTGGCAGAGGCTGCGGCAGCCCCGGTGTCGGCTGTCGTGGTATTGGACGACTCATCGCCAAAAGCTCCCGTGGTAGAACTGGACCAAGGGACTGAAGATGTACCAGCAGTGCTAGCCTCAGAGGTTGAAGCTCCGGGCATGGATGCTATGATGTTGGACGCTCCGGCCGCAGAGCCGGAGGAAGCTGTGATTTGGGCCCTAGAGCCGGATGTTGTTGAAGCCCCAACAGTCGAGCCGATGTTTGAGGAGGTCCCGACAATAGAGCCGGGTGTTGATGAAGCTCCGACACTTGAGCCGGTCGTCGAGGAGCTCCGGCGGCGAAGCCCGTTGCTGTAGAAGTTCCGACTGTGGAGCCGGCTGTTGAAGAGGTTCCGGCGTCCGAGCCAGTTGCTGCGGAGGTGACGGCGCCTGAGTCTATGGCGGTCGAAGTGCTAGTGCCGGAGCCCATGTTGGCTGAAGCGCCAGCACCCGAACCAGATGCGGAGGAAGCGCCTGTGTCGGAGCCAGTAGTGGCTTCTGCTCCGACCGAACCTTCAGCACCCGTTCCGGAAGCAATGATCCCGAAGGTGCCCATTGCCGAGCCAGAGTGCCGGGATGAAGCTGCTGCCTCCCCTCCGGAGGGACCAATTGTTGATGACCTGGTGGCTGGGCCTTCGGAACCAATTCTGGAAGTCGGTACTTCTGTTGCAAGCTCTTCCTCGGCGGCGGCCGAGGCTATCCCGGAGGACGGCCCTAGTGCTGTGGAAGCTCAGGGTACTGCTCTCGCAGAGTGGGACCCAATTTTTGTTGCTGAATATCCGCTGGAGCCAGCGGAGATGACTTCGGCAGGTCCGGACCCGATCCCCCCATCGTTGTCTATCGACAACGCATGCTCCAGCCTTCGCCAGGTTCAACTGGCCTTCTACCACAACAGCAAGGCCCTCGAGGAGGAGCGCCAAACCCTTAGGAGGTGGCGCAACCGACTCCATTTTGAGACCAAGCTGGCACAGTCGAGACTGGCTCACGACAAGGAGTGGGTGCGAAGGGAGAAAGTCCGCCTGGAGTACTGGGGTAAGTTGTTGGATGAGAGGGAAAGCATGACACGGACCCTCGACAACCAATCCCAGGCCATATATGATCAGGCCAAGGCTGCCAATAGTGCAGCTGATGAACGCCAGGAAAGGCTCTCTGCCATCCACGATAGTCTCGTCAAGCGCCGGGAGGCTCTTGAAGCTCGGGAAAAATGGCTCGAGGATGAAGAGCAGAAATTCCTGGAGCTGCGAGACGACCTCGTGAAGAGGGAGGAGGAGCTTGTCCAAAAGACAGCTCTGGCTGACAAGAGCCTTGAAGAACGCACCAAGAAATTGGATGAGCATTGCAAGGAGGAGGAGAAGAAAGCTTGGGAGCAAGGGCAGAAACTCTACAAGCAGGAGAATGCCATCAACGCCTGGGAGAAGTAATTGTGGGGCTGGGAGAGAGATTTGGTGTAATGCCGGAACGAGATCCACCTCCGGGAGGAAGAGATCAGCATGCTCAAAAGGCAAGTTGCTGAAATGATTCAGCAGAATGCCAAAGAGGTGGAGCGTCTTGCTCGGGAGAGCTTGGAGTTCGCGGCGGCCAAAAGATCCTTGGCGGAGATGCGTGGTGCAAGGGCTGTGGAGTCCCAACAAGTTTGGGACTTCCTGGGCAAGGCCAACGACGCGCTGACGCCAATGGGCTTCAGTCCAGTGTGTTCGCATGATCCGGAGCCAGAGCTGGACCAGGAATTGGAGGCACTGGGTTTAGCAGGCAACAAACTCTCCAAGGTGGGTGATGTCATCGCGGACCAATTGGAAACGGAGGGTCAGTCATTGGCAAAGAACATCTTAGAGTATGTGCTGACGTGGTACACCAGCCAGGACCCTCAATTCCCTCTGGACCCGGTACTTGAAGGTCCCATCGAAGGAGAGGGTGAAGCTCTCCGAGCCAACGTGTCGGAGGTGGCCCAGAAGGTTGCCCAGTTCTTCCACAGGGTCTAGGATCGTCTCCCTGTAGCTCCCACTTGTACTCTCTCTTCTTCTTCTCCAATTTTGTAATCTGTTGTCTCAAAATGAATGAAATATCCAAATTTTTGTGAATTCGAATTTCATTTTTGTCTTCAACACCTTTGTCTCGCTTGGCCCCCTGGTAGACGTACACAATTTGATTGTGAACATGTACCAAGATGATGTAATAGTTGTTGAAGACTTGCGTGCTTCGAACTTGTAGAATGTAAGTCCGAAGTCTTCGATAGTGTAGGCCCCCTGAGGCTGTCGAAGCTTGGTGGCTCCAGCATTGACCATCGCCGGAGCTTAGTAGATCCGGAGCATCGATGGTTAGTCCTCCGGGGTGTCGGAGCTCTGGCAGCTCCAGTAGTGACCTCCATCAACACATGTTGTGTTAACGTTAGACTCCACTTTAGAGTCTTTCCACCATCTTTACGTTGATGACTCACTTTACCGGAACTGAGAAGCTCCAAAGACGCTCGATGTCAATGTTGAACATTGACCACAAACCGCCTAGAGGGTGTCATAGCTTATTTATTTTTCCTACACACTGAAGTCAAGAAAAATAGTAAAATCCGTTTCCTATCTACAACTTCATTGCGGCTTACTGTTCCCGAGAAATTTTTAGGTCGAGCACAATTCTAAATACAATCAAGAGCACCGTCTTGCTCCCTTCAGGTCTGACTGTTTCTGGACTTGCCTTACTTCGGCCTGCCGGGGTATAGGTAGAGTGGCGTACTTAGGGTGCAGGACCAGGCTAAGTCGATAGAACACTCTGGACCTAGATTGGCTTGGCGGCATTCAGACAAGTAGGCCATCAACATGTTTGAACCCGGAAGGACAGACAATGCAACTCGAATTGTACATGAACTGGTCGAGCTAAAGTTTCTTAAGAATTGCACAACTTTGTTATAGACAAGAAAGAGAAAAATAAAAAATATTGAGCCTGTACAAAGTAAATGCACGTGGAGTCTGTTTTCACACAATGATGTCTTTCATTATAGGTCCGGGGTACAGGGGAAACAAGTACACTCTTAGGGTACGGAACCAGGCTAAGTGTGTTTCATTTCTCGTTTGACCCAAGGTAGCTAGCTACACTTTTAGTTCTGAGACTGTGACAAGTGTTGCATGGGCGTTGCGGACCTAACAGAGTAGGTCCGGCTGCCCTCCTGGAGCTACCCGACTCTGTACAATGAGTCTATAACATACACCATATGTAATTACAGACTCACCTCCGTGATACTAAGCGTAGAACTTACAGAGGTGCTCAATGTTCCAAGGATTTGGGAGAGGTGTCCCATCCTCGGTTTCCTAGCGAACGCATTTGGGATGGGATACTTTGATGACTTGGAAGGGTCCCTCCTAGCTAGGGGAGAGTTTGTTTAACCCTTCTCTGGATTGTATTCTCTGTAGCACCAGATCGCCTTCCTCGAGCTGTCGGCCGTGAACATGCCGTTGGTGATTGCACCAAAGAGCTTGGCGGTATCGGGCATTCCGAACAGCTGCTCGACACCTTCCCTCTTCAAGGAGGTCAAGGTCTTCATGCCGGAGCTAGTCCTGCGTGGCTTCGTCGGAGGTCTAGACCTGGAGCGACCCCTATGTGATTTCCGGAGGAAGGACTGCTTCAGCTCCGTACACCAGGAAGAAGGGTGTCTCTCCAGTTGACCGGTTTGGAGTAGTCCTGTTGGCCCATAAAGTGGGCGGAAGCTCTTCAATCCAGTTGGCTCCATGCTTTTTCAGGCGCTCATATGTGCGCGTCTTGAGTCCTTTCAGGATTTCTGCATTTGCCCTCTCGGCTTGGCCATTGCTTGCCGGATGAGCTACAGAAGCGTAACTGACTTGGATGCCGAGTATCCTTGGAAAGCAGAGCTTGTGAATTGGGTCCCATTATCTATTATGATTTTGTTCGGGACTCCAAATCTGCATACTATGGACTGCAAGAAATTGATAGCTGATTGCTTGTTTATTGTCACAACTGGAGTTGCTTCCGGCCATTTGCTAAACTTGTCGATGGCGACATACAGGAACTTGTAACCTCCGACGGCTCTTGGGAAAGGTCCCAAGATGTCTATACCCCACACGGCGAAAGGCCCTGTAGGAGGTATCATTTGTAGAGGCTGAGCTGGTGTATGAATTTGCTTTGCATGGAACTGGCATGCTTTGCATTTCTTCACCAGCTTAGTTGCATCCTGGAGCGCTGTAGGCCAGTAGAAGCCATGCCAAAAGGCTTTACCGACCAGCATGCGGGAAGACGCGTGGTTCCCACACTCGCCTCCACGGATTTCTGCGAGGAGCTCGCAACCTTCTTCCCTTGTGATGCACCGCATTAGGACACCGTTGGCACCGCGCCGGTTGAGATCCCCTTCTACCAACGTGTATCTTTTAGCCAATCTGACTATCCGGTCAGCGGATACATCATCGTTAGGAAGGATATTGTCTTTCAAGTAGCTCCGGATCTCCGAGATCCATGCATCGGAGCTTGCTTGAGCATTTGAGTCTTGAGTGCTGGATTGCTCAGAGCTTCCTGCAGCACCTACGACCCTTGATGGCTGCCATGGTAACAGGGCCATCGGGACCGCCAACATCGGGATGCTGGTCTCGCCCCCTTCGCTCAGTTCGGCAGGCTGAGCTGTGGGTTTTGACAACCTCTGGACGAAGGTTCCGTCAGGAGCTGGAGCCCCGGTTGACGCTTTCGTCGAGAGTTCGTCAGCTTCAATGTTATGGACACGCTAGACATGGTGGAGATCCAGGACTTTGAAGTCCTTCTGAAGCCTCTGGACTTCAAGGAGATAAGCAGCTAATTGAGGATTGACTTCGAAGTCCTTCTAAAGCCTCTGGACTTCAAGGAGATAAGCGGCTAATTGAGGATTGTTACAGGAGCATTCACCCTTCACCTGTTTAATGATGAGCTGCGAATCTCCCTTGACCAACAGCTGCTTGACACCGTATGATAGTGCCACCTTTAACCCATAAATGAGTGCTTCATACCGCCATGTTGTTGGTCGCCTTGAAGTCAAGGTGGACCATGTATTTTACCTTCTCCCCGGTTGGAGCGAGGAGAAGGACTCCAGCTCCGGCCACCTGCTTTTGCATGGAGCCGTCAAAGTAGAGGGTCCAATGAGGGTCGGTGAAGACCGAAGCCTTAAGTTCTGACTTCTGCTCACTAGGGCCCCCAGGGTTTAATGGAGAGGGGGTCAATTCCGCCACAAAATCTGCCAACACTTGACTCTTGATCGCTTGCCTTGGGATGAATTCAAGATCGAATTCGGCCAATTCCGCTGCCCACTTTGCAATGTTCCCAGTAGAGTTGGGACTATGCAAGATCACACGCAGTGGGTAAGAGGTCACCACTGATATCTTGTGAGCTTGGACGTAGTGGTGAAGCTTCCTGGAGGCGATGAGAACTGCATAGAGAAGCTTGTGTACCTCTAGGTATCGAGTCTTGGCATCATGTAGTACTTTGCTGATGAAGTACACTTAGCGTTGGACTGTCCGGACCCTCCCGGAGGGGCCCGGAGTTTCCTCCACATCGACCCGAACCATCTCAGAGGGGTCCGGACCTACTTCGGGGACCTCCGGGTTCCTGCTAGAGGAACCCGGAGCTTCTGTTGGAGTGACCTGGATCCTCCCGGAAGGGTCCAAGTCTTCTGGGATAACTCCCTGTTGATCCAAGTCTGGGGGCTGGGACCCAGACTCTCCTTCAGGAACCTCCGGACCCTCCCGGAGGGGTCCAGATTCCTGAACTTGTGATGGTTCTCGTCTCTCCGCGACCAGGACCATGCTGACAACCTCGTCGGTTTCTGAAATATAAAGCAGTAAGGGCTCACCGGGGTTCGGAGCTACCAGGGTTGGTAGAGTGGTGTGGAGCTGCTTTAGCTCTTGGAATGCCTTTTCTGCTTCTTTAGACCATTGAAATGGTCTGGACTTCCTCAATAGCTTGAAGAAGGGTAGCGCGTGTTCCGCCAGTCTTGAGATGAACCGGTTGAGGGCGGCTAGACATCCAGTCAGTTTCTGGACATCTTTGATAAGGGCTGGTGGCCGCATCTCCTCTATAGCCTTAATCTTTGCCTAATTTGACTCTATGCCTTGGTGGTTTACCAGGAAACCGAGAAGCTTTCCGGAGCTAACCCCGAAGACGCACTTGTCTGGGTTCAGCTTCGTGCGGGTGACCCGTAGCTTGTCGAAGACAGCTTGCAAGGTGTCAAGGAGTGACTCCTTGTCCTTGATCTTGACTACGATGTCATCAACATACACTTCCACTACGCCTCTGATGAGCTCTCCAAAGGTTTTGTACATAGCTCGTACAAATGTTGAAGCTGCATTCTTGAGACCAAATGGCATGGCTGTATAACAGTACAATCCATCTACTGTGATAAAAGAAGTATGTTCTTCATCTTCCCTAGACATTCTTTGGGCCGGCGTGCTTCCCTAGACACCTCGCGTGCTTCCCTCCACACCTCCTTGGGCCGGCGGGAAGCTTTGGATGACTTTGACGGGGATGTCGGCGTCGCCGCTTGGTTGCACACGAGGTGTGGAGGTTGAGCCTCGCTGACGAATGCTCGGGGGTTTTGGAGCTTGCTGCTGCCTGGAATCTTCCTCCTGTGCTGTAGCAAGCGCATGGAGTTCCTCCAGAGTAGTCACTCCGGAAGTACGGTCTCTGCGGATCCGGAGAACACCAACTGGTGTTGGCATCTTCAACACCAGGTAGCCATAATGAGCAGCAACCATGAATTTGTACAAGGTAGGCCCGCCCAGAATGGCATTGAAGGGCAAGTTGATCTGAGCGACGTCAAAGATCAACTTCTTAGTGCGATAATTCTCCCGAGTCCCGAAGGTCACAGGGAGAGTAATGGCACCGAGCAGTGTTATGGCCTCCGGACCTACTCCGGAGAAAGGTCGGGAAGGGCGAAGGTCCGAAGGTCAGAGCTGAAGCTTGACAAAAGCCTCGAAGCTTATGAGGTTCAGCCCCGAACCTCCGTCCACCATTACATGGTGGAGTTGAATGTTGTTGATGGTAGGTGATACCATCAGAAGTAGCTGGCCAGCTCCAATCATGTTTCAAGGGCAGTACAAAGCATCAAAAGTGATGGTAGTGTCCATCCATTTCCGATGAGGTTCTGCCCTGGCTGTAGGAGCTACTGAGGCCATGTCTCGCCGCATGGTCTTGAGGATACAGCGGGAGGTGATGTCCCATGAACCACCAAAGATGGTGTTCATGGTCTTTCGACGCTCATTGTCAGATACGTCGGAGTCGTCGTCGATGGAGGTGTACACATCCTTCAAGACCTTTTTAGGGTCCTGGAAGCCCAACTCCTCTTCAGCCGGAGCTTCGTTGACTTTCTGCTTTCCTT
Organism: Tuctoria greenei; assembly: GCA_036927565.1. Classification (NCBI taxonomy): domain Eukaryota; kingdom Viridiplantae; phylum Streptophyta; class Magnoliopsida; order Poales; family Poaceae; genus Tuctoria; species Tuctoria greenei. The sequence goes on from JAYESD010000006.1 coordinate 65,372,178, forward strand.
CCCTCTGACGGAAAGGAACTTCTTCCCGGCGCTTGTGGTAGCGCTCATCAAGGTTTTGGACCTCCCGGCAGTCCTCCAAGTTGTGGCCGTTTGACTTGTGTATAGGACACCACATTTTGGAGTTGCCACCGTCTTCAGAGGGCGGCCGAGGTCGTTTCTCAGGGTGTGGCCCCCGGCCACCTGGAGCTGCAGCAGCTGCAGCGGTGGATGTGCCGACCGATAGCTTCTTTTTGCCATTGGACTTTTTCTTCTTTTTGCCACTCCCAGGGGTAGTGGCTTCACCTTTGGATGATTTTTTTCCATCCTCCGGAGGTGGTTTGGAGTGCATCTAACGACCCTCCGCAGCTTTGGCACACTTGTTTGCCAAGCTGAAGAGCTCCGTGATGCTGGTGATCTCCTTGACCGCTAGCTTCTCCAGCATCTTCTTACCTCGCACGCCTAGTCTAAATGCCACTATGAAAGAAGCGCTAGAGATAGAAGGAATGGTGTTTCGTACCTGGGAGAACCTCTGGATGAATGAGCGCAGGGATTCTCCCCCCTTTTGCACCACTGCAAGAAGGTCTAGTTCGGTGCCTGGTCGGGTTTATGAACTCCCGAAATTGGCGGTGAACTGTTGGCACAATTCCTCCCAACTATTGATAGAGTTGTGAGGAAGGCTCATGAATCAGGACCTGGCGGTCCCAGTCAAAGCTACTAGGAAGTAGTTGGCCATTACAACCTCGTTACCTCCGACCACAAGGATTGCGGTGGTGTGAATTTGGAGAAACTCGACGGGGTTAACAGTCCCGTCAAACTTCTCCGGCAGGTGTGGCCAGAACTTTTGTGTCCATCTGACCATGCGTAGGTGCATGGCCAGTGCAGAACAACCTCCTCCTACTCCCTCGGGAGCAGGGCTGTCTCGAGCTTCTCGCCTTTCGCGAGCGCGCTCGATATGGACATAGCCATCCTGTTGATGGTAATGGCGATCAAGCTCCGCCCGGAGGTCATGAGTTGACATCCTGGTTACCGTATGAGTACATCGCGCCCCAGAGGGTAGCGATGTAACTTGATGTGATGCAGCACGCCTCCTATTCTGGGAAGCATGCCGACCAAGTCTGCCAGACACAGTTCGGTGATGCGATGGGGCCTGCCCCGAAGGAGGAGGACCTTGATTGCTGATGCGGTCGGCTGCTGCTGCAACCAGATGTTCCACATTAGCTCTCCACTGCTCCATTGCACCCTGGGATGCACCTGGAGGTGGTGGACGTTGGAGGAGAGCACGTGCTGCATGAAGCGCGTGTTCAAGGTTGTTGTTGTTTGCCGATGCAGTGACTGACGCCGATGCACCGTCACGTTGCTCAGCTTGACGTGCTGGTGCAGGCGGTGGTGGTGAAGGCATGACTCCTGCTAGAGCCACAGCACCTGCTGGTTGCTGCGTGTTGGAGGGATTGCCTCCAACCGGTTGAATGGCAAGGTTGCCGTTGGATGATCCAACAGCTGAGTTCACCATACTCGAAATCTTGGGCGCCCCTACCTAGCGCGCCAACTGTCAGCGTTTGGAATCGGCAGATCTCTCGACACTACTTTTGGTAGATCGAGGAGTTGTAGTTCGGTAATGGGCGCGTAGAGATTCAAGAAGGTGAAAGACACGTGTACATAGGGATTTACGTGGTTCGGGCCGCCTGAGCGTAATACCCTACTCCACGGGGTGTGTTGGTGATGTATTAAGATCGGGAGTCTAGAAGAAGCTCCAGAAGAAGAAGCTCGTCTAGCTCAGAGTGTTCAGCGATGGTCTGGAGTCGTCCCTTGTGTATCGTCGACCAGTCCTTTTATAGTATCAGGACTGGTCGTTACAACGTCAGCTTGGCCTGACAGGTGGCCCCGGTGGTTACACACGCTTGATACACAATAAATGGGGTTAATTACCCTTAATAGCCTGGTAATGGGCCTTAACAATGCCGTTACTAGTATTATGTGCCATACGATCGTGTGTCATTAATATGGTATTAATGACACTTAATCAGGTCTTGAAGTCTTTGATTGATCCTTGAAGGTCCGGAGCCATTGGGGGGTCCACCAGCCTGATAGTTGAAGTTGAAGGTTTGGCGGTTGCCACGTGGCAGCTCCAGAGCTTACTGTCGTGGACGGGTAGGTCCGGTGCTATTGGACACGTGTCAGTACCGGAGCTTCCCTCTATCTGGGGTTAGGTCCGGGGGTGCCATATGGGTATTCTGACCGGAGCTTCCCAGGTGTGGGTGATAGCTCCGGTCTTGTGATACACGTGGCGGCCCCGGGACTAACCATGTTGGGGGAGCAGTTCCGGCTACTCCTGACATTTGGGCCCTTCGGAGGTCTTCAAATCTGGTATATGGAGTTTCCTTGTGATCTTTGTAATCCCAAGGGGTATCCGGTACGGAGGGTACCGACAACATCCAATACCGGAATTAATTCATAACCCGCCATAACCAATACAAAACCATAACCATCTCAAATCCCAATTTCCCTCTAATCATGTAGGTCATCCAGGCGCTCATAACCGGGAGCACGGCTATCATGATAGTTTTAATACTCTTCAGAGTTTGTACCACTTTACCAACGTGTTTGTGATTTCATCACCCGTCGGCGACTAAAGAACCTCCCTTATACCAATTACACTTCCTTTGGTGTATGGCCAAGAGATCACAAAATAGCCTTTACAAAGGGACTACTAGCATGTACGGACCCACTGAGGTTTCACCGGTGGCGACGCCTCCTATAGAGCATGTCTTCAACCAAGGGCCCCCTCTTGTGCCATTCGGATCCCAGGGAGTCCCTGCCACAAATCCAAACCCAATCTGACTCCCCTTCCCCGTTGCGCCAAATGATCCGCGCAATAACAGCAATACCCTAATTAATCAGCTACGTTGCACCCATACTCGGCGTCGTGGTGGCACTGTAGTTCTGGCCTATTCTCGCATGAACCGGTCCTTAGATCTAAAGCAAGCAAACCACCATGACATCAAATCCATCCACATACCAGGCTTGCTTAGATCACCCATTACCATATCATATTGACCAGTTCACATTAACCAGAATATCATTAATGCATAATTAAATGTGTAGTGTTGTTTTCCCATCCCAATTAATTAAGTGAAGCAAAAAGGTAAAAAGCCCATCCCGACTCTCTACCATATATCCCAGGTGACAAGGGTGGTCAAACAACGCTAGTAAACTTCCTACCATAGGATTCCTATCAAATTGACACAAGCATGCAGTTTGCAAACAAAACATTTATTTTAAAACAGGATCAATATGCTTCAAGGGCACTTGCCTTGTTCCAACGGATAGGGTTGCTCAAGTGCTTCGAAGTCTTGGTTCTGAAAATCTTCATACACGACCTCTTGAGCACTTCCCTCTACTCATGAACACACATACAAGAAATTACATACAAATCAACATGATGCACACACATTAATCAGCATGCAATGACATGCATGCATGCAAAGTTCAATTATTAATTAACTATAGTTGTTCATTGATTAGATGCAACTAGTTCATACGTGTTCATACGAGTTTACAGGGGTTTTAGCGAGGATTAATGCTGCTGAAAATAAAAAGACGATGCAACTACGATTAAATTACGTCTATTTGATTTAGTACGTCGCTAAAATTTGCATCGGAAAAACGAATCCTACAGTAGATGCGACAGCTTCGAAGATCGATGGACGAAGGTGACGCGTAGACGAAGTGGATGGCGCAACGGTCCTCCGATGGCACGACGACGGCAACGTGACGACGACGACGATCTCCGGCGGATGACGGCACCCTCCTCTATTTCCTCCTCTTCCTTCCCCTTTTTTTTTTCTTCCTTGTCCTCCCCTGGCGGCGCAGCCCTCTATTGTTTTTCTATGTTGCTAGGGTTCCTGGCGGCGCTAGCAATCCTCGGGAGAAAAAAAATACGGAGACCAGTTCCTTATATAGGCGGCAGGGCACGGCGCTAGGGCAGGCACGATCGGGGTCGAGCGGAGCGCAGGGGCTGGCTGGCTCGGCCGTTGGGACACGGGGTGCGGGGCACGCGCGCAGGCGCTGGCGCGGGGGAGCGGGGCGCGGGAGCGCGCTGGCGGGTGGGGCCGGAGCGCGAGGTGCGGGGCGCTCGCACGGGCGGGCGCGCGCTGGGGCAGGCTAGCGGGGCGCGGGGTCGCGCTGGCTGGGCTGGCTCGGCCTGGCCGACGGTGCCCTTTTTCTTTTCTTTTTTCTCTTTCTTCTCTTTTTTATATTATTATTTATTTATATTTTCTTTTTTATTCATTTTATTTTCATTATTATTATTATATATTATTATTTATTATTTTATATATATTATTATTATATATATTATATATATTATTATTTTTATACTTATTCCATATTACATATTTTATGCTATTATTTTCTTTTTCTTCTTTTGCTACACATATTTGTATATGTATATTTTATGTTTTATTGTTTTTCTTTTATTCTACTAATGTTTAATGCATGAACATGTATGCAATGCATGATGCAAAAATTGAGGGTGTTACAAAAGCCAACTCAACTAAAATTAGGACTCTAATCCTACTCCGTTTACGAATCAAAACTTTTCATAACAGCCTAGGACTCTTCTTTACGCAGATAGAAGCAATCTTAAGACTTCCAAACACCTTAGGAACGCATCTCACATTCCTAAAACAACCCAAATTCGTGTCCCACACGAAATCCTAACATAACCAACTCAAAACTTTCCATATTTGAGTCAAACACGACTCAACCATAGCCTGAGTCCATAACCTAGTCGGTTGGACCTTTCCGACCAATTCTTTACGTCCACATCTCTTCATCACGCCTTGGAACCATGCAACCACGTCCATGCACTCCTTACACACGTGCAAACATCTTCCAACGACATCCATGATACCTTCATATGCACTGCCTTTGATTCAATCATCCTGCGCGACCTCCAGACTCGATCAACCACAATTCCTCCTGAATTTGATTGTTGGAACCTCATCTCCTCCCTGAGACTAGTCCAAAGGATCCTGTCACCAGCCATGACTTGAACTCAAGCAACACCTGCACATGAATAAACAACCAATCCGTATGAGCCCAAGTCCGCGACTTGACTCAAATTAGTTCCGAACACAACACCTTACGTGAGCACCTCACATAAGCATGTTGCAAAGCATCGCAAAACGATATGAGCCATATCAACCAAAATGCACCAAAAACTTAGAAAATGAATACTAAGAAATATTTCCAACAATGTAAAGCAAGTTCAAAACATTTCACAGTAAAAACAAGATCATTGCGATCAAGCTTCAAATCTTGCCGAAGCTAACCGGACCTTGAACCGGAGCTTACCAAAGCTAGCTGGACCTAGCGCTAGAGCTAACCAAAGCTAGTCAGACCTAGACAAAGAAGTCGGACCTAGCCAAAGGAAGTCGGGCCTTACGTCGAACTATGCTGGAGCTAACCAAAACAAGCCCTACCTATCGTCCGACCTTGATGATAAAAGTGTTTTGGTAGTATGCAAAACTTTTATCGCCATAACCAATGTATTCAGCACACATAGGTCTCACAATCATGCTTAAGGGTATGTCCTTGCACTAAATAATCTTCATCAATTAATTCTCTTTCATTGTCAATATACTCAAATCAAGAATAGTATAGTGCTCCTACCCTTGTAGCAATATGAGTAATCAATGAAGTGCATTTAATTGACCCTGTTCTTGGAATGTAATCTAACCATTGTGACAGTAATTGGAGCAACCTTTATCTTCTAATTCATGGCAAATAAAATTTTTAGCTCATCGTCACGTTCTACTCTTACGTCTCCTCTAGGGAACATCACGCATCTATGCATGAAGCGTAAAGTAGGGTTTTGTAAGTGGCTATTCCTAGGTGCACTACATTTGACCTCACAAGTTAAATCTTGCGAAAAACTATGTTTCTTAAACTTAGGCAAAGCATCTAAATCTAGCAAACAACGTTTATGGAAGCCTAGGATTTCACTTAATTCTTTCCATAGGATGTTGTATTCTTTTTGAAATAATCTAAAAGTAATACCATCAAATCCTATTTTGAGTGTGCAAAGGAATTGTATGGAGATAAGGCGTGAACCTTTCTCCTCTATGTGAGAAAAGTTTTCCCATCTTAGTGCATGCCAAATGGAAAAGAATTCGGAATCCATACCTATTTTTGAGATCAAATCCGGATCATAAGCTTTCGTATGAGAAAACTCACGATCTTGGAGGAGCTTGCGTGCTTGATCTTCAACTTCACTTTGTATGTTGAGGTTTTCGTCATGAAGAAGTTGATGAGGGTTGCTTCTCTCACCCATGGGAGTGTCTTCACCTACACTCCTCCTCCGTGAGCTTGGTGTAGCAACGGAAGAGGGGCGTGCACTTGAATCTCCACCACGGCTTGATCTTGAAGCCTCCTTCCTCTTTCCAAACATTCCTTTCATGGCCACAACAAATAAGAACACAACAAGGTAAAAACTCAAAACAAGTGATGTTAGCAAAAGCAACCCCCCACCCCACCCCCCCCCCCCCCCCCCCGCTGAATTTTATGTTGAAGAACTTGAGAGCAAGTTACAAATGCAAACAAAAGAAAATCTTTTTGAGTTGGGAATTGATCATGAGTACTTCAATGAAGAGCAAGAAAAACAATGTGAGCAAGAGTGACTTTGGAGAGGTATGAAATGAGGTGGAGTGTGGGGAGATGTGCTCCTCACGGCCACCATTTATAGTGTGCACTCCCCAACGGTCACTAGGGAATCAAATGTAGCCGTTGGAGGAGAGAGGGAGCCAAAATGGCTCTTTCTCCTAGTCAACCGAACAGAGGGACCGGTCACACTGAGAAGTGGGCCCCCCTATTCTTCCTTTTGGCAGGTGGCTCCCCGACGGCTATGGAATTAGCACATTGGTGAATTATCACTTTTGCAACTTAGAATTTTTTTTTCCGAATAAAAACTCTTTTTTCAAAACCCAACAATTTTCTTTTTGTGGAAAATAAAGAAATGAAAATCATAGTTGAGAATATAAAATTCTTTACTTGCTAAGAAAAATCAAATATGAAGTGGGGAAAAATCAAACTAAATGGGGAAAACCAATAAAGAGAAAAGAAAAACAAAGAAAAGGATAAGTACCAATTTAACCTATTGGCTAGGTCTCACCACCCTCCGATGAGATGGATATTCCTCCTTCTTCATTTCTTGACATCCGGGCCCAGAGGGATGGGCTTGGACATCTTATTTTGTTTCTTCCGCCATACCTTCTTTGGCGGCTTGGTAGACTTGGGCCTTTGGGGAGGTCCGGACTTCCCTGTCTTCTTGGGGTGTTGGCGTGGACGATAAGACGGGTTCTACGCATAGATCAAATTCCTCATGAATGCAATGAGCGGGTCCACCTTTGGAGGTGTGATTTTGACCTCTTGAATGTGCATAACATTCGGCGCATACTTGATACAGATCATGGAGCATTGCTCCAACTTTGGGTGAAAGTTAAACTTCTCCTCCTTGCCATTGATATGGAAGTGTATTTCTCTAGCTCCCACATCTATGCGAGCCTTCGCAGTGCTCAGGAATGGTCCACCAAGAGTGAGCGGCATATCCTTCTCGACCTCCACATCGAGCACCACGAAATCCACGGATATGAAGCAATTCCAGATTTTTGCCGGAACATCTTCGGTGATACCCGCTGGATAACGAACTGAAGAATTAGCCAGTTGTAGCTGCATTGGTGTTGGAGTAAGTTCTGTGAAGTTCAGCTGGTCAAAAATCACCTTGGGCATCACACTCACACTTGCTCCAAGGTCACAAAGTGCCTAGACAAAGTGGTGAGTCCCAATTGAGCAAGAAATTGTAGGACATGCAGGGTCCTTCAGCCAGTTGCCTCCTTGTAGAGAAATCATGTTGGCACTTTCCAAAGGAGGTTTCAGCTGTCCTGGCATCTTGCCATTCTCTACTGGAGGAACAACAACTGCCAGTTGAGCCAACTGAGTTTCTAACATCTTGTTGAAACTCAATTGATTCTTGAAGGCTAAGGATAGTCCTTCAATATTGGCATTAATGCTCTCTAGGGTCTTTTCATTAGCCGACAACTTCTTGGATATAGCCTCATTGATCCTCAGCTGTCCAATGGCAAGTTCTCAGAAGGTTGTTTGATTTCTATTATCGCCATTGTTGTTGTACCTTCCTTGAAAGAATGGGCGTGGTTGGCCCCACCCTTGACCTCCTGGAATATAGCCATTGTTGTTTCCATTGTTGGCTACGTATAGGCGTCCTCACGGGTTTCTGGGCAGTAATTGCCCAAATGGCCCGTGTTGCTACAAACTTCACAAGTGATGTGAGAGTCTAAGGTGTAGGAATTGCCACATACCTCATCATTGATTTGTCCATTAATTTTCTTCATAAGGAGGTTCAATTTGGCAGCGATCATGTCCACCTCCTTCAAGGTGTGCATGCCTCGCTAGCGGGTATGGAGACGCTCGTTGCTCCATCCCATGTTTGACACCATATTCTAAATCAGATCTTTGGCTTTGGGTACCGTCAATGAGAAGAAGGCATCTCCAACAGCAGCATCAACATGGTCACAGGTAGAAGGGATCAGCCCTTTGTAGAAGTTTTGGATAATTAGTCAATCATCCATCCCATGGTGGGGACAGGATAGGATGTAATCCTGAAGCCATTCCCAAGCCTCGGTAATAGATTCCTTGACATCTTGCTGGAAGCTGGATATTCTTCCACATAGGGCATTGGTCTTGCCCAACGGGAAAAAATTGGCGAGGAATGTCGTAGAACACTTCTCCCAAATGTCTACAACACTTCGGTTTGCGTAGAACCACTGTTTTGCTCTCCCAAGAAGAGAGAACGGAAACACACTAAGATGTACGGACAACATCAGGAGATACGTCCTTGATCTTAAAAGTGCTACATATCTCAAGGAACTATTGCAGGTGAGCACTTGCATCCTCGTTAGCCTTCCCATAAAATGGGTTGTCTTGCACCATAGTGATAAGGCCACTCTTGATTTCGAAGTTCATGTCTCACATGTTAACAGTGGCCCCAACAGGCACATTGTTAGTTGAAGGAGTCAAAAACTCATGAAGAGTCTTCTGGGCCATTTGCGTTTCGGTTGTTGGTGTAGTTGTGCTGACTTGCTTTGCCGCTCGAAGCTTCTAAGGAGTAACGACACGAGGTCGATCTCTCATAAGGGATTCGGGATCTTTCACAAATTTTCCGGCAAGCGGAAACCAGACATACACTACCCTATTTTCACAAAAAATGGGAAAAGAATGAAGTGTTATCCTACTAAAACCTACCAAGGTCCCATCTTATTCACTCAATCATGCAATACTTCGGCACCAGAAATGCTTGTTGACGGTTCCTACGCAGTACTAACAATTCATCCCTAGGTTGGTGCCAGAAATGCTTGTTAATAGATTTTTTATTATACATGTAAGTCCACAAGTGCACAAGAACTATCGATGTAGCATTTCCCCTCTAAGAGTATTCTCAAAGGGTGTCATTTATATTCTCCCAAAGAAAGGCTAGATGGAAGTAAAACACTCATCAAATGGAGAGGCTAGGTTGGCCTAGGTAGGGTTCTAGCAAGGGTGGATAAATGATAATTGGAGTAGTGTGACACACACAAGAGCATTCTATCCTAAGAGAGGTACATGAGGTAAAGAGGAACTAGGCTAAGAGTTAGGTAGAGACTCCTTATGCTTCTAATGTACATATACATAGCCTAAGTTAGTTACTAATGATCATATTAATTATGAATTGTCATGCTAAATAGATTAACACATGGGGCACAGGTTTACCCCTAGGAATACCAGGACGACTCTTGCCAAGAGCCTGTGGCATAGTCGAACGTGGAGGATTACAAAGGACAGATAGGGTTTTTACCACCTACTGACTACCTCTTCAATCTGTGGGTCTACGAGACATTCAACGCTACATTCTATCCTAGCACCATGCTAGCATATTAAGTAATTACCTTAAGATCCTAAGCACAAGCCATCCTAAGGCAAAGAACTAAATCATTGTTGAACCAATGTTAATTTATAGCATAAGTGATTCATGTTAGCATAATCATGTCATAGCAAATTAGACTATAGTGGAGGTTTGCGGTGTTTATGATGATATAAGGAAAATGGTATAGCATAATCATAAATACTACTCCTACCACATACATGGAATCCACAATCAAACAAGAAACGCTTCATCCAAGTATATGAACAATAAAAGACTAAAGATAACATCTTTATTAAGAGCAAAGTCACAAATACAAATAGGAGTATATGATCTATACCTTTCCCAATTAGGAATTGGGAAGAGACTCCTTTTACTCCTCTCCTACTTGGACTATGGACTAGAGACTCTCCTCTCTACATCTTATACTCCTCTAAACCTATGGAGAGTAGTGAATGCATTGGATGAATACTCAAGTGGTGTCTGTTAAGGTGAGCGTACAACTTGAATTCATATTCCTAATTCAAACCAAAATTCAAAAAGTTCGACGGGACATCCCCTGCCATCATCAACGACTACGCTTGGGCCATTGGCGTTTGAGGCGGCAAGACGGCGGGTCTTCAAGCCACAATCGGAGGAAGCTTATGCGGGAAGCCTTAGATCTTTAGGATGAGATCGCCTCGGGGCCACCTGTCGGGCCTCAGACTCCATTTGTAATTCGTCCGACATTGCCTATAAAAGGACCAGACTGCCACTGTTACAAAGGGGATCCAATCTCAACGCATACACACTCAACACACGCATTCACACCAGTAATACAACTCACACTGTCGAGTAGGGTATTATGCTCCGGCGGCCCGAACCACGTAAAACCACCGTCTATCCATCTTTCATACGTGCAATCACTCTTGAGGACTAAGCCCTACCGACCAAGAACCTCTGCAGTCTTCTTGCATAGAAGGTCCGCGGGAAGTGTCACAAGAACACATCAACAGGGACAATACAATTGTCTGTGGACACAACAACCAATCCAAATGCCATATACCAATAAATCATGAATTGACCATAGATACGCTGCACGTAAGTCAAATTCACATTTCATATGATGTCATATGTATTTACACCTTGTCACAGCTCTTTCAGCTCTTCAATCAACGGTTGCATAAATACATTGATTTTCTTGCATGGATGTTTTGGATCAAGAATGAACACAGCAAGGAATATGTATCCTTCTTTCATGCACATGTTGGGAGGGAGATTGTAGGGCATCATAAAAAATAGGCCAACAAGAGTACAAGCTTTTACTAGTGCTGAAAGGAGTGAAACCATTTGTTGACTACCCAAGACGAACATTTCTCGAATCTCTTGCAAACTCCAGATCAAAATGGTCTAAAGCTTGCCAAGTCGCGCCATCCGAAGGATGCACCATAACATCTTTGTTATCGTTCTCACATATCCCTTCAGAATGCCACCTCATCTGCTTCGCTGTTTCTTGGGACAAAAACAATCGTTTAAGACTTGACATGATAGGCATGTACTGAAGTTGTTTGATCGGCACTCTTTTAGTTATTTCTCTCCATCATCACTCAAGATGTCCACATATCTAGATTTCTTACAATGCATACACTGAGTATCATTCTTCTGTTCCTTCTAAAACAGCATGCAATTATTCTCGCACGTATCAATCTTCTCATAATTCATGCTAGACAAGCCAAAATCTTCTTAGATTGATATAGATCTTTCGACATCTTATGAATTTACGGAAGGGAAAGATCAATGATCCGCTTAATAATACCATTGTGGCAATTGTTTGCAAAATTGTACTTGGACTTCATCAGCATAAGTTGTGTGATGCAAAACGGTCACATTGGTGCCCTCATGCACTTTATCATCTGAGGCAGCAAGAAGCTTGTAGAACTTCTTCACCTCCTCCGGTTGTGACTGCTCTTCGTACTCTTTACCAATGTTTGCTATAATCTCATCCATCCGATCTTCATCCTCATTTTCTTCGGACTCATCATCATGCTCTATCTCCCCATGCTCGCGCCACACAAGGTAGTCGAGCATAAATCCATGCTTGCAAAGATGCAGCTCCACTTCAGACTTATCCAGACGTCGATGATTCCGACACTTGATACACGAACACTTCACAACATGAGCATCACTAGCAAATGCATGGCTCAAGAAAGCATTTGCGATATGAAACCATTTCTTAGTGTGTGCGCCAGTTGAACTCCATTCATCATACATCGTCTTAGGGTCGTCACCATTTTAAAACTACAACAAATAAATATATGTTAATGAACATACATGGTTACTTCATAGTTTGTTTAATGTAACGGCCTTACATTATCAGAAAGATAGGTCCTAAACCCAGCCAAGAGTGATCGAGGGGGCGTGCTTATGACGAGCCACGTGGTCCGGATCCAGACGAAATTTTGGCAGCATAACCCCAATGTTCTCCGATTGCACCCAGACTTCGACATTTGGCGTGCCAGGAAGGGGGTGTCTAAGGTTCCAAGATGGTGAATTCTGCTATCAGATCATCCAACGGTAACCACGCTGAGCAACCTGCTGGAGGCAATCCCTCCAACTTGCAGCAGCCAGTAGGTGCTGTAGCCCCAGCAGGAGTCATACCACCGCCGCCACCGTCCGCTCTGGTGAATCAAACCGGACATCGAGATAGTGCGTCTACGTCGATCACTACATCGACGAACAACAACCCCGAACATGCGCTTATTGTTGTGCGTGCTCTTCTCCAATGAGCACCACCTCCAGGAGCACCTCAGGGTGCGACGGAGCAGTGAAGAGCTGATGTGGATCATCTGGTTGCAGCAGCAGCCGATGGCATCAGCAATCAAGGTCCTCCCCCCTTGGGGCAGGCCCCATCGCAATGTCGGACCTTGTTGGGTAGACTGGGTCCGCAAGCATCACAGCACAGGAGACGTGCTGCCTCTCAACATGTGACGTCGCTGCCTTCCAGGGCGCGATGTACTCACACGGTAACAAGGCTTTCAACCCACGACCTCCGAGCAGAGCTCGATCATCGTTACTGACAACAGGACGGCTGCATCTACATTGAGCGTGCTCGCGAGAGGCGAGAGGCTTGGAACAGTCCTGCTCCTGAAGGAGTAGGAGGTGGATGTTCTGCCTTGGCCATGCACCTACGCATGGTCAGATAGCCGCAAAAGTTCCAGCCTCACTTGCCGGAGAAATTTGACGGGACTGTCAACCTCGTCGAATTTCTTCAAATCTACTCCACCACTATCCTTGCGGCTGGGGGCAATGTGGCCGTGATGGCCAATTATTTCCCTGTGGCTTTAACTGGGACCGCTAGGTCTTGGTTCATGAGCCTTCCGCCAGACTCCATCAATAGTTGGGCACAGTTGTGCCAACAGTTCACCACCAATTTCGGGAGCTCATACACCCGACCAGGCACAGAACTGGATTTTTTTGCTATCAAGCAGAAAGGGGGAGAGTCCTTGCAATCTTTCATCCAGAGGTTCTCCCAGGTACAAAATATCATTCCTTCTATCTCAAGAGCTTCTGTTATTGTAGCATTCAGATAGGGCGTTTGAGATAAGAAAATGCTGGAGAAGTTAGCGACCAAGGAAGTCACTAGTGTCACAGAATGCTTCAGCTTGGCAGACAAGTGTGCCAAGGCTGCGGAGGGCCAAGAAATGCACTCTAAACCACCTTTGAAGGCCAACAAAAAGTCCTCCAAGGGTGAAACCACTACCTTTGGGAGTGTTAAGAAAAAGAAAAAGTCCAATGGCAAGAAAAAGCCATCGGCTGGCACAACTACTGCTGCAGATGCCGCAGCTTCGGGTGGTCGGGGGCCACGCCCTAAGAAACGACCTCGACCATCGTCTGAAGGCGGTGGTAGCTCCAAGATGTGGTGTCCCATACACAAGACGGACAGGCACAACCTGAAAGACTGCCGAGAGGTCCGAAACCTTGCTGAGCATTACAACAAGCGCCGGGAAGAAGCTCCTTGCCGTCAAAGGGAAGGAAAACAAAAAGTCGAAGAAGCTCCGGGTGAAGAGGAGTTAGGATTTCAGGACCCCAAAAAGGTCTTGAAGGCTATTTACACCTATATTGACGACGACTCCGAGGTATCCGACAACGAGCGTCGGAAGACCATGAACACTATCTTTGGTGGTTCGTGGGACATCACTTCCCGCCGTGTCCTCAAGACGATGCAGCGGGACATGGCCTCTGTAGCTCCCACTGCCAGGGCGGAGCCTCATCGGAAGTGGATGGATACTGCCATCACCTTCGATGCTTCGGACTGCCCTCGGACATGATCAGAGCTGGCCAACTTCAATTGATGGTATCTCCGACCATCAATAACATCCAACTCCACCACGTAATGGTGGACGGAGGTTCGGGGCTGAACCTCATAAGCTTCAAAGCCTTCGTCAGGCTTCAGCTCCGACCTTCGGATCTTCACCCCTCCCAACCTTTCTCAGGAGCAGATCCGGGAGCCATAACCCCACTCGGTGCCATTACTCTCCCGGTGACCTTCGGAACTCGAGAGAACTACAAGACTGAGAAGTTGGTCTTTGACGTGACACAAATCAACTTGCCATTCAACGCTATCTTGGGCAGGCCAGCTTTATACAAATTCATGGCTGCTCATTATGGCTACTTGTTGTTGAAGATGCCAACACCCTCAGGTATTCTCCGAATCCGCAGAGATTGCACCGCAAGATTTATGGCTCTAGAAGAACTCCATGCGCTTGCTATAGCGCAGGAGGAAGAATCTGGAAAGGAGAAAGCTCCGAAGCCCCTGACCATTCGTCATCGAGGCTCAACTTCCGCACCCTGTGTGCAACCAAGCGCTGACACCGACATTCTCGTCAAAGTCGTCCAAATTGGTTCCGACGCTGCTCAGACCACCCGCATATCGAGAGGCCTAAATGACAAATAGGAACTCGCGCTCATCACTTTCCTCCGGGCTAATGTCGACGTGTTTGCCTGGCAACCGTCACAAATGACTGGGATCCCTAGGGAGGTGATTGAGCACAATCTGAAGATTTATCCTGACGCTTGACCTGTACATCAGAAGCCTAAGAAGCAATCAATAGAGCAACAGAACTTCATACGTCAAGAAGTGAAGAAGTTGCTCGAAGATGGATTCATCCGGGAAGTCTTCTACCCAAAATGGCTGGCAAACCCAGTCGTTGTACCCAAGGCTGGCAGGAAGCTTCAGATGTGTATCGACTACACTACACTGAATAAGGCATTTCTAAAAGATCCATTCCCACTACCTAGAATAGATCAGATAGTGGATTCCACCTCTGGGTGTGAATTACTGTGTTTCCTAGACGCATATTATGGGTATCATCAAATTAGAATGTCTAGGGAAGATGAAGAACATACTTCCTTCATCACAGTAGATGGATTATATTGTTACACTGCCATGCCATTTGATCTCAAAAATGCTGCTTCAACATTTGTACGAGCTATGTACAAAACTTTTGGAGAGCTTATCAGAGATGTAGTGGAAGTGTACATCGATGACATCGTCGTCAAGATCAAGAACAAGGAGTCATTCCTTGACACCTTGCAAGCTGTCTTCGACAAGTTGCGAGTCACTCGCACGAAGCTTAACCCGGACAAGTGTGTCTTTGGGGTTAGCTCCGGAAAACTTCCTTGTTCCTTTGTGAACCACCAAGGAATAGAAGCAAATCCAGCGAGGATAAAAGCTATTGAAGACATGCGTCCACCAACCCGCATCAAGGACATCCAGAAGCTGACTGGATGTCTAGCTGCCCTCAGTTGGTTCATCTCAAGACTAGCGGAATGGGCGCTACCCTTATTCAAGCTATTGAAGAAGTCCGGACCATTCCACTGGTCTGAAGAAGCAGAAAAAGCATTCCAGGAGCTAAAGCAGCTCCTCACCACTCTACCAAATTTGGTAGCTCCGAATCCTGGTGAGCCACTTCTGCTTTACATTTCAGCAACTGACGAAGTTGTCAGCATGGTCCTGGTTGCAGAAAGACCAGAACCATCTCCAGTTTAGGAATCCAGACTCCTACGGGAAGGTCCGGAGCTACCTGAAGGCGAGTTTGGGTCCCAACCCCCAAACCCGGATCCTCGAGGTGAGACGCCAGAGGATCAACCTCCTTCAAATGAAGGAGTTACTGTTGCTGAACAAGAAGATCTGGATCCTTCTGGGAGGGTCCGGGTCACTTCAGAAGAAGCTTCGGGCCACTCCGGGAGATCCCGGACAGTTCAGCGCCCAGTGTACTTCATAAGTGAAGTACTTCACGATGCAAAGACTCGGTACTTAGAGGTGCATAAGCTGCTCTACACAATTCTTATCGCCTCTAGGAAGCTTCGTCACTATTTCCAAGCTCACAAGATTTCAGTGGTAACCTCTTGTCCACTGCGTGCAATCTTGCATAACCCCAACTCTACTGGGAACATCGCAAAGTGGGCAGCAGAATTGGCCGAGTTCAATATTGAATTCGTCCCAAGACAAGCAATCAAGAGTCAAGCATTGGCATACTTTATGGCGGAATGGTTCCCCTCTCCATCAAACCCTGGGGGCCCCAGTGAGCAGAAACCGGAAACTAAGGTTCCGGTCTTCACTGAGCCTCACTGGACTCTTTACTTTGACGGCTCCATGCAGAAGCAGGGGGCCGGAGTTTGAATCCTTCTCCTTGCTCCGGCCGGGGAGAAGGTCAAATACATGGTTCACCTTGACTTCAAGGCGACCAACAATATGGCATTGTTTGAAGCCCTCATCTATGGACTCAAGGTGGCACTATCTTATGGTGTCAAACAGTTGTTGGTTAAGGGAGATTCACAGCTCATCATCAAGCAAGTGAAAGGTGAATGCTCTTGTAACAATTTTCAATTAGCTGCTTACCTTCTTGAAGTCCAGAGGCTTCAGAAGGACTTCGAAGTCCTGGATCTTTGCCATGTCCAGCGTCCCAACAATGCTGAAGCTGACGAACTCTCGACGAAAGCTTCAACCAGAGCTCCGGCTCTCGACAGAACCTTCGTCTGGAGATTTTCAAGACCAACAGCTCATCCTGTCAAACTGAGCAAAGGGGGCAAGACCAGCACCTCGAAGCTGGCGGTCCCGATGGACCTATTACCATGGCGTCCATCAAGGGTCATAGGTGCTGCAGGAAGCTCCGAGCAACCCAGCACGCAAGACTCAGAAGCTCAAGTTAGCTCCGATGCATGGATCTCGGAGATCCGGAGCTACTTGAAAGACAACATACTTCCTGAAGACAATGTATCTGCTGACCGGATAGTCAGATTGGCTAAAAGATACACACTGGTGGAAGGGGATCTCTACCGGCGTGGTGCCAATAGTGTCCTAATGCGGTTCATTACAAGGAAAGAAGGTCGTGAGCTCCTCGCAGAAATCCATGGAGGCGAGTGTGGGAACCACGCGTCTTCCCGCACATTGGTCGGTAAAGCCTTCCAGCATGGTTTTTACTGGCCTACAACACTCCAGGATGCAACCGAGCTAGTGAAGAAATGTGAAGCATGCCAGTTCCATGCGAAGCAAATTCACACACTGGATCAACCACTACAAATGATACCTCCGACATGGCCATTTGCTTTGTGGGGTATGGATATCTTGGTACCTTTCCCTAAAGCCGTCGGAGGTTACAAGTACCTGTATGTCGCCATCGACAAGTTCACCAAGTGGCTAGAAGCAACTCCAGTTGTGACAATAAACAAGCAATCAGCTATCACGTTCTTGCAGTCCCTAGTATGCAGATTTGGAGTCCCAAACAAGATCATAACTCACAACGGGACCCAATTCACAATTTCTACATTTCAAGGATATTGCAAAGACCTCGACATTCAAGTCAGCTACGCTTCTGTGGCTCACCCGGCAAGCAATGGCCAAGCTGAGAGAGCAAATGCAGAAATTCTAAAAGGACTCAAGACGCGCACATATGAGCACTTGAAAAAACATGGAGCCAACTGGATTGAAGAGCTTCCGCCCACGTTGTGGGCAAACAGGACAACTCCAAACCGGTTAGCCGGAGAGACACCCTTCTTCCTGGTGTACGGAGCTGAAGCAGTCCTTCCTCCGGAAATCACCTTGGGGTCGCTCCGGGTCCGGACCTTCGATGCAGCCACGCAGGACCAGCTCCGGCGTGAAGACCTTGACCTCGTTGAAGAGGGAAGGTGTCGAGCAGCTGTTCGAAATGCACGATACCGCCAAGTGCTCCAGCGTTATCACCAAAGGCATGTGCATAGCCGACAGCTCGAGGAAGGTGATCTGGTGCTACAGAGAATACAAACTCGAGAAGGGTTAAACAAACTTTCCCCCAGCTGGGAAGGTCCCATTCGTGTCATCAAAGTATCCAGTCCCGGATGCGTTTTCTTGGCAACCGAGGATGGGACACCGCTCCCTAATCCTTGGAACATTGAGCATCTCCATAAGTTTTACACTTAATATCACTTAGGTGAGTCTATAATTACATATGATGTATGTTATAGCGTCATTGTACAGAGACGGGTAGCTCCTTCGGGAGGACAGTCGAACCTTTCCAGGAAGGTCCGCAAAGTTCAAGCAACACTTGACACAGTCTCAGAACTAAAAGTGTAGCTAGCTACCCTGGGTCGAACAAGAAATGTAACACACTTAGCTTGGTTCCATACCCTAAGAGTGTACTTGTCTCCCCTGTGTCCTGGACCTATAATTAAAGACATCATTATGTAAAAACAGACTCCACGTGCATTTATTTTGTACAGGCTCATTCTTTTTTATTTTTCTCTTTCTTGTCTATAATAAAATTGTGCAATTCTTAAGAAATTTAGCTCGAAGAATCTAAATATAATTCAAGTTGCATTGTTAATTCTTTCGGGTCTTAACATTGTTGAATGGCCTACTCGCCTGAACACCGAGCCAATCTAGGTCCGGAGTGTGCTATCGGCTTAGTCTGGTCCTACACCCTAAGTACGCCACTCTACCTACACCCCGGCAGGCTTAAGTAAGGTGAGTCCAGAAAACGATTGGACCTGGAGAAAATAAGCAAATGCGCTTGATTCTATATAGAATTGATGTCGATCTAAAATTTCATATGAGAATAGTAAGTCGCAAATGAGTTATAGACAAGAAATGAATTTTACTATTTTTCTTGACTTCAGTGTGCAGGAAAAATGAAAATCTCATGATGATGGTGAACGATGTCGGAGCTACTAAGCTCCGACAACCCCAGAGGGCCGGCCGTCAACGCTCTACGTGTTCATGGTGGTTGCTGCCGGAGCTACTAAACTCCGACAACCCCAGAAGGTCGGCCGTCAACGTTCTACGTGTTGATGGTGGTTGCTACCAGAGCTACTAAGCTCTAACAACCCCAGGGGGAGCCTGCTGAGGAGAAAAGAAGAGAAGATACAAGTGGGAGCTAAAAGGAGAAAGTTCTAAATTCTACGGAAGAACGAGGCGACCTTCTGGCAACATCCGACACGCTGGTCATGGCGGCGTCTCCCTCTCCGTCGATGGGACCTTCAAGCACCGGGTTTAGTGGGAAATGAGGATCCCGACTTATTAGCACGTTAGCATGTATTCTGCGATGTTCTGCGCAAGGGATTTTCCTTCAGTTTCCAACTGATCTGCGATGACATCGCCCATCGCGCTGAGTTTGTTGACAACTGAGCTCAGCGCCCCCAACGCATGGTCCAGCTCTGGCTCCAGATTGTCCAGACGCATGGGGCTAAAGCCCAGCAGCGCCAGCGCAACATCAGCTTTGCCCACAAAGTCTCATACTTGTTGAGACTCTGCAGCCCTTGAGCCTCTAATCTCCTCCAAGGACCTCTTGGCTGCCGCAAGCTCCGAACCCTCCCGGGCAAGGCGCTCGACCTCCTTTGCATGCTGTTGAATCTGTAGGATTGAAAAGCACGTGAAAAGCTACCATAGGGGGGTGAATGGTAGATTTAAAAATCTTACGCAGCGGAAACAATTAAACCCCAACCCCTTCGGCAGAAAAATGATCTGTTAAAGAAATTGTGTGTGAGACTAATCTAAACATGTTTCACCATGACAAAAGTGATAGATATCAGAGAGAATCAAGTCACGAAGACAACATATCAACAATCACTCAAATCCGTCGAGAAAAACTCAAGTTATGATCGAAAGATCAAACAAAGGTCAATCTGTCTTACAAAAAAAAACAGTTCTAGAACGCTGCAAATAAACTCGTGTAGATCATAGACCACAAATCCAATGACCGTGAGATTTTGACAGCTGATTGATAATCAAGTTGTGAAGACACCCCAAAAAGAATCACGTCAATTGGATCAGTAAAACTCGAGTTATGATAAAACCACCAACGAAAGGTAGTGTTGTCCAGAAACTCGACGAGTAAAACTTGTCTGGAACAAGTCGGACGAACAAGGCACAAAAGATCCTTCAAACTACGAATATTATTCAATAGAACACAAGAGGAACAGTTCCAAAGTCGTGCACCACGAGCTCTTGGCTCCCTTGCTTATATAACCAGCTCGAAAGCCAACTCAACTCAGATCAGGAACATAATCCTACTCTGTTCACGAATCATAACTTTCCATAACTGCATAGGATTCTTCTATACGCAGATAGAAGCAATCTTAAGACTTCCAAACACCTTAGGAACGTATCCCAAATTCCTAAAACAACTCAAATTCGTGACCCACACGAAATCCTATCATAACCAACTCAAATCTTTCCATATTTGAGTCAAACCAGACTCAGCCGCAGCCTGAGTCCATAACCTAGTCGGTTGGACCTTTCGACCAACTCTTTACGTCCACATCTCTTCATCACATCTCGGAACCATTTAGCCACATCCATGCACTCATTGCACACGTGCAAACATCTTCCAATGACGTCCACAATACCTTCACATGCATTGTTCTTGATTCAATCATGCTGCGCAACCTCCTGATCAGCTCAACCACAATTCCTCCTGAATTTGGTTGTTGGAACCTCATCTCCTCCCTGAGACTAGTCCAATGGATCCCATCACCATCCATGTCTTGAACTCAAGCAACACCTGCACATGAATAAACAACCAATCCATACGAGCCCAAGTCCTCGACTTGACTCAAGTTAGTTCTGAACACAATACCTTACGTGAGAACCTCACATAAGCATGTTGCAAAACCACAGTAACACAATATCATCCATATCAACCAAAAATGCACCAAAGACTTAGCAAATGAATACTAAGCAATCTTTCCAGAGATGTATAGCAAGTACGAAACATTGCAAATGAAAAACAGAAGCATTGCGGTCAAGTTCCGGACCTTGCCAGAGCAACCCGGACCTTGAGCCAGAGCTAAAAGGCATTTAGGAATCTAGTACCGAGTCACGCGACGTGCAGCAGGAAAAACACGCGAAAGCTGAGACAAAACAACAGGTTTATGAGTCAATGTTTGAAATTTTTTATTCTTAACTACTTACCTATAAGGTGTTACTTGTGTAGCACAAAAATCAGTAGCTCCGGAGGCAAAAACAGAAGGTCCGGAGGTAAACTTTGAATGTTTTTGACTCAAAACAGCAGGTTGTACATTCGGTTCAATATGTGCAGCAAATTTTGCATGAAAGTTATGAGATCTAGCAACCATTCTTTCCCTTTTCTGTTGTTTAGCTAGTCTATAACAAAAATCTATGACATGACCATCTCTACCACAGTAGGTACAATGAAATTTAACTTTGTGTTCATGTCTAGATGAGCAAACAACATTTTTATTTGAAATCGAATGAGACAATACTCCTGTAGATTTGAAAACCACTTCTTTTTGTTTAGGAATTGTTTGAATCAAACCACTACCTAATGACACTACACTTTTAGGTGGATGTTCCTTAGCATGAGCATGAGAATCAAAACCTAAACCAGTTTTATCATTGCAAGACTTGGATTAATTCAGCAGCAAGTTAAGGTTCTTATTCCCATTACAAAACCGATCAAATGTCTTATGCATGTTATCAAGTTTCTTGGACAGATCAAGGCAATTTTGACATGAAGTTTTTCCTTTTAATTTGCAATTGGAACAATATTTAACTTCATGAGAACGTAAAGCATTGTTCAATATAGAGATTTCATTCATAGCATCTTGCAGTTTCTTATCAAGATCATCACAACTAGAACAATGCAAATCAATTGTAGAACAAGAAGCATCTTTTAAGTTTCCAATATTAAGTGCAGCAAGCTTTTTGTTCTTTTCAATTTCAAGTTCAAGTTTATCAAGTGTGGAGGTATGTGCACTTCTTAGGGAGGACAATTATTCATATATTAAGTCACATGAGGAACAAGAATCATCACTAGGAATCAAGGATTTCAAATGATTAATTTCAGATTCTAGTGACTCAATTTTAACAACATTGTCCCTAAGCTTTTTGTCCTTTTTCTTAACAATAATAGTGGCACGAGAAATAGCATCACACATTTCTTCGCAAGTAGGACATACCTCTTCATTATCGCTGTTGTGTTCTGTCTCCTCCATACTTGATCTTGACTTGCCCTCCATGAAGCACAAGTTTGTCAAATCATCTTTATCTTCATCACTTCCAATGTCCATGTCACTTGAGCCAAGTTCCTGGAGTGCTGAGATAAAACTGCTCACCAATTGACGTCCTGTAAAACCCTTCTTTTTCTTCGTATCTTTTGCAGAGGAGTGCTTCGTTCTTGTTTTCTTTTCATCCCGGGAAGTAGGACCTGAAAGGTTAGGGCAATCTGAACGAAAATGTCCTGTCTTACCACATTCAAAGCATCGTTGAGGTCCGGAGCTTCCTCTCCTTCTAGTTCTCACATTTTGCAATGCTTTTGAGAACCGGGTAGAGATGAGTGCTAGCTCCTCCTCTGGAAACTCCTCAATCTGTTCAAGGGTTAGAGAGGACAGCAAAGCAAGTGTACCACAAGATGATGTTTGACTAGAACTAGGTATGTCACGTTGAGAAACAAAAGCAATAGACTTGTTGGGGTTCTTACGTGAGATTATGTCAATTTCATGAGTTTTTAACTTGGAGTATAGCACATCTAAAGTAAGTGAACTCATGACAGTCGATTCACGAATAGATGTGGCTTTCATCTCCCAAATTGACATATCTAATGCACTTAGCAATTGTCTAGCATTTTCAGCATCTGAAAAATTAACATTGACACTACACAAGTTGCTGAGCATCTTATTAAAGCGAGCAAAAAGGTCATCAATAGACTCATCGGGTTGCATCTCGAAGCGCATGTATTCTTTCTTGAACATGTCTTGCCTTACCTCTTTGATCGTGTTGGATCCTTCATGGTAGTTACAAAGTGCTTTCCACACATCGTATGCAGATCGGAGGTGTGCAACACGGTTGAAGTCGCTTTGTCTTAATCCTTGTATGATGAAGTTCCGAGCCTTGTTGTTGTTGTCGACATCTCTCAGATTTGTAGCTGTAACTTGATCGTTTGATGGCACTTCGTAAGGCTTGTATACCTTCTCCCATATTGCAAAGCCTTGTGCCTAGATGAAAGCCTCCATGCGTGCCTTCCAAACCTAAAAATCAATACCAGCAAACACACAAGGTTCGGCAGAGTACTTCTCCATGATGATTAGTCAAAAACACGCGCAAATCACAAAGATTAGAGCACCGTGGCTCTTATACCAATTGTAGGATCAAAGAGCACGTAAAAAGCTACCAGAGGGGGGTGAATGGTAGATTTAAAAATCTTACGCAGAGGAAACAATTAAACCGCAACCCTTTTGGCACAAAAACGATCTGTTAAAGAAATCATGTGTGAGACTAATCTAAACGTGTTTCACCATGACAAAAGTGATAGATATCAGAGATAATCAAGTCACGAAGACAACAAAACAAGAATCACTCAAATCCGTCAAGAAAAACTCAAGTTATGATCGAAAGATCGAACAAAGGTCAATCTGTCCTACCCCAAAAAAACAGTTATGGAACGCTGCAAAGAAACTCGTGTAGATCATAGACCACAAATCCAATGATAGTGAGATTTTGAAAGATGATAGATAATCAAGTTGGGAAGACAACCCAAAAAGAATCACGTCAATTGGATCTGTAAAACTCGAGTTATGATAAAACCACCGATGAAATGTAGTGCTGTCCAGAAACTCGACGAGTAAAACTTGTCTGGAACAAGTCGGACGAACAAGGCACAAAAGTTCCTTAAAACTACAAATTTTATTCAATAGAACACAAGAGGAACAGCCCAAAAGTCGTGCACCATGAGCTCTGGGCTCCCTTGCTTATATAACCAGCTCGAAAGCCAACTCAACTCATATCAGGAACCTAATCCTACTCTGTTCACGAATCGTAACTTTGCATAACTGCTTAGGATTCTTCTATACGCAGATAGAAGCAATCTTAAGACTTCCAAAAACCTTAGGAACGTATCTCACATTCCTAAAACAACTCAAATTCTTGACCCACACGAAATCCTATTATAACCAACTCAAATCTTTCCATATTTGAGTCAAACCTGACTCAGCCGCAGCCTGAGTCCATAACCTAGTTGGTTGGACCTTTCCGACCAACTCTTTACGTCCACATCTCTTCATCACGTCTCGGAACCATGTAGCCACATCCATGCAATCCTTGCACACGTGCAAACATCTTCCAATGACGCCCACAATACCTTCACATGCATTGTTCTTGATTCAATCATGTTGCACAACCTCCTGATCAACTCAACCACAATTCCTCCTGAATTTGGTTGTTGGAACCTCATCTCCTCCCTGAGACTAGTCCAATGGATCCCATCACCAGCCATGTCTTGAACTCAAGCAACACCTGCACATGAATAAACAACCAATCCATACGAGCCCAAGTCCTCGACTTGACTCAAGTTAGTTCCAAACACAACACCTTACATGAGAACCTCACATAAGCATGTTGCAAAACCACAGTAACACGATATCATCCATATCAACCAAAAACGCACCAAAGACTTAGCAAATGAATACTAAGCAATCTTTCTAGAAATGTAAAGCAAGTACGAAACATTGCAAATGAAAAACAGAAGCATTGCTGTCAAGTTCTGGACCTTGCCAGAGCAACCCGGACCTTGAGCCGGAGCTAACAAAAACTAGTAGAACCTAGCGCCGGAACTTACCAAAACTAGTCGGAACTAGTAAACCCAAAAGCCGGAGCTAGAAAAATCAACTCGGAGCTTATCAAAAACACACCGGAGCTATCCAAAACAAGCCGAACCTACCGTCGGACCTTGTTGTAGCTCGGTGCTAGAGTCGGACCTTGATAAAAAGATGTTTTGGTGATATTCAAAACTTTTATCATCAAAGCAAGTGTATTCACTACAAGCCAATGTATTCAGCACACATTGGTCTTACAGAATCCTCTCAGCAACTTGCTTTTCAAGTTCACCAAGCTCCTTCTCCCGGACGTGGATCCGGTTCCGGCGGTCAACCAGGTCTTTCCTTCGGCCTCGCACCTTCTTCTCCCTGGCAGTGACTTCGACCTCCCTTTTGGTAAGGTCCTGCCCTCGCTGCCATGCCTTCTCTTCTTCACTCTTACAATGCTCCTCCAGCTTCTTGGTGCGCTCTGCAAGGCTCTTGTCACTCAGAGCTAACCTTTGGGCGAGCTCCTCCTCCCTCTTCACGAGGTCATCCCTCAGCTCCAGGAGTTTTTGCTCTTCCTCTTCAAGCTTTTTCTCTTGCTCATCCAGACGCTCCCAGCGCTTGACGAGACCTTCGTGGATGGTATTGAGGTTCTCCTGGCGACTATTTGCCGCCTCATTAGCAGCCAGGGCTTGTTCGTATATAGCCCGGGACTGATTGTCAAGGGATCGCACCATGCTTTCCCTCTCATCCAGCAACTGGCCCCAGTACTCCATCCGGGCCTTCTCCCTCTTGACCCACTCCTTGTCATCGGCTAGCCTTGTTTGCGCCAGCTTGGTCTCGAATTGGAGTCAGTTGCGCCACCTCCTAAGAGCTTGGCGCTCCTCCTCGAGGGCCTTGCTGTCATGATAAAATGCAAGCTGGACTTGACGAAGGCTGGAATAGACATTGTCGATGGATAATGACGGGGGGATTGGCTCCAGACCCACCGGGGTCCTCTCCACTGACTCTAGTAGGTTCTCTAGAACAAAAATTGGGTCCCACTCTATAAGAGCGGTCCCCTGAGCTTCCGCGGCACTAGGGCCGCCCTCCGGGAGTGCCTCGGTCGTCGCCGAGGTAGGTCCTGCCACCGGAGTTTCTACCTCCTGAGTCAGCTCCGAAGGTCCCGCCACCAGGTCATCATCAACTGGCCCCTCAGGCAAGGGACCGACCGCTTCGTCTTGGCACCCTGGCTCAGGAACGGGTACCTCCGGAACTACCACCTCCGGGGCAGGTAGTGAAGACCCAGCTAGAGCTAAGGCCATCTCCGGCCCCGACACTAGTGCTTCCTCCACTGC
Source organism: Tuctoria greenei (assembly GCA_036927565.1). Taxonomy (NCBI): domain Eukaryota; kingdom Viridiplantae; phylum Streptophyta; class Magnoliopsida; order Poales; family Poaceae; genus Tuctoria; species Tuctoria greenei. The sequence continues at coordinate 65,398,515 of JAYESD010000006.1, forward strand.
CAGTTCAGGCACCAGTGCTTCAACCTCCATGGCGCCTGCCGGTTCAGGCACCAGCACTTCGACCTCCATCGGTTCGCGTGCCAGCACCTCCATGTCAACCGGCTCAGGCACCGGAACTTCATGAACTGTCGGCTCCGCCACTGGGGCTTCCATAACATCTGGCTCTACAGACGGAACTGCAGCTACCTCCGGCTCTGAGGCCAGAGCGTCCATCATCGCAGCATCCAAAACCGGAGCTTCAACCTCCAGAGCTGGTGCCGCTAGTACATCTTCATTCCCGTGGTCCGGCGCTACTACGGGAGCTTTAGGAGATGAGTCGAGGTCAAGAACCATGACAGCTGACGCCGGAGCTGCCGCAACCTCAGCCACCACCTGTGGCGGCGCTGGAATTGGAGCTAGAGCCTCCACCTGCACAGCATCAGCTGCTGTCACAGGAACCGGAGCTTCAGCCCCTTTTTTGGATACCCTGTGGATGAAGGACAAAGAAACCCAAAATATGGTTACAACAAAAATAACAAACTGAGGTAAAAAAGCAAATTTACCTTGGAAGGCTTCCGCTCCAGCTAGCTCGCAACCTCTTCGCCGGATGCTCAGAGCCCGACCAAGTCGCAACTGGGGTAGTAACTCCAGAAGGCTCTTCGGAGCTTGATTCCGCCGTCAGCGACGTCTTGGTTGCCCCCCCCCCCCCCCCCGATGGAGAAGGACCCTCAGACCTAGAGCCCTTAACTGGCCCTGGTGTCGGAGTCACTCGGTCGGAGCTGGCGTTCCGGGGAGACACCGATGCTGGAGTTGGTGTCACCATCGAAGACCTCCCGCGCCGAGGAGAAGGGACTGAGGCAGATGGAGCCGGCCTCACGGAGCTTCCGTCAGCACGTCTCATCTTCCTCTTCCGGTCGGAAGGTTCAGCGAGCTCTTTGACCTTGCATATGTTTTCAGCTCTTTGGCTCGGGGCGGAAGCGGGACCACCCTCGGAAGCTCCGGGGATCACAAATATGGTGGTCGGACACCTCTCTACCTCATCGAGGTCGTCAACCACAGGCATGCTCCTCCAGAGCTCCCTGCTGAACTCTGCCTCCATGTTCAGAGGGAGGAAAGCCGCCGACGGAGTTAAGTCATCGCCCTCGACATCAATGCCATGCTGGAATTTCTTGAGATGAAGCTACAAAGGAGCACTGTCCAAATTGGACCTTAGACCGGTTTCAATCCGGTCATCATCCATCACGCAGTTGAGGGCCCAGGCGAGCTTCTCCCTCTTCTTTAGCGGAGCCCACCTGTTGACCAGGAAGTTGCAGAAGACCATCTGGGGGGTCACCCCTCCTTCCACACATTCGCGGATCCTGGTCAAGGCAGGGTTGAAGGCCTCTGACAGCACCAGAACCACACTCCATGCGTCAGTGTCAACATTGGGAAGACCTTCACGCAGCTCCAACTTCCCGTGATCCTCTGTCGTGATGATAATCCAATCCTTCTTCCAGTCGTCCCACTTGCCGGAAGGAAATGACCTCAAGTACTTGTAGGGGCATTTCTTGTGCTTCACAAAATAGTAGAAGCCAAGATACTCAGAACTCTTGCTGGTGGTGTGGATGGTGAAGAAGGTACAGAAAAGCTTGACACAGGGGGGGAATACCCACCCACATCTCGCATAAGTGGACAAATGTTGACACAAGAAGAATAGAATGGGGGCCAAGGTGGTATAACTGCAGACCATAGAAGTCTAGCAGCATTAAGAGGAAAGTTGAGAAAGGTGGGATCAACCACACCATGGCGTATGCAGAGAAGTACACCATGTCGCCGTTGCACTTCTTCTTGAATGGGAGCATGCCGTCGCGGACCAGATGGTTGAAGGAGTCGCTGGACCACCCCATGTAGGTCCAGACCTTCCTCAGATCATCATCACTCGTGAGACGGCTCTTGTGGAGATCCAACTTCATTGCGGCAAAGTGGAGCAAAGGATGGAAAGTTAGGCGGAGCTTGAGAGGCTCTGAGTGCAAAGATGATCAAAGGCATAAAGAGTCCTCGACCTGTGCGCACTTTCCTTCTTAACTAAGCCTCTGCGACGCTTGAATGGAAACTGTCGGCATTTGGAACCGGCAGATCTCCCGACACTACTTTTGGTAGATCGAGGAGTTGTAGTTCAGTAATGGGCGCGCAGAGATTCAAGAAGGTGAAAGACACGTGTACACAGGGATTTACGTGGTTCGGGCCGCCTGAGCATAATACCCTACTCCACGGGGTGTGTTGGTGATGTATTAAGCTCGGGAGTCTAGAAGAAGCTCCAGAAGAAGAAGCTCGTCTAGCTTAGAGTGTTCAGCAATGGTCTGGAGTCGTCCCTTGTGTATCGTCAACCAGTCCTTTTATAGTACAAGGACTGGTCGTTACAACGTCAGCTTAGCCCGATAGGTGGCCCCGGCGGTTACACACGCTTGGTACACAATAAATGGGGTTAATTACGCTTAATAGCCTGGTAATGGGCCTTAACAGTGTTGCTACCAGTATTAAGGGCCATCCGATCGTGTGTCATTAATATGGTATTAATGATACTTAATTGGGTCTTGAAGTCTTTGATTGATCCTTGAAGGTCCGGAGCCGTTGGGGGGTCCACCGGCTTGATAGTTGAAGTTGAAGGTCCGGTGGTTGCCACGTGGCAGCTCCAGAGCTCACCGTCGTGGACGGGTAGGTCCGGTGCTGTTGGACACGTGTCAGTACTGGAGCTTCCCTCTGTCTGCGGTTAGGTCCGGGGATTCCATATTGGTATTCTGACCGGAGCTTCCCAGTTGTGGGTGATAGCTCCGGTCTTGTGATACACATGGCGGCCCCGGGACTAACCATGTCAGGGGAGCAGGTCCGGCTACGCCTGACATGTGGGGCCTTCGGAGGTCTTCAAATGTGGTATATGGAGTTTCCTTGTGATCCTTGCAATCCCAAGGGGTATCCGGTACGGAGGGTACCGACTGTGGCCCCCTGGACTCACCTCCTGGAGAGACCTTTTGTATGAAGTCATTTCGCCGGAGGTGGGTCCATTGTTCGGTTTCTGAACTTTGTCTTCAAGAGTCTTAGGTTATGCTGTTGGCGGTAGTTCACAGTTAAACTTCTGCCGCGTGGCGTATCTTGAAGGCAGCAGGTGAGATCTTAGTGTGCGGATGTCACGCAATTGAAGGTCGCTGGTTCCCGATATGAAAATCGTATCGGTTCCGCGCGCCCTGTCAGGCCGCCGACTTAGGGTTTCCCGCCTTTCATGATGACAACCGTTCGCCTGGGGTAAGAACCTCGACTTGATCGTCGGGGTGGCCCCGGGCCCCCTTGTTATTGGCAGGGTGAAATCTTTGACTGGTATCGTCGTCTCCTCTACGATTTCCATCCAAGCATTGCGGGGGCTTACTTAAGAAGGAAAGCACGCACCGTTTGGGGTTCTTTACGCCTTTCAATCGATCTTGCGCACAAACCTTCCAAAATTTTGCTTGCCTTTCCTCTCTTGCCTCGCTGTGCCGCGTTGGAGTTGGGTCCCTGCCAAAGCGGACTGAAGACCGACGACGATTAGAAGAAGGTTTGGGCCCTCATGGGATGGTCCCCTGACTTCTTCGACCACCTGGTCCGTGCCGGCAAGCTTCCGTTCGAGAAGGAGCATGCTGGCGACATGGTGTACTTCTCCGCGCACGCCATGGTTGGACTGATCCCACCTTTCTCCTCCTTCTTCTTGATGCTGCTAGACTTCTATGGTCTGTAGCTTTACCACCTTGGCCCCCACTCCATTCTGCTGGTGTCCATATTTGTCCACTTCTACGAGATGTGGGTGGGGATTCCCCCCCGCATTGAGGTCTTTTGCACCTTCTTCACTGTCTAGACCACAGGTCGGAGCGACGAGTACCTTGGCTTCTATTATTTCATGAAGCGCAAGAAGTGCCCGTACAAATACTTGCGGTCGTTCCCTCCTGGGAAGTGGGACGACTGGAAGAAAGACTGGATTGTAATCAGGGTGGAGGAAAACGAGAAGCTGGAGCTATCGGAACGCCTCCCCAACATCGACACTGCAGTTTGGAGTGAAGCTCCGGTGCTGTCAGATGCCTTCGATCCTACTCTGACCAGGATCTGCCTGTGTGTGGAAGGAGGAGTAACTCCCCAGGCGGTGTTTTGCAACTTCCTGACCAACAGGTGCACTCCATTGAAGAGGAGGGAGAAGTTGGCTTGGGCCCTCAACAGTATGTTGGACAACGACCGGATTATGACTGGTTTGAAGTCCAACATGGAGGGTGCAACTTTGGAGTTCCACCTGAAGAAATTCCAGCACGGCATCAACGTCGAGGGCGACGATTTGGCTCCGCCGCCAGCTTTCCTCCCATTAAACATGGAGGCAGCATTCAGTAGGGAGCTCTAGCGGACGATGCCGGTGCTTGATGACATTGGTGTTGTTGAGAGGCGCTCGACCACCGGGTTGGCAATCTCCGAAGCTCCGGAGGGTGGCTCCGTCCCCGCCCCTATGCCAAGAACCGAAGTCGTCGACAAGGGCAAGGAATTGACCGAGTCCTCGAGCCGTAAGAGGAAACATGCCGAGAGGAAGGCCAGGCATTCTTCTTCCGCAGCGTCCCCTTCTCCCTGGAGGGGAAGGTCTTCAACGGCGGCGTCTACTCCAATTGCGGCATCTTCCCGGGGTGCTAGCTCCGCCAAGTGACTCTGGTCCCAGGGCCAGCTGAGGGCTCTAGGTCCGGAGGTCCTTCCCGGTCAAGAGGGGCCTCGACCAAAGCAATGCCGACAGCAGCAGCAAGCTCCGGGGGGGCCCTCCAGGACTACCACGCCAGTGTCGACTGTGGCCAGTCCGGAGCGTCCGGGGAAGAGGTTCCGCTGGAACTGGTGCGGAAGCCTTCCGAGGTAATTTCTGATTTTTTACCTCAGTCAGTTGTTTTATTGTTAACTGTATTTTGAGTCTCTTCGTCCTTCATTCACAGCGTGCCCAAGAAAAGGGCTGAAACTCCAGCCCCTGCAGCAGCAGTTGAGGCTTTGCAGGCTGAAGCTTCGGCTCCGATTCCAGCGCCGCCCCAAGAGATGGCAGAGGCTGTGGCAGCCTCGGTGCCGGCTGTCGTGGTATTGTACTACTCATCCCCAGAAGCTCCCGTGGTAGCACCGGACCACGGGATCGAAGATGTACCAGCCGCGCCAGCCTCGGAGGTTGAAGCTCCGGGCTTGGATGCTGTGATGTTGGACGCTATCCCAGAGGATGGACCTATTGTCGTGGAAGCTCAGGCTACCGCTCTCATAGAGTGGGACCCAATTTTTGTTGCTGAAGATCCACTGGAGCTAGCGGAGATGACTCCGGTAGGTCCGGACCCGATCCCCCTATCGTTGTCTATCGACAACGCCTGCTCCAGCCTTCGCCAGGTTCAACTGGCCTTCTACCACGACAGCAAGGCCCTCGAGGAGGAGCGCCAAACCCTTAGGAGGTGGCGCAACCGACTCTATTTCGAGACCAAGCTGGCGCAGTTGAGGCTGGCTGACGACAAGGAGTGGGTGCGAAGGGAGAAGGTCCGCCTGGACTATTGGGGAAAGTTGTTGGATGAGAGGGAAAGCATGATGCGGACCCTCGACAACTAGTCCCGGGCCATCTATGAGCAGGTCAAGGCTACGAATAACGCAGCGGATGATCACCAGGAAAGGCTCACCACCATCCACGATAGTCTTATCAAGCGCCGGGGGGCTCTTGAAGCACGGGAAAAATGGCTCGAAGATGAAGAGTAGAAATTCCTGGAGCTGCGAGATGACCTCGTGAAGAGGGAGGAGGAGCTTGTCCAAAAGACAGCTCTGGTTGAGAATAGCCTTGAAGAACGCACCAAGAAATTGGATGAGCATTGCAAGGAGGAGGAGAAGAAAGCCTGGGAGCGAGGGCAGAAACACTACAAGTAGGAGAATGCCATCGCCGCCCAGGAGAAGAAAGTGCGGGGCCGGGAGAGAGATTTGGTCAAACGCTGGAACGAGATCCACCTCTGGGAGGAAGAGCTCAGCAAGATCGAAAGGCAAGTTGCTGAAACAATTCAGGAGAATGCAAAAGAGGTGGAGTGTCTTGCTCGGGAGAGCTCGGAGCTGGCGGCGACCAAAAGATCCTCTGCGGAGATACGTGGTGCAAGGGCTGTGGAGTCCCAACAAGTTTGGGACTTCATGGGTAAGTTCAACGACGCGCTGACACCAATGGGCTTCAGTCTCGTGCGTCCGGATGATCCGGAGCCGGAGCTGGACCAGGCATTGGAGGCGCTGGGTTCAGCAGGCAACAAACTCTCCAAGGTGGGCGATGTCATCGTGGACCAATTGGAAATGGAGGGTCAGTCCTTGGCGAAGAACATCACAGAGTATGTGCTGACATGCTACCCCAGCCGAGACTCTCAATTCCTTGTGGAGCCGGTACTTGAAGGTCCCATCGAAGGAGAGGGTGAAGCTGTCCGAGCCAACGTGTCGGAGGTGGCCCAGAAGGTTGCCCAGTTCTTCAATAGGGTCTAGGATCGTCTCCCTGTAGCTCCCACTTGTACTCTCTCTTCTTCTTCTCCAATTTTTTAATCTCTTGTATCCAAATGAATGAAATCCAAATTTTTGTGAATTCGAATTTCATTTTTGTCTTCAACACCTTTGTCTCGCTTGGCCCCCTGGTAGATGTACACAATTTGATTTTGAACATGTACCAAGAGGATGTAATAGTTGATGAATACTTGCATGCTTCGAACTTGTAGAATGTAAGTCCGAAGTCTTCGATAGTGTAGGCCCCCTGAGGCTGTCGGAGCTTGGTGGATCCAGCATTGACCATCGTCGGAGCTTAGTAGCTCCGGAGCATCGATGGTTAGTCCTCCAGAGTGTCAGAGCTCTCGCAGCTCCGGTAGTGACCTCCATCAACACATGTTGTGTTAACGTTAGACTCCACTTTAGAGTCTTTCCACCATCTTTACGTTGACGACTCGCTTTACCAGAACTGAGTAGCTCCAGAGATGCTCGATGTCAATGTTTGAATGTTGACCACAAACCGCCTAGAGGGTGTCATAGCTTATTTATTTTTCCTACACACTGAAGTCAAGAATAGTAAAATCTGTTTCCTATCTACAACTTCATTGCGGCTTACTATTCCCGAGAAATTTTTAGGTCGAGCACAATCCTAAATACAATCAAGAGCACCATCTTGCTCCCTTCGAGTCTGACTGTTTCTGGACTTTCCTTACTTTGGCCTGCCGGGGTGTAGGTAGAGTGGCGTACTTAGGGTGCAGGACCAGGCTAAGTCGATAGCACACTCCGACCCTAGATTGGCTTGGTGGCATTCACACAAGTAGGCCATCAACAATGTTTGAACCCGGAAGGACAGACAATGCAACTTGAATTGTACATGAACTGGTCGAGCTAAAGTTTCTTAAGAATTGCACAACTTTGTTATAGACAAGAAAGAGAAAAATAAAAAATATTGAGCCTATACAAAGTAAATGCACGTGGAGTCTGTTTTCACACAATGATGTCTTTCATTATAGGTCCGGGTACAGGGGAAACAAGTACACTCTTAGGGTATGGAACCAGGCTAAGTGTGTTTCGTTTCTCGTTTGACCCAAGGTAGCTAGCTACACTTTTAGTTCTGAGACTGTGACAAGTGTTGCACGGGCGTTGCGGACCTAACAGGGTAGGTCCGGCTGCCCTCCTGGAGGAGCTACCTGACTTTGTACAATGACTCTATAACATACACCATATGTAATTACAGACTCACCTCTGTGATACTAAATGTAGAACTTACGGAGGTTCTCAATGTTCCAAGGATTTGGGAGAGGTGTCCCATCCTCGGCTGCCAAGCGAACGCATCCGGGTTGGGATACTTTGATCACTCGAAAGGGTCCCTCCCAGCTGGGGGAGAGTTTGTTTAACCCTTCTCTAGATTGTATTCTCCATAGCACCAGATCGCCTTCCTCGAGCTGTCGGCTGTGAACATGCTGTTGGTGATAGCGCCGAAGAGCTTGGCGGTATCGGGCATTCCGAACAGCTGCTCGGCACCTTCCCTCTTCAAGGAGGTCAAGGTCTTCACGCCGGAGCTGGTCCTGCGTGGCTTCGTCGGGGGTCCGGACCCGGAGCGACCTCAAGGTGATTTCTGGAGGAAGGACTGCTTCAGCTCCGTACACCAGGAAGAAGGGTGTCTCTTTAGTTGACCGGTTTGGAGTAGTCCTGTTGGCCCATAAAGTAGGCGGAAACTCTTCAATCCAGTTGGCTCCGTGCTTTTTCAGGCGCTCATATGTGCGCGTCTTGAGTCCTTTTAGGATTTCTGCATTTGCCCTCTCGGCTTGGCCATTGCTTGCCGAATGAGCTACAGAGGATGCCGAGGTCTTCGCAGTATCCTTGGAAAGCAGAGCTTGTGAATTGGGTCCCATTATCTGTTATGATTTTGTTCGGGACTCCAAATTTGCATACTATGGACTGCAAGAAATTGATAGTTGATTGCTTGTTTATTGTCACAACTGGAGTTGCTTCCGGCCATTTGGTAAACTTGTCGATGGCGACATACAGGAACTTGTAACCTCTGACGGCTCTTGGGAAAGGTCCCAAGATGTCCATCCCCCACACGGCGAAAGGCCATGTAGGAGGTATCATTTGTAGAGGCTGAGTTGTTGTATGAATTTGCTTTGCATGGAACTGGCATGCTTTGCATTTCTTCACCAGCTCAGTTGCATCCTGGAGCGCTGTAGATCAGTAGAAGCCATGCCAGAAGGCATTACCGACCAGCGTGTGGGAAGACGCGTGGTTCCCACACTCGCCTCCATAAATTTCTGCGAGGAGCTCGCAACCTTCTTCCCTTGTGATGCACCGCATTAGGACACCATTGGCACCGCGCCCGTAGAGATCCCCTTCCACCAATGTGTATCTTTTAGCCAATCTGACTATCCGGTCAGCGGATACATCATCGTCAGGAAGGATATTGTCTTTCAAGTAGCCCCGGATCTCCGAGATCCATGCATCGGAGCTTGCTTGATCATTTGAGTCTTGCGTGCTGGGTTGCTCGGAGCTTCCTGCAGCACCTACGACCCTTGATGGCTGCCATGGTAACAGGGCCATCGGGACCGCCAGCTTCGGGATGCTGGTCTCGCCCCCTTCGCTCAGTTCGGCATGCTGAGCTGTGGGTTTTGATAACCTCCGGACGAAGATTCCGTCAGGAACCGGAGCTCCGGTTGACGCTTTCATCAAGAGTTCGTCAGCTTCAGCATTATGGACACGCTGGACATGGTGGAGATCCAGGACTTCGAAGTCCTTTTGAAGCCTCTGGACTTCAAGGAGATAAGCAGCTAATTGAGGATTGTTACAGGAGCATTCACCCTTCACCTGTTTAATGATGAGCTGCGAATCTCCCTTGACCAACAACTGCTTGACACTGTATGATAGTGCCACATTAATCCATAAATGAGTGCTTCATACTCTGCCATGTTGTTGGTCGCCTTGAAGTCAAGGTGGACCATGTATTTTACCTTCTCCCCGGTTGGAGCGAGGAGAAGGACTCCAGCTCTGGACCCCTGCTTTTGCATGGAGCCGTCAAAGTAGAGGGTCCAATGAGGTTCGGTGAAGACCGGAGCCTTAAGTTCCGACTTCTTCTCACTAGGGCCCCCAGGGTTTGATGGAGAGGGGGTCCATTCTGCCACAAAATCTGCCAATGCTTGACTCTTGATCGCTTGCCTTGGGACGAATTCAAGATCGAATTCGGCCAATTCCGCTGCCCACTTTGCAATGTTCCCAGTAGAGTTGGGACTATGCAAGATCGCACGCAGTGGGTAAGAGGTCACCACTGATATCTTGTGAGCTTGGAAGTAGTGGCAAAGCTTCCTGGAGGCAATGAGAACTGCATAGAGCAGCTTGTGTACCTCTAGGTATCGAGTCTTGGCATCATGTAGTACTTCGCTGATGAAGTACACTAGGCGTTGGACTATCCGGACCCTCCCGGAGGGGCCCGGAGTTTCCTCCACATCGACCCGGACCCTCACGGAGGGGTCCATACCTGATTCGGGGACCTCCGGGTTCCTGCTAGAGGAACCCGGAGCTTCTGTTGGAGTGACCCGGATCCTCTCGAAAGGGTCCAAGTCTTCTGGGATAACTCCTTGTTGATCCAAGTCTGGGGGCTGGGACCTAGACTCTCCTTCAGGAACCTCTGGACCCTCCCGGAGGGGTCTGGATTCCTGAGCTTGTGATGGTTCTGGTCTCTCCGCGACCAGGACCATGCTGACAACCTCGTCGGTTGCTGAAATGTAAAGCAGTAAGGGCTCACCAGAGTTCAGAGCTACCAGGGTTGCTAGAGTGGTGAGGAGCTGCTTTAGCTCTTGGAACGCCTTTTCTGCTTCTTCATACCATTGAAATCGTCTGAACTTCCTCAATAGCTTGAAGAAGGGTAGCACCCGTTCCGCCAGTCTTGGGATGAAGTGGCTGAGGGCGGCTAGACATCCAGTCACTTTTTGGACATCTTTGATGCGGGCTAGTGGTCGCATCTCCTCTATAGCTTTAATCTTCACCCGATTTGCCTCTATGCCCTGGTGGTTTACCAGGAAACCGAGAAGCTTCCGGAGCTAACCCCGAAGATGCACTTGTCTGGGTTCAGCTTCGTGCGGGTGACCCGCAGCTTGTCGAAGACAGCTTGCAAGGTGTCAAGGAGTGACTCCTTGTCCTTGATCTTGACTACGATGTCATCAACATACACTTCCACTACGTCTCTAATGAGCTCTCCAAAGGTTTTGTACATAGCTCGTACAAATGTTGAAGCTACATTCTTGAGACCAAATGGCATGGCTGTATAACAGTACAATCCATCTACTGTGATAAAAGAAGTATGTTCTTCATCTTCCCTATACATTCTGATTTGATGGTACCCAGAATATGCGTCTAGGAAACACAATAATTCACACCCGGGGGTGGAATCCACTATCTGATCTATTCTAGGTAGTGGGAATGGATCTTTTGGGCATGCCTTATTTAGTGCTGTGTAGTCGATACACATCCGAAGCTTCCCGCCGGCCTTGGGTACAATGACTGGGTTTGCCAGCCATTTTGGATGGAAGACTTCTCGTATGAATCAAGCTTCGAGCAACTTCTTCACTTCTTATCGTATGAAGTTCTGTCGCTCTACGGATTACTTCCGAGGCTTCTGATGTACGAGCCAAGCGTCGGGATAGATCTTCAGATTATGCTCGATCACTTCCCTAGGGATCCCAGGCATTTGTGACGGTTGTCAGGCAAACACGTCGACGTTAGCCCGGAGGACAGTGATGAGCGCGAGTTCCTATTTGTCATTCATACATCCCGATATATGAGTGGTCTGAGCAGCATCGGAACCAATTTGTACAACTTTGACGGGGATGTCGGCATCGCCGCTTGGTTGCACGCGAGGTGCGGAGGTTGAGCCTCGCTGACGAATGCTCGGGGGTTTTGGAGCTTGCTCCTGCCTAAAATCTTCCTCCTGTGCTGTAGCAAGCGCATGGAGTTCCTCCAGAGCAGTCACTCCGGCAGTACGGTCTCCGCGGATTCGGAGAACGCCAACTGGTGTCGGCATCTTCAACACCAGGTAGCCATAATGAGATGCAGCCATGAATTTGTACAAGGTAGGCCTGCCTAGAATGGCGTTGAAGGGCAAGTTGATCTGAGCGACGTCAAAGATCAACTTCTCAGTGCAATAATTCTCCCGAGTCCCAAAGGTCACAGGGAGAGTAATTGCACCGAGCGGTGTTATGGCCCCCGGACCTACTCCGGAGAAAGGTCGGTAAGGGCGAAGGTTCGAAGGTCGGAGCTGAAGCTTGACAAAAGCCTCGAAGCTTATGAGGTTCAGCCCTGAACCTCCGTCCACCATTACATGGTGGAGTTGAATGTTGTTGATGGTAGGTGATACCATCAGAGGTAGCTGGCCAGCTCCGATCATGTTTCGAGGGCAGTCTGAAGCATCAAAAGTGGTGGTAGTGTCCATTCACTTCCAATGAGGTTCCGCCCTGGCTGTAGGAGCTACTGAGGCCATGTCTCGCTGCATGGTCTTGAGGATACGGAGGGAGGTGATGTCCCATGAACCACCAAAGATGGTGTTCATGGTCTTTCGACGCTCATTGTCGGAGACGTCGGAGTCGTCGTCGACGGAGGTGTACACAGCCTTCAGGACCTTTTAGGGTCCTGGAAGCCCAACTCCTCTTCAGTCGGAGCTTCATCGACTTTCTGCTTTCCTTCCCTCTGACGGAAAGGAACTTCTTCCCGGCGCTTGTGGTAGCGCTCAGCAAGGTTTTGGACCTCCCGGCAGTCCTCCAAGTTGTGGCTGTTCGACTTGTGGATAGGACACCACATTTGGAGTTGCCACCGTCTTCAGAGGACGGCCGAGGTCGTTTCTCAGGGCGTGGCCCCCGGCCACCTGGAGCTGTAGCAGCTGCAGCGGTGGATGTGCCGGCCGACGGCTTCTTTTTGCCGTTGGACTTTTTCTTCTTTTTGCCACTCCCAGGGGTTGTGGATTCACCTTTGGAGGATTTTTTGCCATCATCTGGAGGTGGTTTGGAGTGCATCTCACGGCCCTCCGCAGCTTTGGCACACTTGTCTGCCAAGCTGAAGAGCTTCGTGACGCTGGTGATCTCCTTGACCGCCAGCTTCTCCAACATCTTCTTATCTCGCACGCCCTGTCTAAATGTTACGATGATAGAAGCGCTAGAGATAGAAGGAATGGTGTTTCGTACCTGGAAGAACCTCTGGATGAATGAGCGCAGGGATTATCCCCCCTTTTGCACCACTACAAAAAGGTCCAGCTCGATGCCTGGTCGGGTGTATGAACTCCCGAAATTGGCGGTGAACTGTTGGCACAATTCCTCCCAACTATTGATAGAGTTGTGAGGAAGGCTCATGAACCAGGACCTGGTGGTCCCAGTCAAAGCTACTGGGAAGTAGTTGACCATTACAGCCTCATTACCTCCGGCCGCAAGGATTGCGGTGGTGTAAATTTGGAGAAACTCAGCGGGGTTAACAGTCCCGTCAAACTTCTCCGACAGGTGTGGCCAGAATTTTTGTAGCCATCTGACCACGCGTAGGTGCATGGCCAGTGCAGAACAGCCTCATCCTACTCCCTCGACAGTAGGGCTGCCTCGAGCTTCTCGCCTTTCACGAGCGCGCTCGATATGGACACGGCCATCCTGTTGACGGTAACGGCGATCAAGCTCCACTCGGAGGTCATGAGTTGACATCCTGGTTACCGTATGAGTACGTCGCGCCCCAAAGGGTAGCGACATAACTTGATGTGACGCAGCACGCCTCCTATTCTGGGAAGCATGCGAACCAAGTCTGCCAGACACAGTCCGGCGCTGCGATGGGGCCCGCCCCAAAGGAGGAGGACCTTGATTGATGATGCGGTCGGCTGCTACTGCAACCAGATGTTCCACATCAGCTCTCCAGTGCTCCATTGCACCCTGGGATGCACCTGGAGGTGGTGGACGTTGGAGGAGAGCATGTGCTGCATGAAGCGCGTGTTCATGGTTGTTGTTGTTTGTCGATGCGGTGACTGACACCGATGCACCGTCACGTTGCTCAGCTTGACGTGCTGGTGCAGGCGGTGGTGGTGAAGGCATGACTCCTGTTGGAGCCACAGCACCTGCTGGTTGCTGCGTGTTGGAGGGATTGCCTCCAACGGGTTGAACGGCAGGGTTGCTGTTGGATGATCCAGCAGCTGAGTTCACCATACTCGAAATCTTGGGCCCTCCCCCTACCTGGTGCGCCAACTATCGGCGCTTGGAACCGGCAGATCTCCCGACACTACTTTTTGTAGATCGAGGAGTTGTAGTTCGGTAATGGGCGCGCAGAGATTCAAGAAGGTGAAAGACACGTGTACACATGGATTTACGTGGTTTGGGCCGCCTGAGCGTAATACCCTACTCCACGGGGTGTGTTGGTGATGTATTAAGCTCGGGAGTCTAGAAGAAGCTCGTCTAGCTCAGAGTGTTCAGCGGTGGTCTGGAGTCGTCCCTTGTGTATCGTCGACCAGTCCTTTTATAGTACAAAGGCTGGTCGTTACAATGTCAGCCTGGCCCGACAGGTGGCCCCGACGGTTACACACGCTTGATACACAATAAATGAGGTTAATTACCCTTAATAGCTTGGTAATGGGCCTTAACAGTGCCGTTACCAGTATTAAGGGCGATTCGATCGTATGTCATTAATATGGTATTAATGATACTTAATCGGGTCATGAAGTCTTTGATTGATCCTTGAAGGTCTGGAGCCGTTTGGGGGTCCACCATCGTGATAGTTGAAGTTGAAGGTCCGGCGGTTGCCACGTGGCAGCTCCGGAGCTCACCGTCGTGGACGGGTAGGTCCGGTGCTGTTGGACACGTGTCAGTACCGGAGCTTCCTTCTGTCTGGGGTTAGGTCCAGGGATGCCATATTGGTATTCTGACCGGAGCTTCCCAAGTGTGGGTGATAGCTCCGGTCTTGTGACACACGTGGCGGCCCTGGGACTAACCATGTCGGGGGAGCAGGTCCGGCTAGGCCTGACATGTGGGGCCTTCGGAGGTCTTCAAATCTGGTATATGGAGTTTCCTTGTGATCTTTGCAATCCCAAGATGTATCCGGTACGGAGGGTACCGACAGAAACCGCAATGAGATCAATAGAACTTTTAAAAAATCCACCCCGTCAATGACGTGTGGACCTGGGGCCACCCCAACGAAGAGATCGAGGTCCTTACCCAAGGCCAGCTGTTGCCATGATGAGCGGCGGGAAACCCAAGGGCGGCGGCCTGAAAGGGCGCGCGGAACCGATACGATTTTCGTATTGGAAACCAGCGACCTTCAATTGCGTGAGATCCGCACGCGAGGATCTCACCTGCCATGTCCATAAGATGCCATGCGGCGATGGTTTAACTACGAACTATCACCTCAATGGTACATCCAAAAACCCTTGAACACACGGTGCAGAAATCGAAATATGGACCCACCTTCGACATAACGACTTAATCCAGAGGGTCTCTCCCAGAGGTGGGCCAGGGGGGCCACTGTCGGTACCCTACGTACCGGATACCCCTTGGAACTGCAAAGAGTGCAAAGGAACTCCACCACGTCCATAACATGTCATGCGGTGATGGTTTAACTACAAACTATCACCTCAATGGTACATCCAAAAACCCTTGAAGACACGGTGCAGAAATTGAAAGATGGACCCACCTCCGGCAGAACGACTTAGTCCAGAGGGTCTCTCCCAGAGGTGGGCCAGGGGGCCACTGTCGGCACCCTGCGTACCGGATACCCCTTGGAACTGCAAACTGTGCAAAGGAACTCCACCTATCTGACTTGAAGACCTCTGAAGGCCCCATGTGTCACTTGTAACCGAACCTGCCTCCCTCATATGGTTAGTCCCAGTGCCGCCACGTGTATCATAAAATCGGATATACAATCCCTACATGGGAATGCTCCAGACTGGATACCTTTGAGGCACCGCCGGACCTAACTCCCGATAGAGGGAAGCTCTAGTACCGACACGTGTACCACAACACCGGATCTACTCGTCCAAGACGGTAAGCTCCGAAGCTGCCACGCGTCCAACCGCCAGACCTTCAACCTCAACAAGTAGATTGGTGGACCTCCAATGGCTTGGACCTTCAAGGGACATTAAAGGCTTCAAGACCTCATTATGTGTCATTAATGCTATCTTAATGACACACGATCAGAGGACCCTTAATACTAGTAACGCCACTATTAAGTCGCGTTACCACGCTATTAAGGGGAATTAAGTACGTTAAACTGTGTATTGGGCATAAGTAATCGCTTGAGCCACATGTCGGTCCAGTCTAACGATGTAATGGTCAGCCCTTGTACTATAAAAGGACTGGCCGAGTGATACACGGGGAGGGGCGGACACACGCGCTCAAGGGGCTCTCTCTGGCTCACACTCTCACACGCTCATACACTCAATACAACAACACACCCATGGAGTAGGGTATTACGCTCAGACGACCGAACCACATAAATCCTCGTGTCAAGTCACCATCTTGTTCTGAATCTCCGCGTGCCCTAACCGAACTAAGAAACTCTGCTTTGAACACCTAGTCAATTAAAATAATAGATACGCAATAATAATTTAAACAACTAAACTAAACTCATATCAATTAAACATAAACAAACATCTACTACACAATTATTGAGTCCTACAAATATTCAATTTAACACATAGACTAACTACATTCGAAATATTGTTAGATCCTACACATATTGAAACTAGCATATATATGATAATCAAGTTCACATGGACATATACGAATCAAATGCAATGTAAAATTGCATAAGTAATGCATTGAGACATACAATGTACAATATAGCACACTAATGCATATGAATCACACACTAATGCATTGAAACATATACAATATATAGAAATTTTACAAGTTTAGATTTTAAACTTTTGATATGAGGCGCTGCACGGGCGAGGCTTGGGCGGCGGACGGTCGGCGGGCGCTGCAACGGACGAGATGGCGTGTGGAGGAGGTGCGAGACAGTGTGGCGAGCCGCCGGAGAACAAACAAACGGGGCGGCGAGCCGCGCCGTAGGAGGAGCATGGGCTCACACGCACAGGGGCCCTAGAAACAGTGCGTGGCGACTGAGCCGAAAGGGGCAGCTAGGCAGCGCCGGAGCGGAGCAGCAGCGCGTGGGCGGCAGCAGAGCGAGACGGGCGGCGTGCGAGTGTGTTAGGTTTTTTCACTTGTACGCTTGCGATGTAAGCGGGAGTAAAGTCGTCGGGGGCCATGAGCCGACGACTCCAGTTAAGGTGCATGGGGTTCACCTTATGACCGTCGGCCCGGGAGCTAGAACCGACGACACTAAGTTAGGTGTGTGGGGCCCACATTATGGCCGTCGGCCCTGGAGCTGGCATTGACGGTTTTATAATTTGCGCGGGAAAATTTTTTTCGGGGTGTGGGGCTCGTCTTATATCCATCGACTTTCGGGCATTAACCGATGAACGTAATTTATGGGTGTCGGCCTCGCCGCTATTACCGACAATCATAATTAATGTCGTCGGTCGTAGTGTGACGCTGATGGTTAGAAACTTATGAACGTTGGTACCTAGAAACCGATGAATGTAACCGATTTAAAGATCATCGGCCCCAACGATTATACTTTTCGCGACACTTCTTTGCCCAACTCTTGTAATGTTTCTTAATCAACCCACAAGCGACAACCAGAACGAGCAGAAATCCCCAAGAGAACTAGTCTCTGGTACCACTGCAGTGCAGTATAAATCACTCAAGAACACTTAAGAACACAAGGAATATTCAGATTTTTTAGATGATAGGTAAATTTCCGACCTTCTCCTCGAAGGAGGTTATGTTCAATTTATTATAAGCTAATACAAATGCAGATACTCACCGCCTATTGTATAGAACAAGACGATGATAATTGGATGGTTAAGCACACGACTGCGTATCGGACTTCATAGATCAACACTACGACATTGTTCAACCCTTCACATTTTTCGTAGGTGCACCTTAGATCCAACGTTCATGACTTTCTCTGTAAAGTACCTTCATTAATATTGTGAAATTCATTCTGAAATTTATTCCCCTGGAAATCAAACTCAGAACTCGACTAGTGCTACTCAAAGTACTTAACCGCTAGGCTAAACCCCCTATCACACAAGCAATATTCAGATAATACACGGGAAAAATGACCAAACCAACATAACTCAAAACGAATGAGATAACTTGGAGTCAAGGCATAAACTCTTTTACTTAGATCACTGTTTCACTCAGCGTATCTCTATTACATCAGATTAGAGAGGTTGTGGGGATTGGAGAGCAAGAAGAAACACAAAGTGGAACAAAATAAAACCAACTAACTGTCTTGCTTCCTTCTGTTCGACACCTCCGCCGTGGGCTCTTGGGCCGGGCCGGACACTTCTCCAACCTTGCTTGATGGGCCAATCGAGACGTTCCCGCCATCTTTCATCGTTTGGAACTCCCGCACCTCTTCACATGGCATATCCTGCGCTTGGCTATAAGAGGATATGACACTCTGGCTCAGATCAGAAGCTCACTTCCGCCTCTCAAGGGTTCGCCTCGGGGGGAGGGGGGGGGCAACGTCTAGGATTTCTCCCTCCTAGTCGCCCACAGAGGGCAACGCGAGGGTCAGGAGCGAGTCTCCACTACCTTCACCTTGTTGTTGCTGTGTTCTTATATGGTAGCCGGTTCCATTTTTTTGTATATGCGAGGTGCTCCAGCATATATTGATGCTTTGCCCCATTTCCATTTTGAGGAATTCATTTGTAACTGAACGAAATAATTGAATTTGAATCATATTTCCATCTCCCTCAGGATCCGAATATGAACTCCAATTCAATTCGTCCATCCCAATTCTGCAAACCAAACGGAGCCTTAGAGAATGTCTGATTATAAAAAACTAGGAGACCTGAGATCTTACGGATAAGAAGTTTTCTAGAACTCTGATCAAAATTTAAAACTTATTTGCTAAACAGTAGAGATTGTGTTGACCAAATGCCACCTAAAATACGTAGAACTTTATGGTGTGAACTTATTTATCAACAGCATGCATGCCCCCCTGCTGCTCAAACTAAAACAGCAGCGCATGTGCGCACTGGCTAAAGAGAGGTACGTAAACCAGTTTATTTTTATGAACACGTGGAAGATTCAGGTGAGCACAGTCATCGGAGATAATTGGGTAAGATCGTCCACTATATATCTAGCTCAAACAACACCGAAGAGACAGGATGGGCAGAATGGATGACGCTCGCTGCCGTCACCACCTCGAACCTAGCTCATTCAGTCGACTAACTTCCATTGCCGATATAGCCGTCGACCTCCACTCACCACTTTGACAGGAACCATGTGAAGTGATGAGTCTTGACAAAATTGACAGCGGGATGCATGTGTCAGGATAAGATCGCACAATAACCATATAACCTGCTCCGAGCTGCTATCCTAATCCACTAGCCTCGCCAACTCCTCCGGGTGCACTCGCCACTCGGCACTCGCCAAGTATTGTCTACCAAGCTCATGGATGTTTTACTCTTGCAGTGCAGGAGGACGCGCCTCTGTGAGTTCGTCCAAGAGTGTAATAAAGTCTAAAATAGCTACGTACTCGTCAAACTGCACATCGTTTTTTATCATATTTTTTTTTTCAAAAAAAATGACTCACATATTTTTTTTTTCCTTTCAGCTCGGGCTCACCCCAGGATTGTTGTCATGGCCAATACTTCTATTAGGCTTAGAGTTGGGCCTTATGTTAGGATGGTCCATTGTGATTTATGAGTCTACCGTTATTACTTCTGAAGCGAATTCTCTGTGGCAGGTGGCGCGAGAAAGGGCGTGCGACGATGCCTAGATGCTGCTAGTTTCCACGTGCGCCAATCTTAAAATCACCGATGGAAACATCGCTCGCTGGGAACGGGCCAAGAGGCCGGATGGTTGGGAGGCCCAATGTAACACCTGTATTTTCTAAAAATTAAAAAGAAAAGAAATATCTAATTAATTAACAAAGAATGAAAAATAAAGAAAAAGGAAAAGCAAAAGAACAACAAAATAACCCTCAACATGGGCCAAAACCCCATCCTGCGGCCCATCTTCTCTCTCCCCCAGCCGGCCCAGCCCACCTCCTCCCTCCCTCTCCCTCTCACTACCATGCGGGCCCCGTCCATCAGGGCCTTCTTCCCCCAACCGCCGCCTCCCCGTTCGCGCTCGTCCGTGCCCGCGCGCGCACGACGTGCGGCAACTGCCGCTCCCGCTCGTTTGCTTCCCCATCTTCTCCTCTCTCGTTTGCTTCAAACCGCGCTAAATTTGGACCACCAGAGCGCCATTCCGGCGATACTCCGGCGAGCACACGGCGGCGCTGCCATTGCCGGTGGCCTCTGGCCGCCGCCCACTCCTGCCGGACCTTCTGGGCCGTTGGATCTTGGATCCACGGTCCAGATTAAAACACCCCAAGGGGTATGAACTCTGGTCCACAGTGGACATGGACCTGTCCTCTCTTCCCTTGGTTCACGGTGCATAGACTCGGTTCATGCTATTTCGAATAGAAAAATAAATAAGAAAAAAATAGAAAAGACAAACTTGCAGATAGGTCCCTGTATTTTTCACTAAATTACAAATAGGTTCTCACTTTTATGAAAATGCCCCTGGACTTCTTCGGAATTAGGTTAAATTGAGTAAATATTGATTTAAGCCCCTGGAATTTTATAAAATACTACATTTAACCTCTGTCCATATGGAAAAATTACAAAACAACACCTGTACTTTAGAGAAATTAGTTTATACTTTATATTATCACTGTTTTTATAGGAAAATTCCAATAAGTATAATTAAATTGCAGAAAAATATATTTAGTGCATAGAAAATGTTTTTAAGTGATAAAATAAATATAGAAAATAGAGGGAAAATGGTTATCAATAATTTTATACTAAAATAAATTGTAAAATTCATATAAAATATATTTTAATAATTGAAAATTAAATAAAATTATTTTAGCTATAAATAAATATTAAAAATAGAGAATAAATGTGAAAATAGTAGGAACATTATTTATAATATCTTTTATGCTGAAATAAAATTTATAAAATGCATATAATTAATTTTGGCTATGGAAAACTCAATAAAAATGTTTTTAGCTTGTAAATAAATTCTAAAAATGGAAAATAAATGGTAAATGCATTTCTTTGACTAAGAAAAATAATAAATACTTCGTAGGACGTATTAATATAGGATTTTATGCTTATGTGTATGTTTTGGTGTATTATTCTTGAATGTTTTATTTCTCTTTTGACGGTAGTTTACACGCATCAGTATCTCGATCAAGAAGCGATATGAAGATATGAAGACAAGAGTTCAATCAAGAAAGTTGAGCAGCTAAATAATATAAGGCAAGTGCTTTTGACCATCTTGTACCTATTTTAGGAATTATAATTAGTTGCATGCTTAATTAATGTGAATCCCATTTTATTTACCGTACCATATAATTCTTTGTCGCCCAGGGTTGAATTGGGTGGTTTTGGGTATTTCAATCACGCTTAGCCATGCTTAGTAGTTGGGATGGAAATTATGTCTCATGATTATATTATTAATTATGATCATTTTGTTATATTGGAAATGAGGAAGTAATTGGTATGAATCTGGCGATTGGATGGTCTGGTATGGTGCAGTTTGCACGAGACCTGGGATTCGGTTTGTCACCGTCGGATTCTAAGGATTGGTTTATGGAGGAGACCACTGAGCTTTATAGTACCACCACGAGACTGAGATGGGGCGGCTTGGTCAATTAATTAGGTTTCTCCCGACGAAATGCTAGTAGTTGGATGGTGCGTTGAATGATGCAGGGGTACTGCTCTGGGAACCGCAAGACTCAAGAGGGGGCTTCTGAGGTGGAGGATTACTCCAGGAATGCCTCAGCTGTAGAACCTCAGTGGACTAGTACTAATCGGGAGTAAAGACCATGTAGTGATCTCCTGGCCACACACCTACGGAAGTGTGAAAGGTGGTTGGCCGCCACTAGCATCAAGGAGGTTTATTCAGTCCACCTGTAACAGGTAATGAAATCACTGCTTGTGGGTAAAAGGTACATTCTCTTCAGAGATTTGGTAAACTGTATAGACAGCCGTGCTCACGGTCAGAAGCGGCTTGGGGCCAGTTCATAATTTGATGATGGTTGGAAATGATATTGATATTATTACATTACTGTTATTATTTTTATGATTGGGAACATTCACTAAGATATAGGTTACTAATGAAAGCTAAAAATATATTTAGTGCTTAGTGCTTAAATCATTATCAACCTTTCTTTTTTGATTAGCCTAAATGTCATTTATTTCCCACACTTGCTGAGTACTACGAGATGATACTCACACTTGTTTTGTTGTACTTTTGATATGTTGCTCAGTGAAGACAAGATCTAATGAGGACCGTGACAAGTGAAGACGGTGCATAAGTCGCGTTGCTGCCAGTCGATTTGCCTCTGGAATTGTCCTTAGCTCATCTTCCTCTCTTAAATATCTGCCAGTGTCTTCCAAAAAAACATCGCTGGCTCCGTTCGGCTCAAAGGATCGATCCCGCTAGGCTGAAAGAACGCGGCCCGTCTACTCATTGGCCCGCCCGCACTCGGTTCCTACTTTCAGCTGTAGACTCCCATGTAACTTTTCTGCTGAAGGATCGATTCTGCATCAACCTCTGCACCGACTGAACTTTTCTGCTGTGGCCTGGGAGTCTGTTTTGCTTTTTTGCGTCGCTTTGGACTCCTCCACCACACAGGCATTGGAGCTGATGCTACTGAAAGCCGGCAGAGGGACTTGGATGTAAACGACAAGCACTGGGGATGGTAGATGACTTTAGCGAGAGTAGAACATTGTTTCACGCTCAGTGCCAATGTACATAATTAACGTCTGGCGTGGCAATTGTCGAGGCAAATAACTGCTACTGATTCAAAAAATGCAGACGAAATGCCATGGAACCAAACTTTAGTTATCGTGATGCAATTTCGCATGCTGTAAAAATTGTTTTAGAATAATATATATAGCATCAAAGAATCAAATTATTGAATCGTAAAATCAATAATCATTAATCTGAATCAAAACATACGCTAGCCCTCACCTGATCACCTCATTACCCGAAAATTAACAAAGTTAACTGAAAAAGAAGTTGAGAACTTGGACAAATAGTTTGTTCAAGTATTAATAACTAAAAAGACATGTAATTGAACATTAAGAAAAATCATGGCATTGGTAGGCTCAACGATGAGTCCTAATTATTCTGGAGTAAAACATGATCTACGGGAACGTCAAGCATATGGACTCAGCTCCACAATGGAGGTCCTGACGTTTTTGGAAAAAAAGAAACAATGGAGGTCCTGCCAGATGAAACAGTACAGCGATGGTCTTTTTATAACTCTGGCTGCACCCAAGAACAGCAGCAGAAGAGAGAATTGATTAACAATTGTTTTCTGAAAAAATTGAACAGAATTCATCTGTCTTGCCAAATTACCTGAAATGTTTTTTTAGTAGTACACTATTAAGAAAATGTCGTATAACATGTCTCATTGTCAAAACTTAATTTACGTGCAGTTCCACTGTCTTCATGATGCCCAAGCAAAAGACATGTATATCCTACTTGCACCATATTAGGCATTGTGTCTGAAAAATTGAGCAACATATTAGGAGGAATGACTGTGGTACTGCCATGTTGACAAAACCATTGTCTCTGATATTACTTGATTCTTCTCCTGCAAATTAGACATATATGAAAAATATCCAAATTACTGTGATGTGACCGTAACATATGCACCTTATTCGGACTAGCAAGATAATGATTATGCTTAAATATGACCTTTTGGACTGTTCAAATCCCGCTTCGGCTTATACTGAACTAAATGCATATTTTGCAATCTGTCCTGGTAATACCATTTTCTTTTATAGTTTCGTGCACTGAGTGTGAACCTCATGTTCCTTCATTACTGCAAATTAGTCGCTTCATAGAAAGCGATGTATATGCTCTTCTTTTTGTGGTGCTTTTTTTAATACTAAAACCAATCTGTCGCATAGAAGTTGTACATATCATATGTATCATTCTCTGACTCAAAGTTCATGCTTATTTCAGAAACAACCATAGTTTGGCAAACAATATCACCATCCTACAGTGCAATATGTAAGCAGGAACACCATAATTTGAACCGTACAACAACTTATGAGAAAAAATCATAGTAATTTTGTATAGTTATTTACCTTATATTGTGATGACATTGGAGTTGATGTATGACACCCGGTTCTGAAAAACAACCAAGCGTAATGCATGTGTGCCCAAGATGTTTAACACACATACACAAGTGATTCACAAACGATAAACAAATTATAACCATATCTCGAATAATAATACTAATAATAGTAACTTATTACAAACCAAATAGTCTTGATTACAATTCTAATGAAACTGCAGTGGAAAATCTAAACAATAAAGACTTCAACTCCATAGGCAAGTTTGACGCTAACACGCACGCCTAATACTCCTCAAAATCCTCCTGGTACTCCACCTGGTTGCCTGCGTCTAGATTTGGTGGGGGAATAACAAGGGTAAGCACATGTCATACTCAGCAAGTGTGGGAAAGTATGACATGTAACTTAAACAAGGCATGATAATAAAATGGGCTAATTGCATAAAAGTACATTCAAAACAGTTGAAAATGCCACTATATCATTATTAAGTGAGGTCCTTCACAAATAACCCAAATAATCATCAATTCCAACTTAAATAACCAACTTTAGCAATAATAATCCATAATCAACTCATAACTGCTCATTTATCTCAATTTCAACAATTCCATATACCAAAGCACATTAGTTAACCAATTCCCGATTCAATTCCAGCTGTTAAACCATATTAAAGTCCAAATTCTAATCATGTGAGGGTCCAAGTTGCTATTGACCGGTAGCACGACTATCATGATAATTTTAGACACACTCTGCAGACGTTGTACCGCTTTACACACAAGTTCGTGATTTCATACCCTTTCGATTACTATGGAATCTCAATTATGCCGTCTCACACTTCCTTAGGTGTGTGGCCAAGAGATCACAAAATAGCCTTTATAAAGTGATAACTAGCCCATTTAGACACCCACTGAGGTTTCACCGTTGGCGATGTCTCCAACTGAGCACATCTTCAACCAAGGGCCCCCTCTTGAGCCATTCGGATCCGAAGGTACTCCCACCAATCATCAACAGACCCAATCCGACTACCCCTTCCCTGAGCATTCTTAGTGGTCCAAACAGCACTGGAAATTCACTAATTAGTCAGCTAAGCCGTACCTATACTTGGCCTTGTGGTGACACTGTAAATCCGGGATGGTCGCTCCACGAACCAGTCCTTAGATCTAAAGCAAGCAAAACCACCAAAACAGTCCAACCCATTCCACATAACCATCTTGCTTTGATCCCTAGGCACCATAGTGCTACAGGGTCATTATTACCAATCTTTATCATTCATATGTTCATTACTTCATAATTAAGCAATTGTAGTGGATTTCCAACCCAATTGAGTATAGCGATGCAAAAATGTAAAATACCCTTTCCGACTCTCTACATAGTGTTCAAGCGATAAGGGTGGTCATACAAAACTAGTAAAATCCTACAATTCAGTTTTCCTATCAATTTCGACACAAGCATGCAATTTTGCAAACAAAACATTTAAAATAGGATCAATATGTTCAATGACACTTGCCTTACTCTTGGGCTTGATTTGGATCAAAGACATCAAAACTCTAGTTCTGCAAGTCCTTGAAAGCACTCTCAACTCCTTCTATTCCGAGCGACAAACATGCAAAACACACAATTCAATCAAATAATGCTCATTTAGTACTCAATATGCCATGATATGCATGATTAATGCAATTGTGAGGTAAAACTTGTTAATGAGGTGCTATTAATGTTTACTAACTAGTTCGATAGTTTCCAACAAGTTTGGAATTGATTCGAGACAATTTGAAACTAACTCAACACAGTTCAGGTTCAGAGGCCAGACTAGTCCGTGTTGAGAGGCCGGACTAGTCTGCCCTAGACAGAATTGAATTTATTGGTTTTCTTGATCTACAAGAATTGGGGTTGAAGTTGCATGAAAACTTGAATGTAGAGGGTATACCACGTGCTTAGAGATCCAAAGATCAATGTTTTGACGTGAGACTTTGGATCTGGGCAATTAGGGCTTGATGGAGTTGAGTCAATGAAGTACTTGAATGAAGAATGAAAATGATCAATGAATGTTTGTCTTGATTGATCCTCCTTCGAGTTCTCCTCCTTCTCCTTGTTCTTAGCTCTGCTCTTGACGTCGGCAACAAAGCAAAGGTGGTAGCAAGGGTTTTAAAGTTGGAGTGGCGATGTGTGGGGTATTGGGTTGTATATATAGAGGTGGGGAGTTAGGGTTTGGGGTGAATTCCAAGTAGAATTTGGTGGGGGACGAGAAGGGGCCGAGGTGGGTTCCAATTGGGCTCCTCTGGGGTATTGAGTTAAGTAGGCCGGACTAGTCCGCATAGGCGGCCGGACATGTCCGTTGTGGTCCAGAGGCAAAATCGGGCAAGTCTGTTTAATTTGCCGGACCAGTCCGGGGAACATCAGGAGCTCAATCGGACTAGTCCGTGCAATGTGCCGGACAAGTCCGTAGCCCTGAAGAAACTGCATTTTCTGGACCAGAAAGGAATTACCGGACTAGTTCGGGTTTGTGGGCCGGACAAGTCCGTTCCCTGGCAGATTTAATTTCCTGTT
Source organism: Tuctoria greenei (assembly GCA_036927565.1). NCBI lineage: Eukaryota > Viridiplantae > Streptophyta > Magnoliopsida > Poales > Poaceae > Tuctoria > Tuctoria greenei. The sequence continues at coordinate 65,424,736 of JAYESD010000006.1, forward strand.
TTGAGCTAAATTCATTTTAATCTTGTTCCATTTTATACCCTTAATGTTAAACATGTGTGGCGATGTATGCAATGTATTATGCATGAAAATGAGGGTGTTACATGATGGCCATGAAGTAGGGGCTGCTATGCTGACACAATTAGGGCCAGGTAGTGCAAAGAACATTATGTTGTTGAGCGCTTACAACATACAGAGAGAGAGAGAGAGAGAGAAATACTAGACTCATTCGTAAAAATACAATTATAACCACAGAAAAATTACGCACCTCAATCTACTAGACAATTGATTTAGCGATCGGATCCATGTCTGCCCCTACACTGCTGGTTTCACTCTGTCCACCGTCCTTTGATGTGTAGCTGCTGCTGCTCGGTCCCTCGGCACCTCCCTTGATTTCCTGGATTTCCTCGTCTTTTGTCTGTTCCTCTCGAATTTTTTGTTCCAGGGTTGAGTTTACTTCAATCGCTCCCATCTCATTCACAAATCCAAGATTCAACCGTTCGAACTCCTTGCATAGCTCGGGTGGCAACTCCCAAACGTTAAGCTGGTGGCTCGCTCCCTTTCTACTCAAAGCATCAACCACTACATTGGCTTTCTTGGATGATCGTTGATTCCCACATCATAATCCTTAATGAGTTCCAACCATCTTCGTTGTCTCAAATTTAGATCCGTCTGCATGAATATGTACTTGAGACTCTTATGATCCGTATAAATCTCACATCTATGACCAAGAACGTAACGTCTCAAAAACTTCAACGCATGCACTACGGCTGCGAGTTTGAGATCATGCGTCGGATGAGTCTGCTCATGTCTCTTTAATTTCCTGGATGCGTATGCAACCACTTGACCTTCTTGCATGAGCACACATCCAAGTCCTTGCCTCAGAGCATCACAAGAAATGTCAAAACTCTTGCTCACATCTGGCAATACCAACACAGGTGCTGTTGTCAATCTTTTCTTTAGCTCCTCGAAACTGTCCTGACAGGCTTGAGTCCACTTGAAAGGCTTCTCTTTCATTAACAACTCAGTCATGGGTTTTGCTATCTTGGAAAAGTCCTTGATGAACCGACGGTAATATCCAACCATTCCAAGAAAACTCCTTATTTCCTTCACATTCCGCAACGGTCCCCACTTAAGCACATCTCTAACCTTCCCTGGTTCAACTGACACTCCTCCGCCAGATATGATATGACCTAGGAATGATATCTCCCTCAACCAGAATTGGCACTTGTTGAACTTGGCATACAACTGATGCTCTCTCAATTTCTGCAATGTCAGCCTTAAATGCTCTTCGCGCTCCTCCTCACTCTTCGAGTAGATCATGATGTCATCAATGAACACTACCACAAATTTATCCAAATACTCCATGAAGAACTTATTCATGAGGTACATGAAGTATGCAGGTGCATTAGTCAATCCAAATGACATGACCGTGTACTCATATGATCCATACTGTGTCCTAAAAGCTGTCTTGGGTATGTCTGACGGTCTAATCTTCATTTGGAAATATCCTGACCGAAGATCGATCTTAGAGAAGATTTTAGCTCCCTTCATCTGGTTGAACAGATCTTCAATGCGGGGCAATGTATACTTATTATTGACTGTAACCTTGTTGAGAGACCGATAATCTACACACATTCTCTGGGATCCATCCTTCTTATCTACGAAAAGCACAGGGGCTCCCCATAGCGATGAGCTTGGGCGTATAAAATCCTTTTCTAGCTGCTCTTGAATCTATTTCATAAGCTCTGCTAATTCCTTAGGAGGCATCCTATATGGCCTCTTTGCTACAGGTGCAGTTCCAAGTATTAAGTCAATGATGAACTCGATGTCACGACCAGGTGGCATACCTAACAATTCCTCAGGAAACACATCTGGGTATTCTCGGACAATCGGGATCTCTTCCAAAGTTACTCGTTCTGCATGATTCACCATTGCCTTCTCGGTCGTCGGCTGAACCGCTTTGAACTCTACACTGACTCCTTCCCCATTTGCCAATTGAACTATCCTAGTAGCACACTGAATTACTCTGTTATGCTTCCTTAGCCATTCCATTCCAAGTATGATGTCCAAGCCTTGAGAATTCAGGACTATGAGGTTGGCAACAAATTCTACCCCCCCCCCCCTTATGGAAATACTTACTTTTGGACATGCTATATTTGTCCTCATCTCTCCTCCAGGAGATTTAACCAATAAAGTAAACTTCAGGTATGATATGGGCATGCTATTGTTTGCAACATACTTTGATGAGATGAATGAATGCGATGCTCCAGAATCAAATAATATAGTTGCGGGGTTGGAGTTTGTGAGAAACATACCAATCACGACATCCTTAGCTTGTTGAGCCTCTTATGTGTATACATGGTTCACCTTGCCACGAGCGAAATGTTGTGGTCCACGGTTGCCTTGAGCTGCTCCTCCATTGTGCTTTAGATTTTGCCTTGAAACATTACTCATCTGACCCCGACCTGATCTTGGGAATGAATTAGCAAAATGTCCCATCTGACCACAAGCGTAGCAAGTTTTTCCACCAGTGGCGCCAGCAAAATTAGGGCGAGGATGGTTCAGAGCATAAGCAGGCATATTTGAGCGTGGTGCAGGCTGCATAGGTAAGTGAGGTGCTTGCATGGGTGGGCCTGGCTGCATTGGCTGTTGTGGTTACGGTAGATAGGCAGGGGATATGCAGCAGCAGATGGGTTGTAATAGGGTGCAGCAGGTGGCGCATACCGAGGGCGGGCATTGCTTCCTTGCTGTTGTCCCTGATATGGAATCTTCCTCTTGTGGTCTAGCTCCATCTCCCGAATCTTGTTTTCAAACACAATAGCCTTATCAACCAACTTTTGGAAGTTTTCATAGTCAACAATGAGCAATTGAACCTGATTTTCGTTGTTAAGACCCCTCATGAACAGATATTGCTTTCTGCTATTAGTGCTGATGTCTTCTGGAGCATATCGAGACAGCTGAGTGAATTTATTGAGGTTTTCATTCACACTCATCCTTCCTTGCTTGAGGTTTTCAAATTCTTGCCTTCTAAGGATCATGACTCCCTCTGGCACATAGTGAGAACAGAACTTCTCCTTGAATTTAGCCCAGGTGATTCTCTTTTGATTTTTCATGGGCATTGCATAAAGATTCCCACCAGTCCGCAGCAGCCCGCATCAACTAATGTGAGGAAAAAAGAACCTTCTCTCTGTCGCTGCATTAGACAATAACATGTTTCTTCTCAACAGACTTCAGCTAGTCATCAGCTTCCATTGGATCTATGGATTGAGCAAAGGTAGGCGGCCTGGTCCTCGTAAACTCTTCCAAATGATTGTGATGTGCCAGGGGTGGTGGTGGCAGCGGCATGTGAGGCTGATTGTTGTTACCAGCTTGCAGATGTCCCATTGTCTGTATCATGGTCTGCATGAGCTGATTCTGCATAGTCAATAGCTGCTCAAGATTGATAGCTCCCTGGGATCCTTGGTTGTTCCGAGGTGCTTCATTGATCTCCTCCTCACCATTGGCATTCTTCTGGTTACGAGTCCTCAGCATCTGTTGGTGAAAGAATAGTAGAGACAGAAGAATTTAGAATTTCAAAAGAAACGCCCCAACTATATGCATCAAGGTATATGTGACTAACAAATCCTTTATCAATACTAATAACCCTATAAGAGGATGTGGACAAGGATCCCACAACTCTCCACTACGTGTGAATGTGGACAAAACGCTAATCATCCCACAATTCGCACAAAGCACAATCACACCAAGAAAATTCAGCTCACCACACTAAACATGACTATACTGTAAGACCTATGTCTGCTGAATACATTAGCTTGTAGTGAATACACTTGCTTTGACGATAAAAGCTTTAAATATCACCAAAACACCTTTTTATTAAGGTCCTGCTAGTTTTGTCTCTAGCTCTGGCTTTTGGGTTTATTTGGTTAGACTAGTTTTGGTATGTTCCGGCACTAGGTTCTACTAGCTTTTGTTAGCTCCGGCTCAAGGTCCGAGTTGCTTTGGCAAGATTCAGAACTTAACCGCAATGCTTCTGTTTTTCATTTGCAATGTTTCGTACTTGCTTTACATTATTGGAAAGATTGCTTTGTATTCATTTGCTATGTTTTTGGTGCGTTTTGGTTGATATGGATGATATCGTGTTACTGTGGTTTTGCAACATGCTTATGTGAGGTTCCCACGTAAGGTGTTGTGTTCGGAACTGATGTGAGTCAAGTCGCGGACTTGGGCTCGTATGGATTGGTTGTTTATTCATGTGCAAGTGTTGCTTGAGTTCAAGACATGGCTAGTGACGGGATCCATTGGACTAGTCTCAGGGAGGAGATGAGGTTCCAACAACCAAATTCAGGAGGGATTGTGGTTGAGCTGATCAGGAGGTTGCGCAGCATGATTGAATCACGAACAATGCATATGAAGGTATCTTAGATGTCATTGGAAGATGTTTGCACGTGTGCAAGGAGTGCATGAATGTGGCTATATGGTTCCGAGACGTGATGAAGAGATGTGGACGTAAAGAGTTGGTCGGAAAGGTCCAACCGACTAGGTTATGGACTCAGGCTGCGGCTGAGTCGGGTTTGACTCAAATATGGAAAGATTTGAGTTGGTTATGATAGGATTTCGTGTGGGTCACGAATTTGAGTTGTTTGGGAATGTGGGATACATTCCTAAGGTGCTTGTAAGTCTTAAGATTGCTTCTATCTGCGTATAGAAGAATCTTGAGCAGTTATGTAAAGTTACGATTCGTGATCTGAGTAGGATTGGAGTCCTAGTTGATATTGGGTTGGCCTAAGAGCTGGTTATATAAGCAAGGGAGCCCAGAGCTTGTGGTGAACGACTTTGAGGGCTGTTTCTCTTGTGTTCTGTTGAATAAAATTCGTAGTTTGAAGGAACTTTTGTTCCTTGTTCGTCCGACTTGTTCCAGATAAGTTTTACTCGTCGAGTTTCTGGACAACACTACCTTTTGTTGGTGGTTTTATCATAACTCGAGTTTTACAGATCCAATTGACGTGATTCTTTTTGGGTTGTCTTCACAACTTGATTATATATCATACGTAAAAATTTCACGGTCATTGGATTTGTGGTCTATGATCTACACGAGTTTCTTTGCAGCGTTCCAGAACTGTTTTTTTCTCGGGTAGGGCAGTTTGACCTGTGTTTGATCTTTCGATCATAACTTGAGTTTTTCTCGAGAGATTTGAGTGATTCTTGTTGTGTTGTCTTCGTGACTTGATTCTCTCTGATATCTATCACTTTTGTCACGGTGAAACACGTTTAGATTAGTCTCACACAAGATTTTTTTAACAGATCGTTTTTCTGCCGAAGGGGTTGGGGTTTAATTGTTTCCGCTGCGTAAGATTTTTAAATCTACCATTCACCCCCCTCTGGTATCTTTTCACGTGCTCTTCGATCCTACAATTGGTATCAGAGCCACGGTGCTCTAATCTTTGTGATTTGCACGTGTTTTTGACTAATCATCATGGAGAAGTACTCCGCCAAACCTTGTGTGTTTTCTGGTATTGATTTTCAGGTTTGGAAGGCACGCATGGAGGCTTTCATCCAGGCACAAGGCTTTGCAATATGGGAGAAGTTATACAAGCCTTACGAAGTGCCATCAAACGATCAAGTTACAGCTACAAATCTGTGAGATGTCGACAACAACAACAAGGCTCAGAACTTGATCATACAAGGATTAACACAAAGCGACTTCGACCGTGTTGCACACATGCGATCTGCATACGATGTGTGGAAAGCACTTTGTGACTACCACGAAGGATCCAACACGATCAAAGAGATAAGACAAGACATGTTCGAGAAAGAATACATGCGCTTCGAGATGCAACCCGGTGAGTCTATTGATGACCTTTTTGCTCGCTTTAATAAGATTCTCAGCAACTTGCGTAGTGTCAATGTTAATTTTTCAGATGCTGAAATGCTAGGCAATTGTTAAGTGCATTAGATATGTCAATTTGGGAGATGAAAGTCACATCTATTCGTGAATCTACTATCATGAGTACCCTTACTTTAGATGTGCTATATTCCAAGCTAAAAACTCATGAAATTGACATAATATCATGTAAGAACCCCAACAAGTCTATTGCTTTTGTTTCTCAAAGTGATATGCCTAGCTCCAGCCAATCTTCATCTTGTGGTACACTTGCTTTGTTGTCCTCTCTAACCCTTGAACAGATTGAGGAGTTTCCAGAGGAGGAGCTAGCGCTCATCTCTACCCGGTTCTCAAAAGCATTGCAAAATGTGAGAACTAGAAGGAGAGGAAGCTCCGGACCTCAACGATGCTTTGAATGTGGTAAGACAGGACATTTTCGTACAGATTGTCCTAACCTTTCAGGTCCGACCTCCCGGGAAGAAAAACAATCAAGGATAAAGCACTCCTCAACAAACGATAAGAAGAAAAAGAAGGGCTTTACAAGTTGCCAACTGGTAAACAGTTTTATCTCATCACTCCAGGAACTTGGCTCAAGCGACGTGGACATTGGAAGTGATGAAGATGAAGATGATTTGGAAAACTTGTGCTTTATGGCGGGCAAGTGAAGATCAAGTATGGAGGAGGCAGAACATAACAGCGACAATGAAGAGGTATGTCCTACTTGCGAAGAAATGTGTGATGCTATTTCTCGTGCCACTATTATTCTTAAGAAAAAGGTCAAAAAGCTTAGGGATAGCCCTGAGGAAACTGAATTTCCCTGACCAGAAGGGAATTACCGGACTAGTCTGGGTTTGTGGGCCGGACAAGTCCGTTCCCTTGCATATTTAATTTCCTGTTTTGACCTAAGTTCATTTTAATCTTGTTCCATTTTATACCACTTAATGTTAAACATGTGTGGGGATGTATGCATTGTATTATGCATGAAAATGAGGGTGTTACATGATGGTCATGAAGTAGGGGCTGCTATGCTGACACAATTAGGGCCAGGTGATGCAAAGAACATTATGTTGTTGAGCACTTACAACATACAGAGAGAGAGAGACAGAGAGAGAGAGAGAAATACTAGACTCATCCGTAAAAATACAATCATAAACACAGAAAAATTACACACTTCAATCTACTAGACAATTGATTAGCAATCGGATCCATGTATGCCCCTGCACTGCTGGTTTCACTCTGTCCACTGTCCTTTGATGTGCAGCAGCTGCTGCTCGGTCCCTCGGCACCTCCATTCCGTAACGTACATAGCATGCATAGAGATGGGAATCGGGCTCATTAGTGCTTCGGACCGAAATGGCCCGAGGCCTGACAGCACGACGGACCGGTCGGGCCGACGGTAAAAAAACTCGGCCCAGGCACGGCCCGAAGCACGACGGACCCTCTTTGAGCCGTGCCTGGCCCGAGCACGATCCATCAGCCCAGCAGCAGTAAATTAAAAATTGGAAAAAAGTCCAGCATCAAAGCAACAGTCATTTAAAAATTGAAAACAACAGCCCAGCAGGAGCAGCAGGCATGGCCCAGCACCATTTAAAATTGGTTTGAGAGCAATTTTTTTATGATACATAGAAAAAAACTTCAAAAAATATGAAATAACTATTAAAGGTTAAGGGATTTAAATTACATGTTATTACAAAATTTGAGATTCAAAATGATAATAAATTGCAGCGAATAAAAAATAAAGTAAAATGATATTTGTCTTTTTTTGTATCTCAAAAAATAAAATGAATTTGGACATGGATTTTGTGGTACAGTTTTGAAATCACTATAAGAGCCTCTGTGATTTTTTTGAGAAATTTTTAATTATGTTTGCATCAATCTGTGCTGAAATTTTAAAGAATGCCTCATATGTTATGAGCATGAATGAAATGAAGTGCAATTTGAATTTCACGTGTCGGAGTGCTTCAAATTTTTTTTAAAAAAGTTCATACATGTATGCATAGATAATATGTACACACACACCAAATTTCAGTTGAATATCCTTTTATTTTGAAGAGATAAAAAATGAACAATATGTGCATATGAATTATTTTGAGGTTTACCTAAACATACCAAAATTATCCTAAGTTTGGAAATAATTGTTCCAGGTGGCAGATAATATTATTTGAAGAATATGATGTCGTGATATGCGACACCCAACAACACACATAAAAAGAATACATGAAACATACAAGATCTTTATTTCATTAGATAATCGGGTGTACAATATAATGTACATAAGTGTACATAAGCAGCGGAAGATACATAATACACTCACTCGAACCTAGCTACTGCACAAGTGAGAGTATTCAGCCCGGAATACCTCACGCTAGCAACACGAAGAAAAGCAGCAGCTTGTTGGGTTTCCGCTCGGCAATACAACTCGAGAGAGGTGATGCCGCACTACGGAACCCGTCATATTTGACATTACCTGCAAAAACATTAATCCACAAACCGTCTCACCTAATGATGCAATTGTACATTCAGGAAACTCTAGTATATAGGCAGCTGATTTTGCATAAAAGAAACTCACATAAAGTATGTATTTCATTTTCAGATTTTAGCAGCAATTTAAAGTTTCATAAGAAGTAAATTTAGTTAGCAATATAACTATAGCATACGAGTAGTAGAAAAATGAGTAAGCATAGAGCATAATTCATATGATTCTATTACTCTTAATTTACTATGTCACGACTCAGCGAACAAGTATGCTCCGTCCATAATAGCGAACGACGGTGATTCAAATCAATAACAATCCAGAATGCACGACACATACATCCGCAAGGAAGCTACATCATATGCAACCACTTTTCACAAGAGGCCCTAATATGGAATCAACTCTCCATCCTGAGCAAAAGGTTGCTTACACAGGCACATCGAAGTTGCCCGCTAGAAGATTTACACCTTTATGCCTTCTCAACTCCATTCAAAGACAACGGAGAAGTTTCTAAACCAAGGTCATTGAGTAACATCAGTTTCATGGGTCCAATATACCAATACGCATCCAGTACAGCTCAAACTTGCCCAACGGGGCCACACACGGATTGATCCGCAATTGAAACAGGTAGAGTTACACATCCTACCCCGCTGTCCGCTGTCATATTCATTTCCATAAGTCATTCTCTACCATAAACCAATCCCGTGGGAGGTGAAACCTATCTCTCAAGTAGATTCCAACTACTCAACTTCTATCAGATTTCTATACAACATTTAGCATGCAACAACTACACGAGGATTTAACAGCTACCTAAATACTCCATGGGGTGTTCTGGTCATGCAAGTGGAGGATCAAAATCATCTAAACTTAATGCACAATTCATCTCCAACACGTAATGTGATAGAAAGCAAAATTTGTAAAAGCTGTTAAATGCAAACCAGGGTTTGCCTTGCTCAACGGTTTAATCACAAAAAGAATATATAAGTGGTCAGATGCCGTCCCGGATAGAAACCCTACATCGATGTCCTTTGCCATCCTGATTACTATTGATATGAAATGCACATCACAAGTATATAGTTTAGCAACAATGAAACTATATAAAACTGTAGAATAAAAATGACATGCTGTACAGGATTATAGACATGGTTTATGTTAGGGCTGTCAACGAGCCCTCAACAAGAATTTGAGCCGAGTTTGAGCCGAGCCTGAAATCTGGTCGATCCTGCAGTCAAGCTCGACCTCGGCTCAATAAGGCTCGTTTAAATAGTTAGGATCGGTTGAAGCTCGTCAAAAGCTCGAGTTTGAGTTCGAGAGGCTCCTTTATATAATAAATTTAAATAATATTTAAGAGAAAAGTATTAATAAATAACATTTATAAAACATAATTTATCTAAATGAGCCTTATCGAGCGTAACGAGCTCGAGCTCGTCAGGCTCGAGAGCTTGAGATGAAGCTCAAGTTCGGCTCATTTATCTGTCGAGTCGAGATCGAATCGAGCTTTTAACGAGCCGACCTCGAGTAGCTCATGAGCCTCGAGCTTTTTTGACAGCCCTAGTTGAATGTGTCCTAGAGGGGGGGGGGTGAATAGGCCTTTTTGAATTTTGTCAGAACCTGCAACACTTAACAACCAGATCAAATCTCGAGATATCGGACTAGTCCAGTCGAGTGCGGACTAGTCCGGTGTGTACCGACTAGGTTGATCAAATTGGATCAATTATCTTGATCCTAGGATGTATGCAGCGGAAATATACTTGTAATTGAAGTGTTACAAAACTATGAACTAGGATGTACCACAAGTTAACCTTATATTCAATGTTTCAACGTAAAGTGAACAAGATTGATTGAAACCCTAGATTGATATGAAGTGTAAGAACGATGTGAGCAAAGTAAGAACACAAGCACTTTATCCCGTGGTTCGGTTCCCACAGAGGCAACCTACATCCACATTGAGGAGTCCACAAAAGGATCGGGTCTTCTCCAACCCTACCCTCGTCGGATCGCCACGGAGGCCAATCCTCTTCACTAATCACAAAGGGCAAATAACTAAATTCAAGGGGCCTTCTCACAAGTTGAGGGCTCCCTAAGATTACTATCAGAGTCTAGTTCCAACAATTCTCCCAGCACTACCGTTGGTAGCCCGCGAAGTTTGTAGTTCGGTATTGGGCATGCAAAGATTCAGAACACGATGGCAAGTTGACACAAGGATATACGTGGTTCGGGCCGCCTAAGCGTAATACCCTACTCCACGAGGTGTATAGTCGTTGTATTGAGCGTCTGAGCACTTGTGAAGGTGTGTCAGAGCCGAGTATGAGAGTGTCTAAAAGTCGAGAGAGCAGACCAGAGCCCGTGTATCGCTCGACCAATCCTTTTATAGTACAAGGACTGGTCGTTACATCGCTAGCCTGGCCCAACATGTGGCTGTGGCAGTTACGGATGCTTAATACACAATTAATGAGGTTAATTACCATTAATAGTGTGGTAACGGGCCTTGACAGTGCCGTTACTGGTGTTAAGGGCCCTCTGATCGTGTGTAATTAATATGGTATTAATGACACTTAATCGGGTCTCGAAGTCTTTGATTGTCCCTTGAAGGTCTGAGCCGTTGGGGGTCCACCAATCTGATTGTTGAGGCTGAAGGTCCGGTAGTTGGACACGTGACAGCTCTGGAGCTTACCGTCTTGGGCGGGTAGGTCCGGTGATGTTGTACACGTGTCGGGTCTAGAGCTTCCCTCTGTCGGGAATTAGGTCCGGAGGTGCTGCACTGATATTTAGCCCGGAGGTTTCTCATGTGTGGGACGTAGCTCCGGTTGCAGGATACACGTGGCAGCACCGGGACGAACCATAGATGGGAGGCAGGTCCGGCCCCAAATTACACGTGGGGCCTTTAGAGGTCTTCAACTAAGACAGGTGAAGTTCCTTTGGTCTTCTTGCAATCCCAAGGGGTATACAGTACACAGTGTACTGACAGTGGCCCCCTGGGCCCACCTCTGGGAGAGACCTTTTGGATGAAGTCGTTCTACCAAAGGTGGGTCCATCCTTCAGTTTTTGAGCCGTGTCTTCAAGGGTCTTCGGATGTGCCATTGGCAGTAGTCCGCAGTTAAACCAACGCCGCGTGGCATATCTAGGATGCGGCAGGTGAGATCCGAGCGTACAGATCTCATGCAATTGAAGGTCGCCGGTTCCCAATACGAAAACCGTATCGGTTCCGCGCACCCTATTAGGCCGCCGCCCTCGGGCTTCCCGCCTTTCATGATGACAACCATTCGCTTGGGGTAAGGACTTTGACTTGTTCGTCGGGGTAAGGACTTCGACTTGTTCATTGGCAGGGTATAGTTTTTGAACTGTGTCATTGGCTCCTCTGTGGTTTCCATCCAAGCGTTGCGGGGGCTTACTTAAGAAGGAAAGCGGGCACCATTTGGGGATTCTTTACGCCTTCATTCGAACTTGCGCTCAAATCCTCCAAACTTTCGCCCGCTTTTCCTCTCTCGCCATGCTGTGCCGCGATGATGTTGGGACTCCCCAAGCGCTGCACCGGGAGCAAGAAGGAGTTGTCTAGGGTCCGGACCTACATGGGATGGTACAGTGACTCCCTCGACAATGACATTCGCTTCGGCAAGCTTTCCTTCGAGAAGGAGCGATCCGGAGATATGGTGTGCTTCCTTGGGTACGCCATGGCGGGTTTGATCCCGCCTTTCTCCACTTTCTTTCTGATGCTGCTTGATTTCTATGGTCTGTAGCTCCACCATCTGGGCCCCCACTCAATCTTGCTAGTGGCGACTTTCGTCCACTTTTGCGAGATGTGGGTGGGCGTGCCCCCTTGCGTGGAGTTGTTTTGGACTTTCTTCACTGTCCACCCGACCGGGAAGAGTGATGAGTTCATCGGCTTCTACTACTTCGTGAAGCAGAAAACTATCCCCTCAAGTACTTGAGGTCCTTCCCTTCCGGCAAGTGGGATGACTGGAAGAAAGACTGGGTGGTCATCACCATCGAGGGACACGAGAGGCTGGAGCTGCCTAAAGGCCTTCCTCGCGTTGGCACTGACACTTGGAGTGATGTGCCGGAGCTCTCGAGGGAGTACATGCCCATCCTGGACAGAATCCAAGAATGTGTCGAAGGTGGGGTGACCCCGCAGATGGTCTTCACCGAACTTCTTGATGAACAAGTGGGCCCCGCTAAGGGCTAGGAGCCGGCCTGCCTGGGCCTTCAACAGTGCGATGGACACCAACTACATTGAGGTCGGCTTGGACACCAACTTGACCGGTGAAGCCTTGAAGACCCATCTCAAGAAGTTCCAGCCTAGGAACATCGGCCTTGGCGACCTGTCTCCACCGGCAGCCTTTCTTCCCCTGAATATGATACCCAAGGAGTGCAGAGAGCTCCAGAGGAAGATGCTGCTGTTGGAAGACTTGGGCCTGGTGGAGAGGCGATCAACCTTTAGGGTGGCAATCCCCGGAGCTTCTGAAGTCGGCTTCGCCCCCGCCCCAAAGCCAAGAATCGAAGTCGTAGGCAAGGGCAAGGAGTTGGCCGAGCCCTCGAGCCGCAAGAGGAAGCTAAAGCATGTCGACGGGAGGTCCGTCAGACCTTCTCCTTCCACGACGGCTCCTTCTCCCCGGCAGAGGAGGTCTTTGGTGGCGGCAACCACCCCAGCATCGGCATCTCCCCAGGGTTCTAGCTCCAACCATGTGGCTCCGGTACCAGGGCCTGCTGAGGGCTCCGGTTCCGGGGGTCCTTCTCAACCGAGGTGACGCCAACGACAGCATCAAGCTCCGGGGAACCTTTCAGAGCTACCACGCCAGTGGTGACAGGGTCCGGCCCCGAGCGTCCGCGGAAGAGGTTCTGCGCTAGCTGGAGCGGAAGCCTTTCGAGGTAAATTTGGTTTTTTACCTCAGTTGGTTGTTTTTTGTTTTAACAGCGTTTTAAGTGTCTTCGTCCTTCATCCACAGGGTACCCAAGAAATGGGTTGAAGCTTCGGATCCTGCAACAGCAGCTGAGGCTATGCAGGCGGAGGATCCGGCTCTAATTCCAGCGTCACCCCAGGTGGTGGCTGAGGCCGCGGCAGCCCCGGCGCCGGCTGTCGTGGTCCTGGACCTCAACTCATCCCCTGAAGCTCCCGTGGTAGTGCCGGACCACGGGAATGAAGATGTTGCAGCGGCTCAGCCTCGGAGGTTGAAGCTCCAAGTTTGAATGCTGAGATGATGGACGCTCCGGCCTTAGAGCCGGAGGTAGCTGTGGTTCTGGCCCTAGAGCCGGTTGTTGATGAAGCGCCGACAGTGGAGCTGGGTGTTGATGAAGCCCCGACAGTGGAGCTGGGTGTTGATGAAGCCCCGACAGTAGAGCCGGTGGCTTATGAAGTTCCAGCGGTAGAGCCGGCCGTCGAAGAAGTTCTAGCGCCTGAGTCGATTGCTGCAGAGGTGCCAGCGCCCGAGCTCATGATGGTCGAAGCGCCAACGCTTGAGCCGGCGGTGGAAGAGGCGCCAGCGTCAGAGCCGGAAGTGGCTTCAGCTCCGGCCAAAACTTCAACGCCTGCCCCGTAGGTTGTGGTCAGGGTGCCAAGATGAAGTTGCCGCCCCCCGCATGAGAGACCAGTTGTTGATGACCTGGCGACGGGACCTTCAGAGCCAACTCCAGAGGTCGAACTTCTGTTGCAGAACCTTCCTCGGTGGAGGCCAGGGTTATCCCGGAGGGCGGCCCTAGCACCGTGGAAGCTCAGGGGACCGCTCTTTTAGAGTAGGACCCGATTTTTGTTATGGAGAACCCGCTAGAACCAGCGGAGAGGACCCCGACAGGTCCGGACCCGATCCCTCTGTTGTTGTCTATCGACAACGCCTGCTCTAGTCTTCGTCAAGTGCTGTTGACCTTCTACCACGACAGCAAGGCCCTCGAGGAGGAGCACCAAACCCTTAGGAGGTGGCGTAATCGGCTCAAATTCGAGACCAAGCTGGCGCAAACCAGGCTGGCTGACGACAGGGAGTGGGTCAAGAAGGAGAAGGCCCGGATGGAGTACTGGGGCCAGCTGCTGGACGAGAGGGAAAGCATGACGCGATCCCTTGACAAACAGTCCTGGGCCATCTACAAACAGGCCGTAGCTACAAATAATGCAGCGAGTGATTGCCAAGAGAAGCTCGACGCCATCCACGATAGCCTCGTCAAGCGCCGGGAGGCTCTTGAGGAGCGGGAGAGAAAGCTCGAAGATGAAGAGCAAAAACTCCTGGAGCGTCGGGATGACCTCGTGAAGAGGGAGGAAGAGCTTACTCAGAGGCTGACTCTGGGTGACAAGAGTCTTGCGGAGCGCACCATGAAGCTGGATGAGCGTTGCGAGAAAGAGGAGAAGAAGGCCTGGCAGCGAGGACAGGACCTCCACAAGAGGGAGGATGAAATCGCTGCCAGGGAGAAGAAGGTGCGGGGCCGGGAGAAGGACCTGGTCGACCACCAGAACAAGATCCACCTCAAGGAGGAGGAGCTCAGTAAACTCAAAAGGCAGGTTGCTGAAAAAGATTCAGCAGAACGCCGAAGAGGTTGAGCGCCTTGCCCGTGAGAATTCGGAGCTTGCGGTGACCAGAAGATCCTTGGATGAGATGCGAGGCTCGAGGGCTGCGGAGTCCCAACAAGTTTGGGACTTCTTGGGCAAGGCCAACGACGCACTAACGCCGATGGGTTTTAGTCCCATGCGTCCAGATGATCCGGAGCCGGAGCTGGGCCAGGCGCTGCAGGCATTGAGTTCGGCAGGCAACAAGCTCACCAAGATGGGCGATGTCATCGCGGACCAGCTGGAAACCGAGGGACAATCCTTGGCGAAGAACATCGCAGAATACGTGTTGACGTGCTACACAAGCTAGGACCCTCAGTTCCCACTAGACCCGGTGCTTGAAGGCCCTATCGACAGAGAGGGAGAAGCCACCCAAGCCAGCGTGTCGGAGGTTTCCCAGAAGGTCGCCTCGTTCTTCCATAGGGTCTAGGACTATCTCTTTGTAGCTCCCCCTTGTATCCTCTCTTCTTTTTCTCCAATTTTGTAATCTCTTGTCTCCAGATGAATGAAATCCAAGTTTTTATGAATTTAATTTTTTGTCTTCAACATCTTTGTCTCACTTGGCCCCCTGGTAGATGTACACAATTTGATTGTGAACATGTACCAAGAGGATGTAACAGTTGTTGAAGACTTGCGTGCTTCCAACTTGTAGAGTGTAGGTCCGAAGTCTTCGATAGTAGAGGCCCCTTGAGGTTGTCAGAGCTTAGTAGCTCTGGCAGTGACCATCGTCAGAGCTTAGTAGCTCCGGCAGCAGTCTCCATCAACACGAAGAGCATTGATAGCAAGTCCTTTGGGGTTGTTGGAGCTTGGTAGCTCCAGCAGTGACCACTGTCAACACGTGGTGCATCGACAGCAGACCCCACTGGGGAGTCTTCCCACCATCTTTTCTTCACGTTGACGGCTGGCCAACTGGCTTTACCGAAACTTAGTAGCTCCAGCGACGCTCGCTATCAATGTTTGAAACATCGACAACAAGCCACCTTAGGGGATGTCGGAGCTTTGGTAGCTCCGGCTTCATTTACCATCATCATGAGATCTTTATTTTTCCTACAAACTAAAGTCAAGAAAAACAGTAAAAACCATTTCCTATCTAAACTCAATTGAGACTTACTATTCTCGAGAAAGTTTTAGGTCGAACACAATTCTAAATACAGTCAAGTGCACTGGCTTGTTTCCTCTAGGTCCGATCATTTCTGGACTCGCCTTACTTCGTCCTGCCGGGGTGTAGGTAGAGTGGCGTACTTAGGGTGCATGACCAGGCTAAGTTGATAGCACACTCCAGCCCTAGATACGCTTGGCGGCATTCAGACGAGTAGACCATTAAAAATGTTTAGACCTAGAAGAATAGACAATGCAACTAGAATTATACATGAATTGGTCGAGCTAAAGTTTCTTACGAATTGCACAACTTTGTTATAGACAAGAAAGAGAAAAATAAAAAATATTGAGCCTGTACAAAATAAATGCACGTGGAGTCTGCATTCACAATGATGTCTTTCATTATAGGTCCGGGGTACAAGGGAAACAAGTACACTCTTAGGGTACGGAACCAGGCTAAGTGTGTTGTATTTCTTGTTTGACCCAAGGTAGCTAGCTACACTTTTAGTTCTGAGACTGTGACAAATGTAGCCTGAACTTTGCGGACTTTACGGGGAAGGTTCGGTTGTTCTCCCGAAGGAGCTACCCGACTCTGTACAATGACTCTATAACATACATCACATGTAACTACACACTCACCTCCGTGATATTAAGCGTAGAACTTACGGGGGTGCTCAATGTTCCAAGGATTTGGGAGCGGTGTCCCATCCTCGGTTGCCAAGCGAACGCATCGAGGACGGGATACTTTGATCACTCGGAAGGGTCCTTCCCAGCTGGGGGATAGTTTGTTTACCCTTCTCGAGTTTGTATTCTCCGTAGCACCAGATCGCCTTCCTTGAGTTGTCGGCTGTGAACATGCCATTAGTTATAGCGCCGAAGAGCTTGGCAGTATTAGTCATTCCGAACAGCTGCTCGACACCTTCCCTCTTCAAGAAGGTCAAGGTCTTCACGCCGGAGCTTGTCCTGCGTGGCATTGTCGGAGGTCCGGACTCGGAGCGACCCCAAGGTGATATCTGGAGGAAGGACTGCTTCAGCTCCGTACACCAGGAAGAAGGGGGTCTCTCTAGTTGACCGGTTTGGAGTTGTCCTGTTGGCCCACAGTGTGGGCGGAAGCTCTTCGATCCAGTTGGCTCCATGTTTTTTTCAGGCACTCATATGTGCGCGTCTTGAGTCCTTTTAGGATTTTTGCATTTGCTCTCTCAGCTTGGCCATTGCTTGCCAGGTGAGCTACAGAAGCGTAGCTGACCTGAATGCCGAGGTCTTCGCAATATCCGTGGAATGCAAAGCTTGTGAACTGGGTCCCATTATCAGTTATGATCTTGTTTGGGACTCCAAATCTGCATACGATGGACTGCAAGAAGTTGATAGTTGATTGCTTGTTTATTGTCACAACTGGAGTTGTTTCCAGCCATTTGGTGAACTTGTCAATGGCAACATACATGAACTTGTAACCTCCGACGGCTCTTGGGAAAGGTCCCAAGATATCCATCCCCCACACAGTGAAAGGCCATGTAGGAGGTATCATTTGTAGAGGCTGAGCAGGTGTGTGAATTTGCTTTGCATGGAACTGGCATGCTTCACATTTCTTCACTAGCTCAGTTGCATCCTGGAGCGATGTAGACCAGTAGAAGCCATGCCGGAAGGCTTTACCGACCAGCGTGCGGGAAGACGCGTGGTTCCCACACTCGCTTCCATGGATTTCCACGAGGATCTCGCAGCCTTCTTCCCTTGTAATGCACCGCATTAGGACGCTGTTGGCACCACGCTGGTAGAGATCCCCTTCTACCAGTGTGTATCTTTTAGCCAATCTGACTATCTGGTCAGTGGATACATTATCTTCAGGAAGGAAATTGTCTTTCAAGTAGCTCCGGATCTCCGAGATCCATGCATTAGAACTAACTTGAGGATTTGAGTCTTGCGTGCTGGGTTGCTCAGAGCTTCCTGCAGCACCTACGACCCTTGATGGACTCCATGGTAACAGAGCCATTGGGACCGCCAGCTTCGAGGTGCTGGTCTCGTCCCCTTCGCTCAGTTCAGCGAGTTGAGCTGTTGGTCTTGACAATCTACGGACGAAGGTTTCGTCAGGAGCCGGAGCTCCAGTTGAAGCCTTCGTCGAGAGTTCGTCGGCTTCAGCGTTGTTGAGACGCTGGACATGGCAGAGATCCAGGACATCGAAGCCATTTTGAAGCTTCTGGATTTCAAGTAAGTATGCAGCTAGTTAAGGGTTATTGCAGCAACATTCACCTTTGACTTGTTTTACAACAAGCTGTGAATCACCCTTTACCAACAATTGCTTGACACCATACGATAGTGCCACCTTGAGCCCATAGATTAGAGCTTCATACTCCGCCATGTTGTTGGTCGCCTTGAAGTCAAGGTGAACCATGTATTTGACCTTCTCCCCAGTCAGAGCGAGGAGAAGGATTCCAGCTCTGGCCACCTGCTTTTGCACGGAGCCGTCGAAGTGGAGAGTCCAGTGGTGCTTGGTGAAGACCAAAACCTTGGGTTCCAGCTTCTGCTCACTGGGGCCCCCAGGATTTGATGGAGAAGGAGTCCATTCCGCCACGAAGTCCGCCTATGCTTGACTCTTCACCGCTTGCCTTTGGACGAATTCAAGATCGAACTCAGAAAGTTCCACTGCCCACTTTGCAATGTTCCCAGTAGAGTTGGGATTATGCAAGATTGCACACAGTGGATAAGAAGTTACCACTGAAATCTTGTGAGCTTAGAAGTAGTGTCGGAGCTTCCTAGAGGCAATAAGATCTACATAAAGTAGCTTATTCACCTCCAGGTATCATGTCTTGGCGTCATGAAGTACTTCGCTGATGAAGTACACTAGGCATTGGACTATCCAGACCCTCCCGAAGGGGTTCGGAGCTTCTTCCTCATCAACCCGGACCCCCCCGTAGGGGTCCGGACCTTGTTCGGGGACCTCATTGTTCCTGCTGGAGGAACCCGGAGCTTCTTCTGCAGCAACCGGACCTTCTCGGAGGGGTCCGGATCTTGTTGCTCAGCAACAATGGCTTCTCCACTTGAAGGCGGTGGCTCCTCTGGCATCTCGCCTTGAGGATCCGGGTCTGGGAGCTGGGACCCAGACTCGACTTCAGGTAGCTCCGGACCCTCCCGAAGGGGTCTGGATTCCTGAACTGAAGATGATTATGGTCTTTCTACAACCAAGACCATGCTGGCAACTTCGTCAGTTGCTGAAATGTAAAGAAGTAATGGCTGACCAGGATTCGGAGCTACCAAGGTTGGTAGAGTGGTGAGGAGCTGCTTCAGCTCCTGGAATGCTTTTTCTGCTTCTTCATACCAGTGGAATGGTCCAAACTTCCTCAATAGCTTGAAGAAGGGTAGCGCCCATTCCACCTGTCTTGAGATGAACCGGCTGAGGACAGCTAGACATCCAGTCAGCTTCTGGACGTCCTTGATGCGGGCTGTGGCCGCATGTCTTCAATATCTTTTATCTTTGCCAGATTTGCTTCTATTCCTTGGTGGTTTACCAAGAAATAAGGAAGTTTTCCGGAGCTAACCCTGAAGACACACTTGTCCGCGTTAAGCTTCGTGCAAGTGACTCGCAACTTGTAGAAGATAGCTTGTAAGGTGTCAAGGAATGACTCCTTGTTCTTGACATTGACGACAGTGTCATCGACGTACACTTCCACTACGTCTCTGATAAGCTCTCCAAAAGTTTTGTACATAGCTCGTACAAATGTTGAAGCAGCATTTTTGAGACCGAATGACATGGCAGTGTAACAATATAATCCATCTACTGTGATGAAGGAAGTATGCTCTTCATCTTCCCTAGACATTCTGATTTAATGATACCCAGAATATGCATCTAGGAAACACAGTAATTCACACCCAGAGGTGGAATCCACTATCTGATCTATTCTAGGTAATGGGAATGAATCTTTTGGACATGCCTTATCCAGTGTAGTGTAGTCGATACACATCTGAAGCTTCCCGCTGGCCTTGGGTACAACGACTGGGTTTGCCAGCCATTTTGGATGGAAGACTTCTCGGATGAATCCAGCTTTGAGCAACTTTTTTACTTCTTGACGTATGAAGTTTTGTCGCTCTACGGATTGCTTCTAAGGCTTCTGGTGTATAGGCCGAGCGTCGGGATAGATCTTCAGATTGTGCTCGATCACTTCCCTAGGGATCCCAAACATTTGCAACGTTTGCCAGGCAAACACGTCAACATTAGCCCTAAGGAAAGTGACGAGCGCGAGTTCCTATTTTTCGTTCAGACCCCCCAATATACGGGTGGTCTGAGCAGTGTCGGAACCGATTTGGATGACTTTGACGGGACTGTCAATGTCGCCGCTTGGTGGCATGCGAGGTGCAGAGGTTGAGCCTCGATGACGAATGCTCGGGGGTTTCAGAGCTTGCTCCTTTCTGGATTCTTCCTCCTGCGTTGTGGCAAGCGCGTGGAGTTCTTCCAGAACTGTCAATCTGGCAGTGCGATCTCCATGGATCTGGAGAACACCGGCTGGTGTTGGTATCTTCAACACCAAGTAGCCATAATGGGCGGCAGCCATGAATTTGTACAAGGCTGGCCTGCCCAAAATGGCGTTGAATGGTAAGTTGATATGCGCCACGTCGAAGACCTACTTTTCAGTGCGGTAATTCTCCCGGGTCCCGAAGGTCACCGGAAGAGTAATGGCACCGAGTGGGGTTATGGCCCCCGGACCTACTCCGGAGAAAGATCGGGAGGGGCGAAGATCTGAAGGTCGGAGCTGAAGCTTGACAAAAGTTTCAAAGCTTATGAGGTTCAACCCCGAACCTCCGCCCACCATCACATGGTGGAGTTGGATGTTGTTGATGGTAGGAGATACCATCAGTGGAAGTTGGCCAGCTCCGATCATGTTCCGAGGGTAGTCCGAAACATCGAAGGTGATGGCAGTGTCCATCCACATTCGGTGTGGCTCCGCCCTGGCGGTGGGAGCTACTGAGGCCATGTCCCACCGCATTGTCTTGAGTACACGGCGGGAGGTGATGTCCCACGAACCACCAAAGATGGTGTTTATGGTTTTCCGACGTTCGTTGTCGGAGACGTCGAAGTCGTCGTCGACGGAGGTGTATACAACTTTCAAGAACTTTTTAGGGTCCTGAAAGCCTAACTCCTCTTCAGCCGGAGCTTCATCGACTTTCTGTTTCCCTTCCCTTTGACGGAAAGGAACTTCTTCCCGGCGCTTGTTTTAGCGCTTGTGTAGGATCTAAGAGCACGTGAAAAGCTACCAGAGGGGGGTGAATGGTAGATTTAAAAAATCTTACGCAGCGGAAACAATTAAGTCACAACCCCTTCGGCAGAAAAACAATCTGTTAAAGAAATCATGTGTGAAACTAATCTAAACGTGTTTCACCACAAAAAAAGTGATATATATCGGAGAGAATCAATTCACAAAGAAATCACAAGAAGAATCACACAAATCCGTCGAGAAAAACTCAAGTTATGATCAAAAGATCGAACAAAGGTCAATCTGTCCTACCCGAGAAAAACAGTTCTGAAATGCTGCAAAGAACGTGTAGATCGGAAACCACAAATCCAATGACCGTGAATTTTTTACAGATGATAGATAATCAAGTTGTAAAGATAACCCAAAAAGAATCACGTCAATTGGATCTGTAAAACTCGAGTTATGATAAAACCACCGACAAAAGGTAGAGCTGTCCAGAAACTCGACGAGTAAAACTTGTCTGAAACAAGTCGGACGAACGAGGCACAAAAGTTCCTTCAAACTACGAATTTTATTCAATAGACCACAAGAGGAACAGACCCAAAGTCGTCTACAACGAGCTTTGGTCCCCCTTGCTTATATAACCAGCCCTTAGGCCAACCCAATCTCAACTAGGACTCCAATCCTACCCCGATCACGAATCGAAACTTTCCATAACTGCTTAGGACTCTTCTATACGAAGATAGAAGCAATCTTAAGACCTTAAAACACCTTAGGAACGTATCCCACATTCCTAAAACAACTCAATTTCGTGACCCACACGAAATCCTATCATAACCAACTCGATACTTTCCATACTGAGCCATAACCGACTCCGCCGCAGCCAAAGTCATCAACCGATACGATCCGATCCTTCCAACCAGATCTTCCCATTCATAAACCATCTTCGCAAACATGTTGCCACGTCATGCACTGTAACACCCTCATTTTCATGCATCATGCCTTGCATACATTCATATACATGTTTAACATTAATCCACATAAAGAGGAACAAGTTTAAAATTGATTAGGAGCAAAACCGCACTTAAAACGTAGGAAAGTGCGGACTAGTCCGTTTTTCCTGCGGACTAGTCCGATTTCTGGCACTGGAAACATTCGGACTTGTCTGATTTTGTGCGGACTAGTCCGATGCTCCATGAATCCTTGAAAAATTTGCTAAGTCCCTGGACTTTTCCGGACTAGTCCGGTGTTCCAGCGGACTTGTCCATTTTCCTTTCTGTTCAAATTTGGACTTATCCGATGTTTGGCCAGACTTGTCCAATTTTCTCTTTTGACGACTTCAGACTAGTCCGGTCCTGTCCGGACTTGTCCGATATTTCATGACTCCAAATTGATCTTTTGTTTTACGACTTGTTTCTTGGGTTTCACATTAAGTGGGCCTAGGGACGTCATGCCTAACTCTTTTAGAGCCCATGTGGGACTCTAAACCGGCCTCTACTCATCCCAAAACTCGAAATCTATCCAACCCTAGCCTCCACCTCTATATAAACAACCCCACCCTTGGATTGACATCTATTTGCCACTTTTCCACCCACCCAAACCCTATTTCGTGGAGAGCCACCATCAAGGAGGGAGGAGAAGATCTCAAGCAAGAAGAAGAAGAGGAGGAAACGAAAGAGGATCAAGATCTCCACCAAGCTTTCGTCCTTCACCACCAATTCATCTCCAAGTTCATCACCAACCCAAGATCATCAAGATCCAAGTGTTATCTCCAATTTTCTTGATTCATTGGAGTTCTAAACACCTGGTATACCTTCTATTCTCTTTTCCTTACGAGAATTCAACCCCTAATCTCCAAATTCACGTCGATCTAGAAAACCCTAATCCGCTGATCTCGCAGAGTGCGGACTTGTCCGGTCCCTAGCGGACTAGTCCGATCTTTCTGGTTAAATTATGTTGATTTAATTCTAAAATTTGATCTATTCGAATCCAAACTTGTATAAACTTGTTAAAAGCTATTAGAACTAGTTAGTGATCATTAAAAGCAATCTAGTAACAAGTTCTACCTTGCATTTGCATCAATCATGCATGTCATGTCATATTGAGTAATATTTGTGCACTCTTTGATTGTGTTTCTTGTCCTGTATGCTTATTGTGTGGATTAGACGAATTTGCGCTAGTGAGTGCCGCGGAGGATCTCCAGCACCAAGAGTTTGAAGGCTTTGATCCTAATCAACAGCAAGAGCAAGGCAAGTGTCCTTGAAGCATATTGTTTGCAAAACTGCATGTTGTGTCAAATTGATGGGAATCCTATGGTAGGAAGTTTACTAGATTTGTTTAACCACCCTTGTCACCTGGAATATATGGTAGAGAGTCGGGAAGGGCTTTTACCTTTTTGCTTCGCTTAATCAACTGGGATGGGAAATAACTATACTACTCAACTTAATTATGCATGGATGAGATTATGGTTAACATGAACTGGTTAAATATGATATGGTAATGGGTGACCTAAGCAAGCCTGGTATGTGGATGGGTTGGATGTTATGGTGGTTTGTTTGCTTTAGATCTAAGGACCAGTTTATGCGAGAATAAGCCAGGATTACACAGTGCCACCACGAGGCCAAGTATGGGTGCGGCGTAGCTGATTAATTAGGGCTTTGCTAGTGCTGTTTGGACCATTGTGGATGCTCGGGGAAGGGGTAGTCGGATTGGGTTTGTTGATGATTGGTGGGACTACTCTGGGATCCGAATGGCTCAAGAGGGGGCCCTTGGTTGAAGATGTGCTCTGCGGGAGACATCGCCACCCGTGAAACCTCAGTGGGGTCTAAATAGGCTAGTAATCCCTTTGTAAAGGCTATTTTGTGATCTCTTGGCCATACACCAAAGGAAGTGTAATTGGCATGAGGGAGGTTCTTTAGTCGCCGACGGGTGATGAAATCACGAACATGTGGGTAAAGTGGTACAAACTCTACAGAGTCTAAATAAACTATCATGATAGCCGTGCTCCCGGTTATGAGCGCCTGGATGACCTACATGATTAGAGGGTACTCAGTATTGGGATGGTAATTGGGATGGTAATGGTTATGGTAATGGTTATGGATGGTTATGGATTTATTTCTGGTATTGAATATGGTTATTGGCAAATGGTGAAATCTGGAATTATTGATGAGGATGGTGAATTATGGATTGGTATTCTGATATTACTTATGATTATGATGGGTTTACTTCACATACATATGATATATTGCTTTTCAAATGTTTTTATATACTTTTCAGAACTTTGCCATTATTATTGTCGTCATTTGAATCAGCCACAGGTCATACTTTCCACACTTGCTGAGTACGACATGTACTCACTCTTGCAAACCCCCCCAACAGTTGCAGGTCAGGGTTGGGAGTTTAATGGTGATAATGCGGAGTTCTAGGCCGTGTCTACCGTCAGCTTTGCCTGTGGTGTTGATTGGAGCTATGCTATACCCTATTGCTTATGCTGCCTAGCTGTTTAGTTTGCTTAATTAGTTTATTTCCGCTGCATTAGTTGAACTTATCGTTAATCTTCATTAGAGCTTGTATTCGAGGATAATCTGGTTCTTGTAATAAAATTTGGTTAATTAATCTTGTCTTGTGGTAATTTTCTGTATACTCTTTGTGATTGCACTCATGTATGTGTGATGAACATCCCGGGCACACATATGCGTTAGCTTGGTTCATTTTTCGGAACCGGGCGAAACTACAAAATGTATAACACGAGTAATGTAGTAAGAACTTTCAGCATGTAAAAGGAATCACGAAGTCATATATGTATGAAATACTATGCTCATATTATTTTAATTTCAGATTCACACATAGACTTCCCAAGTTTCAAAACTCCCCCTCAATTTAAGCCATGAGGATGCATAACCCCTATTTCACTACGAATGTAACAAAAACGAGTGAAATCCAAAGGTTTTGTAAAAATGTCAGCCAATTGTTGTTCGGTATCTACATGGTGAAGCGCAATGTTTCCTTTTTCAACATTATCACGGAGAAAGTGATGCCTAATATCAATGTGCTTAGTTCTAGAATGTTGCACATGGTTTTTAGCAATGCAAATGCCACTAGTGTTATCACAAAACAGTAGAACACTATCTAGATCAACCCCATAGTCCTTAAGTGTTTGAACAATCCAAAGAATTTGTGAACAAGCACTAGCAGCAGCTACATATTCAGATTCGGCGGTGGATTGTGCAACTGAATTTTGTTTTCTAGAGGACCAAGCAACAAGTGAGTTACCGAGAAAATGACAAGCACCGGAAGTACTTTTGCTATCAATCCCACAACCTCCAAAATCAGCATCACAAAAAGCTTTCAAAGTAACGGTTGAGGAAGAAAGAAGAAAAATGTCAAATTCTTGAGTTCCATGTATGTACCTGAGAATCCTTTTGACGGCTTGACGATGTGAAGCATGTGGGGAGGCTTGAAACCGTGCACAGAGACATATGCTGAATTGTATGTCCGGTCTTGATGCCGTGAGGTACAAAAGTGGTCCGATCATTCTTCTATATTCTTTTTGATCCATGGGTTCACCATCTTCATCAAGTTCAAGTGTTGTTGCTGTTCCCATTGGTGTCCGAAGAAGCTTGCTTTCGTCCATGTTGAAGCGCCTTAGGAGGTCTTTCGTATACTTCAATTGATGCACAAAGGTACCCTCCTTGGTTTGCTTGATTTGCAGCCCCAAAAAGTACGTGAGTTCTCCCATCATACTCATCTCAAATTCTGAACTCATCATAGCTGAAAACTTGGACACAAGATCATGAGAAGCACAACCAAAGATAATATCATCCACAAACACTTGAACGAATAATGAGTCATTGCGATGCTTAAGCACAAAAAGAGTTTTATCAACCTTGCCCTTGGTAAACCCCTTTTCAAGTAAGAATGTTTTTAACCCATCATACCATGCTCTAGGGGCTTGTTTGAGACCGTACAAGACTTTGGACAGTTTGTAAACATGATTAGGAAAATCTGAATTTTCAAAACACGGTGGTTGTTTGACATAAACCTCCTCATCTATGTAGCTATTAAGAAAAGCACTTTTAACATCCATTTGATATAGCTTAAAACCTTTAGATGCAGCAAAAGCTAACAAAATTCTTACGGCTTCTAATCTAGCAACAGGAGCAAAAGTTTCATCAAAATCTAGACCTTCAACTTGAGTGAAACCTTGAGCAACCAACCTAGCCTCAGTCCTAACCACAACCCCATCCTCACTTTGTTTATTTTTAAACACCCATTTAGTTCCAATTAAGGTGTGACCTTGAGGTGGAGGTACAAGTTTCCAAACATTATTTATTTCAAAATTTTCTAACTCTTCTTGCATGGCAATAATCCAAGATTCATTAGTGAGTGCGTGTGATATATCTTTGGGTTCAAAAGAAGCAACAAAAGCAGAATGAGCATGAGAGTTTGGATCACAAAACCTGGACCGTGTAACTTGTTCGTGCAAGCTTCCAATAATCTGTTGCGGGGGATGATCTTTGTAAAACTGTAGGCGAACAGATGTCTCACAAGCTTCTTCTTCTTCATGTTCATCACAAATCAATGAGCTTGTGACTTGAGGAGGATTTGGACCAGCAATGGTGGTCGTCGGAGCTTGTTCAATGTTCGGAGCTGGACACGTGTCAGCTTCGGAACTATCATGCAGTATCACCAGCTCTTCTTCTTCTTCTTCTTCTTCTTCTTTGAAAATACCCTCCCCCTGAGGATATGGATCTGGTCCTGCAGCACCGGAGCTAGTACCTAGGCTAGCTTCATCAAAGGAAACTTCAAAAGTCTCCACAATTTTGTTAGTTCCAGGTAGAAGCACATGGTATCCTCTAGTGTGAGATGGGTAACCAAGAAACATGCCATCAATGGATCTAGATTCAAATTTATCAAGACTACCATGTTTCTTAACAAAGCATTTGCAACCAAAGACCCAAAAGTGTGTAACACTAGGCCAATGTCCAAACCGGAGCTCATATGGTGTTTTACCTAGCTTAGCGCGCAAGAAAACAAGATTTGAGACATAACAAGCGGTTGCAATCGCATCACCCCAAGATTTCCTAGGAGTTCGATATTCATCAAGCATAGTCCAAGCCATCTCAACTAAGGTTCTGTTCTTTCTTTCTACAACACCGTTTTGTTGAGGTACATATGGTGAAGAAAATTGATGATCTATTCCATTTTCAGCACAGAAGTGATCAAAAGATTGATTTTTAAATTCAGTTCCATTACCACTTCTAATTGCTTTTAAAGATCCTAGGTGATCAATTGATAATCTAAGAAATAACGTTCTAAAGTGACTAAAAGCTTCATTCTTAGATTGAATAAAGTAAACCCAAGAGTATCTAGAATAATCATCAACAATCACAAGAACATACCATTTACCTCCGAAGGATTGAACACGTGAAGGTCCTACGATGTCAAGGTGCAAAAGTTGACCCGGTTCAGTCGTCATGATCACTGTGAGAGGAGTATGTAAACCTGCAACCAACTTAGCATGTCTACAGGAAGAGCACACAATTTCTTTGTCCCATTTTAGCTTAGGCAGCCCACGTATGCGATCAAGAGCACTAACACGCGTTAGGTGATCAAAGCCTACGTGACCAAGTCTACGATGCCAAAAATATAAGTCCTTTGAATCATTAGCAACTAGACACCTATGCTTCGAGGAAGACATATCAAAATCAGCTTTAAGAACTCCTCCAAACCGAGTCATATTAAAAATAAGGTCACGATTTGAACCTACAACTTTGCAGTGATTTTTATTGAAAATAATTTCCAAGTTTTCATCTAGCAATTGTGAAACAGAAAGCAAGTTGTATTTCAAATTTTTGACAAGTGCCACATCCTTCAATGTGTAGTGATCATTTACTCTAACCGAACCCTTAGCAATTATAGGTGTTGAAGAATTATCGGCAAAAGTAACATTCTCTACACGTGACACAAAAGAGAGGGAGGAGAACCAATTTTTGTTACCGGTCATGTGGCGTGAGCAACCTGAATCCACAATCCAAATGTTCTCCTTCCTCAAATGTGTAACCTCATTGTTGTCACTGTTGTGTTTTGCATCCTCCTTTCTTGATATTGATCTTGTTTTGCCCGCCATGAAGCATAAGTTGGCTAGGTCATCATCATGTTCATCACTTTCAAAGTCTACATCACTTGAACTGAGTTCTTGAAGTGCGGTGATGAAGCTGTTAATCATCTTGCGTCCTATGGTACCCTTCTTTTTCTTGTTGGGATTTCCAGAGGTGGTCTTGACCTTGTTCTGTTTTTCTTCACGGGTAGTAGGACCTGAAAGGTTAGGGCATTCTTTATGAAAGTGTCCTGTCTTACCACATTCAAAACAGCATTGAGGTCCAGAGCTTCCTCTCCTTCTAGTTCTCACATTTTGCAATGCTTTTGAGAACCTAGTAGAGATTTGTGCTAACTCATCTTCTGGAAATTCCTCGATCTGCTCTAGGGTTAGTGAGGACAACAAAGCAAGAGTATTGCAAGATGATGATTGGCTGGAGCTAGGCATATCACATTGTGAGACAAATACAATAGACTTATTTGAGTTCTTACGTGATAAGATGTCAATTTCATGAGTTTTTAGTTTAGAATAAAGCACATCTAATGTAAGAGAATTCATGACAGTTGATTCACGGATAGATGTTACTTTCATCTCTCCAAAATTGACATGTCTAATGCACTAAGAAGTTGCCTAGCATTCTCGGCATCAGAAAAGTTAACATTAACACTACATAAGTTGCTGAGAATTTTATTGAAGCGAGCAAAGAGGTCATCGATAGACTCACCGGGTTGCATCTCGAAATGCATATGTTCCTTTTTGAACATATTTTGTTTTACCTCCTTTATTGTGTTGGAGCCTTCATGATAATCATAGAGAGCTCTCCAAACATCGTATCCTGATCGGAGATGTGCAACGAGGTCGAAGTCGCTTTGAGTGAGTCCTTAGATGATCAAGTTCCGGGCTTTGTTGTTGTTGTCGACGTCCTGTAGGTTTGTAGCCATAACATGATCGTTAGGTGGCACTTTGTAAGGCTTGTACACCCTCTCCCATATTGCGAAACCTTGCGCCTGGATGAAAGCCTCCATGCGTGCCTTCCAAACCTGAAAATCAATACCAGCAAACACACAAGGTTTGGTGGAGTAATTCTCTATGATGATTAGTCAAAAATACGTGCAAATCACAATGATTGGATCTCTGATACCAATTGTAGGATTGAAGATCATGTGAAAAGCTACTAGAGGGGGGGTGAAAGATAGATTTAAAAAATCTTACGCAGCAGAAACAATTAAGTCCCAACCCCTTCGGCAGAAATACGATCTGTTAGAGAAATCGTGTGTGAAACTAATCTAAACGTGTTTCACCATGACAAAAGTGATATATATCAGAGAGAATCAAGTCACGAAGAAAGCACAAGAAGAATCACTCAAATCCGTCGAGAAAAACTCAAGTTATGATTAAAATATCGAACAAAGGTCAATCTGTCCTACCCGAGAAAAACAGTTCTGGAATGCTGCAAAGAAACTCGTGTATATCAGAAACCACAAATCCAGTGACCGTCAAATTTTTACATATCATAGATAATCAAGTTGTGAAGACAGCCCAAAAAGAATCACATCAATTGGATCTGTAAAACTTGAGTTATGATAAAACCACCGACAAAAGGTAGTGCTGTCCAGAAACTCGACGAATAAAACTTGTCTGAAATAAGTCGGACGAACGAGGCACAAAAGTTCCTTCAAACTACGAATTTTATTCAATAGAACACAAGAGGAACAGCCCCAAAGTCGTATACAACGAGCTTTGGCCTCCCTTGCTTATATAACCAGCACTTAGGCCAACCCAATCTCATCTAGGACTCCAATCCTACTCCGATCACGAATCGAAACTTTCCATAACTGCTTAGGACTCTTCTATACGCAGATAGAAGCAATCTTAAGACTTCAAAACACCATAGGAACGTATCTCACATTCCTAAAACAACTCAAATTCGTGACCCACACGAACTTCTATCATAACCAACTCGATACTTTCCATACCGAGCCATAACCGACTCCGCCGCAACCAAAGTCATCAACCGATACGATCCAATCCTTCCAACCAGATCTTCCCATCCATAAACCATCTTTGGAACCATGTTGCCACGTCATGCACCGCATGCATACGTGCAAACACCTTCCTTCGACGTCCAGTAACCTTCATATGCACTGCCCTTGATTCAATCATCCTGCGCGACCTCCTGACCCGCTCAACCACAATTCCTCTTGAATTTGGTTGTTGGAACCTCATCTCTTCCCTGAGACTAATCCAAAGGATCATGTCACCAGCCATGACTTGAACTCAAGCAACAGCTGCACATGAATAAACAACCAATCCATACGAGCCCAAGTCCGCGACTTGACTCAAGTCAGTTCCGAACACAACACCTTACGTGAGCACCTCACATAAGCATGTTGCAAAGCATATTAAAACGATATCAGCCATATCAACCAAAACATATCAAAAACTTAGCAAATGAATACTAAACAACCTTTCCATAAGTGTAAAGCAAGTTCGAAACATTGCAAGATAAAAGCAGGAACAATACGATCAAGCTCCGAACCTTGCCAAAGCTAACCGGAGCTTGAGCCGGAGCTTACCAAAGCTAGTATAACCTAGCGCTAGAGCTTACCAAAGCTAGTACAACCTAGCGCTGGAGCTTACCAAAGCTAGTCGGACCTAGCACCGAAGCTAACCAAAACTAGTCGGAACTAGTCATCCCAAAAGTTGGAGTTAGAAACATGTCGGAGCTAACCAACATAAGTCGGACCTAGCAAAACATATCAGAGCTTAACAAAGGCATGCCGGAGCTACCAAAGACATGCCGGAGCTAAAGACAAAGCTCATCGGAGCTACCCAAAAACATGTCGGACCTAGACAAAGAAAGTCAGACCTTACGTCATACCTTGCATAAGCTCGGAGCTAGAGTCGGAACTTGCTAAAACGATGTTATGGCAACATTCAAAACTTTTATTGTCAAAGCTAATGTATTCAGCACACATAGGTCTCACAGCTCGACAAGGTTTTGGACCTCTTGGCAGTCTTCCAGATTGTGGCTGTTCGTCTTGTGTATTGGACACCACATCTTGGAGCTACCTCCATCTTCAGACGACGGTTGAGGTCGTTTCTCGGGGCGTGGCCCCTGGCCACCCGGAGCTGCAGCAGTGGGTGTGTCGACCGACAGCTTATTCTTGCCGTTGGACTTTTTCTTCTTCTTGCCACTCCTGGAGGTAGTGGCTTCACCCTTGGAGGACTTTTTGTTGTCCTCCGAAGGTGGTTGGGAGTGCATTTCACGGCCCTCCACAACTTTGGCGCATTTTTCTGCCAAGCTGAAGAGTTCTGTGATGCTAGTGACCTCCTTGGTCGCCAGCTTCTCCAGCATCTTCTTATCTCGTACGCCCTGTCTAAATGACACAGTGACAGAAGCGCTTGAGATAGAAGGTATAGTGTTTCGTACCTGGGAGGACCTCTGGATGAAGGATCGCAGGGACTCTCCCCCCTTCTGCTTGACAACAAGAAGGTCCAGTTCAGTGCCCTGTCGGGTGTATGAACTCCCGAAATTAGCGGTGAACTGTTGGCACAGTTCCATCCAACTGTTGATGGAGTCGGGTGGAAGGCTCATAAACCAGGACCTGGCGGTCCCAGTTAAAGCCACGGTGAAATAATTGGCCATCACGACCTCATTGCCTCCAGCCGCAAGGATTGCAGTGGAGTAGATTTGGAGAAACTCAGTGGGATTGATAGTCCCGTCAAATTTCTCTGGAAGGTGAGGCCAGAGCTTCTGCGGACATCTGACCATGAGTAGGTGCATGGCCAGGGCAGAACAACCTCCTCCTACACCTTCAGGAGCAGGACTGTCCCGAGCCTCTTGCCTTTCGCAAGGCGCTCGATATGGACGCGACCATCCTGTTGACGGTAACGGCGATCAAGCTCCGCCCGGAGGTCGTGCATTGAAAGTCAGGTTACCGTATGGGTACGTCGCGCCCCGGAAGGCAGCGACGTCGATTGTTGAGACGCAGCACGCCTCCTATGTTGGGAAGCGTGCAGACCAAGTCTACCCGACACGGTCCGACACTGCGATGGGGCCCGCCCCAAGGGGGGAGGACCTTGGTTGCCGATGCGATCGGCTACTGCTGCAACCAGGTGTTCAACATCAGCCCTCCACTGCTCCATTGCACCCTGGGATGCTCCTGGAGGCGGTGGATGTTGGAGAAGAGCACGCACGACATGGAGCGCATGTTCAGGGTTGTTGTTCGCCGATGCCGTGATCGACGCAGACGCTCCATCTCGCTGTCCAGCTTGATTTGCTGGTCTGAATGGTGGCGACGGTGGCATGACTCCTGCTGGAGCCACAACACCTGCTGGCTACTGCATGTTGTAGGGATTGCTTCTAGCAGGTTGCGCAGCAGGGTTGTCGTTTGATGATCCAGCAGCGGAATTCACCATCCTTGAATCTCGGGCGCCCCTACCTGGTGCGCCAACTGTCGGAGTCTGGTTCCGACAATTCTCTTGGCACTACCGTTGGTAGCCTGCTTAGTTTGTAGTTTGGTATTGGGTGCGCAGAGATGCAGAACACGATGGCAAGTTGACACGAGGATTTACATGGTTCGGGCCACCTAAGCATAATACCCTACTCTACAGGGTGTGTAGTCGTTGTATTGAGCGTATGAGCACTTGTGAAGCTGTGTCAGAGCTGAGTATGAGAGTGTCTAAGTTTCGAGAGAGCGGACCAGAGCCTGTGTATCGCTCGACCAATCCTTTTATAGTACAAGGACTGGTCATTACATTGCTAGCCCAGCGTGACATGTGAACCTGGCAGTTACGAATGCTTAATACACAATTAATGAGGTTTATTACCCTTAATAGTGTAGTAATGGGCCTTGCCAGTGCCGTTACTGGTATTAAGAGCCCTCCGATTGTGTGTCTTTAATATGGTATTAATGACACTTAATTGGGTCTTGAAGGCTTTGATTGTCCCTTGAAGGTCCGAGCCGTTGGGGGTCCACCAGTCTGATTGTTGAGGCTGAAGGTCCGGTGGTTGGACACGTGGCAGCTCCAGAGCTTACAGTCTGGGGTGCGTAGGTCCGGTGTTGTTGTACACATGTCGGGTCCGGAGCTTCCCTCTGTCGGGGGTTAGGTTCGGAGTTGCCGCACTGATATTTAGCCCGGAGCTTTCCCATGTGTGGGACGTAGCTCTGGTTGCACGTGTGGCAGGTCCAGCCCCGTATGACACGTGGGGCCTTCGGAGGTCTTCAACTTAGACAGGTGTAGTTCCTTTGGTCTTCTTGCAGTCCCAAGGGGTATATGGTACGCAGGGTACCGACAATTACAATATGAACACCACCAAGAACACACTCTTAAGATCACAATGAAAACCACATGAGTGTGTTAGGGAATCAAATCAAGTGCTCAATGAGTGATGAACCGTGTCTCTCCAATGATCCAAAGTGTATCCTTAAGGGATTGATCTTTATTGCGTTTGATTTCGTGGAGAGAGGTGTTTTCTAGGCTTTTGGAAGGTGTGACGGTGCAGGGGCTCGAGAGATGTTAAAGATGGGCCATGTACACCTATTTATATGGGGTTCCCAGAAGTTATCATTTGGGTTTAGAAAGATAGGACTTGTTCATGGTGGACACCGGACTAGTCCAGTGTGCTGCGTGTAGCAAACCCTAGGTGTCCCGAAATTTCAGACTTGTCTGATTTTGGTTCTGGAAATCTTCGGACTAGTCCGATAAATATCAGACTTGTCCGGATATGTGAAACCCTATGTGAATTTGGAACAAGTACGCACTTGGAGGACATGTCCGATTTAGGTCAAAGGGTTTCGGACTAGTCCGAGCTAATATCGGACTTATCCGATTGACATCAGAAAGATATCGGACTAGTCCGTTGGGTTGTCGGACTTGTCCGATTTTGTGCAACTTGTGAAGTGTTTGGGGACTAGTCCGCACTGGGGAGGACTAGTCCGGTTCTAGTCAGAGAGATATCGGACTAGTCTGTGGTTATATCGGACTAGTCTGGTCAGTGAAAAACTGGACTGTGAGGACAGGTCTGCATTGTGAGGACTTGTCTGATCTTGTGCAGAAAGATATCGGACTAGTCCGGGTTAAATCGGACTAGTCCGGTCCTGTATAAATTTTTGCAATGTGTGAGATTATTTGTGCTTGAGCTCTTGGGATGTGTTTCCTTAACACACTCCATACACAATGATCTACTACACTTGTTTCTTGAGCTCTTTTCCGCATTGCTCCTCATTCTCCTTTCTTTATGTCACTTTGCTCATT
Source organism: Tuctoria greenei (assembly GCA_036927565.1). Lineage (NCBI taxonomy): Eukaryota > Viridiplantae > Streptophyta > Magnoliopsida > Poales > Poaceae > Tuctoria > Tuctoria greenei. Next base: position 65,459,254 of record JAYESD010000006.1, read on the forward strand.
TTCTCATTAGAACATGTGCTCATCTCAACAAAGTGGTTAGGATCTTATTTGCTTGTCATAAATCAACCAAAACCCACAAGGGATTCCTAGATGCACTTTAAATCACCCCCTTTTTTGTGATTGATGACAACCAATTGAGATTTCACAAAATATGATAAAAAGTTGAGATTTTCATAAAGTGTGCACATATGAGTTTAAACACATTAAGCAATGAAAACATGATCCATATGTGCACTCTTTATGGTGGGATGCAAAACTAAGTGTATAGAAACAATAATCATGATGAGAATGACATAATTGACATCAACACATCAACAACAAGCATATATGTTATTCTTATAGCAAAATCCAGATTTCATCAGTATCTTGATAAGTAGTTCATAACAATGCATCACAGGACCAAAAGTACCAAAAGAGCACATTATAAGTCTTACAACCGACAAATAGACAAAGGACACAAAAAGATAGCTCTTCTCACATCCTACAGCTAAAGCCTAAGACTACTAAGACCCCCCCTCAATCTCTCCCCCTTTGGCATCAAGACACCAAAAAGGAGAGGAGGGACCTAAGGTCTTCAAGCCTCGGTGTCGGTCCTCTCATCGTCTTCATCTTCATTCTGTGGCTGATGATGATGAGGAGGAGGAACGGAATCACTCGAGTCCCCAATGCCAAAATAGGCAAGCTCGGAGGGAGTCAAGGGCCCGAGCTCGGTGAAGTCAGAATCTGAGTCATTAGAAATGACTGGAGACCCAATGGGCTTGATCTCTAGCTTTTGCAAATTTTCTTAACATTCTCTTTGACATATCTCATGTCAGCCTTTCTCCTCTTGTTTAGCTTGTGGGCTTTCACATCAGCCTTTTTGCAGGAGGCAAAGATGGCTGACATGTACTTCAGGATGCCACTTGGGGACCCCTTTAGAGGAGGGGTCCTAGTGGCGGGAACAGCCCTAGCATCTCCACTGGCTCTCACTGGAGCCTCATGACTCGAAGTTGGAGAGGTAGCAGCACGAACACTTGCTTGTTAAGGCTTCTGGGGCCTCAAGGGGAGGTGCTCCACATCCTTAACGAAATCTATTCCTGTGACCTTCTCAATCATAAACATGAGGTAAGGTGCATAGCCACAGGACCTGTTTTGGGTACAAGATATATTCACCATGTCGTTCCAAATGTAATCAAAGACATCAAACTTCCTGTCCTTGCTTATGACCTTCATCAAGGTCCTGAGGTACCCTTGAACACTTCCAGCATCCCCATCCTTGGGGGCAATGGTCTTTTTTAGGACCCTGTTCAGCACCACAAAGAAAGGTTTCATGTTCTTCATGGAAGGAGGATTGAACTTTTAGTTGGGTTCATAAAGAAACTTCATCCTGTCCTTCTCAATGACACCAATTTTGTGGATGATCACATTGTCATTGCTGGAGGTGTCAAGATGTAGCAATCATGCAAACTCTTCATAAGTAATGGTGTACACTGCAAGGATTCCAGTTTATTGCAACGAAAAAATTTGTCACAATAGGTTGTTTTTCGTCGCAATAGGTCGCTGTTGCAACGAAAAAGAGCGTGGCGATAGTTTCTACGAATCGTCGTAATAATTCCCGCAGCGATAGGTTATTTGCGACACCTTGGCATCTGTGGCAAATAGTATGGTATTGCAACGATTTTAGATCGGTGGCAAATAGGACGCTATTGCAATGGTTTCATGTATTACGACGATATAACGTATGGCAACGAATTGTACGGTATTGCAACGGGTTCACGATCATGGCAAATAGTACGTTATTGCAACGATTTCATAATCGTGGCAAATAGTATGTTGTTACAATGATTTAGCATATTGCGACGATTTAACGTATTGCAACAAACGATATGGTATTGCAACGATTTCACATTCGTGGTAATTGTATGTGATTGCAACAATTTCACAGGCGTGGCAATAGTACAGTATTGTAAGGATTTCACATTCATGGCAATTAGTATGTTATTGCAACGGTTTAGCGTATTGCGATAATTTAACGTATTGCAACGAATAACATTGTATTGCAACGATTTCGCAGGCGTGGCAATAGTACGGTGTTGTAACGATTTCGCATTCGTGGCAAATAGTATGTTATTGCAACGGTTTACCGTATTGCGACAATTTAACCTATTGCAATGAATAGCATTGTATTGCAATGATTTCGCGTTCGTGGTATTAGTATGTGATTGCAACGATTTTCACATTCGTGGCAGATACTACAGTATTGCAACGATTTTCACAGCCGTGGCAAATAGTAACATATTGCAACGAGTTATGGTGTAGCGACGTTTCACCATATTGCAACGAATATCACGGTATTGCAACAGTTTCACATCCGTGGCAAATAGTATGATACTGCGATGATTTAACGTCCGTGGCAAATAGTAGGTTAGTGCAACGAGTCAACAAACGTGGCGAATAGTACCGTATTGCAACGATTTCAGATCTATGGGAACTAGTCTGGTACTGCAACGATTTCGTATCCGTGGCGAATAGTTGGGTATTGCAACGAGTCCACAACATGGCGAATAGTACCGTATTGCAACAATTTCAGATCCGTTGGAACTAGTATGGTACCGCAACGATTTCGCATCCGTGGCGAATAGTTTGGTATTGCAACGATTTCTTATCTGTGGCAATAGTGTTTTAATGCAACGTTTTTTGAGTCGTTGCCAAATGTTTATACTGCAATGTTTTGTCATTCTATTGCCACGTTTTATCATCCGTATTGGCAATAGCTTCCTATTGCAACAATTTATCATTCGTGACAAGAAATTCGTAATGCCACGTTTTATAATTAGCGGCAGTAGAACCCGAATGCACTAGGTTTGAAAATTAGTGGCAACAGAATCACGAGTTTAACAATAAACATCCATCAATTTTACAACACGCAAAACAACACTCAAGGATTACTTAAGCGACGTGTTTGCATGCTAAGAGTTTTCCTAAGCTGACTGGGGCTAATTGTTGGAGCAGGTGGCTTTTGGAGGTTCCTTATTTGTTGGATCTTCTGTGGAGTGGTCGCCATCATCATTTTGTGCATTTCAGCCAATGAGGCGCGCATGTCCTGTATTTCCTTAGCTGTCTGTTCACGATTAGCTGCTATCTGACCTTGTAAGTTCTGGACTTCAATGATTAACTCTTCATTCTTTTTGTTTATGCAGTCCATCTGGGTGTTTAAGCTATCATTTCTTCCTTCCAAGTCCTGCACTATTTCATTGAGTCTTGCATTTCTAACTTCTAAGTTTTGAACTTGGTCTTTGAGGTGTTCAGACATCTGGATACGCATACGTTCACATCCGGGACCAGTTGTGCTAGCCATATAACCACGCCCCCGAACCTGTGATCCTACACAACCGTTTGAGGATCTATAACAACACTGGAAGATGTGGTTTCTCTCCTCATTTGGAATTGGGCCTCCCTGCTCAGCTTCCATGTCGTCCACTTGGGCACGTGCCTGGATCTATATACGAAAACAAAAGTCACAGGTAATTTGCAAATATTTATTTAATTGGGGATTGTTTGAAGTGTTACTCTCATGTACATCTTCTGCCAGCTTGTTTGTCCAGTTACCGTTCAACAAATGGCTTGCCTCCCACAGTTGTATGTCATCGGGTTCTTCTCCGGTCTCTGGGTCTCACTACATAAAATACAAGTAAACTTAAACATGTCGGTATACATATTGTTTGCAGCGCTAAGTAAAAGCGTGATTTATTTTTCATACCTTCTTGTAACTAAGTTGGCAATAGGATTTGGAGCCAAGCAAGTGACACGCCTTTTGTCTTCTTCGATTTTGAGAATTGGTCCTGCTTATTGACTACAATAGCTTTAAGAATTAATTCCACGAATGAAAGTAAATGAAATATTTTTTGTATGATGCAAAGCTATTAAAAAGTTAGCTGACCTTGAATCGCTCAGACCCAAAATATTCTATTAGGTGCAACCACTCGGGCTTCGTTACGTCAGCAGGCTGGTTTCGTATACGTTCTTCATCGGTAGAATAACTCTTATAGGTGGCATGCAAAGTCGAGTGCCACCCCTTGTAGCGCTCACCAGCAATTTTCAAAATTTTTCTTGTGCTCTCTGGTGTGTCCTCCATGTCCCAAGAATCATGTACATTGTATAACAAGTTTCTGTAAACGTACAGGATGGAGATTGCAAGAAAAAAATACTTGTGTGGGGGTGTGACAACACTAATCAGAATGTCTCGTACTATATCTCTCTTGTTACTATGGCCAACCTCTGCCCACTTCGTTTCACCAGTGAGGGATGCATGTCTTTTTGTAAACATAACCACATCATCGACAAAGTGCCGCTCATTAATACCAACCGCAGCTCCCAACCTAGCGGAGAACTTAATTGGTAGCTTCACATGCTCCGTTCTACTAACATGGGATGCATAGCGTATTCTGGCAACCTTAAGTCCTTTAGCCACACTTCTTCCTAGCTTCCTTCCTTCTGTTATATTGATTCAAATGGTAAACAATTAAAGCAAATTACCGCCTAAACAAGTTTAGTATCATGTACAAATAGTGTGAAAAGAAGAAAAGTTTGATGTTCATACCATCTTCAGGACGAGTGCGGCAAATACGAGCGTGGGAGGACCGCGACGTGCCAGCACCATTTTGTTCTGTAGTACTCTCTCCTGGTTTATATTAATTGTCGCCAACAAATGAATTAAAAATGAACTACTACAGTAGTTAGGGCTGTCCTAACGACAACTATTTTGATGGGGGGGGTTACATTATTGACTTCTTTGTTGCTGTTCATACCCTAAAATGAGCCATCAGGTACACATGTTAGTGGGGGTATGCACTCATAGTACTGTAGAGGATTTTCAGTCCATGAGCGAAGCAAGCAAGACTATGAGGGGGCATGTAGCTGGCATCGCTAGGCTAGACAAAGATAGGGTTTGCCGGTTCGGTCTGACTGACATCAGCCGGAGCGCGTCTCGAAGAGAATTATTAGTTGCAGGGCAAGTAATGAACGCCAGTGGTAGCAGGTGGCAAATGCAAGACAGATAAGGCAGGCAGCTTGCGAGATTGAAATCCTCCGCAGTACTGCACCTGCATTAGCTGCCACTAACATGTGGGCCCATGAGACATCGGGTCTACTTGTCAGTGGCGGCTACTGCAGGTGCAGTACTGCATAGTGCCAGCTTGCGACACTCAACAAAGCGAGGGTTCGGTCTCCCCGAAACACTCGAGGAGGATTGGTGGCAGGGCGAGTAATGGCCAGGGATTTGCGAGCGGCGGGGTAATCATGGCACACGAAGGATGGGACGCGGCGATGGGCGAGGGAGACGCGCTGGGGAGGACACTGAAGTGACCAGCAGCAGTGCGTGGGCGTGGGCGCCGGTGCCGGCCGGAGTGGCCGGCGGTGAGAGAGCACAGCGTGGAGGCATAAAAATATCACGCCATCACATAGGCTGATGAACTGTTAACTATAAAGACTAAGTACTGATAAGAAAGTAGAATTGCGAGGCATGCTAAAACAATTAGTACAGCCTAGGAAAGAATGCAAATGACCATGATACACCCATCATCAATACATCTAAAGGACAGAACATAGTCTCTCAAAATGCTCCAAATTCAATGCCAAAGGAGTAGAGTAAAAAACTAACATGCTCTTCCAAAACAAATGGCACGGTAGAGAGGCAGGTAGTAATGTGATGTGATATGGGTAGTTGGAAGCTACTACTGAGGATAGAGTTGGAGTGGGACATTTTTTAAGCTCCAAAAGTAAAATTACGCTGGGGCGGAAGGAGTATTTCTGGTTTGTATATCTATACCTGTTGTTAGTTCATGCATCGTAGTAGTACCAGGGAGTGAAGAACCTCGTGGTTCCTGAACATCATGTGCTGCAAATTTCTCTGCGTACCATGCAAACGATTTAATGTTGTCTAAATTTGTTTAATTTTGATAGTAAACACATTTATAGTTTTACAGGTGCTTGTTGGCCACCATGAATGCTTGTAGACGACACCATGGTTTGATGTCTTATTCCTAATGTAAAGAGCATTGCAAGTAGTCATTCCAAATAATAGTGATAACGTCAGATTACATGACCAACGTTGATTTTGGATCAGACGGTGTACTTTCTATAAACTGCAGTGTTTGTTACTAACGGAGGAATTAGAAAAGAAAGAATAGAAAAAAACGTACGATCCGAGAAAGCCACAAGAAGGAAAAAAGTGAAAACCATGGGAATTAAAAATCATAGGAATACAAATTTGTAAAACAGGAATGAGAGTACAACATTGGAGTGGTTGATCAGATAGCCCGTGCGTCATTTACTTCTAAATCCAGAAATTACATATTACTACCTCTGGTTTTTAGTATTTGTCGTTCCCGGCCAGGAATTGACCTAGAAATACACCACCGTAATAAGCTGTCGGAGCAACATTTATTTAGGGACAGATGTAGTGTGTGTGTGTTATATATATATATATATATATATATATATATACACACACATACATACATAACTAAATTCGTGAAATAGAAGACCACATTTCTTCTTTGTTAATTTATTTAATCTTCATATATCAAGATGGATCGTGTATAACTTAACTAGGCCAAAACTGCATGGATCGTGTACAACCAAGCCAATATAGCTCTATAAAAAGACGGCATGGATTGTGTAGTTTACCTAGCACATAACTGGAGTCCGGGATGCGATGTCGCAGGGTCGTGTCGGCGACGAAGAGGTTCAGTAGAGCCCGTCAAACTTGGTCGCCCGATGTTGTACCCAGGAGTCAACACAACCAAGAGCTTCGATGCGTCACTGCGAGATCCATTGGGGAAAAATTGTAAAAATCGTGGGAAATGAGAACATGAGAATTTCTTAGGAATTCATGTATGGAACAAAGGACAGAGAGACAACACATTTGGAGTACTGCGAGATCACCAGAAGGGCGGGGCAGCTGTGTGTCGAGAACGGAGGCCAGTGTTTCCATTTATACTCATCATGGCCGAAATAGGGTTACAATAATAGGCGGGACTGAAATTGGAGGCACAAGTAGTGAAAATTGAATTGTCAAAATCTCAAATGTGGCGCGCCAAGTAGAATGATAAAATTTTCGCGGGAGTGGAGAATTTGACGCAAATCGTGCCCTTGTGCACGCATCTAATTGTGATTAATTACATCTCGTGTCACGTCGATTCCTGCACATGGCTGGTGCGTGTAGCTAGAGGGGTAGACTTCGTCTTAGGACAACTTGCTCGCTTCTTAATTCATCTTTGTTGGCATGCATGGAGATCAAAATCTAGAAGGAGTCATCTGCTAGCTAGTGGGACATTGCAAAAAAATACGAAAAAAATATGAATCGCAAAATGTATACGTATGTGCTATGCAAACGATATGCAAATACAGCCAAGTGCACGAAACGATGGTAAACAATCAGCATTTTGTAACATTAATCACAATGAAACGATAACATGTAGTATATACTACTACATACTAAAAATACATTTTCCCATGCCTGACTACAATTGAAAAAAATGAGTGAAAGAACACAAAAGAGGAGAAACGCAGCCTCAATCACGATCTCAATGGAGTTTCAACCAAGAGTCGTTGATTGTCGCAAGACAACAAATTCTTGGCTAGACATTGAACAACAGTTATCTCGCCCCTTTTTCAGAAAGGAGTAGTTTTTCGATACTGCACAGGAAGCATTGTTCATGAACAGAAAAGACATTTATTATTAAAATAGAAACAACACATATATTACAAACAAGAACTACGAAAGCGCATAGAAGACAAGAAAAAGAAAAACTACAAATACTACTCTACTCGGAGTCGGAGGAGATCTCCTCCTCCTCCTCCTCCGCCGCTGCTGCCGCCGCCGCCTCCTCCGACATTGCCGCCACTGCCTCCTCCGCTGCCGTCGCTACTGCCGCCTCCTCCGGCAATTGAGTCCGAAGCTTCCGGATGACAGTCCGCAAAAGATGCTGGCGGCCCTCCACCCCAGCCACCTCCCCGATCGTCTCGTAGAGGACGTTGAGATGACCGGCCACAAACCCTAACCCGAAGCAGTAGTGGCCGACGGTGTCCATGCTGGTGCAGACGGGAAGTTTCCCAAGACCCAGACGCTCATACGAGCGAGATGTATCAGAAAATACATCTCGCGCCAATATGTCGAGGTTTTTTGCTCGCCTGGCGGTGGCGGAAAGGTGCTCGGTGGCCTCCTTCAGGCGTCGATAGAGTTAATCGAAGCGGTGTTCGACGAGGCGGACAATCTCCTGAACCAAAACAGGATGAGGAGGTGCGGGCACCGCGGGCGGAGAAGTGGACGGAGGAGGTGCGGGCGCCGCCTCCAGTTCCACCGGCATTGGCTGCGACGGAAATAGAGAAGAAGGAGGTTCGGAGGACGTCGACGGCCTGGAGCGCTTGGGTGCGGTGCTACCCATTTGTGTGGCGACGGAGTTGCGGAGAAAGAGCGAGAGGTGGTCGGCGATGGTGCGGCGGTAAAGGAAGAGAAGATTGGAGGCTACGATCGATGGAGATGCAGTGGTGCGGCGGAGACGCAAAAGGACGGGTGTGCCTTTATAGCGGGTCCTCGTCCCGTGCGAGTGGAGATGATCGGACGCTTCGAAAACTCCGCTTTCGAATTAATCCAAACCGCGGTTGCCTTCCATCTCTGCTTCACACACAGTTTTTTAATTTGACATGCAAAGGGTCCAGGGTATGCTGTGGCCCACCTGGCATACTTTGTAGGCCCGTCCGGCGGTGATTCAATTTTTCAGTTCCAGTTTTTAATTTTGACATGCAAAGGGCCCACTGGCCCAAGGTATATGCAATGTTCCAGTTTTTTTCAGTTTGTCACGCAAAATACCTCGATCATGTTTCATGACGTTACGCGTTTTTACTTATTCTTTAAAAGATCGTCATATATATATATATACATATATATATACATATATATATACATATATATATATATATATATATATATATATATATATATATATATATATATATATATATATATATATATATATATATATATATCACGAACCCTCGTTCATGTTTTCTCAGTTTGACATGCAAAAGACCTCAATCATGCATGTTTGATGACGTTAGGTGTTTTCTAATTTTGTTGAAAGATCGTCATATTTGAGACTCGTTGATCATGTTTGGGGTGTAGCAAGCATGCATGGACAAGTAACATATGCACTTGAAAACCTCGCGACGATCATGTTTGATGACAACATTATTACGTGTTTTCTCTGTTTTTTGTTGAAACATCGTCATATATAGTTTGAGGCTCGTTGATCATGTTTGGGGCGTGACAACTAACATGTTATACACACACACACACACACACACACACACACACACACACACACATATATATATATATATATATATATATATATATATATATATATATATATATATATATATATATATATATATATATATATAGTTTGGCTTGTTGATCCTATGTTTGGGGCGTAGGGTAGCATGCATGGACAACTATAACATGCATGTGAGAGAGACGTCGATGATCATATGTACTCCCCCCGTCTCCATGAACTTGTCGCTTTGTCGTAGTTCATTTTTTAACTACAAAAGCCACATCAGAAGAGCTTATTTATTGTCTCATGGATAAGGAAAATTATTTGTACCTAGTACAAATAGTATAAGTTGGTCGGCGCTGTCGTTCATACGCGAAGGATGCGGCCAGGTAGTTGCTGTTGTAGGTGTATGGTAATTACGTGAGTGTTTGGTCGGGTCATGTGGTTAGTCCACGGTGCACCTTAAACCCGGTGTTGAGGCCGTGTATTTGTCATTTGTGTGTACACTAGTGACATGTGACAAAGTGCTCAGTCATTAATTGCGTTTGGTTTGATGTCGAAGTTCGATTGGAGATAGATCATCGGTTTCTTTATGTCTTGGATCATCCAAATTATCGTTTGGTTGGATGGACTGGACAATCCAATTTTTTGTTGGTAGGTTGGATGAAACTTGATTGGATTATTGAATCATCAAAGTTGATAATTTCATAATATTATTCGTGCGCATGATGATGGATCATGCATGCCGAGCGCCGAGTTATTCGGATCGCTGAGCAAAGTTCGGACATGGAGATCGTGTGTGCCCGTGTGCGCTGCAAGATTCGATGCGCTCGCGTATGTGGTAATCATCAGGGCAGGGTGGTACAGTTGCGGGAACTGTGTAGTGCACCCTTTGCTGTAAGATTTGGAGCGTGAACGTACGTGGCAACCACCTGGGCACGGTCGCACAGACACGACTCTGCGGAAGGGCCACAGAGAATTCTATTTTGTTGTTTGAGAACACGGTATTTTTGGAGTTTTAGAGCAATTAGCAATATCGTGGTACTTGAGATTACTATGTTATTTTTTATAGAATGGTGTTTGTCAACCAAACAGTCCTATGTATTGCAAAATGATGGTATTTCAAAACTGTGTTATTGAAATACGTACTTTGGTATTGCCATGTCATTTTAAAAACAGTGGTTTCCAAAACTTTAGTATTGAAAAACTGTGCTCCCAAACACAACCTAAAGCTTTACCGTGAACCACTGCGGATGGTCTTAAAGGCAGGCCCGATCCTGGGCCTAGGCGGGTGGAAATAAATTTTCTGCGGCCCTACCGCACAACGTCGCGCGTGCGGCCCTGCCCCGCACGCCGTCCCATGGAAATCCCACTGAGATCCTTCGCTTCGCACTGAGTTTGTTGTCTGGACACCGAAGGATGGAAATCCCACGTGTCCCGCTCCCACGATAATGCGATTTTGATTGGATGATGTGCAAGGCGTAGGCGCACGTTCTGTGCGGCAGGGTCACAGAAAATTTGTGGGCTACTGCTTAGGGCCAGGCTGGTGGGTGGGGTGGTCACATCCTACTAATGTTAGTTCAATGCTTTGTCCAAAATGTCAAATAAAAGAATAAGGAGGGAGTATTTATTAGATACAGTATAATATTACTAATGTGTTAATTTTCCATATGCGATGTTTTTCGATAAAAGAAGGAGTTTTTCGTTAGTGCATGTTCTGGAGTAGGACACATTGTTCATGAACATAAATAAAAGACATTTTTCATTAACATAGAAACAACACATATATTACAAACAAGAAAAAACACATAGAAAACAAAAGAAAAAACTACTACTCATCCTACTCTACTCAGAGGAGGACTTGTCCACCTCCGCCGCCACCTCCACCGACGGCGCCTCCGCCTTCGCATCCGCCGCCGGCGCCTCCGCCGCAACCGCCGGCGGCACATCCTCCAAGACCATATCGAACTTCTTCCGGCTCACGGCCTTCATGAGTTACTCGTGAAACCCCTCCCCGGCCTCCTCACCGATCGTCTCGTAGAGGCAGTCGAGACGAGCGGCAACAAAGCCTAACCCGAAGATATAGTAGCCGGCGGAGTCCATGCTGGCGTGGTGGGGAAGAACACCAAGTCCCAGTCGGCGACAGGAGTGAGATGTATTGTGAAATACATCCTGCGCCATTTTGTCGAGCGCTTTTGCTTGCACGTCGGCGGCGAACAGGCTGCCGGTAACCTCCTTAAGCTTGCTGTCGAGTTTGTCGATGCTTTCCTCCATGAGGCGGACAGTCTCATCATAGGCGGACGGAAGAGGTGTGGGCGCCGCGGGCGGAGACAGGAGTGGAGGAGGTGCGGGCGCCGCCTCCCGTTCCACTGGCCTTGGCGGCGACAGAAACGGAGAAGGAGGTTCGAAGGACGTCAATGACCTGGAGCGCTTCGGTGCAGGGCTACCCATTTGTGCGGCGACGGAGGTGCAAACAAAGAGAGAGAGGTGGTCGACGGTGGTTTGGCGGAGAAGCAAGAGGAGAAGTTTGGAGGCTAAAATCAATCGAGAGGTGCGGCGGAGAAGAAGAGGAAGGTGTGCCTTTATAGCGGGTCGTCGTCTAAGCGCGTGAGTGGAGATGATCGGACGCTTCAAAAATTGTGCTTTTGAATAGTCGGTCAGAGTTACTCCAAACTGCGGTTCACCTCCTCTCGGTTATCGCAACGGCTCAACACGTCCCATCGGCCAGTTTTTTAATTTGACACACAAAGGTGCGGAGATTGACGTGAACGCGTGTGGCAATCGATCGAGAGTCCATATATTTTTTTTAAGGATCCAACCGTTGCCGACCGAGAGTCCATATCGAACTGATAATTGTCGTGATCATGGATGATGGTGGACATGAATGTAATGCATGTGAAAGAGACTCGCGATCAAGCATGTTTGGTCACGTGTTGAGGATTTTTGTGCCCCCTAGTTGAGGAACATGTTAATTGGATGACGTTGAGGATCGGATGTGGCGTACGTGTTTTCACAAGTGTGTTCATTGGTTTGTAAAATCAGAACACGTAGCGGCTAGCGCCTACGCCTGTTGTTTCTTCAAAAGACGAGTACATCGATACATAATGGCAGCATGCGATCAATTAATTTGATAAACCACATACGTACGTAATGAGAGCTGTGTGCTTATTAGACCATGGTAGTCCACATTCTATCCTCGTACCGTCGAGGGAACATCCTTGTGTCAAATTTGTTATCTCTATTGATGACAGGATAATATTCTTCATTAGTGTGGTAGTTAAACTGCCATATACTGTAGGTTGAGAGCATACACACATACATGGTAGAGAATATGATAAATATAGAAATATATATACAAGGTAGGAAATATTATTCTATTCTTATAATACATGTTTGGGACGTAGCATATGTACGCCTAACATACATGTGAAAGACCTCGATCATGTTTGCTGACGTTACGTGTTCTCTTTTTTATTGAGAGATCATCATGTTTGAGGCTCGTTGATCATGTTTGGGGCGTAGCATGCATGGACAACTAACATGCATGTGAAAGACCTCGATGCATGTGAAATAACATGCATGTTTTTAAAAGCAAGATGTAGTGTTTCCTCAAGAAAAAATAATTTTATGAGAGATTGGGCGCACAAGCACAAAAGCTAGAACTTGAGCGATGCACCTATGAATTCCATATGCTGGGATGATCAACGACAGCCGATCTGCAAACTCGATGGTAAGATCAGTAGTCATCGGAGAGCATCTTGCGGCCGACCTCGAAGGAGATGAAGGCATCGATGCACGCATAGCTGATCTACTCACCGGAGAGATTGTACGCATCACAGTTGCTCGTCCTCACCCTGTAAGGCTTCTCCATGTCGGCACCCATCACGGCGCTCGCGATGTCCTTTAGCCCCGCGTGGCAGAGGCTCGGGCGATCCATCTCCTCGGCCGCGAGATCGGCCAGGTCCACCATTTTTATCCACCTTCAGCTGCCAGTCCTTCCAAAGTTTGTCGGCTTCAACCTCCACGCCGACGCCGACGAAGCGGTAGTCGGAATCGCCGAGGAAATCTTCCAGCTCGTTGTTGAATTAGTAAGCGTGGATGACCTGGAAGATGAGGCAGCGGCGGCCGACACAATGCTGCAGAATGGCAAGGGGGTTCTGGTCGGCGGAGTAGCTGGGGCGCCACTCGACGTCGAGCCCGACGACGAGCTTGTGAAGGCGCCGATGGTGGACAGAGAGGACCTCGTCGAGCCAGTCCTCCATGGCCTTGCCGGAGGATGTCACAGTGGTGGTGATCACGTCTTCCTCGAACATCACGTTGTACACATGAGTCCCCGCCATTGGGTCTCTCTCCTTGTCTTCCCTATGGTTGCCGTCTGCGGCGGCGCGACGCAACTCTCTCTCTTGTGCAAAACCTTCGTCTGCACCTTTAGTTTGGATTTTAATTGGAAACACGCCTGGATATATAACTGATGCAGTTACGATATGAGCGGAAGAGTTTCCGAATTTGACGGGCCCGAGCCCAGAGTAAAGAGAGTAATGAAGTTTTTGAATCTTATATACTCTTTCTAATTTTTAATTCTTATCATTATGACCACAAGTTGCCTTCTCTCAACCTAACACCACGTACAACAACAACAACAACAACATTTCTCAGGAGCCCACCCAATGGATATGCCGGGTGGGCCACGGGATATCCTGGGTCCAGTCACCAGAGAGTAGCTAGTGTGAATACATAGTAGAGAGATCAGCGGAATCGGGAACTTGCCAATGAGGATGGATGTCAGCAGTGTCACGGTTCATGTATCAAAACGCGTGCTATCCTTTTTCTTCTTCTCCTTTTTTTGTAAGTTCGTATTATTTTCCACCAATCTTATATGAGCATCTCCAACCCGTTTGCTATTTTTAGTTTGCTATTCTTTCAAATAGCAAATATGCTATCCACATTTAACATCTCATTCTATGAACATCTCCAACCCGTTTGCTATATGATGTGCTATATTAAAATTTTTCATATTTTATTAATATGTAATAATTATTTTGAAATTCAAATAAAATTGTTGCAATGACTATATTGTGACGTTTGTATTTCTAACAGCTATTTTTCAATGGTTATATTTCTAACGACTATTTTCAACAGTTGTATTTCGAACGGTTAATTTTCAACAACTATTTTGCAACAGAAATGACAATAATGTTGCAGAAATTGGGGATAGCAAACCGGATAGCATTTGCTACTAGTAGCATACGAGAGCTCCAAATAGCAAATGGCTAAAAGTAGCAATCCTAATAGCAAACCGGTTGGAGATGATTTTTGCTCTAAATTTGCTAAATAATAGGATAGCACACCATATAGGTAATGGCTAAAAGAGCATCTCCAACCCATTAGCTATATGATGTGCTATCCTATTATTTAGCAAATCTAGAGCAAAAATCATCTCCAACTGGTTTTCTATTAGGATTGCTACTTTTAGCCATTTATATGGAGCTCTCGGTGTGTTACTAGTAGCAAATGCTATCCGGTTTGCTATTCCCGATTTCCTATACATTATCGTCGTTCCGTTGCAAAATAGTTGTTGAAAATTAGTCGTTGCAAATACATCCGTTGAAAAATAGTCGTTAGAAATATAACCATTGGAAAATAGCCGTTATAAATACAACCGTTACAATATAGCGATTGCAAAAATGTTATTTGAATTTTAAAATAATTATTATATACTAATAAAATATGAAAAAAATTTAATATAGCACATCATATAGCAAACGGGTTGGAGATGCTCATGGAATTAGATGCTAAACGCGAATAGCATATTTGTCATTTGAAAGAATAGCAAACCAAAAATAACAAAGGGGTTGGAGATGCTCTAACCCTCCTTTATTTGAAGTTGTACGGTTGGATCAGGATACGTGGCCGGTGTACACTTTATGACACACTAGTGAAAGTAAAACACCCAATACATTTTATGACACACTTGTGAAAGTACAATACCCGATACATTTTATTATTATGGAAGTCTATAACTAAGACTCAATCCAAATCGGGCAAAAATTTCGATGACCCTGACTTCTAGTTTGTTTTTGCAAGCCATCCGGAATCAAGTCTTTTTTGTCTTCACCCTTTTGCAATGACAACCACGAGCATCTAATCTGGGCTAAAGTCTATACGTACTCCAGAAACTGTTGTTGCGTTTTTTGTGATTTACTATGTGCTTTGCTGTCTGATTGCTCATTATGTTGGATCCGTGTTGAGTTTGAACAGAGAGTGGGCTTCTCCCTGCTGGTCTTGTCAGATAAACTAGTAGGTGATAGTCACATTCTGGATCTCCAGCTCAGTAGAGATGGAAGTGAAAATATATTCCCTTCTAAAAGATAAAAGAGATAAATAGTCCACTAGTTTATCGTTAGAACAACAACATTAGAACTATTTTTCCGCACCAATGAACAGAAATAAAAAGTTCATTACCTTAAGACGATACATTACAAATAGGAAAAAAGAAAAACACAAACTACAAACAAGAAAAGATAAACAACACAACTAAGAACAAGAAAAAAACTACTTCTCCACCTCGCTCCACCTACTTCCCCTTCTCCTCCTCCTCCTTGGGCTCCTAGCTGGGCGGGGGCGCCTCCCGCGACGGAGATGGGATGCCCAGTTTCCTGGACGTCGCCACCACCAGGTTGTCGCGTCCCAGAGGACGTCGAGGCGACTGGCCAAGTGCGTCATGCCGAAGACGTAGTGGCCCGTGGTCTCCATGGCAGCATACTTTGGAAGAGGACCAAGCCCAAGGCGACGCATGGAGCGTGATGTATTGTCGAATACATCGCGCGCCATCTTCCGGAGAGCCCACTCCTTGTCCGGGGGGAGTCCGATCTGGGACGCTTCCCCTTGGCGTCCTTCAGTGGGCTTGGCGACGGCGTTGTCTTGTCAGCCATGGTGTTCTTGGCGCGGTTTTGTTAAGAGAGGAAGAGTGGCTGGGCGGAGAAGATGATGGCGTGCCCAGGTGATCTTATAGCGTAGAAAAAATCCCCTGCAGTAACTGCACTGCAGTTACCGCAACTAACTGGTGGGGCCTCTGCAGTACTGCAGGTGCAATAGAGGTGGCTGACATGTGGGTCCCACACCATGTGGGGCCCTCATGTCAGCCATCTCTACTGCACCTGCAGTACTGCAGGGGATTTGAACCAGCCTGGCTGTTCGTCTCTCGACGCGCGCAGTAGTGGTGATGGGACGCAGAGCGTTTCCAATTGAATTCAAAGATGCGCATGCGCTGTGCATGTTTAAGGCGCCTCAGTGACTGGCGCGCACGTAAGCTCGCTGCGCCCGGTCGCATCAGTCGCCTGTACAAATGGCTACGTCTTGAACGAAGGACCAAACCTTATGCGGCAAACAGCAACGTATAATACTTCCTCCGCCCCAACTCAACTCAATTTCTGTTTTGGTCGAACTAATTACCTTTGACCCATGATTTATATGGAATTTATTAACTTCAATAACATGTAGTACTAGATTGTATATTATGGAAATATTTTCATGGTGAATCTAAAAGTACAATTCTTGTATTGTTAAAACAGATCAAAATTGCGTAAATCTCAAAGATAGATTTGACAAAACCTAAGAGTTCTCTTTGAAAAAGTTTTATACTTTACATTAGTTTTACATATGTAATATGCACATAGGATATATCACTAAATAGTTTTGCAAAAAAACATGGAGGAGAAATATGTATATCCCATATGCTACTACTACGTAAATTAGGGGTGGGCAAATAAACCGAAACCGATAAAACCAAGACCGGAACCGAAAAGACCGAAATATCGGGTATCGGGTACTTTTCGGGTAGCAAATATAAATAACTGAAAAATAAATGTCGGGTTCGGGTACCACTCTCGGGTAACTGAAATAACCGAATAGTCGGTCCATCAAATAATAAGTTTAATTATGCATGCTAAACTATGAACAATTCAAATTTAGATATTTTATTTTCAAGTTGTGATGTGTGAAGTTGTTGGATTTAAACGTTTATTTTTATTTTTCATTTGTCAATTTATAATAAATGACCTCATGGATTAAATTTATCAATCATATTAAATTTGTGCAAACATGACATGGATATAATGTATAATTTGGATATATCTGGTAGGACCGAAGATCGAACCGGAATTTTGGTACCCAAAATGTTCGGGTACCAAATATTATTACAACAATTCGGGTAGTGATTTCAAGAAACCGAATTTGAAAAAGACCGAAATACCCGAACCAAAATATCGGGTAGACCAAATGCACACCCCTTAATGTAAATCCATCCGAAATAATTAGCTAGTTTGAGGATCAATGAAGTTGATCTTGCGAGCTTGATGAGCACCGTCATTGTTTTGAGCAGCGATTAATTTATGGCATCATCAAATCTGGAGTAATTTTTCGAGATCATTTGGGGCCAAAAAATTAATTAACACGCTATATATGAGGAGAAAGATTAGGATATGGTACCTATTGCTTGTGTTGAATAACCCTGCGCCGTGGACAACATATATCCGGCACTTCATTCTAGTCGCCAGGATCATTCTGCCCTAGGGATGAAAACAGTACGGTAAATTCTCGAACCGTCTGATGCCATTTTCGAAAATTTCTGATGCGATTACCATTTTTGACAATTTCCAAAATTTTTGATCCGATTACCGTTTTTATCGGACATTGAAATTTGGTAAACAGAATGGAAACGATTTAGACTGATTTCCGACCGAATTGTCGGAATACCGTATTTTAATGGAAAATTTTCGAACAATAACCGAATACTTTCCAAATAGTAGGTTGGGTCTAATGGGCTGACATGTACTCTCTTCGTCACTTGGAATAGAGTATTTTTTAGGAAACTTCAAAGGAATTCATTCCTACATTGTGCTTATGTCACAGGTGTCTGGAACACAGGAATCATATTTCGTTTCCTATAGAAAGACTTCCTTTCCTATGTAAAATGGAGCAATGAAATAATCCAGTCCATGTTCTTTGTGGTATGCTAGTTGGCTATGGAGGGAATATATAGGGTGCTAAAAGTCAAATTAACTAACCTAATGATTTGCATGGAATAATTATTTCTTTTTCTGAAACAAGGGATTAATTATATCTGAGCTACTGCAATGCAATAGACGTTTTGATGTTAGAAATATAGGAATGAAGTTGTTTATGAAGCAAACTGGTAGTTCATTTTGGCAAGAAATTATGACTTTGATTTATGTATTACAAATAATGATAGTTAAGATTCTAAAGTATTTTGTTTATAGTTGCTCACTTTTTTCGTTCCTGCATTTTGTCTATTTCTATGTTTTTTCCAATTCCTGTGATTTGGATTCCTACGTTCCAAACGGGGCCGTAGTAAATATCACATTGTACATTATTTTTGAACTACAAAGCGACAAGTATTTAGAGACGGAGGGAGTAATAAGCTCAGTTCTTTAAATTTTTTATTCAGACACCAGTTTGAATAAGGAGTTGTCAAAGGTAATAAGCTCAATTCCAACCGTTTTCATCCCTATTCTGCCCCAAGTCATCTGGGGCAGCAGGCGGAGGACCTTGATGATCAGGATAAGGACCAGGCAAGAAATCATTGGTCAAAAATAAGTTTGACCAAAGCTAAAAATAGAGTTGAGTTTGGGCAGAGGGAGGGGTACTTTTTACATACCGCTTTGCAGGCCCCGCTGCGGGCGATCTCCTGCCTGCTGACAACTCCAGCGGCTAAAGTAGCGTACAATTGCACTTAAGAAGCCGTAACCCCAGTTTCGCAAGTAGCATTCCAAATGGTGCACTTTAGAAGCCATAACTATCACTGCGTGCGTCTCATCGTCTTCTCCGCGCGTCTCATCATCTTCTCCGCGCTTACTAATAAAGACACACCATCCTCTTCTCCGCAACACACATAGGCCATCCTCTTCTCCGCGCGTACTCTTCCTCTTCGTCTCCGTCGCGCGCGCCCTCATTGGTTCCCTTCGAAGACCATGGAGTTCCCCTTGACGCACGATATTGCGGTCCTGATCGCGGGGTGGGTCACTGCAACCTCCCGCGGCCCATGGACGACCTCTCCAGTCTGCGCGCCACATGCAAGGCCATGCACGCGACGTGCTGGGACTGCGTTGTGGGCAGGCGTGTGGCGCTGGAGCGGGTGAGCATCTGGAAGTATAACTTGAGCTACGACCGCCTTGTGGAGCGCCTGGCAATTGTCGGCAACCCCCATGCATGCTACGTCACCGGGTTCGACCTCGTCTTCCTGCACGATCGCGCGCAGCCAGGCACCCAGTTCCTTGCCCGGGCGGCCGCGAATGGCCACATTGTGGGTGTCTACGTCCGCGCCATGCTCCGCTACGACACCGACCGCAGGGCCTGTGACACCTTCGAGTATATCCAGCAGGTCGAAGGTGAGGCCCACATCGGCTACAATGCGGCCGGGTCCGTCACCATGAAGTGGACCAACAAGGAGTGCTGCCGGTGTTAGCGTGAAGCCATGAATAGTATCGATGGTGTCGCCTGGAGGTTCCTGGGCAGGCCTCGTCCAGAAGCGCCGCCGGTGGCGGTGCCCAACATTGATGATGATGCTTGGGGCTGCTCAATAGGGGGGAACCAGGGAACTGCCCGCTGCGGCAGGCCTACGTGGGAGAAGTGGACAGTCTTCTGTACATAGAACTGTAGGATTAAGCACGAGCATGACCTGTGCTGCCGTCTGGCATTGTACTATATGGGTTATATTCCCTCCATTCCCGTTTGGATGCACCGCTAGTTCTCCCAACACCAATTAAAAGAGAACAAAGGGAGTATATAAAATAGACTTGTACTAGTATATGTGTTTCCCCTATGCCCGCTCGTCTCTGATGAATGTTGCACTTGTTGTGTTTCCCCTATGCGCGCTCGTCTTATGTTTAGCCCCGTTTGCATCAAAGAAAACTCACGGGACAGTTTAAAGAAATGGATTCTTCCGGAAATGAATACATTCAATCATACAGTAGTTTGTAACGAAGGAAATCAGTGTTCCCTTCTCTTTGTTCATTGTCTCCACTTTTCATGCCAGTCGTCGCTAATCGACAGAACTAGCTGTTACATAATCCCCAATAAACACAAAATAAACTAATTGGCACATCTAGTCCACAGTACTTCCCTTGAAGCAGTGGTAATAACTTCTGGCCGCGTATAGGAGTAGTGGTAATGATTACACTGCATATAGGGGCATAGGGCCAGTGGTATGTTGGAGTTCTACCTATTATTTTCTAACATTTTTCTCGTCCTTTCTATTCTTTTCTCTCTGTTGATTGTCTCCACTTTTCTTTCCAGTCGTTGCTACCTGTTAGTATTGTATACTACTTTACAGACCGCTTTGCAGGCCCCGCTGCGGGCGATCTCCTGGCACCTCTAGCGGCTAAAGTATCGTACAGGCAACTTTACAAATGAGCTTACTCGAACTTTTCGAGCTTGAGCTCATCAAGCTGGCAATACTCAACTTCATCCTCAAAGTTTCAATCAAAACTAAGTTTGGTCCTTCAACTTTCAAATGGGTCAATTATTTAGTCCATCAACTTCAAAAAACTGTTTCACTTTCATCCTTACTCTGAGTTGGACATCCACACATTGGCATGCCACATAAGATAGTTAATGTGTTTTTAATCCTGTTAATTTGTGATAGAAGTTTGTTTTATTTAAATGTTTAAAGTATGTATCATTATATGCATGTAAAATCTTTCTCATGTTGAAGCAAGCAGGCAAGAGTTTAAGAAACGATTTGAATGGACCCCTTAGTTGAATAGCTTGGAAGTACAACCGTCGGATCAAAACAAACGGTGGATGCAACCTTTACTGCATGCATGTAGCAAAATGTCGCTATGTCAGGTGATCCTGGTCCAGGAAGGTATGCTCCGATTCCTATCCTCCAACTACATCTAGGCTTCCGATGACGCAGACAGTTCACCACCAGACTGTAGAAAGGATAAGCACGCACACATGTAACAGTCATTGTTGACTTCGTTGGTCTAACATCATTGTTTAACTGTGTAGGCCTACGTTTATTCATTAACGCTAGCTTTTGAATTTGTGTAGTGCGAAAGGGTTTTTTTTGTTTCACACTACACTAGCTAGCCTATATAAAGTGTATCTGTGTTCCCTGATGAATACACAACAAACATTCTCCATACAGAATGAAACTTGCATGCCGCTTTCTTCTGCCGGAGGTTCGAAGGAAACTACACGGCTGGCCGGGTACACGTACGGTACGGGTGTGCCAGTGTACCTTAACCCCCCGTACGTCATCCGTCCCCGATGGTTGTTGGGAAGAGCCTTATAGGTATGCTCTGATTCCAGTCCTCTTATTCCATCTCTAGGTTTCTGATGACACAGGCAGTCCACCACCAGGAAATCCAAAAAAGGTTATGCGGCATGCAAGTTTTTTGATGAAAAACTGACTGCAGCCTGCTGACTGCGGCCTGCTGACACATCCATCTCGAGTTTTTTTGATGACACTCTCGCTGACGTGTCATCATATTATTTGTTGTGAAGGTATGGTAGTTAAACTAAGCATTAATAAAGGGACCAATAACATTTTGACACATCAGCGGGATGACGCATGGGAGGAAAGAATGGGAGGGACACGGCTTGCAACCAGTTTGTCATCAAGAAATTTGCATGCCGCTCTCATCACCGAGGCTTTGCTGGTTTGTCTGGTGGTGAACCGCATGGGTCATCGGAAACCTAGATGTAGTTAGAGGACAGGAATCAAAACATACTTGCAGGGGTCTTCCAACCACCACCGGGGACGCACGACGGGGGTTAAGGTACACACCGGCACACCCGAACCGTACATATGTGCCGGTGAAGATGAACGGCATTCCAGCTATGGAAGCACCTGCATGGCTTCCGTTGGAAGGTTACTGACTCGCGGAAGATGTGCGAGGTTGACTACGCCAACATTATTTGTTGTGAAGGTATGGTAGTTAAACTAAGCATTAATAAAGGGACCAATAACATTTTGACACATCAGTGGGATGATGCATGGGAGGACAGAACGGGAGGGACACGGCTTGTATACTCCCATTCAGTGCTTCCATGCGTGCTCCTACTTAAGTGTCATGATTTTTTGGCCCTTTCATTTACCTAACATAATGCCTGATTTAACTTCAACCAATTAGATGATGAAACATAAGCGGGAGTACGCATGGAAGCACAAACGGGAGCACAGAAGTTGCATCCGAACGGGAGGACATGGCTTGTATACTCCCATTCAGTGCTTCCATGCGTGCTCCTACTTAAGTTTCATGATTTTATTGGCCCTTTCATTTACCTAACATAATGCCTGATTTAACTTCAACCTATTAGATGATGACACATAAGCGGGAGTACGCATGGAAGCACAAACGAGAGCACCGAAGTTGCATCCGAACGGGAGGACACGACTTGTATACTCCCATTCAGTTCTTCCATGTGTGCTCCTACTTAAGTGTCATGATTTTATTGGCCCTTTCATTTACATAACATAATGCCTGATTTAACTTCAACCAATTAGATGATGACACATAAGCGGGAGTACGTATAAGCACAAACGAGAGCACCGAAGTTGCATCCGAACGGGAGGACACGGCTTGTATACTCCCATTCAGTGCTTTCATGCGTGCTCCTACTTAAGTGTCATGATTTTATTGGCCCTTTCATTTACCTAACATAATGCCTGATTTAACTTGAACCAATTAGATGATGACACATAAGCGGGAGTACGCATGGAAGCACAAACGGGAGCACCGAAGTTGCATCTGAACGGGAGGACACGACTTGTATACTCCCATTCAGTGCTTCCATGCGTGCTCCTACTTAAGTGTCATGATTTTATTGGCCCTTTCATTTACCTAAAATAATACCTAATTTAACTTCAACCAATTAGATGAAGACACATAAGCGGGAGTATGCATGGAAGCACAAAAGGGAGCACCGAAGTTGCATCCGAACAGGAGGACACGGCTTGTATACTCCCATTCAGTGCTTCAACACGTGCTCCTACTTCAGTGTCATTATTTTAATGGCCCTTTCATTTAGCTAACATAATGCCTGATTTAACTTCATGCAATTAGATGATGACACATAAGCAGGACTACACATGGAAGCACAAACGGGAGCACCGAAGTTGCATCCAAACGGGAGGACACGACTTGTATACTCGCATTTAGTGCTTACGTGCGTGCTCCTACTTAAGTGTCATGATTTTATCGGCCCTTTCATTTACCTAACATAATGTCTGATTTAACTTCAACCAATTAGATGATGAAACATAAGCGGGAGTACGAATGGAAGCATAAATGGGAGCACCGAAGTTGCATCCGAACGGGAGGACACGGCTTTTATACTGCCATTTAGTGCTTCCATGCGTGCTCCTACTTAAGTGTCATGATTTTATTGGCCCTTTCATTTACCTAACGTAATGCCTAATTTAACTTCAACCAATTAGATAATGACACATAAGCTGGAGTACGCATGGAAGCACAAACGGGAGCACTGAAGTTTCATCCGAACGGGAGGACATGGCTTGTATACACCCATTCAGTGCTTCCATGCGTGCTCCTACTTAAGTGTCATGATTTTATTGGCCCTTTCATTTACCTAACATAATGCCTTATTTAACTTCAACCAATTAGATGGTAACACATAAGTGGGAGTATGCATGGAAGCACAAACGGGAGCACCGAAGTTGCATCCGAACGGGAGGCCCCCGCAGCCAGTTTGTCATCAAGAAATTTGCATGCCGCTCATCACCGAGGCTTTGCTGGTTTGTCTGGTGGTGAACCGTATACGTCATTGGAAACCTAGATGTAGTTAGAGGACAGGAATCAGAACATACGTGCAGGGGTCTTCCAACCACCACCGGCGATGCACGAGGGGAGTTAATGTACACACCGGCACACCCGGAGCGTACATATGTGTTGGTGAAGATGGAAATCAATTGTCTCACGGTTATAAATAGAAAAAAGGAGGAAGAAAAAGGATGGTGCGCGTATCGATCTATGAACCGCGAGACTGCTAACTTCCATTTTAATTAGACAGTTCCCGATTCCGCTGAGTCATTGTTGTTGTACGTGGTGTTTGGTTGGGACAATGCAACTTGTGATCATAACGATAAGAATTAAAAAGAGGAGTATATCAGATTCAAAAATCTTCATTACGCCAGTTCGTATGATGGCCGGACACTCTCCAATCCACTTAGATTGAAGTGGAACCACTCCTACCCAAACGAGGAAAAAAATTTATGGATACGGTATGCATATCCAAGGTTGTGCATACCGTTCCACATTTGTGACATGTGTCCACATGAACGGACGCGCGCAGTAGTGGTGATGGGACGCGGAGCGGTTCCAATTGAACTCAAAGATGCACATGCGTTGTGCGCGTTTAAGGCGCCTCGGTGACTAGCACACATGTAACCTCGGTGCGCCCGATCGCATTAGCCGCCTGTACAAATGGCTACGGCTTGAACGAAGGACCAAACCTTCTATGGCAAATAGTAACGTATAATACTTCCTCCACACGAACTCAACTCTATTTTTTTTGGTCGAACTAATTACCTTTGACCAATGATTTATATGGAATTTATTAACTACAATATCATGTAGAACTAGATTGTATATTATGGAAATATTTTTATTGTGAATCTAAAAGTACAATTCTTGTATTGTTAAAACAGACAAAATTGCATAAATCTCAAATATAGATTTGACGAAACCTAAGACTTCCCTTTGAAAAAGTTTTATACTTTACATTAGTTTTACATATGTAATATGCACATAGGATATATCACTAAATAGTTTTGCAAAAAAACATGGAGGAGAAATATGTATATCCCAAATGCTACTACTACGTAAATTAGGGGTGGGCAAATAAACCGAGACCGAAAAACCGAAACTGATAAAACCGAGACCGGAACCGAAAAGACTGAAATATCGGTATCGGGTACTTTTCGGGTAGCAAATATAAATAACCGAAAAATAAATGTTGGGCTCGGACGGATGAAGCAGTTCCACATTTGTGACATGTGTCCACATCAACAGATGGATGAAGCAGTTGCATGACTGTGACATGTGTGCACATGAACGAACAAGGTCGTATGATGACCGGACATGACAGGGATAACGCCAAAGAATCGTATCCTTTTAAAGCATAATTTTTCCTCGCATACGATGGGCCCTTCGCGTGTCAAATTAAAAAATTTCGGTACATGGGCTCACGCGTACATGGGGACGAACACCAAGCGTTCCAGCGCAGTTTCGGCCCAGGAATACAAAGTGACTCAGCGCAGTTTCAGCCCACAAATAACAAGTGGCCCAACGCAGTGTTGGGCCTACTCTGATAGCTTCACGTACGCTTTGTCCTGGCTGCCTCCCCACCGGACCCTTCGATCCACAATGGCCCCCTCTCCCGATTGCACGAAACACGCCTGGAGGAGCATCCGCCAGCCACCACGCTCTTGGAGGAGCATCCGCCGGCCGCCACGCTCTTGGAGGAGCATCCGCCGGTCACCACGCTAATTGAAGAGCATCCGTCGTCCACCGGCGTGGAGGAGCATCCGCTGGCCGCCGTACGTGGAGGAGCAACAACGCTAGGTACAATTGCTCACATAATGTTATTGTTGTTCAATCCTCTTACGGATACGCTGATTGAATTGTAGGAAGCGATGTCAGAAGATAAGACATGGATGGGAAAAGACAGACGTACGAAGGAGTGGCATGATGGAATGAAGTCATTTTTAAATTTAGCATTCCAGGGCACTCGTGAAGAAGAAACTAAGACTTGTCCTTGCACGAAATGTCGTAATATTTGCCACGAGAGACGCAAGGAAGTTCATCTTCACTTGCTTCGTAATGGGATGTCATTTGATTATACTTGTTGAGTACACCATGGAGAAAAATGAGTTGAGAAAAAAATTGCTGAGCAATCAGCAAATAATGAGGAGATAATTTTTGATGATGTTGCTATGGAAAATATGATGTCCAGCCTTCTTAGAGGCACTGGTGATCATGGTGGTACTTCAGCAGGTGTTGATGATCCAGAAAATGCTATAAACCAACAGGAGCCAACTGGGTGTGCAAAGGCATTCTATGACTTATTAAATAATGCCAAAAAGGAGTTGTATCCAGGTTGTGAGAATGTGATCCAATTATCCTTCATTGTCAGGTTGTACTAGATAAAGTGTTTAACTGGTTTGAGCAAAAAAGCGTGTGAGTTCATCCTTGAACTATTCTCATATGTGCTTCCAGAGGGCCATTGCATTCCTATACACTTGATAAAGTTCAGAAGGTTGTTCGTGACCTCGAGCTGAGCTATGAAAAGATTGATGCATGTGTCAACGACTGTGTGTTATTCCAGAAGGACTATTCTCTGCTGGATCGATGCCCAAAATGTGGTGAATTAAGATGGAAAAATAGTACTGGTGGGGATGCAAGAGGGGCTTTACCTTGTGAAAAAGCCGAGAAGCTTGTAGCACGCAAGATTCTACGATACTTCCCTCTTATTCCCCGTCTTCAAAGGTTTTATATGGCAGAATCAACGGCATCAAATATGCGCTGGCACAAAGAAGAATGTATTGGTGATGGAATATTATGCCATCCTGCAGATTCGAAAGCATGGAAGCATTTTGATAGCATTCACTCAAATTTCTCATCTGATCCTCGCAACATAATACTTGGTCTAGCATCTTATGGTTTCAATCCTTTTGGAGTAATTAATCTTTCTAACAGTACATGGCCTGTGATTCTAATCCCTTATAATCTACCACCTTAGTTGTGTATGAAGCAGCCTTATTGGTTGATGTCAATGATAATTACTAGGCCAAAGTCACCTGGAAATAACATTGATGTGTATCTGCAACCTTTGATTGATCAGCTAATGAAATTATGGTCTGATGGTGTTGAAACATACAACAGTTCAAAGAAAGAGACGTTTCTCATGCGAGCTTCTATATTGTGGAGGACAAATGATTTTCCAGCATATGCAATGCTATGTGGATGGATCACAAAAGGTAGGCTAGCATCTCCATACTGCCATGTAAACACTGATGTCTTGTGGTTGAAACATGGACAAAAGTATTGCTACATGGGTCATCGTAGTTTCCTACCTCAAGATCATCGGTGGCGTCGGGACAAAGCTTCTTTCAACAACAAAATAGAGAATAGAGAGGCTCCAACATCACTCTCTGGTCACGAAGCACTCCAACAATACGAGACTTTTGATCAAGTGAGTTTTGGAAAGACGAATAATAAGAGAAAGCACACTGAGGAAGATAGGTGGCATAGTTGGAAGAAGAAAAGTATATTTTTTCAGCTCCCGTATTGGAAGACATTGCTAATAAGGCATAACTTGGATGTCATGCACATTGAGAAAAACATTTGTGATATCATATTGGGTACATTGCTTAATATGGATGGTAAAACAAAAGATAGTCTACAAGCTCGTTTTGATATGCAGGAAATGGGTATACGGCCAAAGCAACATTCGGTGGGTATGAAAGGGAAGTATGATTGTCCATTAGCATCATATACTTTGCAAAAAGATCAGAAGACCACTTGTGCAAGTTTTTGGCGGATGTGAAGATGCCTGATGGTTATTCCTCAAACATTAAGAGAAGTGTGGACATAACAACACGTAAGGTATCAGGTCTAAAAACTCATGACTGCCATATTATATTTCAGAAGCTCCTTCCTATTGCAATATGTGACATATTGCGTGAAAAGGTTGTTGAACCTTTAATTGAGTTTAGAAGATTCTTTTCTAGAATTTGTTCTAAAGAATTGGCAGAACCAGATTTGGATAAGATGATTGAACAATTTCCTGAAACAATTTGTAAGCTTGAGATGTTGCTTCCTCCCGCTGTCTTTGATATCATGGTACATCTTCCAATCCATCGTGGCGAAGAAGCTCGCTCGGGTCGACCTATTTCTTACAGATGGATGTATCCAATTGAGAGGTACCTTGGTACATTGAAGAGGTATGTACGTAACAGAGCTCACCCGGAGGGTTCTATAGCTGAGGGATATATTATAGAAGAGTGTAAGACTTTTTTTAGCCAGTTTTTGGATAACATCTGCACCAAGCTTAATAGACCAGAACGTCATGAAGCTGCAGCTGGGAATGATCCTTCTCTCGAGTCTAATATATTAACAGAAGTTGATAATTCTAAAAAAGGTTTAAATGGGGCGAACTTACTATGGTGGAACTACATAACATCAGACATTATATTATTTCTAATGTTGAAGAGGCCGCTCCATGGATCAAGTACGTATAACACTCAGATGTTCTATACTATATTAATGGATCATGCTTATTGTAGATGGCTAAATTAATTTTGTACCCTTTTCAGTGAGCATTTTGAAGAGCTGAAAAAGATTCATTCTCGTGATGTTGAAAAACGCCATAGAGATGAGTTTGTTTATTGGTTTCAAAAATGAGTAAGTACATGCAAGTTTTTACTTTGATGAAATATTGAAGAAATATCTGTTCTGAAGTTGGTTTATCGATGACCCCTTTTATACTAATTAATGTGTACAGATTACGACATTACACAAATAAGGCAAAATAACCGATTATTTGTATGCATTATCTAGAGGACCTTATCGTCGGGCACGTTTTTTTAGTCGATCATTCATAAATGGTTTCTTCTTTCAAACAACAGAGGTGGAAAAGGATTTACGAACGCAAAACAGTGGCGTTGTTGTTCGGGATGGTGATCATGAGTGGTATGGAGTAATCAAGAAAATGATTTCTGTTGATTTCGAAAAAAATCAAAAGGTTCTGTTATTTGAATGTGAATGGTTTGATCGGCTTCGTTCCGGTCAGAGCCAAAGCAGTGGCTACAAAATGGATCGGAATGTTAGATGTGGACTATATTTCTCAATTATAGTATGAGCCTTACATTCTAGCCACCCAAGTAGAACACGTTTTTTACGTTATAAGTGTGAAGCAATCTAAATGGGCTACAGTTGTTAAAACGATACCACGAAACCTTTTTGCCACGCCCCCTGTAGACAGTGAAAATAATGTCACTGAGACGATGGAGGCTGAGACATTATTTGATGATCGATGACTTACTGATATTAATGAGGATATGACCACATGGGATAGGAATGACATTGACGGAGCAACTGGTGATGCTTCTGCTCTTTCAAATGAAGATGACGACGACGAAGACCACGACGATGATGATACATATATCAATGATGGTATTGTACCTCCAATACTGAGGGAGGATAGCGAGTATGATGATTTGGTGAATAGATCCTAACGCCACGAATTGGTGAATCGTGGCAAAAGTTCCTAATGCAATGATTGTGTTCCGCGGTGATATATGCTAATGCCATGAACTATTGAATTGTGACAATAGATCCTAATGCAATGATCGCGTTCCATGGCGGTAGATGCTAATTCCACAAACTAGTGAATCGTGGCAACAGATTCTAATGCAACGATTGTGTTCCGCGGTGAAATATGCTAACGCCACGAACTATTGAATCGTGGCAACAGATCCTAATGCAATGATCGCGTTCCGTGCTGATAGATGCTAATGCCACGAACTAGTAAATCGTGGTAACATATTCTAATGCAACGACCGAGTTCCGTGGCGATACTTGCTCACGCCACGAACTATTGAATCATAGCAACAGATCCTAATGCAATGATCGGGTTCCTTGACGATAGATGCTAACGCCACGGACTATTGAATTGTAGCAACACATCCTAATGCCACGATCGGGTTTCGTGGCGATAGATGCTAATGCCATGAACTAGTGAATCGTGGCAACAAATTCGTGGCGATAGATCCTAAGGTCACGAACTAGTGAATCGTGGCAACAGATCCTAGTGCAACGATCGTGTAACATGGCGATAGATGCTAATGCCACGAACTAGTGAATCGTGGCAACAGATTTGTGGTGATAGATGCTAACGCCACAGACTAGTGAATCGTGGCAACAAATTCTAATGCAACGATCAGGTTCCGCGGTGGTAGATGCTTATGCCACGAACTAGTGAATCGTGGCAACATATTCGTGGCGATAGATCCTAATGCCACAAACTAGTGAATCGTGACAACAGATCCTAGTGCAACAATCGTGTTCCATGGCGATAGATGCTAATGCCACAAACTAGTGAATCGTGGCAACTGATTCGTGGTGATAGATCCCAATGTATAGGATCGAAGAGCACGTGAAAAGCTACCAGAGGGGGGTGAATGGTAGATTTAAAAATCTTAGCAGCGGAAAAATTTAAACCCCAACCCCTTCGGCAGAAAAACGATCACTTATAGAAATTGTGTGTGAGACTAATCTAAACGTGTTTCACCATGATAAAAGTGATAGATATTAGAGAGAATCAAGTCACGAAGACAACACAACAAGAATCACACAAATCCGTCGAAAAAACTCAAGTTATGATGGAAAGATCGAACAAAGGTCAATCTGACCTACCCGAGAAAGAAAAACAGTTCTGGAACGCTGCAAAGAAACTCGTGTAGATCAGAAACCACAAATCCAATGACTGTGACATTTTGACATATGATAGATAATCAAGTTGTGAAGACAGCCCAAAAAGAATCACGTCAATTGGATCTGTAAAACTCTAGTTATGATAAAACCACCGACGAAAGGTAGTGCTATTTAGAAACTCGACGAGTAAAACTTGTCTGGAACAAGTCGGACGAACATGGCACAAAAGTTCCTTCAAACTACGAATTTTATTCAATAGAACACAAGAGGAACAGCGCCAAAGTCGTGCAGCACGAGCATTGGGCTCCCTTGCTTATATAACCAGCTTGAAAGCCAACTCAACTCAAATCAGGAACCTAATCCTACTCTGTTCACAAATCGTAACTTTCTATAACTGCTTAGGATTCTTCTATATGCATATATAAGCAATCTTAAGACTTCCAAACACCTTAGGAACATATCGCACATTCCTAAACAACTCATATTCCTGACCCACACAATATCCTATCATACCTAACTCAAATCTTTCCATATATGAGTCAAACCTGACTAACCCGCAGCCTGAGTCCATAACCTAGTCGGTTGGACCTTTCCGACCAACTCTTTACGTCCACATCTCTTCATCACGTCTCAGAACCATGTACCGCGTCCATGCACTCCTTGCACATGTGCAAACATCTTCCAATGACGTCCACGATACCTTCACATGCATTGTTCTTGATTCAATCATGCTGCGCAACCTCCTGATCAGCTCAACCACAATTCCTCCTGAATTTGTTTGTTGGAACCTCATCTCCTCCCTGAGACTAGTCCAATGGATCCCATCACCAGCCATGTCTTGAACTCAAGCAACACCTGCACATGAACAAACAACCAATCCATACGAGCTCAAGTCCTCGACTTGACTCAAGTTAGTTCCGAACACAACACCTTACGTGAGAACCTCACATAAGCATGTTGCAAAACCACAGTAACACGATATCATTCATGTCAACCAAAACTGCACCAAAGAAATTAGCAAATGAATACTAAGCAATCTTTCTAGAGATGTAAAGCAAGTACGAAACATTGCAAATAAAAAACAGAAGCATTGCGGTCAAGTTCCAGACCTTGCCAGAGCAACCCGGACCTTGAGCCAGAGCTAACAAAAGCTAGTAGAACCTAGCGACCAAGCTCCCGTTGGAGCTTACAAAACTAGTCGGACCTTAATAAAAAGGTGTTTTGGTGATATTCAAAACTTGTATCGTCAAACCAAGTGTATTCACTACAAGCCAATGTATTCGGCACACATAGGTCTTACAATCTCCCCCTTGATGAATGCATTGGCAACACCATTTAAAATCCGAACATTGGCTTATTCACATAAAAGTTTGAAGGCAATTTCTCCCCCTTTGTAAATCAAAAGTAAAATGAGAAGAAAATCAAAAAATTATCCTATATTATCTCTCCTTATGCACATATTCTCTTTCTCTTCATGCTTATCCCTCCCCCTTGACAATATATTCGGCAAGTTATGAGCATATAAACAAATTATCTCTCCCCCTTTAGTTGTTATGAGCATATTATAACATATACATATAAACAAGGCTCATCCAAGTCATACTATCAGGTACCTTACATTATCACATCAATGAGATACATAAAGTAGTGTAAGCCATGCTAGAGATCAAATGTAAGTTTCAATTTAAGCAAGTCATGATCTCACAAACATAACTATTTCAAAACCTGAAAGCATGACACTAGTTGCTGCATTTTATTATTTTTCAAAGTATAAATTTAGATCATATGATATTTGCAAGAGATTATATGCGCATCTGCCTTATTCTAACAACCAAGCCAAGCCTATGTCATTTGACAATCAGAAGCTTAAGGACATAGTTTTAGTCATACACAACTTCTTCCAAGTTCATATCTAAGTTCAGTGATAAGCCATCTCAAAAGAAGAAGTGCGATGCATGCATATTCTCTTGATCTTTTCTCATTTTATATTTGCTCATAAAAACTCAACATGTGAGTTGATTACTTGATTAATTCTTAATGATTAAAAGCACTTGTGAACATGTAACAAGTTCAAAACAGCAAGAAAGTTCGACCATGACCAGTTTTAGTGTAAGTAATTATTCCAATTACTAGACATGGCAAAAACTACAAAATGTATAACACGAGTAATGTAGTAAGAACTTTCAGCATGTAAAAGGAATCACAAAGACATATATGTATGAAATACTATGCTCATATTATTTTAATTTCAGATTCACACATAGACTTCTAGGGTTTGAAAACTCCCCCTCAATTTAAGCCATGAGGATGCATAACCCCTATTTCACTACGAATGTAACAAAAATGAGTGAAATTCAAAGGTTTTGTAAAAATGTCAGCCAATTGTTGTTCGGTATCTACATGGTGAAGCACAATGTTTCCTTTTTCAACATTATCTCGGAGAAAGTGATACCTAATGTCAATGTGCTTAGTTTTAGAATGTTGCACGGGGTTTTTAGCAATGCAAATGGCACTAGTGTTATCACATAACAGTGGAACACTATCTAGAACAACCCCATAGTCCTTAAGTGTTTGAACAATCCAAATAATTTGTGAACAAGCGCTAGCAGCAGCTACATATTCAGATTCGGCGGTGGATAGTGCAATTGAACTTTGTTTTCTGGATGACCATGCAACAAGTGAATTACCAAGAAAATGACAAGCACCCGAAGTACTTTTCCTATCAATCCTACAACCCCCAAAATCAGCATCCGAAAATGTTTAAAGTAACGGTTGAGGAAGAAGGAAGAAAAATTCCAAATTCTTGAGTTCCATGTAAGTACCTGAGAATCCTTTTGACGGTTTGACGATGTGAAGCACGTGGGGAGGCTTGAAACCGTGCACAAAGACATACGCTGAATTGTATGTCTGGTCTTGATGCCGTGAGGTACAAAAGTATTCCGATCATGCTTCTATATTCTTTTTGATCCACAGGTTCACCATCATCATCAAGTCCAAGTGTTGTTGCTGTTCCCATTGGTGTTTGAAGATGCTTTCTTTTGTCCATGTTGAAGTGCCCTAGGAGATCTTTTGTATACTTCGTTTGATGCACAAAGGTACCCTCCTTTATTTGCTTGATTTGCAGCCCCAAAAAGTAAGTGAGTTCACCCACCATACTCATTTCAAATTTGGAACTCATCATTGCTGAAAACTTGGACACAAGATCATGAGAAGCACAACAAAAGATAATATCATCCACATACACTTGAACAAATAATGAGTCATTGTGATATATCTTTGGGTTCAAAAGAAGCAACAAAAGCAGAATGAGCATGAGAGTTTGGATCGCAAAACCTGGACCGTGTGACTCGTTCGTGCAAGCTTCCAATCATCTGCTGTGGGGGATGATCTTTATAAAACTGTAGGGGAACAGATGTCTTACAAGCTTCTTCTTCTTCATGTTCATCACAAATCGATGAGCTTGTGAGTTGAGTATGATTTGAATCAGCATTGATGGTTGTCGGTGCTGGTTGAGAATTAACATCCGGAGTTGAACCAAAGTCTTTAGCTGCTGAATTTTCAGGCAGCAGCTCCAATTCTTCATCATCTTCAACGAAAATGCTCCCCCTTGCGGATATGGATCTGGACCTGCAATGTTTGAGCTAGTACCTTGGCTAGCTTCATCAAAAGACACTTCACAAGTCTCCACAATTTTGTTAGTGTCAAGTAAAAGCACACGGTGGCCTCTAGTATGAGATGGATAACCAAGAAACATGCCATCAATGGATCTAAGTTCAAATTTATCAAAATTACCATGTTTCTTAACAAAGCATTTGCAACCAAAGACCCGAAAGTGTGTAACACTAGGCCTATGTCCAAACCGGAGCTCATATGGTGTTTTACCTAGCTTAGCACGCAAGAAAACACGATTTGAGACATAACAAGCGGTTGCAATGGCATCAGCCCAAAATTTCCTAGGAGTTTGATATTCATCAAGCATAGTCCTAGCCATATCAACTAAGGTTCTGTTCTTTCTTTCTATAACACCGTTTTGTTGAGGTACATATGGTGAAGAAAATTGATGATCTATTCTATTTTCAGCACAAATCTGATTAAAAGATTGATTTTTAAATTCAGTTCCATTATCACTTCTAATTGCTTTTAAAGATCCTGGGTAATCAATTGATAATCTAAGAAGTAAAGTTCTAAAGTGACTAAAAACTTCATTCTTAGACGCCATAAAGTAAACCCAAGAGTATCTAGAATAATCATCAACAATCACAAGTACATACCATTTACCTCCGAAGGATTGAACACGTGAAGGTCCTACGGTGTCAAGATATAAAAGTTGACATGGTTCAATTGTCATGATCATTGTGAGAGGAGTATGTGAACCTACAACCATCTTAGCATGTCTAAAAGAAGAGCACACAATTTCTTTGTCCCCTTTAAGCTTAGGCAGCCCACATATGCGATCAAGAGCACTAACACGCGTTAGGTGATCAAAGCCTACGTGACCAAGTCTACGATGCCAAAAATATAAGTCCTTTGAATCATTAGCAACTAGACACCTATGCTTAGAGGAAGACATATCAAAATTAGCTTTAAAAACTCTTCCAAACCAAGACATGTTAAAAATAAGCTCACTATTTGAACTTACAACTTTGCAGCAGTTTTTCTTGAAAATAATTTATAGATTTTCATCTAGCAATTGTGCAACAGAAAGCAAGTTGTATTTCAAATTTTTGATAAGTGCCACATCCTTCAAAGTGTAGTGATAATTTACTCTAACTGAACCCTTAGCAATTATAGGAGTTGAAGAATTATCGGCAAAAGTAACATTCTCTACACGTGACACAAAAGAGAGGGAGGAGAACCAATCTTTGTTACCGGTCATGTGGCGTGAGCAACCTGAATCCACAATCCAAATATTCTCCTTCCTCAAACGTGTAACCTACATAGAAGCACAATATGTCGATGACTCAATACTGGGGTTAGTCAAAAGGCATTTAGGAATCCAGTACTGAGTCACACGACGTGCAGCAGGAAAACACGCGAAAGCTGAGACAAAACATCAGGTTTATGAGTCAAAGTTTGAGATTTTTTATTCTTAACTACTGACCTATAAGGTGTTACTTATGTAGCACAAAAATTAGTAGCTATGGAGGCAAAAATAGAAGGTCCGGAGGTAAACTTTGAATGTTTTTGACTCAAAACAGCAGGTTGTACATTCGGTCCAATATGTGCAGCAAATTTTGCATGAAAGTTATGAGATCTAGCAACCATTCTTTCCCTTTTCTGTTGTTTAGCTAGTCTATAACAAAAATCTATGACATGACCATCTCTACCACAGTAGGTACAATGAAATTTAACTTTGTGTTCATGTCTAGATGAGCAAACAACATTTTTATTTGAAACCGAATGAGACAATACTCCTGTAGATTTGAAAACCACTTCTTTTTGTTTAGGAACTGTTTGAATCAAACCACTTCCTAATTACTTTACAATTTTAGGTGGATGTGCCTTAGCATGAGCATGAGAATCAAAACCTAAACCAGTTTTATCATTGCAAGACTTGGATGAATTCAACAGCAAGTTTAAGTTCTTATTCCCATTACAAAACCGATCAAATGTCGTATGCATGTTATCAAGTATATTGGATAGATCAAGACAATTTTCACATGAAGTTTTTCCTTTTAATTTGCAATTGGAACAATATTTAACTTCATGACAACGTAAAGCATTGTTCAATATAGAGATTTCATTCATAGCATCTCGCAGTTTCTTATCAAGATCATCACAACTAGAACAATGCAAATCAATTTTAGAACAAGAAGCATCTTTTAAGTTTCCAATATTAAGTGCAGTAAGCTTTTTGTTCTTTTCAATTTCAAGTTCAAGTTTATCAAGTGTGGAGGTATGTGCACTTCTTAGGGAGGACAATTGTTCATATATTAAGTCACATGAGGAACAAGAATCATCACTAGGAATCAAGGATTTCAAACGATAAATTTCAGATTCTAGTGACTCAATTTTAACAGCATTGTCCCTAAGCTTTTTGTCTTTTTTCTTAACAATAACAGTGGCACGAGAAATAGCATCACACATTTCTTCGCAAGTAGTACATACCTCTTCATTGTCGCTGTTGTGTTCTGCCTCCTCCATACTTGATCTTGACTTGCCCGCCATGAAGCACAAGTTTGCCAAATCATCTTCATCTTCATCACTTCCAATGTCCACGTTGCTTGAGCCAAGTTCCTGGAGTGCTGAGATAAAACTGCTCACCAATTGACGTTCGGTAAAACCCTTCTTTTTCTTCGTATCTTTTGCAGAAGAGTGCTTCGTTCTTGTTTTTTTTTCATCCCGGGAGGTAGGACCTGAAAGGTTAGGGCAATCTGAACGAAAATGTCCTGTCTTACCACATTCGAAGCATCGTTGAGGTCCGAAGCTTCCTCTCCTTCTAGTTCTCACATTTTGCAATGCTTTTGAGAACTTCGTAGAGAGAAGTGCTTGCTCCTCCTCTGGAAACTCCTCAATCTGTTCAAGGGTTATAGAGGACAACAAAGCAAGTGTACCACAAGATGAAGTTTGACCGGAGCTAGGCATGTCACGTTGAGAAACAAAAGCAATAGACTTGTTGGGGTTCTTACGTGAGATTATATCAATTTCATGAGTTTTTAACTTGGAATATAGCACATCTAGAGTAAGTGAACTCATGACAGTAGATTCACGAATGGATATAACTTTCATCTCCCAAATTGACATGTCTAATGCACTTAACAATTGCCTAGCATTTTCAGCATTTGAAAAATTAACATTCACGCTTCACAAGATGCTGAGAATCTTATTAAAGCGAGCAAAAAGGACATCAATAGACTCACCGGGTTGCATCTCGAAGCACATGTATTCTTTCTTGAACATGTCTTGCCTTACCTCTTTGATCGTGTTGGATCCTTCGTGGTAGTCACAAAGTGCTTTCCACACATCGTATGCAGATCAGAGGTGTGCAACACGGTCGAAGTCGCTTTGTGTCAATCCTTGTATGATCAAGTTCCGAGCCTTGTTGTTGTTGTCGACATCTCTCAGATTTGTAGCTGTAACTTTCGTTTTATGGCACTTCATAAGGCTTGTATACCTTCTCCCATATTGCAAAGCCTTGTGCCTGGATGAAAGCCTCCATGCGTGCCTTCCAAATCTGAAAATCAATACCAGCGAACACACAAGGTTTGGCGGAGTACTTCTCCATGATGATTAGTCAAAAACACGCACAAATCACAAAGATTAGAGCACCGTGGCTCTGATACCAATTGTAGGATCGAAGAGCACGTGAAAATCTAACAGAGGGGGGTGAATGGTAGATTTAAAAATCTTACGCAGCGGAAACAATGAAACCCCAACCCCTTCGGCAAAAAAATGATTTCTTAAAGAAATCGTGTGTGAGACTAATCTAAACATGTTTCACCATGACAAAAGTGATAGATATCAGAGAGAATAAAGTGACAAAGACAACACAACAAGAATCACTCAAATCCGTCGAGAAAAACTCAAGTTATGATCGAAAGATCAAACAAAGGTCAATCTGACCTACCCGAGAAAGAAAAACAGTTCTAGAACGCTGCAAAGAAACTCGTGTTGATCAGAAACCACAAATCCAATGACCGTGTAATTTTGACAAATGATAGATAATAAAGTTGTGAAGACAACCCAAAAAGAATCACGTCAATTGGATCTGTAAAACTCGAGTTATGATAAAACCACCGACAAAAGGTAGTGCTGTCTAGAAACTCGACGAGTAAAACTTGTCTGGAACAAGTCAGACGAACATGGCACAAAAGTTCCTTCAAACTACGAATTTTATTCAATATAACACAGGAGTAACAGCCCCAAAGTCGTGCACCACGAGATCTGGGCTCCCTTGCTTATATAACCAGCTCGAAAGCCAACTCAACTCAAATCAGGAACCTAATCCTACTCTATTCACGAATCGTAACTTTCCATAACTGCGTAGGATTCTTCTATACGCAGATAGAAGCAATCTTAAGACTTCCAAACACCTTAGGAACGTATCCCATATTCCTAAACAACTCAAATTCGTGAACCACACAAAATCCTATTATAACCAACTCAAATCTTTCCATATTTGAGTCAAACCGGACTCAGCCGCAGCCTGAGTCCATAACCTAGTCGGTTGGACCTTTCCGACCAACTCTTTACGTTCACATCTCTTCATCACGTCTCGGAACCATGTAGCCACATCCATGCACTCCTTGTACATGTGCAAACATCTTCCAATGACGTCCACGATACCTTCACATGCATTGTTCTTGATTCAATCATGTTGTGCAACCTCCTGATCAGCTCAACCACAATTCCTCCTGAATTTGGTTGTTGGAACCTCATCTCCTCCCTGAGACTAGTCCAATGGATCCCATCATCAGTCATGTCTTGAACTCAAGCAACACCTGCACATGAACAAACAACCAATCCATACGAGCCCAAGTTCTCGACTTGACTCAAGTTAGTTCCGAACACAACACCTTACGTGCGAACCTCACATAAGCATGTTGCAAAACCACAGTAACACGATATCATTCATGTCAACCAAAAATGCACCAAAGACTTAGCAAATGAGTACTAAGCACTCTTTCCAGAGATGTAAAGCAAGTACGAAACATTGCAAATGAAAAACAGAAGCATTGCGGTCAAGTTCCGGACCTTGCCAGAGCAACCCGGACCTTGAGCTGGAGCTAACAAAAGCTAGTAGAACCTAGCGACCAAGCTCCCGCCGGAGCTTACAAAACTAGTCGAACCTTAATAAAAAGGTGTTTTGGTGATATTCAAAACTTTTAACGTCAAATAAAGTGTATTCACTACAAGCCAATGTATTCAGCACACATAGGTCTTACACAATGCCACGAACTAGTGAATCGTGACATAAGATCCTAATGCAACGATTGTGTTCCGTGGTGATAGATGCTAATGCCACGAACTAGTGAATTGTGGTAATAGATTCATGGCGATAGATCCTAATTACACGAACTAGTGAATCGTGGCAACAGATCCTCATGCAACGATCGTGTTCCGTGGCGATAGATTCTAATGCCACGAACTAGTGAATCGTGGCAACAAATTTTTGGCGATAGATCCTAATGCCACGAACTAGTGAATCGTGGCAACAGATCCTAATGCAACGATTTTGTTCCGTGGCGATAGATGCTAATGCCACGAACTAGTGAATCGTGGCAACAGATTCATGGTGATAGATGCTAATGCCACGAACTAGTGAATCGTGGCAACATATTCATGGCGATAGATGCTAATGCCACGAACTAGTAAATCATGGCAAAAGACCAAGCTTACTGCAACGATTTAGTATTTTTTGCAGTACAATCGTTGCAACAGGGTGGAATCCTTGTAGTGGTACTTGGATCCGTGAGTCATCCAAGTCACCGTTTCTTCCCCATCACTAGCAAAGTGGCACGTCGCATAGAACTGTGCGATGACCTCATCATTCCAATTGTTCCTGAAGGCGAAGAGGTCCTTCAATCGATGCCTCTCGACTGCCTCGACCACCTCAACAAAAGGTGAGCAGCCCTTCTTCTCGAAATGCACCCAATTGATCCACTGGTTGCGCACCATAGGGGTCTTCATCGGAAGATATACAGACTTGTAAAAGTCTGCATGGAAGTTACTCCAAAACCTCCCATCAGCAGCTTGCTTGGGA
Organism: Tuctoria greenei; assembly: GCA_036927565.1. Taxonomy (NCBI): domain Eukaryota; kingdom Viridiplantae; phylum Streptophyta; class Magnoliopsida; order Poales; family Poaceae; genus Tuctoria; species Tuctoria greenei. Next base: position 65,499,756 of record JAYESD010000006.1, read on the forward strand.
CGGCTGTAACAATCCACATTTCAGAACTTTGCAGCCGTGTTGCTTCCCTTTCCATTGAATCTTTCCTCTGCGGGATCCCGGGCCCCTTCCCTTAAAGCTGACAGCTTTAGGGGGCCAATCGGGCCCATCGCAATCCCTTTGCCCTTGCCCTTGGCTTGACGTCACTTGCTGAGCTAGGGCCTCCTCCAACATACGCCTTGGAGGCAGGCTTCTTTGCGAGCACTTTTCATCGAGCCTGGGGAGGAGAAGTAGTTGGCTCGGACGGGCGCTTTTGGCGCTTCTTACTTAGGTCTGTCGAGGACCAAAGCACGACTTCATGGTCCATCTCGGCCTCGAAATCAGAGATTTCTTCATTGGTGCTCGACATTGTCCTGAGAATGGATTTCACAAGGTATTGATGAGAATAGATGACAAGGAATTGCATTGAGGAATTAAGAAGTTAGGGTTGAGTTCAGAAAACTCGGACTAGTCCGGTGTACAGGTACGGACTAGTCCAGTTGACCGGACTTGTCCGTGCATGGACCGGACTAGTCCGGTGTTCAACCTCTAAAACCCTAACTATGAGACAAATGGTGATTCCTAATGCACAACTAGCTTAGCATCAACGTAATACATCAAGGAAGCAGGTATATGGTGGAAGGAGCCAAGCTAGTTGATCACAAACGAAGGAAATAGTAATTTATAGGGTTTGGGAGGAAAATTTACCGAAATTGCTCGTTTCTCAGAGATGTAGGGGTTGAAGGAGTGGACAAGTACGTGGTCTTCAATCCCTACGCGATGAAGGTCAGTTTCCACCCAAACTTGTGAAGTTTTGATGGAGGAATCAACAAATCGCCTTGGGGAGCTCGAGCGTGGATAGAGAAAGCTTGAGGCAAGTGTGGGGTGAGGAAGATTAGGGTTTGGCGGCAGCTAGGGTTATGGACACAAAAAATTGGACTTGTCTGAAAATAATAGGACTAGTCCGAACGTTTCCAGAGCCTATATCGGACTAGTCCGTGGTGTGCCGGACTAGTCCGGCCTAACCGTCACACTACGGACTAGTATGCACGGGCGGACTAGTCCGGGCAACCACAAACAAGTCCGTGGTCACCAGGGAAGAATAGCTTAGCCCATTCGTATATATTCGAAGGTACTTATTTAGAAAGTAGGGAGGCAAAGCAAATCACATGATCTTGATGAATATGATCAGTAAGCATTCAACAATCAGCAATGATCATAATTCACCAAGATCTAGTAATTAACATAGTTTTTTCGGAAAAATTGAGAGAGATGATTTTTACAACACAATCACTGAATTTTGAAGATAGCATTCAGGTACACAAGATTTCAAGTGGCTTGGTGAATATATCGGCTAGTTGCTTTTCGTTATTGACATGTGAAATGGCTATATCTCCCTTCATTGAATGGTCTCTCAAAAAGTGATGCCGTATGTCTATGTGTTTGGTCCTAGAGTGCTCAACGGGATTATGGACAATTTTAATGGCACTCTCATTGTCGCAAAGGAGTGGAATACGGTTCATATTGTAACCGTAATCCCTTAGAGTTTGTCGCATCCAAAGGAGTTGTGCAACAACTCCCAGCTGCAACATACTTCGCTTCGGACGTGGATAAGGCAATGGAGTTTTGTTTCTTGGAGGACCAAGAAACAAGTGATCTACCTAGAAATTGGCATATACTGGAGGTACTTTTTCTATCTACTTTGCATCCGGCATAATCTGCATCGAAGTAACCAATGAGATTGAATTTGGAACCTTTGGGGTATCAAAGGCCTAGGTTTGGTGTATGAACTAAATACCGCAAGATTCTCTTAACGGCTGTCAAATGACACTCTTTTTGGTTGGCTTGAAATCATGCACACAAGCATACACTCAACATGATGTCTGGCCTAGATGCACATAAGTAGAGTAGAGATCCAATCATGGAGCAATATACCTTTTGATCGACGTTTGGTCCATCTTCATTGAGATCCAAGTGGTCATTCATTGCCATGGGAGTCTTTATAGGCTTCGCCTTGTCCATTCCAAACTTCTTGAGTATGTCTTGAGTGTACTTAGTTTGGCTTATGAACGTTCCTTCTTTTTGTTGCCTCACTTTGAATCCCAAGAAGTACATTAGCTCTCCCATCATAGACATCTCAAACCTATCTGTCATAATCTTACTAAATTCCTCACAAAAAGATTTGTTAGTTGAACCAAAGATAATATCATCAAAATAAATCTGACAAATAAAGAGATCATTGTCTATGTTCATTGTAAACAATGTATAATCTTCTTTACCGATCTTAAAACCATTTTCAATTAAGAAATCTCTAAGACACTCATACCAAGCTCAAGGAGCTTGTTTGAGGCTGTAGAGAGCCTAACGCAGTTTAAATACATGGTCGGGGAAATCTTCATCTTCAAATTCGGGGGTTGCTCGACATACACCTCCTCCTTGATTGGTATGTTTAGGAAGGCGCTTTTCACATCCATTTGATAGAGCTTGAAATCATGGTGAGTAGCATATGAAAGTAATATTCTAATAGACTCAAGTCTATAGCTATGGGAGCAATGGTCTCATCGAAATCCAATCCTTCGACTTGTGAATACATTTTGGCCACAAGTCGTGCCTTGTTCCTTGTCACCGCCCCGTATTCGTCTTGTTTGTTGCGGAAGACCCATTTGGTGCGGACTACGTTGGACTTGGGTCTTTCGAATAGTTCCCACACCTCGTTCAGTTTGAAATTGTTGAGTTCTTCTTGCATGACCACTACCCAATCTGGATCATTTAATGCATCCTCAACCCTGCGCGGTTCCAAAAAGGATACAAACGAATAGTGCTCACAGAAATTAGCTATACGAGATCTAGTAGTTACTCCCTTTTGGATGTCACCGATGATGTTGTCGACTGGGTGATCCCTTTGAACGCATTGGTGTACTCTTGGGTGTGGCCCTTGGTGTCTTGAATCTTCATGGTCATCTTCTTCTCCCCCTAGATGGTTGCCTTCATTGACTTGTTGATCATTTTCGTCTTCTTGAGGTTGATCTTGTATGGAAGATCCCCCTTGATCGTTGGCCTCCTCTTGTGGTTCATTTTCCTCATGTATATGTAGAGGTGGTTCTTGTGGTCGAACTTCACCCAATGCCATTCTCCTCAATGTTTGGCAAGGATCTTCTTCTCTATCTAGCACGCATGAATCAACTTGCTCCTTTTGGGAGCCGTTAGTCTCATCGAACACTACGTCACGTGCTACTTCAACAATTCTGGAGGTCTTGTTGAAGACACGATAGGCGTAAGAGATCGAATCATAACCAAGCAAGAAACCTTCATCGAACTTCGAAGTGACCTTTGAAGTCCTAGGCTTCTTGTTCAAAATATAGCATTTGGAACCCAAGACTCGAAAATATGAAATATTAGGCTTGTTACAGGTGAGTAGCTCATAGGATGTCTTCTTGAGTAGTCAATGAAGATAAAGTCGATTTATGGCGTGGCAAGCAGTGTTGACCGCTTCCGCCAAAAATCGATCCGAGGTCTTGTACTCATCGAGCATTGTTCTCGCAATCTCTATGAGTGTTCGGTTCTTCCTTTCGGCAACTCCGTTCTGTTGAGGGGAGTAAGGTTCTGAAAATTCATGCTTTACGCCTTCTTCATCTAGGTACTCCTCAACTTGTGTGTTCTTGAACTCCGTACCATTGTCGCTTCGAATGTTCTTGATCGTCAATGAAAGCTCATTTTGAGCACGCTTGAAAAAATTCTTCAAGATTCCTTCTGTTTCTCCCTTATCATGTAAAAAGAAAACCCAAGTAAAGCGAGAAAAATCATCAACAATCACTAAACCATATTTGTTACCACCGATGCTTATGTAAGCAATTGGACCAAATAAGTCCATGTGAAGTAGCTCGAGCGGTCTTGTTGTAGTCATGACGTTCTTAGCAGGATGGGGTGCTCCAACTTACTTCCCGGCTTGACACGCGCTACAAGGCCTGTCTTTCTCAAAAACAACATCCTTCAAACCTCGAATGTGATCGCCCTTGAGCAGTTTTTGAAGAATCCTCATACCAACATGCGCTAGCCATCTATGCCATAGTCAACCCGTGTTGTTCTTTGCAATCAAGCATGTGTCAAGTTCGACTTTATCCTTGTTAAAGTCAACAAGGTAAAGCTTTCCCTTTAACACACCCTTGAATGCAATGGAACCATCACTCTTTCTAGAGATGGTCACACCCTCATTAGTGAACAAACAATTATAAACTTTGTGACATAATTGAGATATGGATATCAGGTTATAATCTAAGGAATCAACATGTAAAACATGAGAAAGAGTACGTTGAGATGATATGGCAATTTTACCGGTATCGGACACCTTTCCTTGACTGTTGTCTCCAAAATAGATGCCCTCGCTTGGATCCTCATTTTCTTCATACTCAACGAACATCCTTCTTTCTCCGGTCATATGGTTGGTGCAGCCACTATCTAGCACCCATTTAGACCCACCAGAGGAATAGGCCTACAAAAACAAATTATGCCTTGGTTTTAGGTACCCAAGCTTGCTTGGGTCCTTTTAGGTTAGTCATAAGGGATTTAGGCACCCACACATGAGATTTGGTGTTCTCATTGCGTGGCACAACATAATGAGCATAAATCTTACCAGAATTATTTCTCAATAAAACATAAGATGCATCAAAGGTTCTAAAAAGCAACTTTTGTTGTTTATATACAGGACTAGTCCGAGAGATCGGACTAGTCTGGAGAACCGGACTTGTCTGTGTCCCGACCGGACTAGTCTGGTGATCATGTGTGTTGGATGTGTTAACTTTGGATTTTCCATTTTGAGAGGGTCTTATCTTTACAAAGATAGTGCTTTCCTTGTTATTCTTATGGCTTCTAGCATTTTGCTTTTCACCATAGGAATACCCAATGCCATATTTGATATTAGGAGGTCTTGTGGTCAAGTATGCACCACGTGCATATTTGACCTTCTCCTCATCAAATATGCCACTTTGGGCAAGATGCTTATCCATGGTAGAGGTTGACTTTCCTTTCAAGCTGGTGTCAACTTTACCACATGAACAAGTAATGATAGCTTCAGTTTTAAGTGGTTGAGAAGGTGAGCTTATAGAGGATGAAGGGTCACCTTGCTTGAGTGACTCAACTTGTACTTCAAGGATCTTGTTAACCTTGATTAGGTTAGCAAGTTCATCCTTGATTGTAGTATCTGAGTCGCTTAACTACAAGCAAGCTTCCTTGCTTGAAGCCAACTCAAGCTCTAGTGACTTTCTTCGCTCCTTTTCATGCTCCAGAAGCTTGTCAAGTTCAACATATTCCTCCTGTTGGGAGATAATCATGTATTCTTGACGGTTTATCAGCTTCTCCTTCTCAACAAGTTGATCAAGTAGAGATTTCATTTTCGCGGTTGTTTTCTTATCTAAGCCAATGAGCATATCTTCATTATTGCTGACAATTTCACTATCACTAGAATAGGAATGCAAGGAAGATGGTTTGGCTCTTACCTTGCGTTTACCTTCCTTTGCCATGAGGCAAGTGCCATTCCCCTTCCATGCGCCGAGAGTGGGGAATAGAGTGGACTTCTTGGATGTCTTCTCGATGGCTATGCTAGCCATCTCCTCTTCTTCTTCGGATGAGGACTCATCATTTGAGTCCCACTATTTCCCTAGATGCGCTTGTTCATCTTGCTTCTTCTTCTTGATGAATTTCTTGGGTTGAGTCTTCGTTTCTTTGGTCTTTTTCTTATTCTCTTCATATGGGCAATCAACTATAAAGTGGTTATACTCACCACTGTTATAGCATGTCCGCCTTAACTTTGGTCTTGATTTTTCCTTGTACTTCCCTTCACTTGATTTTGCCCCTTGTCTTTTCTTCATCATTCTTTTGAATTTCTTCATGAATAGTATCATGTCATCTTCATCCAAGTCGCAGCTCTCATCATCACCGTCTTCTTCTAGTTGAGCTTCTCGAGCTTCTTTAGACAAGGGCTTGAGAGTGGACTTCAAAGTGACCCCTTTCTTCTTTGTTGAGGTGAGATCGGCAATCTCCTTAACATGCTTGGCCTGCTTTTCCATCATCTCAAAGTTGATGATTTTCCCAAGTAACTCATCCGGGGTCATCTTCTTGTACCTAGGGCTTTCTCGTATCATCGAGCACAAGGTGACATTGCGAGGCATGAAAGCTCTAAGAATGAGCTTCACCACCTCCTGGTCGTTCCACTTCTTGCTTTCGTATGCTCGCACCTTGTTAATGAGTGTCTTTAGTCGGTTGTACATGTCTTGTGGCGACTCATCTTCTTTGATGGCGAATCTTTCCAACTCGCCTTCAATCATCTCGATCTTTGCTTCTCGTACATGACGGTCGCCTTCATGTGCGGTTTGCAACATATACCATATCTCCTTTGCGATCTCGAGTCCATCCACCTTTGTGAACTCATCCCGACTAAGTGATGAGGTGATGACTGCAGCAGCTTGGGCATTTCGATGGATTGCTTGCTCTTGGCTAGGTGTGAGCTCCTCCTCATCATCCGGGATATCTATTTATGTGCATACTATGTGCCACAAACTTGTATTGAGAGAAATCAAATGCATTTTCATGTTTTGCCTCCACATCGAGTAGTCATTGCCGTCAAAGTGTGGGGCTTTTCCAAGTGGAATAGATAGATAATGATTGTTGTTAGAATTTAGGCGATCATAATTAAAAGGATATCGACAGTAGTCGGTGTGACTACTCCCCTTCTTCTTCTTCTCGTCTTCAATCTTCACATTTCCCTTGGAGAGGGTTTTTTTTCTTAGGAGCACCTTAAGTTCCAGCATCTCCTCATCGTCATCCTCGAAGTCTTGAATGTCCTCGAGGAGCCTCTCCAATTTTTGGTTCTTTTCTTCTTCAACCTTCTCTTGGTTGACGCTCTTGTGTACGTCCTTCATGTCCGACATGATCTCTTCGAGCGATTAGTCTCCTTTTGAAGAGTTCCGCTCTGATACCAATTGAATGTGGCCTAGAGGGGGGGTGAATAGGCCTTTTTGAATTTTGTCAGAACTTGCAACACTTAACAACCAGATCAAATCTTGAGATATCGGACTAGTCCGATCGAGTGCGGACTTGTTCAGTGGTACCGACTAGGTTGATCGAATTGGATCAATTATCTTGATCCTAGGATGTATGCAGCGGAAATATACTTGTAATTGAAGTGTTACAAAACTATGAACTATGATGTACTACAAGTTAATCTTATATTCAATGTTTCAACGTAAAACGTAAAGTAAACAAGATTGATTGAAACCATAGATTGATATTAAGTGTAAGAATGATGTGAGCAAAGTAAGAACACAGACACTTTATCCCGTGGTTCGGTTCCCACAGAGGCAACCTACATCCATGTTGAGGAGTCCACAAAAGGACTGTGTCTTCTCCAACCCTACCCTCGTTAGATCGCCACAGAGGCCAATCCTCTTCACTAATCACAAAGGGAAAATAACCAAGTTCAAGGGGCCTTCTCACAAGTTGAGGGCTCCCCAAGATTACAATATGAACACCACCAAGAACACACACTTAATATCACAATGAAGACCACAGGAGTGTGTTAGTGAATCAAACCAAGAGCTCAATGAGTGATGAACCGTGTCTCTCCAATGATCCAAAGTGTATCCTTAAGGGATTAATCTTTCTTGCGTTTGATTTCATGGAGAGAGGTGTTTTCTAGGCTCTTTGAAGGTGTGACGGCGCAGGGGGTCGAGAGATGTTAAAGATGGGCAGTGTACACCTATTTATATGGGGTTCCCAGAAGTTACCGTTAGGGTTTAGAAAGATCGGACTAGTCCGTAGTGGACACTGGACTAGTCCAGTGTGCTGCGTGTAGCAAACCCTAGGTGTCCCGAAATTTCGGACTTGTCCGATTTTGGTTCTGGAAATCTTAGTACTAGCCTGATAAATATCGGACTTGTCCGGATATGTGAAACCCTAAGTGAATTTGGAACAAGTCCGCACTTGGAGGACTTGTCCGATTTAGGTCAGAGGGTTTTCGGGCTAGTCCGAGCTAATATCGGACTTGTCTGATTGACATCAGAAAGATATCGGACTAGTCCGTTGGGTTGTTGGACTTGTCCGATTTTGTGCAACTTGTGAAGTGTTTGGGAACTAGTCCGCACTGGGGAGGACTAGTCCAATTCTAGTCAGAGAGATATCGGACTAGTCCGGGGTGATATCGGACTAGTCCGGTCAGTAAAAAACTGGACTGTGAGGACAAGTCCGCATTGTGAGGACTTGTCCAATCTTGTGCATAAAGATATCAGACTAGTCCGGGTTCAATCGGACTAGTCCGGTCCTGTATAAATTTTTGCAATGTGTGAATTATTTGTGCTTGAGCTCTTGGGATGTGTTTTCTTAACACACTCCATACACAATGATCTACTACACTTGTTTCTTGAGCTCTTCTCCGCATTGCTCCTCATTCTCCTTTCTTTTGGGCACTTTGCTCATTTTCTCATTAGAACCTGTGCTCATCTCAACAAAGTGGTTAGGATCTCATTTTCTTGTCATAAATCAACCAAAACCCACAAGGGATTCCTAGATGCACTTTCACTAGTCTATGTTGTATTCAACTTATGGTAGAGAAGATGGGGTTTAACAAAGTTGATTTGGGGCAATGGGATTAGGAACTTCATTATGACCCTTATGTAGAGCAAACACACTCATGTCATAATCTAATGAAGACAGAACATACTGAAGCTGGGATTTATGTAGTAGTCTGCAGATATCATAAAAAAAAGTTTCAGCAAAGTTTCAGCTAAATATATGACATTATGTGGTCTATAAATATCCATAAAGCATTATGCTTCACTAAATTTTTCTGGGCAAACTGTAGATTTTTCATGTCTCAAAGTTATTTGTCCATAAAATGTTACTCACATGGAGTCCAACAAAATTGAGTTCACATTTTTCTAAGCTTCCTAGAGGGAGATATGATTTTTACAAGCTTGACACATTTTCTGATAAAGTTTCTGTTCATTTTTGAATTTTCAATGGACATTTAGCTTTGGAACACAATTAGACACAGAAAATATAGTCAAATGAACTGAAAATATTTACTGGAGATCAAGGATATTTGGATGAGCATTATGACCAAAATTGGGAAATTTTCAATTATCAGAACAGTGGGAATTAATTTCCGAAATAATTTGTTTACAGGAATTAATTCTACAAATACTGGGTCTCTCATATAAATAAAGTTGCATCATTGCAAAGTACATGTCATTAGGAGTCTACAAGAATTTATTTGGGAATTTTTGAGAAAATACTAGGAGATCCTGATTTTTGAAGTTTGAATGGCATTTGGATTTATTTTCTCAATGGAAATGGGTTTTTGAACTTTGGATGGGCCCACCGTTTGAACTTAGCCAGCGGGGATGAGGCAACACCGAGGGCCACAGCCTCAGGTGCATCGCTGCATTGGATCCAAAAGGCCGCAGAGGATCAAGTAAACTTTAAACAAAGAGACCGACATGTGGGCCCTCATGTCGGTTGTCTTCCACCTCCAGATAGGGGCCCCAGCCGGCAGCGCCCTGGCGGAGCGCGTCTGTTCCGTGGCCGTAATGTGATCTCCGGCGAGAGGAGATGGGGCATTATGGCCCTAAGTCGACGAGCAACCCACTGGGCAAATCGACGACTTGCCAAGGTGGTCGGAAAATGGCAGCGTCAGCGCGGCGGCAGCGAGCTTTGTCGGACCTGGAAGAAGCCGCACCGAGGGAATCAAAGTGGCACAGATTTAGACCCTACGGCATCCTGGGATCAAGGGGAGGATGGAAATGGACAGCAAATTGGTTGAAATAGCTCGCAGCCCCGAGTTCGACAGTGAACAAGGGATTTTTCTATGGCGTCTAGGAAATCCAGTTGCCTCGCTTGATTAGTCGATGATTCTGGCTGGTTCTTGATCTAGGGGGTGTGTGAGGGCGTCTCGAACATATTTTCCAACTGATTTAAAGTATGGTTGCACGTTGAGACCGAATTAACATCACAAACTAGCAAGATTGCTATGAAGAACTCCTCGGAATATCTTGAAATAAGAGGTGGATGTGCAATGACATGCTATGAAACTATGCAGGAACAACCTACATATTATGGCACACCTTTTTGCTCTTGGGAGCCGAACGAGACGGTGGCTGTAGCACCGAGAACACGTCGGTGTTGCTCAAGGACAGAGGACATCGACGTCGGGTGGTGCGCAAACGTCTAAATCCTCAGTGGAGAAGCTTGGACTGGCACCAAAACTTACCAAACAGTTGTGCAAGCCACCAGTGAAGATCAAAGCACAAAGAATGGTGATCAAAACTTGCCGTGTTGCAAGAAATCGGCCAAGGTTCGAAGAGCACACCGTTGAGTAAGCTTTTCCGTTAGAGAAGCAAAAACTGAGCAAGTCTCCACTCTGCTCAATAGAGGAGGATAAGGAGGAGAGGTTTGACTGGTGAGGAAGCTTGTGAGCTGGTTTCACATGGGCAAAGGTGGCAAGAACGGGTGCTCTGCACCAGGCGCAAGAAACAGAGAGATGGATAGACTCTGTTTGAGCCTTGGCCATATGATAGGTGGGTCCCACTCTTTTCCCCCTCTGGTCAATTAATTCCTCTACCAATGTTGCTCCAAAAATACTAGATATTTGTGGGGAGACTAAATCAATTATGTAGAACTCGAATCTGAAATCCAAAGCCTCATTTTATTAAGTTTCATTCAAATTTGATTTTGAGTTCAAAGGGATTTCAATGCACTTATTGAAATAAATAGTCATTGGCCTTCAAAAATTATGAAAATTTGCAAGTTGGCTATTTGAAATCTAGTGGACAACTCCATTTCATATTTTGACAATGTTTGCGTTGGAGCTACATTTGAATTTTTAAATCCCTCATTTAGGGTTTGAGCTAATTTGATTTTTCCTCTGCCATTTTGATTTCTTCTCCTCATGCTTAAAGTTATTTCTCCTAATTGAACTTTACACTTTGAAATTTGGGATTTTACACCATGAGTATTGCCACAGGTATCATATTTATCCCAAAGGAAGGAGATGGTGTAATGTAACTTATGATCAAGATATAGTTGATAATATGGGTAGTGTGATACACACCTAAACAATCTACTCCTAGAGATAAGGTAGTCCTAGTGAGAGTTAAACTATGAAAGGGCCATTCCAAATGTGCTTCTAATATACATATGCATAGCCTAAGTAATTTACATATGGATATGCTAGTGGTAAATACTATGGCTTAGTGGTTCAACATATCAGGCATGGGTTTACCTCTAGCAAAACAAAAACAATTCCCGCTAAAAGCTTGTGGCATAGCTAAACGTGGGGGAGTACAAAGAATGGACATGTCTGTTACCTCCTATTTCCTACCCCTAGAACCTCTGTATCTACGAGACATGCAATGCTACTTAACTATCTAATCACCACTTACATGTTAAGTAAATACCATAGGATCCCGGGTACAATTACCATCCTAAGGCAATGACTAACCTAAACATTGTTGAACCAATGTTGGAAACAAGCACTATGTTATTCATACTAACATGTTTACATCATACCTAATTAGACTATAGTGGAGGTCTATAGTGTTTATGATAACATAATAACATTACTATACTATCATAAGAACAACTAAACCTAGCACATACATGGGTTCACAATCAAACAAGAAACGCTTCACCCAAGCATATGAGTAATAAAAGATTAATGATATTAATAAGCATAATAAAATACCTTTCCTAATATGGACTTGGGACCAAAGGCTCCTCTCTACAGCCTAAACTCCAGTAAGGACTTGGAAGAAGTGTGTATACACGAGAATGATGCTCAAGTGGTGTGTGTTGAGAAGTGTGGGATGATGATCCTATTTATACATGAAGTTTAGTCAGTTCCCGTCACTAATTACACGTGAAGGGTCAGAACCGCCTTTAGAGAGCCACAGGGAGTCAATACGTGGAAGGAGATCGGGTTCTGCGCCAGGAAGCCAGGGTTCAGCCGACCCTTTCCTTGCTCCTCCCGCGTTGTGCTTTCTCCTTGAGCCTGGTAGGTGGGCCATGTGACCACTTCTGGGTGATACATTATTTGATTCCCTAGTATGCTCCTGTAAGTGGGCCATTTGATCTTTGTGCTGCCACATGTTGGCATTTGATTGGTTGGGAATGTGTATTTCAGGATTCCTCCCCTGGATTCACCTCAATTCCGTACAAACTGCATGCATAATTCTTTCCATGTACAAGTGGAACTAGGTTATTTCTAAAAGCAATGCATGTAAGAAATATCTACTCCATCACATAATTGAGATATATTGACGGTCAAAACTGGTACTTAACGACCATCAATAGGGCTTACGACCGGATCCACGACAAGGGGGGAATGCCCGGGCTGCAGGATGAGGTCGGGATGGTCCGATCGGTCGAAGGTGACCACCGTCTTCAATCATCCGAGGAACATCGGGATGGCTCGGCGGTGATGTTGACCTCTCGGGTTGTCAGCTTCTGCTTGCGATGGCTCTTGTAAGCTGGCTCCCCCCAAACATCATGAGACAACCCTTCAGCATGGGGACGGCCGGCTCGTTGGGCTCAAGGATGGATTCAGCGAGCTTCTTGCCTTTGTCGTCGTGGCATTCAACTCCTTGCTAAGGAAGCGCTTCAAGAGGGCATAGTTCTTGAGGGCATGCCTGACCGGATAGACGTGGTTGGGGCATGGCTTCTTGAGGAGCTTCTCTAAGTGGTACATTTGTGCCGCGGTCGGCCTCTTACTTTTGTGGCATTCGACGGCCAAGACCAGATTTGAGCCACTCTCAGACGGGTGCTGGTGCTTGTTAGTGCTTGCCTTCTTCTTCTTCTTCTTCTTCTCGCTTTTGCAGGGCACCTCCTTCTTCCCTTGTAACACCGTGATTTTCATCCATCATGCATTGCATACATTCTTCTACATGTTTAACCTAAAGAAACATAAAAGGAACAAGATTAATATTAATTTAGGACATAACAACAATTTAAAACTGTCAGGGTGCGGACTTGTCCAGCCATAACCCGGATTAGTCCGGTTACCCTATTTTTCTGCAGAAAAATTCAATTTCTTTTAGAGCCCGGACTTGTCCAACACAATGTGCGGACTTGTCCGGTTTCGTCTTTGATGTTTGTCCGGACTTGTTCGTGGTCCAAGCGTACTAGTCCATTCCTTGTTGATTTTTAGTCCGAAAAACCTTTTCTTTGCTATTTCGAACTGTCTAGCCTAATACCTCACACTTGTCCAATTTTGTTTCTGTTCTAAATCAGACTTGTCCGGAGCAACAATGGACTTGTCCAAAAATGTCTCTATTCCAAAACGGACTCATCCGTTGATTTCTCTCTTCAATATCGGACTAGTCCGACCTCTAGCGGACATGTCCGGTGCACCCGACTCGGATTCAATCTTTTCCTTCATGAATTGTCATTGGGTAATTACCTTAATGGGGCTCAATAACGTTGTGCTCAACCCCTATGGAGCCCATATGGGACCCCTACACGGCCTCCAACACCTTAAACTCAAAAATCCATCAAACCCTACCACCTCTACCTCTATATAAACAACCCACCACCACAACTTTTGACCTCTTTGCCACAATTGAAGAAACCCTCAACCCTAGTTCGTGGGAGCCGCCATCAAGAGAAGTTGCAGCAGCAAGGAGGAGGGGGAGAACATGAAGGGCGATCAATCAAGCAAGTTCTTCATTGACTTTTCGTTCTTCATCACCACTTCACCCTAAACTTGACTTCATCAAGCCCTAATCGTCAAGATCCAAGTGTTGCACCCAATTCTTGAGCTTTGGATCTCTAAACACGTGGTACACCCTCTACATCCAAGTTTCATCGTCAATTCAACCTCAATTCTCGTTGATCAATAAAACCCTAGTTCACAAGTTCTGATCAGGGCAGACTAGTCCGACCCCTGAAACTGGACTTGTCCAGCCTCTAAATCTGAATTGTGCTGAATTAGGTCCAAATTGACTCGAATCAACTCAAAACCTGTTCAAACTTGTTAAGCACCAATATAACTAGTTAGTCAACATTAATAGAAACTTATTAACAAGTTTTACCACATAATTGCATTAATCATGCATGTCATGGCATATTGAGTAATAAATGAGCATTTATTGATTGTAATGGTTGTTTTGTACATCTATTGCGCGGAATAGAAGGTGTTGCGCTAGAGGGTGCTATCGTGGACCTCCAGTACCAGAGCTTCGAAGATTTTGACCCAAACCAAGCTCAAGAGCAAGGCAAGTGTCCTTGATCATTTTGATCCTGTTTTTAAATGTCTTGTTTACAAAACTGCATGCTTGTGTCAATTTGACGGGAAATCCACTTATAGGTGTTTACTAGACTTTTTGACCATCCTTGTCACTTGGAATACATTGTAGAGTGTCGGGAAGGGCTTTTTAACTTTTTGCTTCACTCTAATTAATTGGGATGGGAAGACAACCAAAATTCTTAATCATGATTTCATGAACCTATGGATGATGTATATTGATGAATATGGTTAAATGGTAATGTGGGACTTGGGAGATCTAAGCAAGCCTAGTTTGTGGATTGGGTTGGATGTTATGGTGGGTTGCATGCCATAGGTCTAAGGACCGGTTCATGCGAGAATAAGCCAGGACTATAGTGCCACACAAGGCCAAGTATGGGTGCGACTTAATCAATTAATTAGAAGTATTACCAGCATTGAGTCGGATCATTTGGAGGAGCGGCGAATGGGAGTCGGTTGGGATTGCAATAGTGGCGGGACTGCCCTTGGATCCGAACGGCACAAGAGGGGGCCCTTTATTGGATGTGCTCAGTTGGAGGCATCACCACCGGTGAAACCTTAGTGGGTCTCAATATGCTGGTAGTCTCTTTGTAAAGGTTATTTTGTGATCTCTTGGCCATACACCTAAGGAAGTGTAATTGGCATAAGGGAGGTTTTCTTTTGTCGCCGACGAGTGACAAAATCACGAACTTCTAGGTAAAGTGGTACACCGTCTACAGAGTGTTAAAAACTATCATGATAGCCATGCTCCTGGTTATGAGCACCTGGACTTCCATGATTAGAGTGGAACTTGGGATTTGGTTTGGTTATGGTAATGATTGTGGTTATGGTTATGGATTGGATGGTGATAATTGGATATGGTTAATGGTGATGGTAAGAACATGGTATATGGATGATTAATGAATAATGGATATGAATTATTATGTTTATTGGGGATATAATGGGATAAATTTCACATAGACATAGTATGATGCCTTTCATATGTTTTAAATGTACTTTTATGCAAATATCCATTATTTATTATCAATCCCTTGTTTAAGCTACATGTCATTATTTTCCACACTTGTTGAGTACGATATGTACTTGTAACACCCTCATTTTCATGCATCATGCCTTGCATGCACTCATATACATGTTTAACATTAACCCACATAAAGAGGAACGAGATTAAAATTTATTTGGAGCATTTAAAATTGATTTGGAACAAAACCACACTTAAAATGCAGGAAAGTGCGGACTAGTCCGATTTTACTGAGGACTAGTCCGATTTCTCTCTGACTAAAAATGGACTTATCCGTTTTTGCTGCGGACTTGTCCGATTTTGTGCGGACTAGTCCGATATTCCATGAATCCTTGAAAATTTGCAAAGTATCTGAACTTTTCCGGACTAGTCCGGTGTTCCAGCAGACTTGTCCGATTTCCTCTCTGTTTAAAGTCGGACTTGTCCGATTTTTGGCCAGACTTGTCCGATTTCCTCTCTGGACGACTTCGGACTAGTCCGGTCCTTTCTGGACTTGTCCGATATTTCGCGACTCCGAGTTGATCTTTTGTTTTACAACTTGTTTCTTTGGTTTCATGTTAAGTGGGCCTAGGGACGTCGTGCCTAACTCTTATAGAGCCCATGTGGGACTCTAAACCGGCCCCTACTCCTCTCAAACTCGAAATCCATCTAACCCTAGCCTCCACCTCTATATAAACAACCCCACCCCTTGGCTTGACATCTATTTGCCACTTTTCCACCCCACCCAAACCCTAGTTCATGGAGAGCCACCACCAAGTAGGCAGGAGAATATCCCAAGCAAGGAGGAAACGAAAGTGGATCAAGATCTCCATCAAGCTTTCGTTCTTCATCACCAATTCATCTCCAAGTTCATCACCAACCCTAGATCACCAAGATCCAAGTGCTACCTCTAAGTTTCATGATTCATTGGAGTCCTAAACACCTGGTATACCTTCTATTATCTTTTCCTTACGTGAATTCAACACCTAATCTCCAAATTTATGTCGATCTAGAAAACCCTAATCTGCTGATCTCGCAAAGTGCAGACTTGTCCGGTCCCTAGTGGACTAGTCCGATTTCCCTGGATAAATTGTGTTGAATTAATTCCAAAAACTGACCTAATCAACTCCAAACCTGTATAAACTTGTTCAAATCTATTAGAACTAGTTAGTGATCATTAAAAGCAATCAATGATCAAGTTCTACCTTGCATTTGCATTAATCATGCATGTCATGTCATATTGAGTAATATTTGTGCACTCTTTGATTGTGTTTCCTGTCTTGTATGTTTATTGTGCAGATTAGACGATTTTGCGCTAGAGAGTGCCGCGGAGGATCTACAGCACCAAGACTTTGAAGGCTTTGATCCTAATCAACCGCAAGAGCAAGGCAAGTGTCCTGGAAGCATATTGATCCTGTTTTAAAATAAATGTTTTGTTGCAAACTGCATGCTTGTGTCAATTTGATGGTAATCCTATGGTAGGAAGTTTACTAGATTTGTTAAACCACCCTTGTCACCTGGAATTTATGGTAGAGAGTTGGGAACGGCTTTTTACCTTTTGCTTTGCTTAATCAACTGGGATGGGAAAACAACTATACCACTCAATTTAAATATGCATGGATGAGATTGTGGTTAACATGAACTGGTTAAATATGATATGGTAATGGGTGATCTAAGCAAGCCTGGTATGTGGATGGGTTGGATGATATGGTGGTTGCTTGCTTTAGATCTAAGGACCGATTCATGTGAGAATAAGCCAGGACTACAGTGCCACCACGATGCCAAGTATGAGTGCAGCGTAGCTGATTAATTAGGGTTTGCCAGTGCTATTTGGACCATTAGGGATGCTCGGGGAAGGGGTAGTCGGATTGGGTTTGTTGATGATTGGTGGAACTACCCTGAGATCCGAATGGCTCAAGAGGAGGCCCTTGGTTGAAGATGTGCTCTGTAGGTGACATCGCCACTGGTGAAACCTCAATGGGGTCTAAATAGGCTAGTAATCCCTTTGTAAAGGCTATTTTGTGATCTCTTGGCCACACACCGACGGAAGTGTGACACGGCATAATAGAGGTTCTAGTCATCGAAAGGTGATGAAATCATGAACACGTGGGTAAAGAGGTACAAACTCTGCAGAGTATTAAAACTATCATATAGTCGTGCTCCTGGTTATGAGCACCTGGACAACTTCCATGATTAGAGGGAACTCGGTATTGGGATGGTTATGGTTTGGTAATGGTTATGGTTGGTTATGGATTAATTTCTGGTATTGAATATGGTTATTAGCAAATGATGAAATCTGGAATTATTGATGAGGATGGTGAAATATTGACTGGTATTATGATATTACTTATGATTATGATGGGTTTATTTCACATACATATAATATATTGCTTTTCAAATGTTTTAATGTACTTTTCAGCACTTAGCCATTATTATTGTCGTCATTTGAATAAGCCACATGTCATACTTTCCACACTTGTTGAGTACGACATGTACTCACTCTTGCAATCCCCCCCCCAACAGTTGCAGGTCAGGATTGTGAGTTTAATGGTGATAATGCGGAGTTCTAGGCCGTGTCTACTGTTAGCTTGCCTGTGGTGTTGATTGGAGCTGCGCTATACCCTATCGCTTATGCTACCTAGTTGTTTAGTTTGCTTATTTAGTTTATTTCTGCTACATTAGTTGAACTTGTCATTAATATTCATTAGAGCTTGTATTCGAGGATAATATGGTTTCTTTAATAAAATTTAGTTAAGTAATCTTGTTCTGTGGTAATTATCTGTATATCGTTTGTGATTGCACTCGTGTATGTGTGTTGAACATCCTGGGCACACATATGCGTTAGCTTTGTTCATTTTTCAGAACTAGACATCACAGATTGGTATCAGATCCACAGGTTGACCGTAGGATGAAACCTAGATAGAATGGACACTTTAGAGCACATAGGAGCACTCAGGAATCGATGTATTTTGGTTGGTGTGTTGTTTGCTATATATTGTTTGCTTGTGTGCTTAATAGAGGATTTTGGGATGCCTTAGCATTGCCATGTCCACCTAGGCTAGTGTAGCTAGCTGTTTAGTTTCATATCCCTTGATGCATATAGTTGGGGACGTTTTCTAATTCTTGCCTATTGCATTTCTCCAGATGGTGAGGACTCGCAACCAGAGGGATGGCAATGATGAGGAGGAGAACAATGGAGTGCCTCAGAACAACATTGGACAAGGATCTACTCAGGGAGCTATCAACATTGAGCAGCTATTGGCTATGCAAAACCAGCTCATGCAGACCATGATACAGACTATGGGACAGCTGCAGGCTGGCAACATCAACAATCAGCCCCACATGCCTCCACAGCCACCCCCACCTCCTCATAACCAGTTAGGAGAGTTTATGAGGACTAGACCGCCAACCTTTGCTCAAGCTCTGACCCTATGGATGCGGATGATTGGCTCAAGTCCGTGGAGAAGAAACTTGCTATTATCCAATGCAGTGACCGGGAGAAGGTGATTTTCGCTTCTCATCAACTAGTTGGAGCAGCTGCAGATTGGTGGGATTCACTATGCAATGCTCAAGGAGAGTTTCCGTTCCCATTATGTGCCAGAAGGTGTTATGATTTTGAAGAGGCAAGAATTTGAGAATTTAAGGCAAGGAAGATCAAGTGTGAGTGAATATCTCAACAAGTTCACTCAACTCTCAAGGTATGCGCTTGAGGATGTGATCCGGGACAGCCGGAAGCAATATTTGTTCATGAGAGGCCTCAACAATGAAATTCAAGTGCAATTGCTCAATTGTGACTATGCAAATTTTTAGAAGCTTGTGGACAAAGCAATTGTGGTTGAGAACAAGATCCGTGAGATGGAGAAAGATAACAAGACGAAGGTGCCATATCAAGGATAGCAACAAGGAAGTAATGTGCGCCCTCATTTTGCGCCTCCTAATGCGCCATACTATAGCTCCTCCACTCCTATACAGCGCCCTGGCTATGCACCGCGCCCAGCTCAGTTTGTGTGGCAGCGCCCTGTCATGAAAGCACCTAGGCCTCCAATGCCTCTTGCACCTCGTACCAACTATCCTGGTGCAAATGCTCAAAACCAAGCTCGTCCCAATAATTCTGGTGGAGTTAAGAAGTGCTATACTTGCGGAGAAGCTGGACACTTTGCGCATCAATGTCCTAAGTCAGGCCTTGGTCAAGGAAGCAATGCGCAGAGGTAAAACCCAAGACCCAATGGAGGACATCCACAAGGGAACCGTGGACAGCAGAATTTTGCTCGTGGCAATTTGAACCATGTCTCTACGGAGGATGCTCAACAAGCGGATGACGTGGTCATTGGTATATTTCTCGCCAACTCCAACCCCGTGACTATGTTGTTTGATTCTGGAGCATCGCATTCATTCATTGCATCAAATATGTTGCCAAGTATAGTTTGCCTATCTCTCATATGAAGTTTACTCTATTGGTTAAGTCTCGTGGAGGAGAGATGAGGACAAATGTAGTATGTACAAAAGTAAGCCTTAGAATAAGGGGGGTAGACTTCTCCGCCAACCTCATTGTTTTGGATTCCCAAGGATTGGACATTATACTTGGTATGGACTGGTTGAGGAAGCACAATGGAGTTATTAAGTGTGCCACGAAGACAGTGAAGTTGACCAATGCGGAAGGGATCACCGTAGAATTTGAAGCATCTCAAACCGCACTGATAGGAAAAGGTTTAGGCCCGATCTTCCGAAAGGTAATGGGTAAGTCGATTGATGGAGATCTCGACATTGATGATCCGAGGCTCTCGAGTAGAACACGAAAAACCCCTGCAATCACTACACCACCGCTCCATTGGTTATCAACCGTGCTTCACACGATTGACCTCGCCAGGAAGGCTAATACCTGCAAGTGCAACCGAGAACACAAGCAAGAACGTAGAAGACACGATCTGAAATCGTGAATTTGGGGTTTCACAAACCGTAGAACGGTGATACTATTGATCTAAGCAAAACCCAATTGTCTATGGCGGCTACCATAGATTATATATAGGTGGGAGGACGTCCAAGGGGGTGTTAGGTTCGTGACCTAACCCTAACACACGAAAATAATGGACTTAGACTTGATACAAGGCCCAATGGCCCAATACGGTGGCGCAGCACCCTTACAGATTCTGTAATCGATACTGTTTCGACAATTCCTGATTACTCCGAAATAATTTTGATATGAGACCAGCACCATTGGAAATGTTATCCTCTCCCCTCTCCTTGCATATGTGGAACGTCCAAAACGGAGTTCGTATGCGTCCTGGGCGTCCGTTTTAGTGCGTACTGCTCCTGGACTCCAAGTTGGATACGATTTTGAGTTTGGTTCGATTTCCTTCTTCTTTGAACGAATTCTTTGGTCTTACACGTCCCTAATACTTCCTCCAAGTACTCTTTGAACCTCTCCATGGATCCTAATCACAATTAAATCATTAGGTAGCAATCTATGCTCAAAAACATATAAGGAAACATATAAGAACGAGCTCACCTCTAAAATTAATTGTTGTGTATGAACTCTATTGATTGCATCTTGTATATTCAATGGAGTGTTGTTTGTATCCATAGAAGTGATGTCCTCATCATCTTCCCCTTCTTGAATTGGAGTCGTCCTCGACTCAATTTCATCTCCTCTCATGTGTTGGTCCAAATGTGCAACGCCATCAAATCTTCTTGTATGCATGAATGGAGGAGGCCAAGGTGGTGGACGACATAGTGCGCCATCTTGATCTTGTCCATCAAATAAGAGTGCACATTCACTTGAGCCAGGATCTCAAACAAATAAACATTGTGTCATATTTGTAGGTGCAATAATAATATGCATGATCTCATCACGCACCGTAGCAGTTGGAGCTGAATCATATGGACGGTGCCGCAATTGAGGAGATTCCGGTGGTGTGTGAATTTTTGGATGTTTTTCCGGACGAGTTGCCAGGTATGCCACCTGATCGAGACATTGAGTTTGTTATTGATTTAATACCTGGAACTGCACCTATAGCTAAGAGGCCGTATAGGATGCCTCCTTTGGAATTAGAGGAGCTCAAGAAACAAATTCAAGAGCAACTAGAGAAAGGTTTTATTCGCCCTAGTTCTTCACCTTGGGAAGTGCCCGTTCTATTTGTGGACAAGAAGGATGGATCCCAAAAGATGTGCGTGGGTTACCGAGCTCTCAATGAGGTAACAATCAAGAACAAGTACACCTTGCCACGCATAGAAGACTTGTTTGATCAGATGAAGGGTGCTTGTGTCTTCTCTAAGATTGATTTGAGGTCGGGATACTTTCAAATGAAGATTAAACCATCATACATACCCAAGACAGCTTTTAGAACACGGTATGGATCTTATGAGTACACCGTGATGTCTTTTGGATTAACAAATGCGCCTGCCTACTTTATGTACATCATGAATAAGGTCTTCATGGAGTACTTGGATAAGTTTGTTGTGGTGTTTACTGATGACATTATGATCTACTCAAAGGATGAGAAGGAACATGAGGAACACTTGAGGCTTACGCTACAGAAATTGAGGGAACATCAATTGTATGCCAAGTTCAACAAGTATCAATTTTGGTTGAGAGAGGTGTCATTTTTGGGTCATATAATCTCAGGAGGAGGAGTTTCGGTTGACCCCGGAAAAGTGAGAGACATGTTGAAATGGGAACCGCCGCAAAATGTCAAGGAAATAAGGAGTTTTCTTGGGATGGCTGAATATTACCGTAGATTCATCAAGGACTTTTCCAAGATAGCCAAGCCAATGATGGAGTTGCTAATGAAGGGAAAGCCTTTCCAATGAACTCAAGCTTGTCAAAACAGTTTTGAGGTGTTGAAGAAGAGGTTGACAACAGCCCCAGTTTTGGTACTGCCAGATGTGAGCAAGAGTTTTGATATTTATTGCGACGCATCGAGACAAGGACTTGGATGTGTATTGATGCAAGAAGGTCAAGTGGTCGCCTATGCATCAAGACAATTAAAGAAACATGAGCATAATTACCCCACACATGATTTGGAACTCACGGCCGTGGTACATGCATTGAAGATTTGGAGGCACTATATTCTTGGACATAGGTGTGAAATTTATACGGATCATAAGAGTTTGAAGTATATTTTCACACAAACGGATCTGAACTTGAGGCAACGGAGATGGTTGGATCTCATCAAAGATTATGATTTGGAGTTCAACTATCATCTAGGAAAGGCCAATGTAGTGGCCGATGCCTTGAGTCGGAAAGGAGTAAGTAATCAACTCACGGTTCGAGAATTACCATCCGAGCTATGTAAGGAATTCGAACGGTTGAACCTCGGATTCGTGAATGAGATGGTAATAATGGAGTTAAATCCAACCTTGGAGCAAGAAATTCGAGAAGCACAAACCACGGATGGAGAGATCAAAGAAATCAAGGAGAGGACTGAGGAAGGGAGATAATTCAGATTTGATGAAGACAAACATGGTACCTTATGGCTTGGAAAGAGAATTGTTGTGCCTAATGTAAAGCATATTCGGGAGACGATATTAAAGGAGGCACATGACTCGCCGTACTCAATTCATCCCGGTTGTACGAAGATGTACAAGGAATTGAAGACATGCTATTGGTGGGCCACCATGAAAAAGGACATAGCCGAATATGTTGCATTGTGTGATGTGTGCCAACGAGTTAAAGCAGAACACCAAAGGCCAGCTGGATTATTGCAACCATTAAAGATCCCAGAATGGAAGTGGGAAGAAATCGGTATGGACTTCATAGTTGGGTTACCACGTACTCAGTCTGGGTATGACTCAATTTGGGTAATTGTGGATCGCTTAACCAAGTCAGCTCATTTTTCCCCTGTGAAGATCAAATATACAGTTGCATGATTGGCTGAAATATACATGGAGCATATTGTGTGTCGACATGGAGTACCGAAGAAGATAGTCTCAGATAGAGGTTCACAATTCACTTCCATGTTTTGGCAAAAATTGCATGAAGCTTCGGGGACGAGGTTGAATTTTAGTTCAACATATCATCCTCAAACGGATGGACAAACCGAGAGGACCAATCAGATTTTGGAGGACATGTTAAGAGCTTGTGCTTTGAAGCATGGGAAAAGTTGGGACAAAAGCTTGCCATACGCAGAATTTTCATACAACAATAGTTACCAAGCAAGCTTGAAAATGTCACCGTATGAAGCGCTTTATGGGAGGAAGTGTAGGACACCTTTATTCTGAAATGTGGCAGGAGAAACTCAAGTATTTGGTCTGGATGTGTTGCAAGAAGCCGAAAAGCAAGTCCAAATAATTCGTGAAAACTTGAGGGCTGCCAAATCAAGGCAAAAAGGCTATGCGGACAATAGGAGAAGGAAATTAGCCTTTGAAATAGGAGATTTTGTTTACCTCAAGGTGTCACCAATGAGAGATCATAAGAGGTTTAACATAAGGGGCAAGCTCGCACCTCGTTATGTTGGACCATTCAAGGTTTTGGACAAAAGAGGAGAAGTAGCGTATAAGTTGGAGATGCCTGCTCATCTTTCGGATGTCCATGATGTCTTTCATGTTTCCCAGCTCAAGAAGTGTTTGAGAGTACCAGAAGAAAAGTGCCAATGGAAGAATTGGAACTAGAGGAAGATTTGACTTATGCCGAACAACCGGTTAGGATCTTGGAAACAAGGGAGAGAGTCACAAGGAACAAGGTGATTCGATGGTGTAAAGTTCAATGGAAGCACAACACAAAAAAAGAAGCGACGTGGGAATTGGAGGATGACCTCAAGAAGGAATTTCCCTATCTCTTCTCATCCGCATCGAATCTTGAGGGCGAGATTCATTGTAAGGGGGGTAGGTTTTAACACCCTCATTTTAATGCATGATGCCTTGCATGCACTCATATACATGTTTAACGTTAACCCACATAAAGAGGAACAAGTTTAAAATTGATTTGGAGCATTTAAAATTGATTTGGAACAAAACCGCACATAAAATTCAGGAAAGTGCGGACTAGTCCGATTTTACTAAGGACTAATACGATTTCTCTCCAACTAAAAACGGACTTGTCCATTTTTGCTGCGGACTAGTCCGATTTTGCCTCTGGAAACCTTCAGACTTGTCCGATTTTGTGCGGACTAGTCTGATATTCCATGAATCCTTGAAAATTTGCTAAGTCTCTGGACTTTTCTGGACTAGTCCGGTGTTCTAGTGGACTTGTCTGATTTCCTCTCTGTTTAAAGTTGGACTTGTCCGATTTTTGGCCAGACATGTCCAATTTCATCTCTGGACGACTTTGGACTAGTCCGGTACTTTCCGGACTTGTCCGATATTTTGCGACTCCGAGTTGATCTTTTTTTTTACGACTTGTTTCTTGGGTTCCACGTTAAGTGGGCCTAGGGACGTCGTGCCTAACTCTTTTAGAGCCATTTGGGACTCCAAACCGGCCCCTACTCCTCTCAAACTCGAAATCCATCTAACCTTAGCCTCCACCTCTATATAAACAACCCCACCCCTTGGCTTGACATCTATTTGCCACTTTTCCACCCCACCCAAACCCTAGTTCGTGGAGAGCCACCACCAAGGAGGCAGGAGAAGATCCCAAGCAAGGAGGAAACGAAAGAGGATCAAGATCTCCATCAAGCTTTCATTCTTCATCACCAATTCATCTCCAAGTTCATCATCAACCCTAGATCACCAAGATCCAAGTGCTACCTCCATGTTTCTTGATTCATTGGAGTCCTAAACACCTGGTATACCTTCTAGTATCTTTTCCTTACGTGAATTGAACGCCTAATCTCCAAATTTACATTGATCAAGAAAACCCTAATCTACTGATCTCGCAAAGTGCGGACTTGGCCGGTCCCTAGCGGACTAGTCCGATTTCCCTAGATTAATTGTGTTGAATTAATTCCAAAAACTTACCTAATCAACTCCAAACTTGTATAAACTTGTTAAAATCTATTAGAACTAGTTAGTGATCATTAAAAGCAATCAATTAACAAGTTCTACCTTGCATTTGCATTAATCATGCATGTCACGTCATATTGAGTAATATTTGTGCACTCTTTGATTGTGTTTCTTGTATTGTATGTTTATTGTGCGGATTAGACAGTTTTGCGCTAGAGAGTGCCGCAGAGGATCTACAGCACCAAGAGTTTGAAGGCTTTGATCCTAATCAACCGCAAGAGCAAGGCAAGTGTCCTTAAAGCATATTGATCCTGTTTTAAAATAAATGTTTTGTTGCAAACTGCATGCTTGTGTCAATTTGATGGGAATCCTATGGTAGGAAATTTACTAGATTTGTCAAACCACCCTTGTCACCTGGAATTTATGGTAGAGAGTCAGGGAGGGCTTTTTACCTTTTACTTCGCTTAATCAACTGGGATGGAAAAACAACTATACCACTCAATTTAAATATGCATGGATGAGATTGTGGTTAACATGAACTGGTTAAATATGATATGGTAATGGGTGATCTAAGCAAGCCTGGTATGTGGATGGGTTGGTGATATGGTGGTTGCTTGCTTTAGATCAAAGGACCGGTTCATGCGAGAATAAGCCAGGACTATAGTGCCAGCACGAGGCCAAGTATGGGTGCAGCGTAGCTGATTAATTAGGGTTTGCCAGTGCTATTTGGACCATTAGCGATGCTCGGGGAAGGGGTAGTCGGATTGGGTTTGTTGATGATTGGTGGGACTACCCTGGGATCCGAATGGCTCAAGAGGGGGCCCTTGGTTGAATATGTGCTCTGTAGGAGACATCGCCACCGGTGAAACCTCAGTGGGGTCTAAATAGGCTAGTAATCCCTTTGTAAAGGCTATTTTGTGATCTCTTGGCAAAACACCGACGGAAGTGTGAGACGGCATAATAGAGGTTCTAGTCATCGAAAGGTGATGAAATCACGAACACGTTGGGTAAAGAGGTACAAACCCTGCAGAGTATTAAAACTATCATGATAGCCGTCCTCCCGGTTATGAGCACCTGGACAACTTCCATGATTAGAGGGAACTCGGTATTGGGATGGTTATGGTTTGGTAATGGTTATGGTTGGTTATGGATTAATTTCAGGTATTGAATATGGTTATTGGCAAATGGTGAAATCTGGAATTATTGATGATGATGGTGAAATATGGACTGGTATTATGATATTGCTTATGATTATGATGGGTTTATTTCACATACATATAATATATTGCTTTTCAAATGTTTTAATGTACTTTTCAGCACTTAGCCTTTGTTATTGTCGTCATTTGAATAAGCCACATGTCAAACTTTTCACACTTGCTGAGTACGACATGTACTCACTCTTGCAATTCCCCCCCCCCCCCTAACAGTTGCAGGTCAGGATTGTGAGTTTAATGGTGATAATGCGGAGTTCTAGGCCATGTCTACCGTCAGCTTGCCTTTGGTGTTGATTGGAGCTGCGTTATAACCTATCGCTTATACTGCCTAATTGTTTAGTTTGCTTATTTAGTTTATTTCCGCTGCATTAGTTGAACTTGTCGTTAATATTCATTAGAGCTTGTACTCGAGGATAATATGGTTTGTTTAATAAAATTTAGTTAATTAATCTTGTTCTATGGTAATTATCTGTATATTGTTTGTGATTGCACTCGTGTATGTGTGTTGAACATCTTGGGCACACATATGCGTTAGCTTGGTTCATTTTTCAGAACCGGGCGTCATAGTACTCACCCTTGCAATTCCCCCACCAACAGTTTCAGGTGGTGTTTGGGAGTATCTTGAGCATAATGTGGAGTACTAGGTTGTGTGTTGCTGTCGACTTGCCTGTGGTGTCACTTGGATCCGCGCTATCCTATTTTCTTAGTTTGGTTTGTTACTTAATTAGATTATTTCCACTGCAGTAGTATTATCATTAATGATCATTAGAGTTGTAATTTGAGGATTATTTGAATATTGTAATAAAATTACCTTCTTTAATAATTTGTGTTGTTAATTATCTGTTTATCATTTTGTGAATCACTTGTGTATGTGTAGTAAACATCCCGGGCACACATATACTGCACTTGGTTGATTTTTTGGAACCGGGTGTCACAAATTGGTATCAGAGCCACATGTTGACCGTAGGATGCAGCCTAGATAGAATGGACATTTTAGAGCACATAGGAACACTTAGGAGGTGTTGTGGTTTGTTGGTGTGCTGTTTGCTATGTAATGATTGCTTGTGTGCTTAGTAGAGGATTGTGGGATGCTTTAGCGTTTGCCACATCCATATAGGCTGGTATAGGTAGTTGCTTAGTTTCATATCCCTTGATGCATATAGTTGGGGACGTTTTCTAAACTTTCTTCTCTCTTGCTTTTTCTTCAGATGTTATGGACTCACAACCAAAGGGATGCCAATGAGAATGAGGAGAACAATGGAGCACCTCAGAACAACAACAATGGACCTAGACCTGAGGCTGTCAACCTTCAACAGCTATTGGCTATGTAGAATCAACCTATGCAGATCGTGATGGAGACTTTGGGACTGCTGTATGCCAATAATCAAAATGGCCCCATATGCCTCCACCACCACCACCACCCCCACTACCTCATAACAGATCGGGAGAGTTTATGAGGACTAGACCACATGCTCAAGCCATAGAGCCTATGGAAGCTGATGATTGGCTGAAATTTGTGGAGAAGAAGCTCGCTATTGTCCAGTACAATGATAGGGAGAAGGTTCTATTTGCTTCCCATTAGCTAGTTGGAGCAGCTGCAGATTGGTGGGACTCCTTTTGCAATGCCTATGCGAATCAGGAGAGGATCACTTGGGCTGAATTCAAGGAGAAATTCCGTTCTCACTTTGTTCCTAAAGGCGCTATGATCCTAAAAAGGCAGGAATCTGAGAACCTAAGGCAGGGAAAGTCAAGTGTGAGTGAGTATGTTAATAAGTCCCCCAACTCTCAAGGTATGCTCCGTAAGATTTTAATCGAGACAGCCACAAACAATATTTATTCATGAGAGGCCTAAACAATGAGATTCAAGTCCAATTGCTCAATTGCGACTATGCAAATTTTCAAAAGCTTGTGGACAAAGCTATTGTGGTTGAAAACAAGGTCTGTGAGATGGAGCAGGATAATAAGAGGAAGGCGCCATATCAAGGATAGCGACAAGGAAGCAATGCTCACCCCCGCTTTGCGCCACCAAATGCATCATACTACAACCCCTCTGCTCCTGCATATCGCGCTGCTATTCCACCGAAAAGCTCAACCAATGTAGCAAGGCCCTGCCATGCAAGATTTTCACCCTCCAATGCCTCATGCACCCCACACCAAATTTTCTGCTAATGCTTAAAATCAAGTTCGTCCAAACAATATTGGTGCAGCAAGGTCATGCTATACTTGGGGTGAGGTGGGACACTTCGCATCTCAATGTCCTAGGTCAGGCCTTTGTCAAGGGAACAATGCTCCAGGACAGAACCCAAGATGAAACGGAGGAGTGCCACAAGGCAACCTTGGACCACATAATTTTGTTTGTGGCAAGGTGAACCATGTCTCTATGGAGGAAGCTCAACAAGTGGATGACGTGGTGATTGGTATGTTTCTGGCAAACTCCACCCCGGCGACTATGTTATTTGATTTTGGAGCATCACATTCATTCATTGCATCAAAGTATGTTGCCAAGTATAGTTTGCCCATATCTTATATGAAGTATACCGTGTTGGTTAAATATATTGGAGGAGAGATGAGGACGAATATAGTATGTACAAAAGTAAGCCTTAGAATAAGGGGGTAGACTTATTCGCCAACCTCATTGTTTTGGATTCTCAAGGACTGGAAATAATACTTGGCATAGTCTGGTTAAGGAAGCACAATGGGATAATTCATTGTGCCACAAAGACGGTGAAGTTGACAAATGAAGAAGGGGTCAACATAGAGTTTGAAGCATCTCAACACATAACAAAGCAAGTGAAGCTAAATCAAGTGGACGGTGCAGCAATTGAGGAAATTCCGATGGCGTGCGAATTTTTGGATGTGTTTTCGGATGAGTTGTCAGGTATGCCGCCTGATCATAACATAGAGTTTGTTATTGAATTAATATCTAGAACTACGCCTATAGCTAAGAGTCCATATAGGATGCCTCCTATGGAATTAGCGGAGCTCAAGAAGCAATTCAAGAGCAGCTAGAAAAGGGTTTCATTCGCTCAAGCCCTTCACCTTGGGGAGCGCCAGTTCTATTCATGGACAAGAAGGATGGATCCCAAAGGACATGTGTGGATTACTGAGATCTCAACAAGGTGACGATCAATAATAAGTATACATTGCACCGTATCAAGGAATTGTTTGATCAAATGAATGGCGCCTGTGTTTTCTCCAAGATTGACTTTAGGTCAGGTTACTTCCAAATGAAAATTAGACCGTCAGACATACCCAAAACAACATTTCAGATACGGTATGGATCCTATTATTATACTGTTATGTCTTTTGGATTGACCAATGCACCAGCATACTTTATGTACCTCATGAATATGGTATTCATGGAGTACTTGGATAAATTTGTTGTGGTGTTCATTGATGACATTATGATCTATTCGAGAAGCGAAGAGGAGCATGAAGAGCATTTGAGGCTCGCATTGCAGAAATTGAGGGAACACCAATTATATGCCAAGTTCAACAA
The DNA here is from genome assembly GCA_036927565.1 of Tuctoria greenei. Taxonomy (NCBI): domain Eukaryota; kingdom Viridiplantae; phylum Streptophyta; class Magnoliopsida; order Poales; family Poaceae; genus Tuctoria; species Tuctoria greenei. The sequence goes on from JAYESD010000006.1 coordinate 65,529,629, forward strand.
CTGCCAATTCTGGTTGAGGGAGATATCATTCCTAGGGCATGTCATCTAGGGAGGAGGTGTGTCAGTTGACCCAGGAAATGTTAGAGATGTGTTAAAGTGGGAACAACCGCAGAATGTGAAGGAAATTAGGAGCTTTCTTGGAATGGCTGAATATTACCGTCGTTTCATCAAGGACTTTTCCAAAATAGCCAAGCCCATGACTGAATTATTAATGAAGGGGAAAGCATTTCAATGGACCCAAGCTTGTCAGGGAAACTTTGAAGAGCTTAAGAAGAGGTTGACAACAGCACCTGTGTTGGTATTGCCAGATGTGAGCAAGAATTTTGATATCTATTGTGATGCCTCAAGGCAGGGACTTGGATGTGTGCTCACGCAAGAAGGTCAAGTGGTAGCCTATGCATCGAGACAATTGAAGAAACATGAGTAGAATTATCCTATGTATGATCTCGAACTTGCAGTCGTAGTGCATGCTTTGAAGATATGGAGGCACTACATTCTTGGTCACAGGTGTGAGATTTATACGGATCATAAGAGCCTCAAGTACATTTACACACAAATGGATCTGAATTTGAGGCAAAGAAGATGGTTGGAGCTCATCAAGGATTGTGATGTGGGAATCAACTATCATCCAGGAAGGCTAATGTAGTGGCCGATGCTTTGAGTCATAAAGGAGAGCCACCAACTCACAGTTCGATATTTACCACCCAAGCTATGCAAGGAGATTGAACGGTTGAATCTTGGATTTGTGAATGAGATGGGGGTGATGGAGTTAAATCCAACATTGGAGCAAGAAATTCGAGATGGTCAGACCAAGGATGAGGAAATTCAGGAAATCAAAGAAAGGACCCAAGAAGGGAGAGAATTCAGATTTGATGAGGATGACCAAGGTACTCTATGGCTTGGTAAACATATTGTTGTGCCTAATGTTATGCATATTCAGGAAACAATATTGAAGGAGGCACATGACTCACCTTACTCAATCCATCCCTGTTGTACAAAGATGTACAAGGACTTGAAGACATGTTATTGGTGGGCCAACATGAAAAAGGACATACCAGAGCACGTTGCACATGTGATGTATGCCAACAAGTCAAAGCTGAACATCAAAGGCCAGCTGAATTATTGCAACCATTGAAGATTCCAAAATGGAAGTGGGAAGAAATCGGTATGGACTGACTCGATATGGGTTATTGTGGATCGGTTGACCAAATCATCTCATTTCATTCCCGTCAAGACCAAGTATACCGCTGCATAGTTAGCCGAGTTGTACATGGAGAAAAATTTATGCCGACACGGAGTACCCAAAAAAATAGTGTTCGACCGAGGTTCTCAATTCACCTCTAGGTTCTGGGAGAAACTGCATGAAGCTATGGGTACAAGGTTAAATTTCAGTTCAGCATATCATCCACAACTTGATGGACAAACCTAGAGGACAAATCAAATATTGGAAGATATGTTGAGAGCTTGTGCCTTGAAACATGGATGCAGTTGGGACAAAAGCTTGTCTTATGCTGAATTTTCCTACAATAACATCTACCAAGCCAGCTTGAAGATGTCTCCATATGAGACACTATATGGAAGTAAGTGTAGAACACCTTTGCTTTGGAATGAGATTGGAGAGAACCAAGTATTTAGTCCGGATGTGTTGCAAGAGGCTGAAAAGCAAGTTCTGATAATCCGCGAGAATTAGAGGGCCACTCAAACAAGACAAAAGGGCTACACGGATAATAGGCGGAGAAACTTAGCCTTTGAAGTGGGAGACTTCGTATATCTCAAAGTGTCACCTATGCGAGGTCATGAGTGGTTTAATGTCAGAGGCAAGTTGGCACCTCGCTATATTGGACCATTCAAGATTTTGGACAAACATGGAGAAGTGGCATATAAGTTGGAGATGCCAGCACATCTTGGTGATGTTTATGAAGCATTTCACGTTTCCCAACTCAAGAAGTGCTTAAGGGTCCTGGAAGAACAAGTGCCAATGGAGGAATTGAAATTGGAAGCAAATTTGACTTACGCAGAGCAACCGGTCAACATCTTGGAAAGCAAGGAGAGAGTCACAAGAAACAAGGTGATTCGATGGTGCAAAGTACAATGGAAGCATCATCCAGAATCGGAAGCAACTTGGGAGCTGGAAGATGAACTCAAGAAAGAATTTCCCTATCTCTTTCCTTCTACGTCGAATTCATTTTAAGGAGGGTAGGTTTGTAACACCCTCATTTTCATCCATCATGCATTGCATACATTCTTCTACATGTTTAACCTTAAGCAACATAAAAGTAACAAGATTAAAATGAATTTAGGACAAAACAAGAATTTAAAACTGTCAGGGTGCGGACTTGTCCGGCCATAACCCAAACTAGTCTGGTTACCCTATTCTTCTCCAGAAAATTCAGTTTCTTTCAGAGCCCGGACTTGTACCGCACAATGTGCGGACTAGTACGATTTGGTCTCAGATGTTTGTCCGGACTTATCCATGGTCCAAGCGTACAAGTCCATTCCTTGTAGAATTTTAGTCCGAAAAACCTTTTCCTTGCTATCCCTGACTTGTCCGATATAATACCCCGGATTTGTCCAATTTTGTTTCTGTCGTAGATCAGACTTGTTCGGAGCAACAACGGACTTGTCGAAAAATGTCTCTGTTCCAAAACGTACTTGTCCGTGCCACCCCACCGGACATGTCTATTGATCTCTTTTTTCAATATGGACTAGTCCGGCCTCTAGCGGAGTCGTCCGGTGTGGCCGACTCGGATCCAATCTTTTCCTCCACAAATTGTCATTGGGTAATTACCTTAATCGGGCCCATGAACTTTGTTCCCAACCCCTGTGGATCCCATATGGGACCCCTACATGGCCTCCAACACATTAAACTCAAAAATCCATCAAACCCTACCACCTCCACCTCTATATAAACAACCCACCATCCCAACTTTTCACCTCTTTGCCACAATTGAAGAAACCCTCAGCCATAGTTCGTGGGAGCCGCCATCAAGAGAAGATCCATCAGCAAGGAGGAGGGGGAGAACATGAAGGAGGATCAATCAAGCAAGATCTTCATCAACTTTTCGTTCTTCGTCACCAATTCACCCTCAACTTGTCTTCATTAAGTCCTAATCATCAAGATCCAAGTGTTGCACCCAATTCTTGATCTTTGGATCTCTAAACACGTGGTACACCCCCTACATCCAAGTTTCTACGTCAATTCAACCACAATTCTCGTTGATCAAGAAAACCCTAGTTCATAAGTTCTGATCAGGGTGGACTAGTATGGCCTCTGAATCTGAATTGTGCTGAATTAAGTCCAAATTGACTCGAATCAACTCGAAACCTGTTCAAACTTGTTAAGCACCAATGTAACTAGTTAGTAAACACTAATATCAACTTATTAACAAGTTTTACCACATGAGTGCATTAATCATGCATGCCATGGCATATTGAGTAATATATGAGCATTTATTGATTGTAATGGTTGCTTTGTATGTCTATTGCGCAGAATAGAAGGTGTTGCGCTAAAGGGTGCTGTCGAGGACCTCCAATACCTGAACTTTGAAGCTTTTGATCCAAACCAAGATCAGGATCAAGACAAGTGTTCTTGATCATTTTGATCCTTTTTTAATGTTTTTTTTACAAAACTGCATGCTTGTGTCAATTTGACGGGAAGCCCACTTATAGGTGTTTACTAGACTTGTTGACCATCCTTGTCGCTTGGAATACATTGTAGAGTGTCGGGAAGGACTTTGTACCTTTTTGCTTCACTCTAATTAATTGGGATGGAAAAACAACCAAAATGCTTAATCATGATTTAATGAACCTATGGATGATGTAAATTGATGAATATGGTTAAATGGTAATGTTGGACTTGGGAGATCTAAGCAAGCCTGGTTTGTGGATTGGGTTGGATGTTATGGTGGTTTGCTTGCCTTACATCTAAGGATCAGTTCATGTCATAATAAGCCAGGACTACAGTGCCACCACAAGGCCAAATATGGTGCAGCTTAGCAATTTAATTAGGAATATTACCAGCATTGATTCAGATCACTTGGAGAAGCTGGGAATGGGAGTCGGTTAGGTTTGCAATAGTGGCTGGACTGCCATGGGATCCGAGCGGCACAAGAGGGGGCCCTTGGTTGGATGTGCTCAGTTGGAGGCATCACCATCGGTGAAACCTTAATGGGTCTGAATATGCTGGTAGTATCTTTGTAAGGGTTATTTTGTGATTTCTTGGCCATACACCTAAGGAAGTGTAATTGGAATAAGGGAGGTTTTCTTTAGTCGCCGATGGGTGACGAAATCACGAACTTCTAGGTAAAGTGGTACAACCTCTGTAGAGTTTTAAAAACTATCATGATAGTCGTGCTCTCGGTTATGAGCACCTGGACAACTTCCATGATTATAGTGGAACTTGTGATTTGGTTTGGTTATGGTAATGGTTGTGGTTATGGTTATGGATTGGATGGTGATAATTGGATATGATTAATGATGATGGTAAGAACATGGTATGTGGATGATTAATGAATGATGGATATGAATTATTCTGTTTATTGGGAATATAATTGGATAAATTCCACATAGACATAGTATGTTGCCTTTCATATGTTTTAAATGTACTTTTCAGCAAATAGCCATTATTTATTTTCAATCCCTTGTTTAATCTACCTGTCGTTATTTCCCACACTTGCTGAGTACGACATGTACTCACCCTTGCAATTCCCCCACCAACAGTTTCATGTGGTGTTTGGGAGTGTCCTAAGGATAATGTGGAGTACTTGATAAGGATGTTGAGGCCCGATCTTTCGAAAGGTAATGGATAAGTCGATTGACGGATTGATAAGGATACCAATTTATAAGGAGGTTTAGGCACGATCTTCCGAAAGGTAATGGATAAGTCGATTGATGGAGATCTCGACGTTGATGATCTGAGGATCTCGAGTAGAACAAGAAAAACCCCTACAATCACTACACCACCGCTCTGTTGGTTATCAATCATGCTGCACACGATTGACCTCGCCAAGAAGGATAATCCCTGTAGCTGCAACTGAGAACACAAGCAAGAACATAGAAGACACGATCTGAAATCGCGAAGTTGGGGTTTCACAAACTGTAGACTGACGACATTATTAATCTAAGCAAAACCCATTTGTTTATGGTGGCCACTATGGAGTATATATAGGTGGGAGGACTTCTAAGGAGGTATTGGGGTCGTGACCTAATCCTAAGACAAGAAAATAATAGACTTAGGCTTGATACAAGGCCCAATGGCCCAATACGGTGGCACAGCACCCTGACACATTTTGAACTCGATTTTGTTTCGATGATTACCGTCGACTCAGAACTAATTTTTACATGGTACCAGCGGCATTGGAAAGTTTATCCTCTCTCCTTTCCGTGCAAATATAGAATGTTCAAAACGGAGATCGTATGCATCCTGGACGTCTGTTTTAGTGTGCACTTCTCTTGGACTCCGAGTTGGACACAATTTTGAGTTGGGCTTGGTTTCCATCTTATTTGAACGTATTCTATGGTCCTCCTCGTCCCTAAGACTTCCTCCAAGTACTCCTTTAATCTCTCCATGGATTCTAATAACAATTAAATTATTAAGTAGCAATCTATGTTCAAAAACATATAAGAAGGAGCTCACCTTTGAAATTAATTATTGTGTGTGAACTCTATTGATTGCATATTGTATGTTCAATGGAGTGTTATTTGTATCCATAGAAGTGATGTACTCATCATCCTCCCCTTCTTGATTGGAGTCGTCCTTGACTCAGGTTCATCTTCTTTCATGTGATGGTCCAAATGTCCAATGCCATCAAATCTTCTTGTATGTATGAAAGGAGGAGGCCAATGTGGTGGATGACATAGTGCACTATCTTGATCTTGTCCATCAAATAAAAGTGCACATTCACTTGAGCCAAAATGCCAAACAAATAAACATTGTGCCATATTTGTAGGTGTAATGATTGCATGTATGATCTCGTCAGTACTAGGTTGTGTGTTGCCGTCGACTTGCTTGTGGTGTTGCTTGGAGCCGCGCTACCCTATTTACTTAGTTTCTTTGGTTGTTTAATTAGATTATTTCCGATGTAGTAGTATTATCATTAATGATCATTAGAGTTGTAATTTGAGGATTATTTGAATATTGTAATAAAAGTAACTTCTTTAATAATTTTTGTTGTGGTAATTATCTGTTTATCATTTGTGAATAATTTGTATATGTGTGGTAAACATCCTGGGCACACACATACTACACTTTGTTCATTTTTTAGAACTGGTGTCACATCCCTGCACTCAAGTTCTTTGACCATCCTATGTTGAAGATGTCCCCGACTGCCTCCTCGCCAGAAGCGTGGTTGGCGATGATGTCAAGGAGGTCTCTGACAATTCTTAGTTTGAAACAATCGAGCTTATGAACCAAGGATTCGTAGGTCATCTCAGAGAGGAAGGTCGCGACGACGTCGACGCCGATGATGTCGGGGAGCTCATTGCACATCGTCAGGAAGCATTGAATGTACTGTCGAAAGGACTCTCCCTACTTCTATCGTCAACCCATGAGATCTCGAGAACTTCCCGGAGTGTGCGTAGATACCCTGAAAGTTGCCGATGAACGTTTCTCATAGCTCAATCCAGCTCCGGGTGCAGTCGATCAGGAGGTATTCAAACCCAGCCCGGTCTGATTCGGCTCGGTAGATGGGGAGGTACTGGATGATGAAGTAGCATCATCCGTGTGAGGATTGTGGTCCTGACATTACAAGAATTGCAGAGGGTGATGTCGTGCGATGCGGCATCCAACAACACACATAAAAAGAAAACCATATTACATAACATAAGAAATCATTTTATAAACTTTGTTACTTTTATAAATTAATATACACCAAGATACACTACAGCGGAAGTATTGTTCATAGCTCACGGTCTCAAGCCTAAGCTATGCAAAAGTGATCTATTCCGAGAACAAAATCACACTAGCAACATAGAAAAACTCATGACAGCGTGTAGGGTTCCACTCAACTGTGTACCCTAATGGAGGTAAGGCCTCACACGCAAATCCTTCATCATATACGTCATCATCTGCAGCAATAATGTTAAATAGCAATCGTCAGCATGAAGGCTCAGCAAGACTTAACCGTCACAACTAAACATGAAACTATATATACAAGGATAACATAGAACACAGGATAGCAGTTTGGATAAATGGACTCGCCTAAATGTTCATCCTTATTTTCAGTTTTAGCCAACAGATTAATGGTGCATGAACCATAACTTTAGTGAGCAACCTGTCTGTAGCATACAAGTATCAATACAAAGACTATTCAATATAGCATGAATCAGTAATTCCAACTACAATTTTTGCTATGTCACAACATAGTGAAAAAGCGTACTCAGTAACCACGAGGGACAGTGACTTGAATCAATATATGCCTGCAGGGATATTTGAATAGCATGACACATACACACGTACTCAAAGCTGCGAGGACACACTCCATTGATGTTGTATGCGGCAACCTTTCATCCAACACCTACAGGCCGAACTGGTCCCCCCTGCTACGAGCAGGAGGCCCCTACATGGAGCACAAAGTGCCCGTTAGCAGATTTACACTTTGCTGCCCTCAACCAACACCTATAAGGAAGTGGGTTATGGCTCGACGCTAAGGTGGACAAGATACATCACTTTACTAGGTACCATATATCTAGTACGCCTTCGTTACATTCTAACTTGCTCAACAGGGCCACACATGGCTCGGTCTTTGACTGACACAGGCAAGGCTACGGCTCACAGCCCCCTATGTTCTGCTGCTCCTAACTCTTGCTCGGTCTCATATTTTAATGTGGTGAATCTCGCTGTCGAACCAAACTAGTGCAATCCCAATTTCCTATACTCGTGAGTAGATTCTAATTACTCGACTTCTACTGAATCATCTACAACAATTAGCATAGCTGTACAACTCAAGGACCTAACCATTTACCCAGCACTCCATGGGGTTCTCAGAATATGCATGCGGATTATCAAAGCATCTAGACAAAATGCACATATCAATGCTAACCATATTGTGTGATACAAAACAAACTTTATAAATTGTTTTTAAATACAAATTGGGGCTTGTCTAGCTGCAATAAGGGACTACAGTTATTCTCCGGAGGGATTACTTCGATGGGCTCTGAGGTGTCCTCGAGCTCGGCAACTACTCGATATGCAAAAAATAATGCAAAGTGAATTAATATCAACATTAGAGACATAGTGATATAAACACAGTTTGAAATAGTAAATCAAGTCCAATGCACTGGAGACTTTTACAATGGACAACAGGTGATATGAGTCTACTTCTGACTGAATTTGAGATATGTTCATGGCAGCAGTTGTCTCTAAAATTCTACCAAAATTAACCCTTTTCAGAATTTTCATGGCAGTTCTGAAGTTTTAACATTGGTGCGAGTAGGTTTTATATTTAGGTTTAGTCATAAGAAGTCCAATAAAATTGGTTTCATATTTTTATATATTTTCTATAGGGGGATATTGATTTTACAAGTTGCTACATCTTTTCGAATGTTTCTGTTGTTTTTGGAATTTTTCATGTACATAGAGCTTGCAAACACAATTTCACCCAGCAAAACCGGTCCCATTAAGCTGAAATTTTTAATGAAGTTTAAAGGAACGAATAGGAAGGTTATGGCCAAGTTTGGGATTTTTCCAATTAACACATCGTCAGGAATTAAATTCCAAGCTTTTAGTTTAATGGAACTATTAAGGGGAAAACCAGGGACTTTCTTATCTATTCAAATGCACCACTTCTAATTATAGGTCGTGAAGGTTCCAAAAAAATTTATTTGGGAATTTTTGGGCAAATATACAGAGTGATATGAATATAGGAAGTTTGAACCAAATCTGGAATTTCTTTGGTATTGAAAAGTTTGAAATATGGAATGGGCCCACGGGTTTGAATTTGTCCAATGGGACAGAGGCAACATAGGGCCACAAAATTACTGATCGTGTCCACAATGGATCACCTGGCCACACCAGATCCGGTGGTGTGCTCACACTGGCTTACAGGTGCGCCCGGCGGGGTTGTCTTCAACCTCGTGCCGACGCGCGGGTGGCAGAGTCCGACGGCACCCGCCGTTGGTTGCACCTCTCCGGCGGTGCTTTCCCAAGCATCTCCATGTCCCCCACTGGTCATTAGGGCCTAACCTTGGATGAGGAACACAATGGTGCTAACCAAATGCCTCGGCGACGGCCGGAGATGGAAGTTCGACGGCGGCGACAGCTTCTAGGATTCCGGCGAACTCGGTTTCCCTTGGGGAGGGGTTTTATTCTTCGCAGCATGCACCAAACCGTTTGTGTGACCTGTAGAACTTGAAGGTGGAAACCACTAGCGGTGCAAAGCCTCTGAGATATGAAGTCGATGGCGAGTTGGGAGTTTTAGGCCGTCGAGTAGGAAAACTCGGGTCGCCATCCATATCTTCGGTTGTTTTCTAATTGGTTTCTTTGGCTGAGCCCGCAATGACATCTAGAAATTATTCTGTAATAGGTTTGAATAATAACCAAACGTGGAAATGGAATTTATGTGGCAAAAACGCGGTGATCATGGTGACTGCCGGCGGAAGACTTCGGAATACTGCAAGGAAACTCAACGGAAAGTAGAGCCAAGCAGGGGGAATCTAGGGAAGGGTTTTGCCAACCTTCTGGTTACCTTGGTGCTGCAGGAGAGAGCTTGTGCTGACGGTTCAACGGTGAAGCGGCGGTCGGAAAACATGGCAGCAGCTCGGTTGCGCAAAAATTGTCGCCAGCCTCCACAGGAGTGATTGAGCTGTCCACAAAACGGGTTAGGAAGCTGTGAAAGACTTGTAGTGATCAAAAAACACACGGAGAGAGAGAGGATAAAAACACAACGATTTCGCTTGATTTCTGCTGGAAACCAAGGAACACACTGGTGGTCAAGTTTCTGCTCGAGGTAGTTGAACAGGGGCAAGATTTTCGACTTTGGGGCATGGAGGATAAGGAGGGGGCATAAAACGATTAGGGCGACTTGATGAGGCCATGTGAGATGATTTCACGTGGGCAAGCACTGACAAGAATGAGTCGTGCAGTGCACCTCGGCAAGCAGAGAAACAGAGGAAAGATCTTCACCCTGGCAAGTGGGCCCAACAAGCTCTAACATATCCAATCCTACTTTGAATTTAAATGGTAAATGAGCATAGAAAAACATGAAACTTGCCAGGTAGCCTAATTTGAATATTCTGAATTCAAACGTGAATTCAGATTGGGAAATTGACAAAATCAAAGGTGGACTTTAAATTTGAATTAGGAGTTGAATTCTCTCTTTTGAGGTCCTCATGATTAACTACAACTCTCAGCTGAAGCGGTGGACCTTAGAAAAGTTTATTACAATGTGCATTCAGGAAGAAGAACACATTAAGTCCAAAGAAGGTGTGACTCTATCAACTACGCCAAAGGGGAAGGGAAGGGGAAGAACAACTTTCATTCTCCCAAATCTCCTGTTTTTATGGTACATGCCACTTCTTCTAATGACAAGGGCAAGGGTAAGGCTCCACTCAATCGCCCCTCCCCAAACGAATGTAAAAGTGGATAAGGATCAATGCAGGTTGTGTAAGCAGAAAGGACATCTCCAGAAGCACTGTGCGGGCTTCCCAAAGTTGTGTTGTAAGAATGATAACGATTTTGTTACTTTTGTTAGTTAATCTCTATTTATGGATTTTTCTTGATCTTCTTGGTGGATTGACTTAGGTGCCACAATGCACTTTTGTAACTCATTACAATGATTAACTACGAGGAGGACCCTAAGAAGAGGGAGAATAACCATTCAAGTCGTTGATCGCCATGAAGTTAAAGTTGAATCCGTTGGAGATCTCCCACTTAAACTTAGAAATGGTCAAATGGATTTGTACTTAGGCTTCATAATGTCCTTTATGTTCCCTCTTCAGAAAGAATTTGATTTCTATTTTGTGCTTGGATGATTTCTATGGATTTATCTTAACAATGATAGATGTTCTATTACATTTAATAATAATACTATATTTATTGCCTTCTAACAAGACGTGTTATATTTATTGTCCTTACATGATGCCATTAATGTTGTAAAAGATTATCAAATTTCTTCTCAAAACCACTTAATATTTAACGAGCCCAACAAAATCGATTATGAAACATCATTGAAATTATGACATTGTTGTTTGATATTTCGAGAGGGAGAATTGAACACTTTGTCTATCAATTGATTCTTTCCCACTTAGACTTTTTGGATTCACAAGAATGCATAGATTGCATTAAAGAAAAATACATTAAAATTATTAATAAAGTGTCGAACATGGTACAAGAATTTTAGAATTAATTCATTTGGACATTTGTGCTCTGTTTCCCATGGTCTCCATAGATGGTTATGATTTATTAATACTTTTTATAGATGACTATATTTGCTATGGCTATATTTATCAAGTCAAGGAGCGATCTGAGGCACTAGATAAATTTAAGGCTGAAGTATAAAATCAGCATAATGTTAAAATTAAAGTAGTAATATTTGATTCTAGAGGGGAGTACTACAATCGGCATACCCCGTATGTCTAAATTCTTGGACCCTTTGCATGTTTTTTACAAGAAAATGACATAGTTGTCCATTACTCGATGCCGTGCAAGCCTCAAGAAAATGATGTAGTGGAACGGAGAAACCATACGCCTATGGATATGGTAAGAAGTATGCTAAGTTACTCGACACTTTTGCTGAGACTTTGGACGGAGTTATTAAAAACCATCATCCACGTGCTTAATCAGGTTCCTAGTATGTCAGTATTTAGGCCACCATATGAATTTTGGACCGAAGGTAGACCTCTTTTGGCTATTTGCATGTATGAGGTTGTCCAGCTAAGGTGAAAATGTTCAACCAAAAAACGGTAAACGAGAATCTATTACTATTAGTTGTCATTTTATTAACTATCCTAACAAGAGTAATGGATACTGTTTCTATTATCCATATCATTACACCAAGTTTATAGAAACAAGATATGTCGTATTTCTAAAGGATATCATGATCATGGGGAGGATGATAAGATGAGAGATAGAGCTTGAGGAGAAGCGGGTCTGCGTGCCCACACCTATGATCTAATAATTATTTTTCTCAATATCTGCGATTGTTGAATCATTGGTCTCTGTCACTAATGAATCAACACATGTTGTTAGTCCTTCATCAGTAATGGAAGAAGCAAGAGATGCTTAGTCTTACGAGCCTAATGAGTGTGTTCTCACTAATGATGGAGTACAACAATGAAATCAAACTGAAGATAATGTGTAAATTAGAATATCTCAATGAGTAATATGATAAGCCATTCCAGACGATTATGAGATCTACTTGAGTGAACAAATTCAAATGGAGGATGATCCCACCTCATTTGATGATTCTAGTCATCTAAATAGCGTAAAACTATAGAGAATGAGATGGGGTCTATGGATGCCAACAAGGTTTGGGATTTAGTCAAAGTTCCTAATTGATCAAAAATAGTTCGTTGTAAGTGGTTTTACAATATTAAATGTGACTCCAAACTTATGGTGAAAGGCTTCACTCAAAGAGAAGGCACATATTACAATGAGATGTTCTCACTAGTCTCTACTAAGGATTCCTTTAGAATCATAATGGTATTAATAGAGCATTACGATATAGAGTTACATCATATGGATGTAAGAGGATGTTCCTCAATGGGAATCTATACGAAAACATCTATATGATACAACCGAATGTTTTGACGTTAAGGATAAGAAGCATATGGGATGCCGCTTAAAGAAGTCCATTTATGGACTTAAACAAGCCTCATGGTAGGTATCTCAAGTTTGATGAAATGATTAGAAAGTTTGCGTTTAAAGAGAATGAGGAGGATAATGACATTCACGCTAAGTTCAAGAGTGGGAAATTTATTTTCCTTGTTCTTTATGTACACGATATACTACTTGCAAGTAGTGATATCAAAAAAACTATTAGAGACTAAGAAGTTTTTTCCTACAACTTTTATATGAAGGATCTAGGTGAAGCATCCTATGTGTTAGGAATCAAAATTCAACCAGATCGTAGTAAGGGGGTATCATGGCTATCTCATAATTATATAGTGTACTCAAGAAGTACAACATGTATGGTAGCCGAACATTTTCCTGCTTTGATAGGAGTGAAAAGTTTGAGAACTTTTGGTGTTCAAGGAACCAATATGAGATCAATAAAATGAAAGTGGTTTCATATGTTTCTGCTGTCGAAAGATTAATGTATGCTCAAGTATGTACTCGTTCTAATTTGAGAATTTTTAGTGTTCGAGTGAATATGGCCTAGAGGAGGGGTGAATAGGCCTTTTTGAATTTTGTTGGAGCCTGTAACACTTAACAACCAGATCAAATCTCGAGATATCAGACTAGTCCGGTCGAGTGCGGACTAGTTCGGTGTATACCGACTAGGTTGATCAAATTAGATCGATTATCTTGATCCTAGGATGTATGAAGTGGAAATATACTTGTAATTAAAGTGTTACACAACTATGAACTAGGATGTACCACAAGTTAATCTTATATTCAATGTTTCAACGTAAAGTGAACAAGATTGATTAAAACACAAGATTGATATGAAGAGTAAGAACGATGTGCGCGAAGTAAGAACACGAGCACTTTATCCCGTGGTTCGGTTCCCACAAAGGTAACCTACATCCACGTTGAGGAGTCCACAAAAGGATCGGGTCTTCTTCAACCCTACTCTCGTCGGATCGCCACGGAGGCCAATCCTCTTCACTAATCACAAAGGGCAAATAACCAAATTCAAGCGGCCTTCTGACACGTTGAGGGCTCCCCAAGATTATAATATGAACACCTCCAAGAATACACTCTTAAGATTACAATGAAAACCACAGGAGTGTGTTAGGGAATCAAACCAAGAGCTCAATGAGTGATGAACTGTGTCTCTCCAATGATCAAGAGTGTATCCTCAAAGGATTGATCTTTCTTGCGTTGGATTTCATGGAGAGAGGTGTTTTCTAGGCTCTTGGGAGGTGTGACGGCACAGGGGCCGAGAGTGTTGAAAGATGGGCCGTGCACACCTATTTATATGGGGTTTCCAAAAGTTACAGTTAGGGTTCAGAAAGATCGGACTAGTCCGGTGTGCTGTGAGTAGCAAACCCTAGGTGTCCCGAAATATCGGACTTGTCCGGCTGAGAGCGGACTTGTCCGATTTTGGTTCTGGAAATCTTCAGACTAGTCTGATAAATATCAGACTTGTCTGGATAAGTGAAACCCTAAGTGAATTTGGGGAACAAGTCCGTACTTGGAGGACTTGTCCGATTTAGGTCAGAGGTTTTTCGGACTAGTCCGTGCTAATATCGGACTTGTCCGATTGACATCAGAAAGATATCGGACTAGTCCGGTGTGTGATCGAACTTGTCCGATTTTGTGCAACTTGTGAAGTGTTTGGGGGACTAGTCCGCACTGGGGAGGACTAGTCCGATTCTAGTCAGAGAGATATCGGACTAGTCCGTGGTGATATCGAACTAGTCCGATCAGTGAACAACTGGACTGTGAGGACAAGTCTCCATTGTGAGGACTTGTCCGATCTTGTGCAGAAAGATATCGGACTAGTCCGGGTTCAGTCGGACTAGTCCGGTCCCGTATAAATATGTGCAATGTGTGAGATTATTTGTGCTTGAACTCTTGGGGTGTGTTTCCTTAACACACTCCATACATAATGATCACTACACTTGTTTCTTGAGCTCTTTTCCGCATTGTTCCTCATTCTCCTTTCTTTTTGGCACCTTGCTCATTTTCTAATTAGAACTTGTGCTCATCTCAACAAAGTGATTAGGATCTCATTTGCTTGTCATAAATCAACCAAAACCCACAAGGGATTCCTAGATGCACTTTCAATCTCCCCCTTTTTGGTGATTGATGACAACCAATTGAGATTTCACAAAATATGATAAAAGGTTGAGATTTTCATAAAGTGTGCACTTATGAGTTTAAAACACATTAGGCAATGAAAACATGATCCATATGTGCACTCTTTATGGTGGGATGCAGAACTAAGTGTATAGAAACAATAATCATGATGAGAATGACATAATTGACATCAACAAGTTAACAACAAGCATATATGCCATTCTTAGAGCAAAATCACAGATTTCATCAATATCTTCACAAGGAGTTCAAAACATTGCATCACAGGACCAATAGTACCAAAAGAGCATATTATAAGTCTTACTACCCACAAATAGAAAAAATACACAAAAAGAGAGCTCTCCTCGCATCCTACAGCTAAAACCTAAGACTCCTAAGACTCCCCCTCAATATCTCCCCCTTTGGCATCAAGACACCAAAAAGAAGGAGAGGAGGGACCTAAGGTCATCAAGCCTCGCTTTCGGTCCTCTCATCGTCTTCAAATTCATTCTCTGGCTGATGAGGAGGGGGAGGAGGACCGGAACCACTTGAGTCCCCAATGCCAAAATAGGCAAGCTCGAAGAGAGTCAAGGGCCCAAGCTCGGTGAAATCAAAATCTGAGTCATCAGAAATGACTGGAGACCCAATGGACTCGATCTCCAGCCTTTGGCAGATTTGCTTCACATTCTCTTTGACATATCTCATGTCGGCCTTTCTTCTCTTGTTTAGCTTGTGGGCTTTCACTTCGGCCTTTTTGCAAGAGGCGAAGATGGCTGATAGGTACTTCAAGATGCCACTTGGGGACCCCTTTTGACTAGTCCGGTATTCAACCTCTAAAACCCTAACTATGAGACAAATGGTGATTCCTAGTGCACAACTAGCTTAGCATCAATGTAGTACATCAAGGAAGCATGTATATGGTGATAGGAACTAAGCTAGTTGATCAACAATGAAGGAAATAGCAATTTCTAGGGTTTGGGATGAGATTTTACCAAAATTGCTTGATTTGAGGAGATGTAGGGGTTGAAGGAGCGGACAAGTCCGTGGTCTTCAGTCCCTACTCGAAGAAGGTCAATTTCCACCCAAACTCGCAAAGTATTGATGGAGGAACCAAAAAATCTCCTTGGGGAGCTCGAGCGTGGAGAGAGAAATCTTGAGGAAAGTGTGGGGTGAGGAAGATTAGTGTTTGGCGGCGGCTAGGGTTATGGACACGAAAAATCGTACTTGTTCGAAAGTGATCAGACTAGTCTGAACTTTTGCAGAGCCTATGTCAGACTAGTCCGTGATCGGACTAGTCCGGGCAACCACGAACTAGTCCGTGGTCACCAGGGAAGAAATGCTTAGCCGATTCGTATATATTTGAAGGTACTTATTAAGAAAATAGGGAGGCAAAGCAAATCAAATAATCTTGATGAATATGATCAGTAAGCATACAACAATCAAGCAATGACCATAATTCACCAAGATCTAGTAATTGATATAGTTTTTCAGAAAAATCGAGAGAGATGATTTTCACAACACAATCAATGAATTTTGAAGATAGCATTCATGTATACAAGATTTCAAGCCACATTCCGAGCATCAAGGATATTTAGTTCATTTCGGAGCTTGCAAAAGCGTTTTTCATCGAGTGGCTTGGTGAATATATCGGCTAGTTGCTTTCCCGTATTAACATGTGAAATGGCTATATCTCCCTTCATTGAATGGTCTCTCAAAAAGTGATGCCAGATGTCTATGTGTTTGGTCCTAGAGTGCTCAACGGGATTATGGGCAATTTTAATGGCACTCTCACTATCACAAAGGAGTGGAATACGATTCATATTGTAACCGTAATCCCTTAGAGTTTGTCGCATCCAAAGGAGTTGTGCACAACAACTCCGGCTGCAACATACTCCGCTTCGGCCGTGGATAAGGCAATGGAGTTTTGTTTCTTGGAGGACCAAGAAACAAGTGATCTACCTAGAAATTGGCATATACTGGAGATACTTTTTCTATCTACTTTGCATCTGGCATAATCTACATCGGAGTAACCAATGAGATTGAATTTGGAACCTTTGGGGTACCAAAGGCCTAGGTTGGGTGTATGAACTAAATACCGCAAGATTCTCTTAACAGCTGTCAAATGACACTCTTATTGGTTGGCTTGAAATCTTGCACACAAGCATACACTCAACATGATATCTGGCCTAGATGCACATAAGTAGAGTAGATATCCAATCATGGAGCGATATACCTTTTGATCGACGTTTGGTCCATTTCATTGAGATCCAAGTGGTCATTCATTGCCATGGGAGTCTTTATAGGCTTCGCCTTGTCCATTCCAAACTTCTTGAGTATGTCTTGAGTGTACTTAGTTTGGCTTATGAACGTTCCTTCCTTTTGTTGCCTCACATGGAATCCCAAGAAGTACATTAGCTCTCCCATCATAGACATCTCAAACCTATCTGTCATAATCTTACTAAATTCCTCACAAAAAGATTTGTTAGTTGAACCAAAGATAATATCATCAACATAAATCTGACAAATAAAGAGATCATTGTCTAAGTTCATTGTAAACAATGTATAATCTTCTTTACCGATCTTAAAACCATTTTCAATTAAGAAATCTCTAAGACACTCATACCAAGATCTAGGAGCTTGTTTGAGGCCGTAGAGAGCCTTACGCAGTTTAAATACGTGGTCGGGGAACTCTTCATCTTCAAATTCAGGGGGTTGCTCGACATACACCTCCTCCTTGATTGGTCTGTTGAGGAAGGCACTTTTCACATCCATTTGATAGAGCTTGAAATCATGGTGAGTAGCATATGCAAGTAATATTCTAATAGACTCAAGTCTATAGTTACGGGAGCAAAGGTCTCATCAAAATCCAAACCTTCGACTTGTGAATACATTTTGGCCACAAGTCGTGCCTTGTTCCTTGTCACCACCCCGTATTCATCTTCTTTGTTGAGGAAGACCCATTTGGTGCCGACGACGTTGGACTTGGGTCTTTCGACTATTTCCCACACCTCGTTCTGTTTGAAGTTGTTGAGTTCTTCTTGCATGGCCACTACCCAATCCAGATCTTTCAATGCATCCTCAACTCTGTGCTGTTCCAAAAAGGATACAAACGAATAGTGCTCACAAAATTTAGCTATGCGAGATCTAGTAGTTACTCCCTTTTGGATGTCACCGATGATGTTGTCGTTTGGGTGATCCCTTTGGACGCATTGGTGTACTCTTGGGTGTGGCACTTGCTGTCTTGAATCTTCATGGTCATCTTCTTCTCCCCCTAGATGGTTGCCCTAATTGACTGGTCGATCATTCTCGTCTTCTTGAGGTTGATCTTGTATGGAAGCTCCTCCTTGATCATTGGCCTCCTCTTGTGGTTCAACTTCCTGATGCATATGTAGAGGTGGTTCTTGTGGTCGAACTTCACCCAATGGCATTCTTCTTAATGCTTGGCAAGGAGCCTCTTCTTTATCTAGCACGCATAAATCAACTTGCTCTGGTGAGTAGCTCATAGGATGTCTTCTTGAGTAGTCATTGAAGATAAAGTCAATTTATGGCGTGGCAAGCAGTGTTGACTGCTTCCGCCCAAAATTGATCCGAGGTCTTACAATCATCAAGCATTATTCTCGCCATCTCTATGAGGGTTCGGTTCTTCCTTTTGGCAACTCCGTTTAGTTGAGGGGAGTAAAGTTCTGAAAACTCATGCTTTGTGCCTTCTTCATCTAGGTACTCCTAAACTTGTGTGTTCTTGAACTCCGTGCTGTTGTCGCTTCGAATGTTCTTGATTGTCAATGAAAACTCATTTTGAGCACGCTTGAAAAATTTCTTCAAGATTCCTTGTGTTCTTGCCTTATCATGTAAAAAGAAAACCCAAGTGAAGCAAGAAAAATCATCAACAACTACTAAGCCATATTTTTACCGCCGATGCTTATGTAAGCAATTGGACCGAATAAGTCCATGTGGAGTAGCTCGAGCGGTCTTGTTGTAGTCATGATGTTCTTAGTGGGATGAGGTGCTCCAACTTGCTTCCCGGCTTGGCACACGCTACAAGGCCTGCCTTTCTCAAAAACAAAATCCTTCAAACCTCGGATGTGATCTCCCTTGAGGAGTTTTTGAAGATTCCTCATACCAACATGCACTAGCTGTCTATGCCACAACCAACCCATGTTGGTTTTTGTAATCAAGCATGTGTCAAGTTCGGCTTTATCCTTGTTGAAGTCAACAAGGTAAAGCTTTCCCTTTAACATACCCTTGAATGCAATGGAACCATCACTCCTTCTAGAGACGGTCACACCCTCATTAGTGAACAAGCAATTATAACCTTTGTCACATAATTGAGATATGGACAGCAGGTTATAATCTAAGGAATCAACATGTGGCACACGAGAAAGAGTATGTTGAGAGGATATGGCAATTTTACCGGTACCAAGCACCTTTCCTTGACTATTGTCTCCAAAATAGATGCCCTCGCTTGGATCCTCATTTTCTTCATACTCAACGAACATCCTTCTTTCTCCGGTCATATGGTTGGTGCAGTCACCGTCTAGCACCCATTTAGATCCACCAGAGGAATAGGCCTACAAAAACAAATCATGCCTTGATTTTAGGTACCCAAGCTTGCTTGGGTCCTTTTAGGTTAGTCATAAGGGATTTGGGCACCCACACATGAGACTTGGTGTTCCCATGGCGTGATCCAACATAATGAGCATAAATCCTACAAAAATTACTTCTCATTAGAACATAAGATGCATCAAAGGTTCTAAATAGCATTTGTTGTTGTTTATATGCAGGACTAGTCTAAGAGATCGGACTTGTCTGGAGGACCAGACTTGTCCGTGTCCTGACCGGACTAGTTCGGTGATCATGTGTGTTAACTTTGGACTTTCCAGTTTGAGAGGGTCTTCCCTTTACGAAGGCAATTCTCTCCTTGTTATTCTTATGGCTTCTAGCATGTTGCTTTTCACCATAAGAGTAACCAATGCTATATTTGACATTTGGAGGTCTTGTGACCATGTATGCACTACGTGCATATTTGATCTTCTCCTTGTCAAATATGCCATTTTGTGAAGTATGCTTGTCCTTGGTATAGGTTGACTTGTCTTTTAAGTTGGTGTCAACTTTACCACATGCACAAGTAGAAGCAGTTTCAGTTTTAGAGGGTTGAGAAGGTAAGCTTGAAGAGGATGAAGGGTCACCTTGCTTGAGTGACTCAACATGTACTTCAAGGATCTTGTTAACCTTGATTAGGTTAACAAGTTCGTCCTTGATTGTAGCATTTGAGTCGCTTAACTCCAAGCAAGCTTCCTTGCTTAAAGCTAACTCAAGGTCTAGTTACTTGCTTCGCTCCTTTTTAAGTTCTAGAAGCTTGTCAAGTTCAACATATTCCTCCTTTTGGGAGATAATCATGTCTTCTTGACGGTTTATCAACTTCTCCTTCTCAACAAGTTGATCAAATAGAAATTTCATTTTCACAGCTCTTTTCTTGTCTAAGACAATGAGCATATCTTCATTATCACTAGCAATTTCACTATCACTAGAATAGGAATGTACGGAAGAGGTTTGGTTGTTACCTTGCGTTTACCTTCCTTTGCCATGAGGCAAGTGTCGTTCCCTTTCCATGCACCGAGAGTAGGGAAGAGAGTGGACTTTTTGGATGTCTTCTCGATGGCTATGCTAGCCATCTCTTCTTCTTCTTTGGATGAGGACTCATCATTTGAGTCCCACTCTTTCCCTAGATGCCCTTGTTCAACTTGTTTCTTCTTCTTGAAGAATTTCTTGGGTTGAGGCTTCGTTTCCTTGGTCTTCTTCTTGTTTTCTTCATATGGGCAATCAACTATAAAGTGGCTATACTCAGCACAGTTATAGCATGCCCGCCTCAACTTTGGTTTTGATTTTTCCTTGTACTTTCCTTCAATTGATTTAGCCCCTTGTCTTTTCTTCATCATTCTTTTGAATTTCTTCATGAATAGTGTCATGTCATCTTCATCCAAGTCGCTGCTCTCATCATCACCGTCTTCTTCTAGTTGAGCTTCTCGAGCTTCTTTAGACACGGGCTTGAGAGTGGACTTCAAAGCAACCCCTTTCTTCTTTGCCGAGGTGAGATCAGCAATCTCCTTAACATGCTTGGCCTGCTTTTCCATCATCTCAAAGTTGATGATTTTCCCAAGTAACTCATCCGGGGTCATCTTCTTGTACCCGGGGCTTTCTTGTATCATCGAGAACAAGGTGACATTGCGAGGCATGAAAGCTCTAAGAATGAGCTTCACCACCACGTGGTTGTTCCACTTCTTGCTTCCGTATGCTCGCACCTTGTTGATGAGCATCTTTAGTTGGTTGTACATGTCTTGTGGCGACTCGTCTTCTTCGATGGCGAATCTTCCCAACTCACCTTCAATCATATCGATATTCGCTTCTCGCACAAGACGATTGCCTTCATGTGCGGTTTGCAACGTATCCCATATATCCTTTGCGATCTCGAGTCCATCCACCTTTGTGAACTCATTCCGACTGAGTGATGAGGTGATGACTGCGGTAGCTTGGGCATTTCGATGGATTGCTTGCTCTTGGCTAGGTGTGAGCTCCTCATCATCATCCGGGATATATATTCCTATGCATACTATGTGCTACAAACTTGGATTGAGAGAAATCAAATGCATTTTCATGTTTTGCCTCCACATTGAGTAGTCATTGCTGTCAAAGCATTGGGCTTTTCCAAGTGGAATAGATAGATAATGATTGTTGTTAGAGTTTAGGCGATCATAATTAAAAGGATATTAGGAGTAGTCGGTGTGACTACTCCCCTTCTTCTTCTTCTCGTCTTCAATCTTCACTTTTCCCTTGGAGAGGGTTTTCTTTCTTAGGAGCGCTTTGAGTTCCAGCGTCTCCTCATCATCATCCTCGAAGTATTGAATGGCCTCGAGGAGCCTCTCCAATTTTTGGTTCTTTTCTTCTTCAACCTTCTCTTGGTTGACGCTCTTGTGTACGTCCTTCATGTCCGACATGATCTCTTCGAGCGATTAGTCTCCATTTTGAAGAGTCCCGCTCTGATACCAATTGAATGTGGCCTAGAGGGGGGTGAATAGGCCTTTTTGAATTTTGTCAGAGCCTGCAACACTTAACAACCAAATCAAATCTCGAGATATCGGACTAGTCCGGGCGAGTGCAGACTAGTCCGGTGTATACCGACTAGGTTGATCAAATTGGATCGATTATCTTGATCCTAGGATGTATGCAGCGGAAATATACTTGTAATTAAAGTGTTACACAACTATGAACTAGGATGTACCACAAGTTAATCTTATATTCAATGTTTCAACATAAAGTGAACAAGATTGATTGTAACCCTAGATTGATATGAAGAGTAAGAACGATGTGCGCAAAGTAAGAACACGAGCACTTTATCCCATGGTTTGGTTCCCACAGAGGCAACCTACATCCATGTTGAGGAGTCCACAAAAGGATCGGGTCTTCTCCAACCCTACCCTTGTCGGATCGCCACGGAGGCCAATCCTCTTCACTAATCACAAAGGGCAAATAACCAAATTCAAGGGGCCTTCTCACACATTGAGGGCTCCCCAAGATTACAATATGAACACCACCAAGAACACACTCTTAAGATCACAATGAAAACCACAGGAGTGTGTTAGGGAATCAAACCAAGAGCTCAATGAGTAATGAACCGTGTCTCTCCAATGATCAAGAGTGTATCCTCAAAGGATTGATCTTTCTTGCGTTGGATTTCGTGGAGAGAGGTGTTTTCTAGGCTCTTGGGAGGTGTGACGGCGCAGGGGGTCGAGAGAGTTGAAAGATGGGCCGTGCACACCTATTTATATGGGGTTTCCAAAAGTTACCGTTAGGGTTCAGAAAGATCGGACTAGTCCGCGGCGGACACCGGACTAGTCCGGTGTGATATGAGTAGCAATCCCTAGGTGTCCCGAAATATTGGACTTGTCCGGCTGAGAGCGGACTTGTCCGATTTTGGTTCTGGAAATCTTCGGACTAGTCTCATAAATATTAGACTTGTTCGGATAAGTGAAACCCTAAGTGAATTTAGGGAACAAGTACGCACTTGGAGGACTTGTCTGATTTAGGTTCGAGGGTTTTCAGACTAGTCCATGCTAATATCGGACTTGTCCGATTGACATCAGAAAGATATCAGACTAGTCCGGTGTGTAATCGGACATGTTCGATTTTGTGCAACTTGTGAAGTATTTGGGGGACTAGTCCGCACTGGGGAGAACTAGTCTGATTCTAGTCAGAGAGATATCAGACTAGTCTATGGTGATATCGGACTAGTTCGGTCAATGAACATCTGGACTGTGAGGACAAGTCCGCATTGTGAGGACTTGTTCGATCTTGTGCAGAAAGATATCGGACAAGTCTGGGGTTAGTCGGACTAGTCTGGTCCAGTACAAATATGTGCAATGTGTGAGATTATTTGTGCTTGAGCTCTTGGGGTGTGTTTCCTTAACACACTCCATATATAATGATCTACTACACTTGTTTCTTGAGCTCTTTTCTGCATTGTTCCTCATACTCCTTTCTTTTTGGCACCTTGCTCATTTTCTCATTAGAACCTGTTCTCATCTCAACAAAGTGGTTAGGATCTCATTTGCTTGTCATAAATCAATGAAAACCCCCAAGAGATTCCTAGATGCACTTTCATCGAGGAACAAAAATGATATCGACCAAATGAAAGTGGTTTCATATGCTTTCGCTGTTGGGAGATTAATGTATGCTCAAGTATGTGCTC
The DNA here is from genome assembly GCA_036927565.1 of Tuctoria greenei. NCBI lineage: Eukaryota > Viridiplantae > Streptophyta > Magnoliopsida > Poales > Poaceae > Tuctoria > Tuctoria greenei. The sequence continues at coordinate 65,553,271 of JAYESD010000006.1, forward strand.
ACTCTAACTTAGCATTCCAGACCTGAATGCTTTGCATAAATTAGACAGGTCCAGGGATTGATAACCGGAAGGTAGTTAAGAAATCATTAAGATATGTGCAAGGTACGAAAGGCCTCATGATAACGTCTAGTATGCAGACTCAATCAAGGTAGTGGGGGTACTCCAACTCAGATTACACAGGATTCTATTGGTACTATGGAATCCGCGTCATATTACATATTCACCATCATGAATGGAGCTATCTCATGGGGAAGTCCAAACAAACCTTTGCAATATCATCCACAATATATGTCGATTTTGTTGCTTTTTATGAGGCCACCGAACATGCATTATGCATCAAAAAGTTTTTACAGAATCTTAGAGTGGTCTACAACATCCTTAAACAACTTAAGCTATACTGCGACAACAAGCCCGCAGTATTGGACTCTAAAAACATGTCGAGTGGAGCTACCAAACACATCGATATTAAGTTTTATGTTGTGAAAGATAGAATCAAGGATCACACTATTTATCTCGAGCATATGAATATCAAGTGAATGCTTGTGTTTCCATTAATGAAAGGTCCTACACTGAAAGTGTTCTGAGAACACGTAGCCGACATGAGTTTAAGGGAAAAAATAATAAACGTAGGGGACAACACGGAGCTAACTGAGTGTAGGGTTATTTCTAAATGTGAGACATGTTGTGATAGTCGAGTCACTACAAGAATTCCGGCTTATCCAAATGAAATAATTCGTCGCAATATGTCATTTTTTGTCGCAATAGGTCACTGTTGCAATGAAAAAGAATGTGGCTTTAGTTTTTACGAATCATTGGCATCAGCCCCGTGGCAATAGGTTATTGCGACAACTTGACATCCGTGGCAAATAGTATGGTATCACAATGATTTTATATCAGTGAAAAATAGTATGTTATTGCAACGATTTGACGTATTGCGACGATTTAACGTATTGCAACGAATAGTATGGTATTGCAACGATTTCACATTCGTGACAAATAGTACGGTATTGCAATAATTTCACATCGTGGCAAATAGTGTGGTATTGCAACAATTTAACATATTACGACGATTTAACGTATTTCAATGAATAGCATGGTATTGCAACGATTACACATTCGTGGCAATAGTATGTTATTGCAATGATTTCACAAGTATGGTATTGCAATGATTTAACATATTGCGACGATTTAACATATTGCAACAAATAGCAGGGTATTGCAATGATTCACATTCGTGGCAATAGTATGTTATTGCAATAATTTCACAGCCGTGGCAAGTAGTATGATATTGCAACGATTTAACATATTGTAACGAATATCATGGTATTGCAAAGATTTCACATTCTTGACAATAGTACTGTATTGCAATCATTTCACAGCTGTGGCAAATAGTACGATATTGCAACGATTTAACATATTGCGACGATTTAACCTATTGCAAAGAATATCACGATATTGTAACTATTTCACATTCGTGGCAATAGTATGGTATTGCAACGATTTCACATTCGTGGCAAATAGTATGGTATTGTAACGATTACACATCTGTGGCAAATAGTATGATACTACGACGATTAACGTCTGTGGCAAATAGTATGTTATTGCAACAATTTCACATTCGTGGCAAATAGTATTGTATTGCATCAATTACACATCTGTGGTAAATATTATGGTACTATGACGATTTAACATCCGTGGCAAATAGTATGTTATTGCAACGATTTCACAAGCGTGGCGAATAGTACTGTATTGCAACGATTTCATATTCGTGGGAAATAGGATGGTACTGCAACGATTTCACATCTTGGGGAATAGTATGGTATTGCAACAATTTCTAGTCTGTGGTAATAGGTTCATAATGCAACGTGGTCTGATTTGCGGCAATAGGTTTGTAATGCAATGTTTCCTGATCTATGGCAATAGATTTGTAATGTAGCGTTTCCTGGTCTGTGGCAATACGGTTATAATGCAACGTTTAATGATTTGTGGCGATAGAGGTGTAATGCAACATTTTCTCATATGTGACAATAGTGTTGTAATACAACATTTTCTGAGTGGTGGCAATAGTAGTCTAGTGCAACATTTTTTGAGTCGTGGCCGAATGTTTATACTACAACATTTTATAATTCATGGCAATAGCTTCCTATTATAACCATTTATAATTTGTGACAAGAAATTCGTAATGTCACATCTTATAATTAGCGACAGTAGAATCCTAATGCATCGAGTCTGAAAATTAGTGGCAATATAATTTATTTGTTCGCACACAATACGTATGTGGAGTTTAACAATAAACATCCATCAATTGATGCAACATGCATAACAACACTCAAGAATTATTGACACGACGTTTATGCATGTTTATAGTTTGCCTAAGATGACCAGGACTAATTGGAACCGGTGCCTTTTGTTGGCCCTTTTGTGGAGTCTCCAGCATTTTACGCATTTCAACCATCATTGAGAGGCGCATGTCCTGCATTTCCTGAGCTCTCCGTTCACAATAAGCTGCTATCTGACATTCTAAGTTCTGGACTTAAAGGTTTAACTCTTCATCCTTCTGGTTTATGTAGTCCATTTTGGTGGTTAATCTATCATTTCTTCATTCCAACTCCTGCACTTGGTGATTGAGGCCTGCATTTCTATCTTCTAAGTTTCAAACTTGGTCGTTGAGGTGTTCAACCATCTGATACGCATACGTTCACGCTCAGGACCAGTAGGGTTAGCCATATAACCACACCCCCAAATTTGTGATCCTGCACAACCGATTGAGGATCTATAACAACGCTGAAAGATGTGGTTTCTCTCCTCATTTAGATTTAGGCCTCCCTGCTCAGCTTCCTTATCGTTCACTTGGGCACGTTCCTGGCTCTATATACGAAAAGAAAATTCACAGGTGCATTGCAGATATTTATTTAATTGGGTATTGTTTGAAGTGTTACTCACATGTACAGTTTCTGCCTGCTCGTTTGCCCATTTACCGTTCTTCTAATGGCTTGGCTCCTACAGTTGTATGTCATCCGGATTGTGGGTCTCGCTACATAAAATACAAGTAAAATTCAACATGTAGGTATACATATTGATTGCAGCGCAAAGTAAAAGCATGATTTATTTTGCATACCTTATCGTAACTAAGATGGACTTAGGATTTGGAGCCAAGCAAGTGTTTTGTCTTTTGTCTTCTTCAATTTTTAGAATTAGTCCTGCTTATTGACTGCAATAATTTTAAGAATTATTTCCACGAATGAATGTAAATCAAATATTTTTTGTATGATGTGAAGCTATTTAAAAGTTAGCTGACCTTGAGTCGCTCAGACCCAAAATATTCTATTAGGCGCAACCACTTAGGTGTCGGTATGTCATAAGGCTTGTTTTGTATATGTTCCTCGTCGGTCGAATAACTTTTAGAGGTGGCATGGAAAGTTGAGCGCCACTCCTTGTAGAGCTCACCAGCAATTTTCAAATTTTTCTTGCGCTCTCTTGTGTGTCCTTCATGTCCCAGAAATTCTGTACATTGTATAACACATTGCAGTAAATGTACAAGATGGAGATTGCAAGAAAAAAATTACTTGTGTGGGGTGTGATGAAACTAACCAGAATATCTGGTACTATTTCTCTCTTGTTAGTATCGCCAACCTTTGCCCACTTCCTTGCACCGCTGAGGGGTGCATGTTTTTTGTAAGCATAACCACATCATCGACAAAGTGTCGCTGATTAATACAGTCAAAGTGTGGACAAAGACACTTCCCTCGGTACTACTAAGACGTAGTCCACAGAGGTTCGTATTTGGTTGGGGCGCGAGTCAAGATCCAGACAGGAGGAGAACACAGAGGGTTTTATGTGGTTCGGGTCGCCTAAGCGTATTACCCTACTCCACGGGGGTGTGTGTTGATTGTAGGAGCTTGGATGGATTGAGATAAGTTCATACAACTCGTCCTTCTATCGTGTAGCACAACCCTTTTATATGCCAAGGGCCAGTTGTTACAGTTTGTGCCTGGCCCGAAAAGTGGCCCCGACTATATTAACTACCCTATACATAATCTATAGTGTTAAGAACAGTTAATAGTGTGATAATGTTCCTTAATGATACCGTTACCAGCCTTGATATTCCTTTGATCGTACATTGCAGTAATGACGCATTAACCAGGTCTTGTAACAGCCAATTGATTGCTCTTGAATGTCCATGCCGTTAGACGTCCCGCTGTCTTCCCGTTGTTGATGTAGGTGCGGACGTTGACACGTGGAAGCTCCAGAGCTTCCCTCTACTTGGGGATAGGTCCGATGCCATTGGACACGTGGCAGGGCCGGAGCTTCCTTGAGGAGGGAGGCAAGTCTGGGTCTACAGGACATGTGGTAGCACCGGAGCTACCTAAACTAGGGAGGCAGCTCTGGCTCTTCTGAACACGTACTTACACAAGAGCTACCGTAAGGAGGGAGGTAGGTCCGGTTACGCAGGGTGTGTATCCCATTTGAATGTCTGCCACTTGGACATAGGAACTTCTCGGCTTTGCTTGCAGTATCAGGAGGTACCCAGTAGACAGGGTATCGACAGTTTCCCCCGAGCCCACCTCAGGGAGAGGTCCTCAGGTAGAGGTTATGGTATCAGAGGTGGGGCCATCATCGATTCCTTCTTTGTGGCTTAAAAGTCTTTTCCTAGGCATTTGGGATGATTGCACGTATTTATGCCGTCGCTGCGTGGCCCTTCTTGATATGGTGAGTGGGATCCTGGCATGTGGATCTCACGCAATTGAAGGTTGCTGGTTCCCAATACGAAATTCATATTAGTTCCCAGCGTAATCTTTGTAGCCCTGTCAGACTGCCACCCTCGGGCTTCCAACTTCCCATCATGACAACGGTTCACCTGGTGCAACTTTTTAACAAAGTGGCCTAGGCCCCATTGTCATTGACGAGGTCATTTGAGATTTGAGTATGGAAGTAGTTTCCATCCAAGCGTTCTCGAGGCTTGTTAAATGGAGAAAGTCTGCATGGGAAGGGAACTCTTTACGCTTTCATCTGATCTTGCACTTGGAGCTCTCTGCCCTTGCAACCTTTCTTCCACCTCTGCTCCACTTTGTGGTAATGGAGTTGGGTCCTCTTGGCAGCTGGATCCAGAGCGACGAAGAGTTGTCGAGAGTCCGCACCTACATGGGGTGGTCGTGCAACTCCTTCAACAACTAGATTCGCCTCGGCAAGCTCCTCTTCAAGAAGGAAAGCCCCGACGAGATTGTGTACTTCTCGGTGTACGCCATGAAGGGGCTCATCCCGCTGTTCTCCAGCTTCCTGCTGATGCTGCTAGACTTCTACGACCTGCAGCTCCACCACCTCGCCTCCCACTCCTTCTTGCTAGTGGAAATATTCATCCACTTTTGCGAGATGTGGGTCGGTGTGCCGCCCTATGTTGAGCTTTTCCGGACCTTCTTCAAGGTCCACACCAACAGAAAATGGAATGAGCTTCTCGGCTTCTACTACTTCTTGAAGCGCAAGAACTCACCCTTCAAGTACATAAAGACATTCCCTTCTGGGAAGTGGGACAACTGGAAGAAGGATTGGGTGGACATCAGGGTGGATCTCCATGACATGTTGGAGCTCCCTGAGAGCCTTCCCGCCGTTGACACTGATGCCTGGGAGGTGGTCCTGAAGCTGTCGAAGGCATATAACCTGATCTTGACAAGGATCCGGGAGTGTGTGGAAGGAGGGATGACTCCCCTGATGGTGATCGCCAACATCCTGACCAACTATTGGGCTCTGCTGAAGACGAGGGAATGGCCTGTGTGGGCATTTAGTGGAGCGATGGATCCATACCAGATTGATATTGGTATTGAGTCCAATTTGGATGAAAAGGCTTTGAAGCTCCATCTCCAAAAACTACGCCATGGAGCCATCCACCCGAGGATCTGACACCACCAGCGGAGTTCCTACCCCTGAACATGGTTCCGGCGTTCAGGAGGGAGCTGAGGAAGAAGATGCAAATGCTTGATGACTTGGGCATTGTGGACAGGCATCGGAGCCCTCCTCCAGCAGGGATTGTGATCCCCGGAGCTTCTTGCCCTCATGAAGGTGCCGGGTCTATGCCAGTCAGCACCAAAGGAAAAGGTCATGTGGCTTCACGTCCTAAGAAATCAGCCTCAAGCCGAGGCAACGAGAAGGCTCCCGTTGAAGCTCCAAGTGACAAGTGGAAGATGACAAGAAGCAATGGAAGTAGTGTGAGGGACACTCTAACACAAGTGACCCCTCAGCCTCAATTAAGGTCTATGGTGGTTTTGGCCGCAGCTCCGTCTGGTCCATCGGCTCAAGTGCCCACATCGGGCATTGGGTCCGGCAAGTCGACTCCGGCCCTAGTGCCAGGAGAGGACTCTATATTCAGAGCAAGTCATCTGACGATGGAGGTATTGGCTGTGATAGTGCTGGCGGCTGCCTCAACACGTGGCATGCTGACTAGAGCTTCTGCCAAATTGACGACGGCAGGCTCTAGCTCCAGGCGTCCGAAGAAGAAAATCCGTGCCGATTGGAGCGGCAACGCCTCAAGGTAAGGGTCGGTTCGTTAGCTTTTGTCTCGATTTTGTTTCTTGCTTTATTTTTAATCCTCTATGCTCTGTTTCCAGAGTGTCGAGAACAAGTACGACAGCTCCGGTGCCTAATACAACCCTGGAGACTACACCAACTGAAAAGTTCCTGCTGCTGCTCCGTCCCCTCCTCCTATGGTTGTGGCGGACGACATGATAGCTCCGGCATCAGCTGTCGTGGAGACGACTTCAGCAGCAATGACTAAAGATCCTGTGGTAGCGTTGGACCATGAGGAAGAAAAGCTCAAGAAGGCTTCGGATGTCTTGGAGTCAACTGTGGAGGTTCTGATGGAAGTTCCAGCACCAACTCCAGAGGTGGCAACAGCAGAGGTGTCCCTGCCCGATCCTACTCAAGGGGATCCGGCTGCAGGACCTTCGGCTTCTACGTCGATGGATGAAGTTCTGGTTGCGGGACCCTCCTCATCCACTCCAGAGGTAGAAGATCCGGTTGCGGGACCTTACTCACCTGCAAAAAAGATGGATGAATTGCCGGAGACTGGCCCTACTGAGGTCGAGCTACTAGATTTTAAGCTCGTGCCATGGGCTCCAATGCCCGTCGCGGAAGACTTAGAGGAACTAGAGGACGACCCTCAAGCAGGCCCAGAGCCAATCCCTCTGGAGTTGTCAATTGACAATGCTTGCTTCAGCCTCCGACAAGTCCAGCTTGCCTTCAACTACGAGCGGAGGTCCCTTGAAGAGGAGCGTGCCATGCTAGGGCATTGGCACTAAAAGCTCTTCTTCGACACAAAGCTAATGCAGTTCAGGCTCACTGACTAGAAGGAGCGAATGGCTTGTGAGAAGGCACGGCAGTCGCGCTTCAACAAGGTGCTGAATGAGCGAGAGGCTGCTATTAAGGCCCTCGACAAGAAAACTCAAGAGATCTACGAGCACGCGCAGAAGGCCCGTGAAATGACTGACAACCGCTCAAAGAGTCTCGAAGAGTTGAGGGAAACCCGCCTCAAGCACTGGGACGAGCTCGATAAGAAGGAGGTTAACCTCCGTGAGAAAGAAGATAAGATCCAGCAGAGGGAGGATGAGCTCTCCTAGACGCTGGCACGCGGTGAGGAAGACTTAGCTAAACCTGTGAAATAATTTGAGGCTTGGTGCGAACAAGAGAAGCAACCATTGTGGAAGGCGGGTCAAGATGTCAGCAGAAGAGAAATCGATGTCTCTGCCTGGGAGGACAACATGAAGGCAAAGGAGAAGGACCTTGCAGACAGGCGAGGCCACTTTCACCTCTGAGAAAAGAACGTTGCTGACTAAGAAAAGCTGCCGGCTGAGCAAATTTAGCATCATGCCAAGGAGGTCGAGTGCTTCTCAAAGGAGGGGTCTGGTTAGCTATCTTCTGCAAGGCGGTCACTGTAGGAGCACCAAAGTGCAAGATCGATTGAGTCCCAACAGATCTGGGACTTCCTTGGAAAGGAAAATGAAGCTTTGTTACCTTTTAGATTTAGCCCGGTTCGACCTGCTGATCTGGAGCAAGATATGGACAAGGCCCTGGTGGCACTCAACTCCTCTGGCGCGAAGCTGGAAGCTATCGGAGATGTGGCTGTCGACGAGATCAAGACAGAAGGGAAGTCACTAGCTCATTACATTGTAGAGTATGTGCTGATGTGCTTCCGAAGCTAGTACTCTTCGATGTCTTTAGAACCCGTGTTTGAGGCACCCATCGCCGAAGACGAGAAAGCTGCCAAGGCTAGCGTCCAAGAAGCCACCGAGAAGATTGCTTTGTTCTTCATGAGGAACTCCAGTAGCTAGGACATTTCTCTTTGTACCCTCAACTTGTAGTTCTCCACTTTTGAATGAATGAAATCCTTTCTAATTACATTTTTGTGTCTTCAGTGCATTGCTATTTATCTTGTCTGCCCTTTGGAAGATGTGTTCAATGGATTGAGGACATCAACCATGAGGATTTAGACAATGTCATGAAAACTTGATAGCTCCGAACTCGTAGCCAATATGTTAGCTCCGAGGTCCGAGTTTTTCTTCCAAAATTTACAGGGACCCTTTGTTACATCAATGGTGGGCCCCTTGAGAGTTGACGGAGCTTAATAGCTTCGACAGTGCCCACTGCTAACGCATATAACATTGACAACGGGCCCCCTGGGGGTTGTCGGAGCTTGGTAGCTTCGATGGCACCTACTGCCAACGCATAGAACGTCGAAGGCGAGCCCCCTGGGGGTTGTCTGAGCTTGGTAGCTTTGATGGCGCCTACTCCTAACGCATAGAATGTCGACATCGGTCCGTCTGGGGGTTGTTGTAGATTGGTAGCTTCGACAGTGCCCACATACAACACATAGAACATCGATGGTGGCCCGCTTGGAGGTTTTCGGAGCTTGGTAGCTATGATAGCGCCCACTGCCAATGCATAGAACATTGACGGCGGGCTCCTTGGGGGTTGTCGGAGCTTAATGCTGCGACGACGCCCACTGTCAATGTGTAGAACGTCGACGGCGGGCCCCCTGGGTGTTGTCGGAGCTTGGTAGATTCAACGGTGCCCACTTCCAACATGTATAATGTCAATGGCAGGCCCCCTCAGGGTTGTCGGAGCTTGGTAGCTTTGACGGTGCTCACTGCCAACGCATAGAACTTTGATGGAGGACACCTTGGGGTTGTCGGATCTTGGTAGCTTTGACGGCGCCCACTGCCAACACATAGAACCTCAACAGCAGGCCCCCTGGGGGTTGTCGGAGCTTGGTAGCTTCGATGACGCCCATTGTCAACGCCTAGAACATCAACGATGGGCACCTGTGAGTTGTCGAAACTAGTTTCTCTGGCAGCATCCACCATTACCTATGTCGCTTGCCGTCAATTGTTCATTTTTCCTGCGCATAAGAGACAAGAAAAGCAGTAAAATTTATCCTCTTGCCTATAGCTTAGTTGTGGCTTATTGTCCTTACTTGAAATTTAGGTTCCAACAAACTCATTAAAATTATGAGTTTTACGATTAACTTTCCAAAGGTCTATACGCTTTTAGGACCCACCTTACTAAGACCTTTCAAAATAGGTAAAGTGGCGTACTTAGGGTGCTCGACCAGGCTAAGTCGATAGCGCACTTCGGACCTGTGTTGGCTTTGGTTTTCACGCGAGTAGACCTTCTAGCAATGATCAGAATCCAATGGAAAGTCATCATTGAAACTTATATACTTAAAATGAAAATTTAGGACCTTATTTCAAGTGGATTGCACAATATTACTATTGACAAGAAGGTATAAAATGAAATGAACTTGCACAAATGAAATGCTCGTTGAGTCTGTTTGTATAAAATGTTTCTCATTAACGTCCGAATAACAGAGGAATACAAGGACAGACTTAAAAGTACAGGACCAAGTTAAGTATGCTACTCATCTTGTAATACCAAGGGAAGGTAAGGACACACCTAAAGTACAGGACCAAGTTAAGTGTGTTTTTAACCTAAGACCTTGACGACTCTGTTCATAGACTCAAAGAGATACAATTTATACAAATACAGCCTCACCTCCGTGAACTAGGTGTAGAACTTACAAAGGTGCTCAATGTTCCGTGGGTTGGGAAGTGGTATCCCATCTTTTGTTGCCAAGCGGACGCATCCAGGGTGGGAAACTTTGATAACCCGGAAAGGACCTTCTCAACTATTGAGAGTGTATTCATCCCTTCTCAAGTCAGTATTCTCCGCAGCACCAAATCGCCTTCTTCTAGCTGCTGGCCGCGCATGAACCTTTGGTGATAGCGTCGAAGCGCCTGATGGTAGCGTGCATTTCGGACAGCTGCTTGACACCTTGCCTCATCAACTTGGTCTTCACGCCGGAGCTGGACCTGCACGACTTCGTCAAAGGTCCGTACCCAAAGAGGACCCATGGTGATCTCCAAAGGAAGGACTGCTTCAGGACCGTACACCAGGAAGAATGATGTCTCTACTGTAGCCTGGCTCGGTGTGTCCGACTTGCCCACAATGCATACGGAAGCTCTTCTATCTAGTTGGCACCATGTTACTTCAAGCGCTCATAAGTGCGCGTTTTGATTCCCTTGAGTATTCTGAGTTTGCTCTTTCAGCTTGGCCATTGCTTGCTGGATGGGCTACTAATGAGTAGCTAACTTGAATCCCAAGTTCTTCGTAGTACTCTTGAAAAGTTGCACTTGTGAATTGGGTTCTGTTGTCAGTGATGATTCTGTTCAGAACTCCAAATCTACAGACAATGGACTTCAAGAATTTGATGGCTGATTGCTTGTTGATAGTCACAACTGGAGTAGCTTCATGCCACTTGGTGAACTTGTCGATGGCGACATATGAACTGATAACCTCCGAAGGCTTTTGGGAAAGGTCCCAAAATGTCCATCGCCCAAACAGTGAACGTCCACGTGGGAGGAATCACCTGTAGTGACCGAGCCAGTGTGTGAATCTGCTTTGCGTAAAACTGGCATGCTTCACACTTCTTTACCAACTCGACTGCATCTTGGAGTGTTGTAGTATAGTAAAAGCCATGCTGGAAGGCCTTACCGACCAACGTGCGAGAAGATGCTTGGTTCCCACACTCGCCTCTATGGATCTCTGCAAGAAGCTTGCGGCCCCCATCCCGAAAAATGCACCGCATTATAATGCCATTGGCACCATGTCGGTAGAGATCCCCTTCTACCAATGTGTATCTTTTAGCCAATTTGACAATTCGCTCAGCGGATACACCGTCTTCAGGAAGGATGTTGTCTTTTAGGTAGCTTTGGACCTCCAAGATCCATGCATCAGAACTGACTTGAGCTTTTGAATCTTGCGCGCTTGGTTGCTCAGAGCTTCATGTAGAACCTACGATCCTTGGTTGACGCCATGGTAACAGGGCCACCGGGACCATTAGCTTCGGGGTGTTGGACTCGCCCCCATCACTAAGTTTGACAAGCTGAGTGGTAAGTGATGAAAATCTCCTATCAAAAACCCTGTTGGGTACATGAGCCCCGGTTGAAGCCTTCGTCGAGAGGTTGTCAGCTTCACCTTTGTTGAGACGCTAGACATGGTGGAGATCAAGAACGTGGAAGTCCTTCTGCAACTTCTGGACTTCAAGTAGATAAAGAGCAAGTTGAGGATTATTGCAACTGCATTAACCTTTGACTCTGCTGCCAACTTGGCGATATTTCCTGTGGAATTAGGATGATGTAAAATAGCTCACAGTGGATAAGAAGTTACCACTGATATCTTGCTGGCTTTTGAAGTAGTGATGAAGCTTCCTTGAGGCAATAAACACTGCGAACAACAGCTTATGCACCTCAATATACCGAGTCTTGGCATCGTGTAGTACTTTGCTGATGAAGTATACTAGCCTTTGGACAGTTTGGGCCCTCTTAAAGGGGACCATAGATTCTTCTTCATCAACCTGGACCCTCCAAGAGGGGGCTGGACCTTCTTCTTCTTCTTGAGTGGGTACTCCCTCGAATGAGGGAGGTTGATCCATAGGAATGTTGCCTTTAGGATCTGCCCTTGGGGGTTGGGACCCAGACACGCCTTCAGGTAGCTCTAGACCCCCTCGGAGGAGTCTAAGCTCCTGAGTTGAAAATGTTTCTGGTCTCTCCGCAACTAGAACCATGCTGACAACCTCCGTAGTTGCAACGATGTAAAGCAGAATAGGCTCACCAGGCTCTGGAGCTGCCATGATTGGTAGTGTGGTCAGGAGCTGCTTGAGCTCTTTGAATGCCTTCTCTGCTTCTTCGGGCCAATGGAATGGCCCGAACATCCTCAACAGCTTGAAGAAAGGTAACACCCACTTTGCTAGCCTTGAGATGAATCGGTTGAGCAAAGCTAGACATCCAGTTAGCTTCTGGACATCCTTGATACGGGCTAGAGGCCGCATATCTTCAATGGCTTTAATCTTGACCGGATTTGCCTCAATTCCTCAATGAGTCACAATGAAACCAATTTGTCACCCAGACCTCCCGATATACAGGTGGTCTGGTTGGCATTAGAACCAATTTGGATGACTTTGATGGGAACATTGATGTCGCTGCTGGGTTGCACACGAGGTGCAGAAGATGAGCCATGCTGACATGAGTTTGGAGGTTGAGCAGCTTGCTCCTTGCCAGATTCTTCTTCTTGTGCTGTTGTAAGTGCATGAAGTTCCTCTACAGCAGTAACTCCAGCAGTGCAGTCCCCTCGGATCTGGAGGATGCCTACCGGAGTTGGCATCTTCAATACCAGATATCCGTAGTGGACTACGACCATGAACCTATACAAGGTTGGCCCGCCTAGGATCACGTTGAAGGGTAGGTTGATGTAAGCCACATCAAACACCAGCTTCTCGAATCTGTAGTTGTCCCGTGTCCCAAAGGTCACAGGTAAGGTAACAGGTCTAAGAGGGGCGATAGCTCCCAGACCTACCCCAGAGAATGGGCGTGATGGTCGAAGGTCCGAGAGGTTGAGCTGGAGCATTACGAAAGCCGCGAAGCTTAGGAGGTTGAGCGTCACGCCTCCATCCACCAGGACATGGTAGAGCTGGATGTTGTTGATAGTCGGAGAGACCATCGAAGGAAATTGTCCAGCTCCCACCATGTTCTTCAGACAATCCGAAGGATCAAAGGTGATGGGAGTATCCATCCACTTCTGATGTGGCTCCGCCTTGGCAGTAGGAGCAGCAACAACCATCTCTCGAGGCATGGTCTTCAGGATGTGCCAGGAGGTGATATCCCAGGACCCTCCATACATCATATGGAGAGTCTTCAAGTCTTTCGATGCTCGTTGTCGGAGATGTTGGAGTCGTCGTCGACGGTGTTGTAGACTGCCTTCAACATCTTCTTGGCATCTTGGAAGCCTAGCTCTTGGTCAGATGAAGCTTCGTCGACTTTCTGCTTCCCTTCCTGTTGGTGGAAAGGGTTCTTGTCTTGACACTTGCAGTTGCGTTCAGCAAGGCTCTTGACTTTGCGATAGTCTTCAAGATTGTGGGTCGTCGATTTGTGGATTAGATACCACATCTTTCCACTGTCGCCATCTTCAGACGAAAGTCGAGGTCGTTGGTCGGGGCGTGGCCCCCGGCCACCCGAAGCTGCAGCAGTGCCGACAAGTGACTTCTTCTTGTCACTTAACTTTTTCTTCCTCTTTTTTCCACTGCCATAGGAAGTAGCTTCAGCTTTGGAGGATTGCCTTGCCTCCTCAGTTGGTTTGGAGTGCATTTCACATCCCTCCGCAGCTCTGGCGCATTTGTCAGCCAGGCTGAAAAGCTCCGTGACACTGCTGACATTCTTGGTTGCCACCTTCTCCGACATCTTCTTATCTCGGACCCCTTGTTGAAATGTGACGACGACAGAAGCATTGGAGATAGAAGGGATGGTGTTCCATACCTAAGAGAATCGCTGGATGAAGGATCGCAACGACTCCCCCAACTTCTGTTGTACGACAAAGAGGTCCAGCTCGGTGCGAGGCTGGGTGTAGGAGCTCTCGAAGTTGGCAGTGAACTGGAGATAGAGTTCCGCCCAACTGTTGATGGAGTCGGGCGATAAGGTCATGAACCAGGACCTTGCATTCCAAGGCCACAGGGAAGTAGTTGGCCATCACGACCCCATTGCCCCCAGTTCCAAGGATGGCAGTGGTGTAAATCTAAAGAAAGTTGACAGGATTGACTATCCCGTCGTATTTCTCGAGCAGATGAGGCTAGAACTTCGGTGGCCATTCAACCATGCGGAGATGCATGGCAAGGGCCGAATAGTCGCTCTCAAACTCCAAGAGGAGAAGGGTTTTCTTGAGAAATGTGCCTCTCACGAGCACGCTCGATGTTGACACGACCGTCTTGCTGCCTGTAACAGTGATCGAGCTCTGATTGGAGATCCTGAGTCGGGAGCATTGTCATCGTGTGAGTACGGCGAGCCCCGGAGGGAAGTGACGTAACTTGCTGGGAGGGTGCACTGTAGGATCGAAGAGCACGTGAAAAGCTATCAGAGGGGGGTGAATGGTAGATTTAAAAATCTTACGCAGCGGAAACAATTAAACCCCAACCCCTTCAGCAGAAAAACGATCTGTTAAAGAAATCATGTGTGAGACTAATCTAAACATGTTTCACTGTGAAAAAATGATAGATATCAGAGAGAATCAAGTCATGAAGACAAAACAACAATAATCACTCAAATCCGTCGAGAAAAACTCAAGTTATGATCGAAAGATCAAACAAAGGTCAATCTGCCCTACCCGAGAAAAAAAACAGTTCTGGAACGCTGCAAAGAAACTCGTGTAGATCATAGAACACAAATCCAATGACCGTGAAATTTTGACATATGATAGATAATCAAGTTGTGAAGACAACCCAAAAAGAATAACGTTAATTGGATCTGTAAAACTTGAGTTATGATAAAACCACCGACGAAAGGTAGTGCTGTCCAGAAACTCGACGAGTAAAACTTGTCTGGAACAAGTCGGACGAACAAGGCACAAAAGTTCCTTCAAACTACGAATTTTATTGAATAGAACACAAGAGGAAAAGACCAAAAGTCGTGCACCACGAGCTCTAGGCTCCCTTTCTTATATAACCAGCTCGAAAGCCAACTCAACTCAGATCAAGAACCTAATCCTACTCTGTTCACGAATCGTAACTTTCCATAACTGCTTAGGATTCTTCTATACGCAGATAGAAGCAATCTTAAGACTTACAAACACCTTAGGAACATATCCCACATTCCGAAACAACTCAAATTCGTGACCCACATGAAATCCTATCATAACCAACTTAAATCTTTCCATATTTGAGTCAAAACCGACTCAGCCGTAGCCTAAGTCCATAACCTAGTCGGTTGGACCTTTCCGACCAACTCTTTTTGTCCACATCTCTTAATCATGTCTCGGAACCATGTAGCCACATCCATGCACTCCTTGCACATGTGCAAACATCTTCTAATGACATCCACGATACCTTCACATGCAGTGTTCTTGATTCAATCATGCTGTGCAACCTCCTAATCAACTCAACCACAATTCCTCCTGAATTTGGTTGTTGAACCTCATCTTCTCTCTAAGACTAGTTCAATGGATCCCGTCACCAGCCATGTCTTGAACTCAAGCAACACCTGCACATGAATAAACAACCAATCCATATGAGCCCAAGTCCTCGACTTGACTCAAGTTAGTTCCGAACACAACACCATACGTGAGAACCTCACATAAGCATGTTGCAAAACCACAGTAACACGATATCATCCATATCAACCAAAAATGCACCAAAGACTTAGCAAATGAATACTATGCAATCTTTCCAGAGATGTAAAGCAAGTACGAAAAATTGCAAATGAAAAACAGAAGCATTGCGGTCAAGTTCCGGACCTTGCCAGAGCAACCCGAACCTTGAGCCAGAACTTACAAAAGCTAGTAGAACCTAGCACCGGAACTTACCAAAACTAGTATAACCAAGCTCCCGCCGGAGCTTACAAAACTAGCAGGACCTTAATAAGAGGTGTTTTGGTGATATTCAAAACTTTTATCGTCAAAGCAAGTGTATTCACTACAAGCCAATGTACTCAGCACACATAGGTCTTACAATCTCCCCCTTGATGAATGCATTGGCAACACCATTTAACATCCGAACATTGGCTTATTCACATAAAAGTTTTGAAGGAAATTTCTCCCCCTCTGTAAATCAAAAGTAAAATGAGAAGAAAATCCAAAAATTATCCCATATTTATCTCTCCCCCTTTATTACCTCTCCTTACGCACATATTCTCTTTCTCTTCATGCTTATCTCTCCCCCTTTGACAATGTATTCAACAAGTCATGAGCATATAAACAAATTATCTCTCCCCCTTTAGTTGTTATGAGCATATTATAATATATACATATAAACAAAGCTCATCCAAGTCATACTATCAAGTACCCTACATTATCACATCAATGAAATACATAAAGTAGTGTAAGCCATGCTAGAGATCAAATGTAATTTTCAATTTAAGTAAGTCATGATCTCACAAACTTAACTATTTCAAAACCTGAAATCATGACACTATTTGCTGCATTTTATTATTTTTCAAAGCATAAATTTATATCATATGATATTTGCAAGAGATTATATGCGCATCTGCCTTATTCTAACAAACCAAGCCAAGCCTATGTCATTTGACAATCAGAAGGTTAAGGACATGGTTTTAGTCATACACAACTTCTTCCAAGTTCATATCTAAGTGCATTGATAAGTCATCTCAAAAGAAGAAGTGTGATGCATGCATATTCTCTTGATCTTTTCTCAATTTATATTTGTTCATAAAAACTCAACATGTGAGTTGATTACTTGATTAATTCTTAATGATTAAAAGCACTTGTGAACATGTAACAAGTTCAAAACAGCAAGAAAGTTCGACTATGACCAGTTTTAGTGTAAGTAATTATTCAAATTACTAGACATGGCAAAAACTACAAAATGTATAACACGAGTAATGTAGTAAGAACTTTCAGCATGTAAAAGGAATCACGAAGTCATATATGTATGAAATAGTATGCTCATATTATTTTAATTTCAGATTCACACATAGACTTCCCAAGTTTCAAAACTCCCCCTCAATTTAAGCATGAGGATGCATAACCCCTATTTCACTACAAATGTAACAAAAACGAGTGAAATCCAAAGGTTTTGTAAAAATGTCAGCCAATTGTTGTTCGGTATCTACACGGTGAAGCACAATGTTTCCTTTTTCAACATTATCTCGGAGATGATACCTAATGTCAATGTGCTTAGTTCTAGAATGTTGCACGGGTTTTCTAGCAATGCAAATGGCATTAGTGTTATCACAGAACAGTGGAACACTATCTAGATCAACCCCATAGTCCTTAAGTGTTTGAACAATCCAAAGAATTTGTGAGCAAGCACTAGCAGCAGCTACATATTCAGATTCGGCTGTGGATTGTACAACTGAATTTTGTTTTCTAGAGGACCAAACAACAAGAGAATTACCAAGAAAATGACAAGCACCGGAAGTACTTTTCCTATCAATCCTACAACCCCCAAAATCTACATCCGAAAAAGCTTTCAAAGTAACGGTTGAGGAAGAAGGAAGAAAAATTTCAAATTCTTAAGTTCCATGTAAGTACCTAAGAATCCTTTTGACGACTTGACGATGTGAAGCACGTGGGGAGGCTTGAAACCGTGCACAAAGACATACGCTGAATTGTATATCTGGTCTTGATGCTGTGAGATACAAAAGTGATGCGATCATGCTTCTATATTCTTTTTGATCCACGGGTTCACCATCTTCATCAAGTCCAAGTGTTGTTGCTGTTCCCATTGGTGTCCGAAGAAGCTTGCTTTTGTCCATGTTGAAGCGCCTTAGGAGATCTTTTGTATACTTCGTTTGATGCACAAAGGTACCCTCCTTTGTTTGCTTGATTTGCAGCCCCAAAAAGTAAGTGAGTTCACCCATCATACTCATTTCAAATTTGGAACTCATCATTGCTAAAAACTTGGACACAAGATCATGAGCAGCACAACCAAAGATAATATCATCCACATGCACTTGAACGAATAATGAGTCATTGCCATGCTTAAGCACAAAAAGAGTTTTATCAACCTTGCCCATGGTAAACCCTTTTTCAAGTAAGAATGTTTTTAACCTGTCATACCATGCTCTAGGGGCTTGTTTGAGACCGTACAAGGCTTTGGATAGTTTGTAAACATGATTAGGAAAATCTGGATTTTCAAAACCCGGTGGTTGTTTCACATAAACCTCCTCATCTATGTAGCCATTAAGAAAAGAACTTTTAACATCCATTTGATATAGCTTAAAACCTTTAGATGCAGCAAAAGCTAACAAAATTCTTATGGCTTCTAATCTAGCAACAGGAGCAAAAGTTTCATCAAAATCTAGACCTTCAACTTGAGTGAAACCTTGAGCAACCAACCTAGCCTTATTCCTAACCACAACCCCATCCTTACTTTGTTTATTTTTAAATACCCATTTAGTTCCAATTAAAGTGTGACCTTGAGGTGGAGGTACAAGTTTCCAAACATTATTTCTTTCAAAATTTTCTAACTCTTCTTGCATGGCAATAATCCAAGATTTATTAGTGAGTGCGAGTGATATATCTTTGGGTTCAAAAGAAGCAACAGAAGCAGAATGAGCATAAGAGTTTGGATCGCAAAACCTGGATCGTGTGACTCGTTCGTGCAAGCTTCCAATCATCTGTTGTGGGGGATGATCTTTGTAAAACCGTAGGGGAACAGATGTCTCACAAGCTTCTTCTTCTTCATGTTCATCACAATTCGATGAGCTTGTGACTTGAGGACGATTTGAATCAGCATTGAAGGTTGTCGGTGCTGGTTGAGAATTAACATCTGGAGCTGAACCAAAGTCTTTAGCTGCTGAATTTTCGAGCAGCAGCTCCAATTCTTCCTCATCTTCAACGAAAATGCTCCCCCCTGTGGATATGGATCTGGACCTGCAATGTTTGAGCTAGTACTTGGGCTAGCTTCAT
The DNA here is from genome assembly GCA_036927565.1 of Tuctoria greenei. NCBI lineage: Eukaryota > Viridiplantae > Streptophyta > Magnoliopsida > Poales > Poaceae > Tuctoria > Tuctoria greenei. The sequence goes on from JAYESD010000006.1 coordinate 65,572,225, forward strand.
CAAAAGACACTTCACAAGTCTCCACAATTTTGTTAGTGTCAAGTAAAAGCACACGGTAGCCTCTAGTATGAGATGGATAACCAAGAAACATGCCATCAATGGATCTAGGTTCAAATTTATCAAGATTACCATGTTTCTTAACAAAGCATTTGCAACCAAAGACCCGAAAGTGTGTAACACTAGGCCTATGTCTAAACCGGAGCTCATATGGAGTTTTACCTAGCTTAGCACGCAAGAAAACACGATTTGAGACATAACAAGCGATTGCTAACGCATCAGCCCAAAATTTCCTAGGAGTTTGATATTCATCAAGCATAGTCCTAGCCATCTCAACTAAGGTTCTGTTCTTTCTTTCTACAATACCGTTTTTTTGAGGTACATATGTTGAAGAAAATTGATGATCTCTTCTATTTTCAGAACAAAAGTGATCAAAAGACTGATTTTTAAATTCAGTTTCATTATCACTTCTAATTGCTTTTAAAGATCCTGGGTAATCAATTGATAATCTAAGAAATAAAGTTCTAAAGTGACTAAAAACTTCATTCTTAGATGCCATAATGTAAACCCAAGAGTATCTAGAATAATCATCAACAATCACAAGTACATACCATTTACCTCCGAAGGATTGAACACGTGAAGGTCCTACGGTGTCAAGATGCAAAAGTTGACACGGTTCAGTTGTCATGATCATTGTGAGAGGAGTATGTGAACCTGCAACCATCTTAGCATGTCTACAAGAAGAGCACACAATTTCTTTGTCCCCTTTAAGCTTAGGCAGCCCATGTATGCAATCAAGAGCACTAACAAGCGTTAGGTGATCAAAGCCTACGTGACCAAGTCTACGATGCCAAAAATATAGGTCCTTTGAATCATTAGCAACTAGACACCCATGCTTAGAGGAAGACATATCAAAATCAGCTTTAAAAACTCTTCCAAACCGAGACATGTTAAAAATAAGCTCACTATTTGAACTTACAACTTTGCAGCAGTTTTTATTGAAAATAAATTCCAGATTTTCATCTAGCAATTGTGAAACAGAAAGCAAGTTGTATTTCAAATTTTTGACAAGTGCCACATCCTTCAAAGTGTAGTTTTGAAAACCACTTCTTTTTGTTTAGAAACTATTTGAATCAAACCACTTCCTAATGAATTTAAAATTTTAGGTGGATGTGCCTTAGCATGAGCATGAGAATCAAAACCTAAATCAGTTTTATCATTGCAAGACTTAGAAGAATTGAACAGCAAGTTTAGGTTCTTATTCCGATTACAAAACCGATCTAATGTCCTATGCATGTCATCAAGTTTATTGGACAGATCAAGGCAATTTTCACATGAAGTTTTTCCTTTTAGTTTGCAATTGGAACAAAATTTAACTTCATGAGAACGTAAAGCATTGTTCAATATAGAAATTTCATTCATAGCATCCTGTAGTTTCTTATCAAGATCATCACAAGTAGAACAATGCAAATCAATTGTAGAACAGCTAGCATCTTTCAAGTATTTATCATTAAGTGCAGCAAGCTCTTTGTTCTTTTCAATTTCGAACTCAAGTTTATCAAGTGTGGAGGTGTGCGCACTTCTTAATGAGGACAATTGTTCATATATTAAATCACATGAGGGACATGCATCATCACTAGGAATCAATGTTTTTAAACGGTTGATTTCAGATTCTAGTGATTCAATTTTAGCAGCACTATCCCTAAGCTTTTTGTCCTTTTTCATAACAATAATAGTGGCACGAGAAATAGCATCACACATTTCTACGCAAGTAGGACATATCACTTCATTGTCGCTGTTGTGTTCTGCCTCCTCCATACTTGATCTTGACTTGCCTGCCATAAAGCACAAGTTTGCCAAATCATCTTCATCTTCATCACTTCAAATGACCACGTCGCTTGAGCCAAGTTTCTGTAGTGCTGAGATAAAACTGTTCACCAGTTAGCGACCTGTAAAGCTCTTCTTTTTCTTCTTATCATTTGTTGAGTAGTGCTTTATCCTTGATTGTTTTTCTTCCCGGGAGGTAGGACCTGAAAGGTTAGGACAATCTGTACGAAAATGTCCTGTCTTACCATATTCAAAGCATCGTTGAGGTCCGGAGCTTCCTCTCCTTCTAGTTCTCACATTTTGCAATGCTTTTGAGAACCGGGTAGAGATGAGCGCTAGCTCCTCCTCTGGAAACTCCTCAATCTGTTCAAGGGTTAGAGAGGACAACAAAGCAAGTGTACCACAAGATGAAGATTGGCCGAAGCTAGGCATATCACGTTGAGAAACAAAATCAATAGACTTGTTGGGGTTCTTACGTGATATTATGTCAATTTCATGAGTTTTTAGCTTGGAATATAGCACATCTAAAGTAAGTGAACTCATGACAGTAGATTCACGAATAGATGTGACTTTCATCTCCCAAATTGACATATCTAATGCACTTAGCAATTGCCTAGCATTTTCAGCATCTGAAAAATTAACATTGACACTACGCAAGTTGCTGAGAATCTTATTAAAGCGAGCGAAAAGGTCATCAATAGACTCACCAAGTTGCATCTCGAAGCACATGTATTATTTCTTGAACATGTCTTGCCTTACCTCTTTGATCGTCTTGGATCCTTCGTGGTAGTCACAAAGTGCTTTCCACACATCGTATGCAGATCGGAGGTGTACAACACGGTCGAAGTCGTTTTGTGTTAATCCTTGTATGATCAAGTTCTGAGCCTTGTTGTTGTTGTTGACATCTCTCAGATTTGTAGCTGTAACTTGATCGTTTAATGGCAATTCATAAGGCTTGTATACCTTCTCCCATATTGCAAAACCTTGTGCCTGGATGAAAGCTTCCATGCGTGCCTTCCAAACCTGAAAATCAATACCAGCAAACACACAAGGTTTGGCAGAGTACTTCTCCATGATGATTAGTCAAAAACACGCGCAAATCACAAAGATTAGAGCACCATGGCTCTAATACCAATTGTAGGATCTAAGAGCACGTGAAAAGCTACCAGAGGGGGGGGGTAAATGGTAGATTTAAAAATCTTACGCAGCGGAAATGCGGAAATTATTAAACCCCAACCCCTTTGGCAGAAAAACAATCTCTTAAAGAAATCATGTATGAGGCTAATCTAAACGTGTTTCACCATGACGAAAGTGATAGATATCAGATAGAATCATGTCACGAAGACAGCACAACAAGAATCACTCAAATCCGTCGAGAAAAACTCAAGTTATGATCGAAAGATCAAACAAAAGTCAATCAGCCCTACCCGAGAAAAAAACAGTTCTGGAACGCTGCAAAGAAACTCCTGTAGATCATAGACCACAAATACAATGACCGTGAAATTTTGAAAGATGATAGATAATCAAGTTGTGAAGACAACCCAAAAAGAATCACGTTAATTGGATCTGTAAAACTCGAGTTATGATAAAACCACCGATGAAAGATAGTGCTGTCCAGAAACTCGACGAGTAAAACTTGTCTGGAATAAGTCGGACGAACAAGGCACAAAAGTTCTTTCAAACTACGAATTTTATTCAATATAACACAAGAGGAACAGCCCCAAAGTCGTGCACCACGAGCTCTGTACTCCCTTGCTTATATAACCAGCTCGAAAGCCAACTCAACTCAGATCAAGAACCTAATCCTACTCTATTCATGAATCGTAACTTTCCATAACTGCTTAGGATTCTTCTATACGTAGATAAAAGCAATATTAAGACTTCCAAAGACCTTAGGAACATATCCCACATTCCTAAACAACTCAAATTCTTGACCCACACGAAATCCTATCATAACCAACTCAAATCTTTCCATATTTGTATCAAACCCGACTCAGTCGTAGCCTAAGTCCATAACCTAGTTGGTTGGACCTTTCCGACCAACTCTTTATGTCCACATCTCTTCATCACGTCTTGGAACCATGTAGCCACGTCCATGCACTCCTTGCACACGTGCGAACATCTTCCAATGACATCCACGATACCTTCACATGCATTGTTCTTGATTCAATCATGCTGCGCAACCTCCTGATCAGCTCAACCACAATTCCTCCTGAATTTGGTTGCTGAACCTCATCTTCTCTCTAAGACTAGTTCAATGGATCTCGTCACCAGCCATGTCTTGAACTCAAGCAACACCTGCACATGAATAAACAACCAATCCATACGAGCCCAAGTCCTCGACTTGACTCAAGTTAGTTCCGAACATAACACCTTACGTGAGAACCTCACATAAGCATGTTGCAAAACCACAGTAACATGATATCATCCATATCAACCAAAAACGCACAAAAGACTTAGCAAATGAATACTATGCAATCTTTCTAGAGATGTAAAGCAAGTACAGAACATTGCAAATGAAAAACAGAAGCATTGCGGTCAAGTTCCGGACCTTGCCAGAGCAACCCGACCCTTGAGCCGGAGCTAACAAAAGCTAGTAGAACCTAGCGCCGGAACTTACCAAAACTAGTATAACCAAGCTCCCGCCGGAGCTTACAAAACTAGCAGGACCTTAACAAAAGGTGTTTTGGTGATATTCAAAACTTTTATCGTCAAAGCAAGTGTATTCACTACAAGCCAATGTATTCAGCACACATAGGTCTTACATGCATGTCTCTCGAGTTGCGATGCCTGAGGACCAAGTCTACCACAAAAGGTCCTGTTCTGAGAAGGTGCCTGACCTGCAAGGGGTGGACCTTGAATGTTGATCGCATTGGCTGCAACTGAAACCAAATGATCCACGTCAGCGTGCTACTGTTCTAATGCGGCGGGAGGAGCTCCCGATGCTGGTGGGCACTAAAGTAGAGTCCGTGATGCATTCAGCGTGTTCACCGGGTTGTTTGTCGATGCAGAGACCGACGCGAACACACCATCTTGCTGAGATGGAGGTGGTGGTGGAGGAACAACACCCGCCGGAATCACAACGTTGGCTGGCTGCTGCACGTTGGATGGATTTCCTCTAGTACGCTGCACAGCCGGTCCATTGGATGAAGCGGGGGCGGAGTTCACCATCTTGAAAGCTTGAAAGTGCCCCTACCTGGCACACCAAATGTCGAAGTATGGACTAAGACACTTCCCTCGGTACTACTAAGATGTAGTCCGCGGAGGTTCGTATTCGGTTGGGGTGCAAGTCAAGATCCAGACAAGAGGTGAACACTGAGGGTTTTACGTGGTTTGGGCCGCCTAAGAGTAATACCATACTCAACGGGGTGTGTGTTGATTGTATGAGCTTGGATGGCTTGAGATCAGTTTAGATAGCTTGTCCTTCTACCGTGCAGCGCAACCCTTTTATATGCCAAGGACTGGCTATTACAGTTTGTGCCTGGCCCGACAAGTGGCCCTGGCTGTATTAACTATCGTGTACACAATCTATAGTGTTAAGGAAAGTTAATAGTGTTATAACGTGCCTTAATGACACTGTTACCATCCTTTATATTCCTCTAATCATGCATAAGTAATATGGCATTAATGACGCGTTAACTAAGTCTTATAACAGCCAATTTATGGCTCTTGAATATTCGTGCTGTTAGAGATCCAGCTATCTTCCCGTTGCTGATGTAGGCCCGAACGTTGACACGTGTAAGCTCTGGAGCTTCCCTCTACTAAGGGATAGGTCTGGTACCATTGGACAGGTGGCAGGGCCGGAGCTTCGTTGAGGAGGGAGGCAGGTCCGGCTCTGCAGGACACATGGTGGCACCGGAGCTAACCAAATGAGGAAGGCAGGTCCGACTCTTCTGAACACGTGGCTACACTGGAGCTACCCTAAGGAGGGAGGTAGGTCTGGTTATGCAGGGTGTGTATCCACTTCAAACGTCTGCCACTTGGACATAGGAACTCCTCTGCTTTGCTTGTGGTATTAGGGGGTACCCGATACGCAGGGTATCGACAAGTACCAACCGCATAACCCAACCTAGTGGAGATCTGAATTGGTAGCTTCACATTCCCCGTTCTACTAACTTGGGATGCATAGCTTATGCTAGCAACCTTAAGTCCTTTAGTCGCACCTCTTCCAAACTTCCTTCCTTCAGTTACATTGATACAAATGCTAAATGATTAAAGCAATATACCGCCTGCCAAGTTTACTATCATGTACAAATAGTGTGAAAAGAAGAAAAGTCTAATGTTCATACCATCTTTAGTATGAGTGCCGCAAATACGAGTGTGGGACGACCACGTCCCAGCTGCATTTTGTTCTGTATTACTCCCTCCTAGTTTATATTAATTGTCGTATCAGACCAACAAATGAAATAAAAATGAACTAGTTAGGACTGTCTGAACGACAATTATTTTGATTGGGAGGCATTATATTGTTGACTTCTTTGTTGCTGTTCATACCCTAAAATGAGCCATCAGGTACATATGTCAGTGGCGCTACTGCACCCGTAGTACTGCAGAGGATTTTCAGTCTAGCAGCGAAGCAGGCAAGACTAAGGGAGTGGGCATGCAGCTGGCCACGCTAGACTAGACAAAGATAGGGTCCGCCAGTTCGGTCTGACTGACATCATGCTCCGCAGCGCGTCTCGAAGAGAATTAGTTGCAGGGCGAGTAATGAACGCCAGCGGTAGCAGGTGGCGAATGCAAGACAGATAAGGGGGCAGCTTGCGGGATTGAAATCCTCTTTAGTATTGCACCTGCAGTAGCTACCACTAACATGTGGGCCCATGAGACATAGGGTCTACTTATCAGTGGCAGCTACTGCAGGTGTAGTACTGCATAGTCCCAGCTTGCGACGCTTAACAAAGCAAGGGTTCGGTCTGGCTGAGATCACCCGAAGCAACTCTCGAGGAGGATTGGTGGCAGGGCGAGTAATGGCCATGGATTTGCGGGCGGCGGGGTCATCATGGCACATGAAGGATGGGACGTGGCGATGGGCGAGGGAGACGCGTCGGGGAGGACACTGAAATGACCAGCAGTAGGGCATGGGCGCCGTTGCCGGCCGGAGTGGCCGGCTGCAAGAGAGCACAACGTGGAGGCATCAAAAAATCACGCCATCACATAGGCTGATGAACTGTTAAATATAAAGGCTAGGAAAGTAGAATCACAAGGCATGCTAAAACAATTAGTAGAGCCTATAGGCCAGAACGTCATGAAGCTGCAACTAGGAATAAACCTTCTCTCGAGTCTAATATATTTACAGAAGTTGATAATTCTAAAAAAGGGTTTAAATGGGGTGAACTTACTATGGTGGAACTACATAACATCAGGCATTATATTATTTCTAATGTTGAAGAGGCCGCTAATTTAATTTTGTACCCTTTTCAGTGAGCATTTTGAAGAGCTGAAAAAGATTCATTCTCGTGATGTTGAAAAACGCCATAGAGATGAGTTTGTTTATTGGTTTCAGAAACGAGTAAGTACATGCAAGTTTTTACTTTGATGAAATATTGAAGAAATATCTGTTCTGAAGTTGGTTTATCGATGACCCCTTTTATACTAATTAATGTGTACATATTACCACATTGCACAAAGAAGGCAAAGTAACCGATTATTTGTATGCATTATCTAGAGGACCTGATCGTCAGGTACGTTTTTTTAGTCGATCATTCATAAATGGCTTCTTCTTTCGAACAGCAGAGGTGGAAAAAGATTTACGGATGCAAAACAGTGGTGTTGTTGTTCGGGATGGTGATCATGAGTGGTATGGAGTAATCAAGAAAATGATTTCTATTGATTTCGAAAAAAATCAAGAGGTTTTGTTATTTGAATGTGAATGGTTTGATCGGCCTCGTTCCGGTCAGAGCCAAAGCAGAGGCTACAAAATGGATCAATACGGAATGATAGATGTGGACACTACTATTTTTCAATTTAAGTATGAGCCTTACATTCTAGCCACCCAAGCAGAACAAGTTTTTTATGTTAGAAGTGTGAAGCAACCTAAATGGGCTACTGTTGTTAAAACGATGCCAAGAAACCTTTTTGCCATGCCCCCAGGAGACAAGGAAAATAATGTCAATGAGACGTCGATGGAGGCTGAGACATTATTTGATGATCGACGACATACTGATATAAATGAGGATATGACCACATGGGATAGGAATGACATTGATGGAGCAACCGGTGATGCTTTCGCTCTTTCAAATAAAGATGACGACGACGACCACGGCGATGGTGATACATATATCAATGATGGTATTGTACCTCCAATAGGGAGGGAGGACAGCAAAGATGATGATTTTTTCATATAGGTACTGTGTGAGCTAGCTGTACGTGAACACTATATGTAATGCAGTTTGTGTTCCGTGGTGATAGATGGTAATGCCACGAACTAGTGAATCGTGGCAACAAATCCTAATGCAACGATTGTGTTCCGCGGCGATAGATGTTAACGACACGAACTATTGAATTGTGGCAACAGATCCTAATGTAATGATCATGTTCTGTGGCGATATATGCTAGTGCCACGAACTAGTAAATCGTGGCAACAAGTTCTAATGCAATGATCGGGTTCCATGGCGATAGATGCTAATGCCATGAACTAGTGAATCGTGGCAACATATTCTAGTGCAACGATCGTGTAACGTGGCAATAGATGCTAATGCCACGACTAGTGAATCGTGGCAACAGATTTGTGGCGATAGATGCTAACACCATGAACTAGTGAATCGTGGCAACATATTTTAATGCAATGATCGTGTTCTGTGGCGATAGATGCTAATGCCATGAACTAGTGAATCGTGGCAACAGATTCGTGGCGATAGATGCTAAGGCCATGAACTAGTGAATCGTGGGAACAGATCCCAGTGCGACGATCGGGTTCCATGGTGATAGATGCTAACGCCACGAAATAGTGAATTGTGGCAACAGATCCTAGTGCAACGATCATGTAATGTGGCAATAGATGCTAATGCCACAATTAGTGAATTGTGGCAACAGATTCGTGGCGATAGATGCTAATGCCACGAACTAGTGAATCTGGCAACAGCTTCTAATGCAGTGATCGTGTTCCGTGGCGATAGATGCTAATGCCACGAACTAGTGAATCGTGGCAACAGATTTGTGGCGATAGATGCTAAGGCCACTAACTAGTGAATCGTGTCACAGATCGTAGTGCAACGATCGGGTTCTGTGGCGATAGATGCTAATGCCATGAACTAGTGAAGTGTGGCAACAGATTCGTGGCGATAGATGCTAACACCACGAACTAGTGAATCGTGGCAACAGATTCTAATGCAACGATCGTGTTCCGTGGCGATAGATGCTAATGCCACAAACTAGTGAATCGTGGCAACAGATCCTAATGCAACGATCGTGTTCTGTGGCGATAGATGCTAATGCCACGAACTAGTGAATCGTGGCAACAGATTCGTGGCGATAGATCCTAATGCCACGAACTAGTGAATCGTGGCATCAGATTCTAATGCAATGATCGTGTTCCGTGGCGATAGACGCTAATGCCACGAACTAGTGAATCGTGGCAACAGATTCATGGCAATAGATCCTAATGTCACGAACTAGTGAATCGTGGCAACAGATCCTAATGCAACGATCGTGTTCCGTGGCGATAGATGCTAATGCCACGAACTAGTGAATCGCGGCACAAGACCAAGCATACTGCAACGATTTTGTATTCGTTGCAGTACAATCGTTGCAACAGGATGGAATCCTTGTAGTGCTAGTACATACTCCCTCTGTCCCCACTCATCTCTATTTCTAGAATTCAAACATTGTCTCACCAAATAATGCAAATGACCATGATACCCATCATCAATACATTTAAGGGACAGAACGTAGTCTCTCAAAATGCTCCAGATTCAATGCAAAATGAGTAAAAAACTAACACGCTCTGCCAAAATAAATGGCACAGGAGAGACGCGAGTAGTAATGTGATGTGATATGGGTGGTTGGAAGCTACCAATAGAGTTGGAGTGGGACATTTTTTAAGCTCCAACAGTAAAGTTATGCTGGCACGAAGGGAGTATTTCTGGTTTATATATCTATACCTGCTTTTGGTTCATGCATCGTAGTACCAGGGAATGAAGAATCTCGTGGTTCCTAAACATCATGTGCTGCAATATTCTCTGCATACCATGCAAAGGAATTAATGTTTCCTAAATTTTTTTAATTTTGCTAATAAACAGATTTATAGTTATACCAGGTGCTTGTTGGCCAATATGAATACTTGTAGATGACATCACAGTTTGCTGTCTTATTTCTAAAGTAAAGAGCATAAGTACATTGTAAGTAGTCATTCCAAATAACAGTGATAACATCAGATTACATGACCAACGTAGATTTTCAGACGGTGTGGTTTATATAAACTGATAGTGTTTCTTTGGAACGGAGGAATTAGAAATAAATGAATAAGAAATCACATACGATCTAAGAAAGCTACAAGAAAGAAAAAAGTGTAAAAACCGTGGGAACTGAAAATCTTAGGAATACAAATTTGCAAGACAGGAATGAGAGTACAATATTTGGAGTGGTTGATTAGATAACCCGTGCATCATTTACTTCTAAATCCTGAAATTACATACTACCTCTATTTTCAATATTTGTCATTCCCGGCAAGGAATTGAACTAAAAATACACTACCGTAATAAGCTATCATAGCAACATTTATTTCGGGAAAGATGTAGTATATGCTATATATATATATATATATATATATATATATATATATATATATATATATATATATATATATATATATATAAGAGCACATTTCTTCTTTGTTAACTTATTTAATCTTCGTCTATCAGCATGGATTGTGTAGAACTTAACTAGCCCAAAACTGCATGGATCGTGTAGAACCTAGCCAATATAGCTCTATTAAAAGACGACATTGATCGTGTAGAACTTACCTAGCACAAAACTGGAGTTTGGGATGTCACAGGAAGGTGTCAGTGATGAAGAGGTTCGGTAAAGCCTGTCAAACTTGGTCTCCCAGCGTTACCAAGAGCTTGATGCGTCACTGCGAGATCCAGGGGGAAAAAATAGTAAAAACCGTGGGAAATAAAAATACGGGAATTTCTTTGGAATAGAAGTTTGGAACACAAGACAGAGAGTACAACACATTTGGTTTATTGTGAGATCACCGGAAGAAGGGGAAGCGGTGTGTCGGGAATGGAGGCTAGTGTTTCCATATATGCTCATCGTGGCTGAAATAGGGCTACAATAGGCGGGACTGAAATTGGAGGTGCAGGGAATGAAAATTGAATTATCAAAATCTCAATTGTGGCGCTCCAAGATGAACGAAAAAATTTTTGTGTGCGTGGAGAATTTGGCGCTAGATGCGCCCTTGTGCATGCATACAATCATGATTAATTACATATCATGTCGCCTACACATGGTGCGTGTAGCAATAGGGGTAGACTTGTTCGGACAACTTGCTCACTTCTTAATTACAGTATGGCCTAACTGCTTGCTCACCGTGTGACTGCTAGCTCCCCTTCATCTTTGTTGCCATGCATGGAGATCAAAATCTAAAAGGAGTCATGTGCTAGCTAGTGGGACATTCCAAAAATACGAACAAAAATATGAATCGCCAAATGTATGTGTGCTAATGCAAAGGGCATGCAAATACAGAACACCGAAGTCCACGAAAGGACAATGGCAAATCCATGGTATAGTAAAAGGTAATCAATCAGCATTCTGTAACATTCATCACAATGAAATAATAACATATAATATATACTACTACTAAAAATACATTTTTACATACACCACGATTTTTCGTCAATGTGATGAAAAAATAATCAATCAGCATTTTGTAACATATAGTATGAGCTATAGAAAAAAATAATCTCTTAAATTATGAAATTTTACCGGATTAGTGTTACCTAAGGTTGCCTAAAATTTTACCGGATTTCAGTCTTTCAGACACATGCAATGTAAACGGTCCCAAGTTACAAACAAACAGGCAGTATTTTTCGATACTGCATAGGACACGTTGTTCATGAACATAAAATCAATTTTTAACATAAAAACAACACATATATTAAAAAAAGAAATATGAAAACACATATTAAACAAGAAAAAGAAAACTACTCCTAATCCTATTCTACTCGGAGGAGGTCTCCTCCACCTCCATCACCTGAGTTTGAAGCTTCCGGGCGACGGTGTGCAGAAGGTGTCGACGGCCCTCCACCCCAGCCACCCCCGCAATCGTCTCATGGAGAGCGTCGAGACGAGCAGCCACAAAGCTTAACCCGAAACAGTAGTGGCCGATGCTATAGAGTCCATGCTGGTGTGGACAGGAAGGGTCCCAAGAACCAGACGTCGACACGAGCAACTGCTTGAAATCATGTCCTTGAAGAGATCTTTGAAATACTTAGAATCTGATGCGTGATAGGGATGTCACACTCTGTGGCTCCACGAGGCAATAACTAAAATTTTATTGTAGACATGCACCGATGAGAACATCGAGAGCCCGATTCAGAGATCGAACCCGAAACTGATAAGTGGCCACCCATCCTTAATGTTGATCCATGAGTATGTTCTCCATGAACTTTTAGTATGAAGACATCAGTAATCTTAGCCCTGGTGAAGTTTGATCGCTAGATCAATCACGGGCTAAGATTATGTAAAATCGGTCACCATCAGTCTTATTTTTGGAAAGATGATGACAACAATTGCAGTATGTAAACCGTTGAGTACAAATGAACAAATTGACTGAAAGATCACAAAAGAAGAAAAACACAGTCTCAACCACGCTCTCAATGGAGTCCTAACCACAAATCATCGATTGCCGCAACACAACGAATTTTTTGCTAGACATTGAACGACAGTTATCTCACCCCTTTTTAAGAAATGAGTTGTTTTTCAAAACTGCATAGGACACATTGTTCATGAACAGAAAAGACATTTTTCACTAACATAAAAGCAACACATATATCACAAACAAGAACTACGAAAGCACATAGAAAACAAGAAAAAGAAAAACTACTCCTAATACTACTCTACTCGGAGTCAGAGAAGATCTCCTCCACCTCCTTCTCCGCCGCCGCCGCCTCCACCGCCACTGCCGCCGCCTCCTCCTCCGGCAATTGAGTCTGAAGCTTCCGGGTGACGGTCTGCAGAAGTTGCTAGCGGCCCTCCACCGCAGCCACCATCTCGATCATCTCGTGGAGGACATCGAGACCACCGGCCACAAAGCTTAACCCGAAGCAGTAGTGGTCGGCGGTGTCCATGCTGGTGTAGACAGGGAGTTTCCCAAGACCCATACGGTCGCACGAGCGAGATGTATCAGAAAATACATCCCGCACAAATTTGTCGAGCTTTTTTGCGAACCCGGCGGCGGTGGACATGTGCTCGGTGGCCTCCTTCAGGCGCCGATCGAGTTCTTCGACGCAGCCTCGGAGGAGGCGGGTAGTCTCCTCATACCAAAAGAGATGAGGAGGTGCGGGCATCGCGGGTGGATAAGGGGATGGAGGAGGTGTGTGCGTCGCCTCCAGTTCCTCCGGCATTGGCGGCAATGGAAACAGAGAAGAAAGAGGTTTCGAGGATGTCGATGGCCTGGAGCGCTATGGTGCGGGGAAAGAGCAAGAGGTGGTCGTTGGTAGTGCGGCGGAGAAGCAAGGGGAGAAGTTTGGAGGCTACGATATATGGAGTGGTGCGGCGGAGACGCAAGAGGACGGTGTGCCTTTATAAGGGGTCGTTGTCTAAGCGCAAGAGTAGAGAGGATCGAACGCTTCGAAAATTGTGCTTTCGAACTGGTGGGTGGGTCGGAGTTACTCCAAACCGCGGTTTGCCTCCTCTAGGTTATCGGAACGGCTCGACGCGTCCCATCTAGGCTTCACAGACAGTTTTTCAATATGATACGCAAAGGGTCTAGGGTATGCAATGGCCCACCTGGCATACTTTGTAGGTTTGCCCGTAATGTTTCAGTTTTCCAGTTCCAGTTTTGTGACGCCCGATTCCGAAAAATAAACCAAGCTAACGCATATGTGTGCCCAGGATGTTCATCACACATACACGAGTGCAATCACAAAAGGATATACAGAAAATTACCACAGAACAAGATTAATTAACCAAATTTTATTACACAAACCAGATTATCCTCGAATACAAGCTCTAATGAATATTAATGACAAGTTCAACTAATGCAGCGGAAATAAACTAATTAAGCAAACTAAGCGACTATGCATAAGATATATATATATATATATATATATATATATATATATATATATATATATATATATATATATATATATATATATATACGCAGCTCCAAAAACACCATAGGCAAAGCTGACAATAGACACGGCCTAGAACTCCGCATTATCGCCATTAAACTCCCAAACCTGACCTGCAACTGTTGGGGGGATTGCAAGAGCGAGTATATGTTGTACTCAGCAAGTGTGGAAAGTATGAAATGTGGCTTATTCAAATGACGACAATAATAATGGCAAACAAAAGTACATAAAAACATTTGAAAAGCAATATATTATAATTATATGAATCAAACCCATCATAATCATAAGTAATATCATAATACCAGTCCACAATTCACCGTCCTCATCAATAATTCCAGATTTCACCATTTGCCAATAACCATATTCAATACCAGAAATTAATCCATAACCATAATACCAACCATAACCATCCCAAATACCATCCCAATACCGAGTTCCGTCTAATCATGGAAGTTGACCAGGTGCTCATAACCGGGAGCACGGCTATCATGATAGTTTTAATAGACTCTGTAGAGTTTGTACCTCTTTACCCACGTGTTTGTGATTTCATCACCCGTCGGCGACTAGAGAACCTCCCTTATGCCAATTACACTTCCTTTGGTGTATGGCCAAGAGATCACAAAATAGCCTTTACAAAGGGATTACTAGCCTATTTAGACCCCACTGAGGTTTCACCGGTGGTGATGTCTCCCGCAGAGCACATCTTCAACCAAGGGCCCCCTCTTGGGCCATTCGGATCCCAGGGTAGTCCCACCAATCATCAACAAACCCAATCCGACTACCCCTTCCCCGAGCATCCACAATGGTCCAAACAGCACTAGTAAAGACCTAATTAATCAGCTACACCGCACCCATACTTGGCCTCGTGGTGGCACTGTAGTCCTGGCTTATTCTCGCATGAACCGGTCCTTAGATCTAAAGCAAGCAAACCACCATGACATCCAACCCATCCACATACCAGGCTTGCTTAGATCACCCATTACCATATCGTATTAACCAGTTCACATTAACCAGAATATCATTAATGCATAATTAAATTGAGTGGTATAGTTGCTTTCCATCCCAGTTGATTAAGCGAAGCAAAAGGTAAAAACCCTTCCCGACTCTCTACCATAAATTCCAGGTGACAAGGGTGGTCTAACAAATCTAGTAAACTTCCTATCATAGGATTCCCATCAAATTTGACACAAGCATGCAGTTTTGCAAACAAAACATTTATTTTAAAAACAGGATCAATATGCTTTAAGGACACTTGCCTTGCTCTTGCTGTTGATTAGGGTCAAAGCCTTCAAACTCTTTGTGTTGTAGATCCTCCGCGGCACTCTCTAGTGCAAATCTGTCTAATCCACACAATAAACATACAAGACAAGAAACACAATCAAAGAGTGCACAAATATTACTCAATATGACATGACATGCATGATTAATGCAAATGCGAGGTAGAACTTGTTAATAGATTGCTTTTAATGATAACTAACTAGTTATAATAGCTTTTAACAAGTTTATACAGGTTTGGATTCGATTAGATCAAATTTTAGAATTAATTCAACACAATTTAACCAGAAAGATCGGACTAGTCCGCTAGGGACCGGACAAGTCTGCACTTTACGAGACCAGCAGATTAGGGTTTTCTAGATCGACATGAATTTGGAGATTAGGGGTTGAATTCACGTAAGGAAAAGATAATAGAAGGTATACCAGGTGTTTAGGACTCCAATAAATCAAGAGACTTGGAGGTAGCACTTGGATCTTGATGATCTAGGGTTGTTGATGAACTTGGGGATGAATTGGTGGGGAAGAACGAACTTAGTGGAGATCTTGATCCTCCTTCATTTCCTCCTCTCCTTCTTCTTGCTTGGGATTTTCTCCTACCTCCTTGATGGTGGCTCCCCACGAACTAGGGTTTGGGTGGGTGGAAAAGTGGCAAATAGATGTCAATCCAAGGGGTGAGGTTGTTTATATATAGGTGGAGGCTAGGGTTAGATGGATTTCGAGTTTGGGATGAGTAGAGGCCGGTTTAGAGTCCCACATGGGCTCTAAAAGAGTTAGGCACGACGTCCCTAGGCCCACATAACGTGAAACCCAAGAAACAAGTCGTAAAACAAAAGGTCAATCCAGAGTCGCAAAATAATGGACAAGTCCGTAAAGGACCGAACTAGTCCGAAGTCGTCCAGAGAGAAAATCGGACAAGTCTGGCCAAACATCGGACAAGTCCGAATTTGAACAGAAAGGAAAACGGACAAGTTCGCTGGAACACCGGACTAGTCCGGAAAAGTCCAAGGACTTAGCAAATTTTCAATGATTCATGGAATATCGAACTAGTCCGCACAGAATCGGATAAGTCCAAAAGTTTCCAGTGCCAAAATTGGACTAGTCCGCAGCAAAAACGGACAAGTCCGTTTTTTGTCAGAGAGAAATCGGACTAGTCCGCAGCAAAATCGAAGTAGTCCGCACTTTCCTGCGTTTTAAGCGCGGTTTTGTTCCAAATCAATTTTAAACTCATTCCTCTTTATGTGGATTAATGTTAAACATGTATATGAATGTATGCAAGGCACGATGCATGAAAATGAGGGTGTTACAAGTTTTTAGGTCACTACAAGGATTCCGTCCTGTTGTAATGATTGTATTGCAACGAATACTAAATTGTTGCAGTAAGCTTGGTATTTAGCCATGATTCACTAGTTTGTGGCATTAGGATCAATCGCCACGGTACATGATCGTTGCATTAGGATCTGTTGCCATGAATCACTAGTTCATGGCGTTATAGGTTTATTGCCACAAAATACAATCATTGCATTAGGATCGTAATGAAACAAAACACAATCGTTGCATTAGAATCTATTGCCACGATTCTACTGTTTTGTGGCGTTAGGATACTAATGCAACAGAACCCAATCGTTGTATTAGGATGTGTTGCAACGATTCACTGGTTCGTGGCGTTAGTATCTATTGCCACGGACACCAATTGTTGCATTAGGATGTGTTGCCACGATTCACTAGTTCGTGGCATTAGGATCTATCGCCATGGACCACAATCGTCACATTAGGATGTGTTGCCACGATTCTCTGGATCGTGGCGTTAGTATCTATCTCCACGGACTGCAATCGTTGCATTACGATGTGTTGCCACGATTCATTGGTTCGTGGCATCATGATACTAATGCAACGGAACCCAATCATTGCATTAAGAAGTGTTGCCACAATTCTATTGTTCGTGGTGTTAGTATCTATCACCACGGACCACAATCGTTGCATTAGGATGTGTTTCCATGATTCACTGGTTCATGGTGTTAGGGTACTAATGCAATTTAACTCAATCATTGCATTAGGCTGTGTTTCCACGATCCACTGGTTCATGGCGTTAGCTTCCTAATGCAACGGAACCCAATCGTTGCAGTAGGATGTGTTGCCACATGCCACTGGTTCATGGCGTTAGGATCCTAATGCAACGGAACACAATCTTTGCATTAGGATGTGTTGCCACGAGCCACTGGTTCGTGGTGTTAGGATACTAATGCAACAGAACCCAATTGTTGCATTAGGATGTGTTTCCATGATCCACTGGTTCGTGGCGTTAGGATCCTAATGCAACAGAACACGATCATTGCATTAGAATGCATTTCCACGATTCACTGCTTCGTTGCATTAGCATCTATCACCACAGAACACAATTATTGCATTAGGTTCTGTTGCCACAATTCAGTAGTTCGTGTGCCAAAGGGATCCAAGGTGGGCGAGGGTGCTGACATTGGCCGGGCGACTTACCAGTGGAAACGATCAAGAGAAGCACCCACAAATTAATGCAACAGTGGGGATGTAATAAATGATTAGTCCCACATGTAATAAATGATTAATTAGTTGCACTTCTATAAATTAGCCTATCAAATACTCCAGTTCACAGCTCACACGTACAGTATGTACTTAATTATTAAAAAAATCATCATCGTCGTTGTTGTCCCCCCACAATGGAGCTACATGACCATCATTGATATATGTATCATTGTTGTCGTCGTCTTCATTCTCTGATGCAACTCCATCTACCTCAAACCAATCACCTTACATTGTCATTAGAAGAGTGGAAGCATTGCCGCTTGCTCCCTCAATGTCATTCCTAGTCCGTGCGGTCGTATCCTCATTTATGTGTGCCATCATATTTATATCAGTAAGCAAATCATCATGAAATGTCTCAGCCTCTATCGTCTCAGTCACATTGTTTTCACTATGTCCAGGGGGCATGGCAAAAAGGTTTTGTGGCTTCGTTTTAACAACTGTAGCCCATTTAGTTTGCTTCACACTTGGAATATAAAAAAACTAGTTCTACTTGGGTGGCTAGAATGTAAGGCTCATACTGGAATCGATAAAGAGTAGTGTCAACATCTATCATTCTGTATTGATCCTTTTTGTAGCCTCTGCTTTGGTTCTGACTGCTTCCATAAGGACGATCAAACCATTCACATTGAAATAACAAAACCACTTTATTTTTTTTTTCAAAATCAACATCAATCATTTTCTTGATTACTCCAAACCAATCATGATCAGCACCCCGAACAACAATACCACTGTTTTGGGTTTGTAAATATTTTTCCACATCTACAATTCGATAGAATAAGCCATTGATGAATGATCAACTAAAAAAACGTGCCTGACAATCAGGTCCTCTTAATAATGCATACAAATAATCGATTACTTTGCCTTCTTTGTGTAATGTCATAATCTGTACACATTAGTATAACAGGGGTCATCGGCAAACCAATTCTAGAACACATATTTATGTTCAATAGTTAATCAAAGTAACAACTTGCATGTACTTACTCGTTTCTGAAACCAATCAACAAACTCATCTCTGTGGCGTTTATCAACATCACAAGAATGGATCTTTTTTAGTTCTTCAATATGCTCACTTAAAAGGGTACGAAATTAAATTAGCCATCTACAATAAGCCATACATTATTACTTGATCCATGGAGCGACCTCTTCAATGTTAATAATAAGATAAAGCCCGATGTTATGTAGTTCCACCATAGTAAGTTGGTCCCATTTATACTCTTTTTTATAATTATCAACTTATGTAAATATGTTAGAATTATCAACAAAAGGTTCATTTGTAGCTGTAGCTTCATGACATTCTAGCCTATGATGCTTGGTGCTGATGTTATCCAAAAACTGACTACTAAAAGACATATACTCTTCAACAATATATCCCTGAGCTATAGAACCCTCCGGGTGAGCTTTGTTACGTACATATCTCTTCAGTGTACCAAGGTACCTCTCAATTGGATACATCCATAGGTCCACCCAATCGAGCTTCTTCGGCAAGATGGGTTGGAAGATGTACCATGATATCAAAGAAAGCGGGAGGAAACAACATCTCAAGCTTACAAATTGTTTCAGGAATTTGTTTGCTCATCTTGTCCAAATCTGGTTCCGCCAATTCTTTAGAAAAAATTCGAGAAAAGAATGTGCTAAACTAAATTAAAGGTGCACCAACCTTTTCAGGCAATATGTTAAGCATTGCAATAGGAAGGAGCTTCTGAAATATAATATGGCAGTAATGATTTTTTAGACCCAATACCTTAAATGCTTTTATGTCCACACATCTCTTGATGTTTGAGGCATAACCATCGGGCACCTTCACATTCCCCAAAAACTTGCACAAGGTGGTCTTCTCATCTTTGCCCAAAGTATATAATGCTGATGGCAATGTGTACTTGCTATTTCTAACCACCGGATGTTGATCTGGCCGTATACCCATACCCTTCATATCAAGATGAGCTTGTAAACTATATTTTGTTTTACCATCCATAACAAGCAATGCCCCCAATATGCTATCAAAAATGTTTTTGTCAATGTGCATGACATCCAAGTTATGCCGGATTAGCAATGTCTTTCAATATAGCAGGTCAAAAAATATACTTTTCTTCTTCCAATTATGCCATCTATTTTCCTCGGTGCACTTTCTCTTATTATTCGTCGGTCCAAAACTCACTTGATCAAATTGCTCGTATTGTTGGAGTACTTCGTCACCAGAGAGTGATGTTGGAGCCTCTGTATTCTCTATCTTGTTGTTGAAAGAAGCTTTGTTTCGACACCAGCTGTGAATCTGAGGTAGGAAACGACGATGACCCATGTAACAATGCTTTCGTCCATATTTCAACTAGAAGGCGTCAGTATTTATATGGCAGTATGGACATGCTAGCTTACCTTTTGTGCTCCATCCACATAGCATTCCATATGCTGGAATATCATTTATTGTCCACAATAAAGAAGCTCGCATGAGAAATGTCTCTTTCTTTAAACTGTCATATGTTTTAACACCATCAGACCATAATTTCAGTAGCTCATTAATCAAAGGTTGCAGATACACATTAATGTTGTTTCCAGGTGACTTTGGCCTAGGAATTATCATTGACATCACCGAATAAGACTGCTTCATACACAACCAAGGTGGTAGATTGTAAGGGATTAGAATCACAGGCCATGTACTGTAAGAAATATTCATTGCTCCAAAAGGATTGAAACAAACAGATGCTAGCCCAAGTCTTATGTTGCAAGGATCAGATGATAAATTTGGGTGAATGCTATCAAAATGCTTCCATGCTTTCGAATCGACGGGATGGTGTAATATTCCATCATCAGCACGACCTTCTTTGTGCCAGCGCATGTTTGATGCCATTGATTCTGCCATATAAAACCTTTGTAGACGGAGAATAAGAGGGAAGTAACGTAGAATCTTGCGTGCTTTAAGATTCTTGGCTTTTCCACAAGGTAAATCCTATCTTTCATCCCCAACAGTACTATTTTTCCATCTTAATTCACCACATTTTGGGCATCTATCCAACTGAGAATAGTCCTTGCAGAATAGCACACAATCATTGACACATGCATCGATCTTTTGGTAGTCCAGTCTGAGGTCACGAACAACCTTCTGAACTTTATCAAGTGTATTAGGAATGCAATGGCCCTTTGGAAGAGCAGATGAGAATAGTTCAAGGAGCAACTCACAGAATTTTTTGCTCAAACCAGTTAAACACTTTACTTGGTACAACCTGGCGATGAAGGATAATATGGTCAGCTGTGAACAACCTGGATAGAACTCCTTTTTGGCATCAATTAATAAGTCATAGAATTTCTTTGCATGCCCAGTTGGCTCCTGCTGGTTTATAGCATTTTCTTGATCATCAACATCTGCTGAAGTATCACCATGATCAGTGCCTCTATGTAGACTGGACAACATATTTTCCATAGCACCATCATAAAAAAATATCTCCTTATTATTTGCTAATTCCTCAGCAATATTTTCCTGAACTAGTATTTCTCCATGGTGTATCCAACAAGTATAATCCAATAACATCCAATTACTGAGCAGGTGAAAATGAACTTCCGTGCGTGTCTTGTGGCAAATATTACGAAATCTCGTGCAAGGACAAGGCATAGTTGCTCCTTCATGAGTGCCCTGGAATGCAAAATTTAAAAATGACTTCATTCCATGTTGCCACTACCTCGTATCCCTGTCTTTTCCCATCCATGTCATATCTTCTGACATTGTTTCCTACAATTCAATCGGCCATTCAGCCTATCCGTAAGAGGATAGATGTACAAGAACATTATGTGAGCAATTGTACCTAGCGCTGTTGCTCCTCCATGCGCTGCGGCTGGCGGATTCTCCTCCACGCGTGGTGGTCAGCGGATGCTCCTCCAAGCATGGCGGCCAACGGATGCTCCTACAAGCGTGGCAGTCGGTGGATGCTCCTCCAAGCGCCTTTTGGAGAGGGGGCCGGCGTTGCGGGTCAAAGGGTACTGTATTGAAAAATTTCTTTTCATTTCTTATTTTCTTTCTTTATTTGGCATGACAAAAATTGACCGCCGCGGGCAGGTAGGCAGGAGCATTGCGGGCAGGCTTGTTATTCGTGGGATGCAACTTTGTTGATTCACATGGTATTCATGGGCTGAAACTACGCTTAGTCACTTTGTATTCGTGGGCCGAAACTGCGCTCGGTCAATTTGCATTCGTGGGCTAAAACTGCGCTAGGACGCTTGGTGTTCATCCAAAGGACACGTCGTAAGGCCCAACTACAGGTGCGCGTCTGGCTCTGGCAATTTGTTAGGTACACAAGTTAAAGTAGCAGGTGAATTAAGGGTAGCTCACATGTGAAAATCATTACAAGAATAATATCATGTCATCAATAGAGATAGCATACTATGTTTGACAGGATTACGACTGGATTAATTTCCGTGAAAAGATTTCCGGTTTCACATTTTGGTTGGTCCTTTCTTTTTCTAACATTTCTCTCCTCCTTGCTTTTATTTTCTGGAGTTCATTGTCTTTAGTTTTCTTTCCAGTCCTGGCTATTGTTACTACTTTACAGACTGCTTTGCAAGCCCCACTGCGGGCAATCGGCAACTACAGCGGCTAAAGTACCGTATAGGACACTTTAGAGACCACCGGTTTGGGGGACAGGGAGGGTTCATCGATCGGCTATTTGAACGAATTTTGCACAGATAGGACATCCATGAACAACAACACATGTACATTTAACTTAAAAAACATTACTCCCTCCGTCCCAAAATACTTGTCGCTCTGGATGGAGGCAGTATATTACAAACACAAGAAAAGAAAAACTACAACTAAAACCATGAAACGAAAAACTACAACTAAAAACATGAAACAAAAAAGTACAACTAAAAACGTGAAAAGAAAACACCTAAATACTACTCTAGTGATCCTTCTCCTCCTCCTCGGGTGGGTCCTCGGGCTCCTCACCCTCCTCTAGCGCATCGGGATTCAGTGGTGGAAGGTGGCCCAGTCTCGTGGCCGCCGTCACGACGAGGTTGCAACGACTTGCAACACTGAGCTCGGCCTCCAACGTCTCCCAGAGTGAGTCGAGACGAGAGGCCATGTGCGAGTGGCCGAAGACGTAGTGGCCCGTGCTGTCCATTCCAGTACTTTGTGGAAGGGTACCGAGCCCAAGGCGTTCTGTGGAGTGAGATGTACCATTAAATACATCTCGGGCCATGTTGAAAAGGAGGGTATCCTTTGCGCGCGGCGGTGAGGTGGGGGGGGGGGGGGGTGGGGTCCAGCCGCGGCCGCTTACCGCCGGCCGGCTCTCTCAGCGGGCTCAGTGGCGGCGGGTTGCTCGAGCTCGAAAGCATTTGTTGTATACTCGAAAAGTAGCCACGGCGCTGTTTTGCAGAGAGAGAGAAGAGAGGATGTTCGAACGGTTGTACGAAAAAGACAATGGCGCAGGTGAACATCTTATAGCATGATAGCAGTGGCTAAGGGTCACGTCTAATTTAATTCAAAGGATGCGCACACGCTGCGTGTGTAAGTCGCCTTGATTATCGGTGCGCACGGCCGCTCGGTGCACCCGGCCACATCAGTTTCCTCTGTTTCAACAATAGAGATCACATAGTAGTATGTTTGACAGGATTACGACTGGATTAGTTTCCGTGAAAAGATTTCATGTTAACATTTTGGGTCTCCACGATGTTACACCTTCAATCTTACTACGTACGGCCTATCCTTTTCTAACATTTTTTTTCGTCCTTCTTTTATTTTCTGGAGTTCATTGTCTCCAATTTTCTTTCCAGTCATCACTACTGGCCTATTGCGTTTTCCAGTAGTACTACTTTACAGACTGCTTTGCAAGCCCCACAGCGGGCGATCTCCTGCCACCTGGCAACTCTAGCGGCGAAAGTAACATACAACTGCACTTTAGCAGCCATAACTCCAGCGCTCGTCTTTTGTTTAGCCCAATTTGCATAAAAGAAAACTCACGGGACAGTTTAAAGGAATGGAATCATCCGGAAGGGAAAGAAATTCATACATAGTTTCGTAAGTAGCATTCCAAATAGTGCACTTTAGAAGCCATAACTTTCACTGCGCGTCTGCGCGCGTCTCATCGTCTTCTCCGCGTGTACTAAAGACACACCATCCTCTTCTCTGCCACACACACCGGCCATCCTCTTCTAGGCGTGTACTCTTCCTCTTCGTCTGTACCTCGCGCACCCTTATTGGTTCCCTTTGAAGCCCATGGAGTTCCCCTTGCCGCACGATATTGTGGTCCTGATCACGGGGTGGGTCGCCGCAACCTCCCCGCGCCCATGGACGACCTCTCCAATCAGCTCGTCACCTAGAAGGCCATGTACGCGGCGTGCTGGGATCGCACTGTGGGCAGGCACATGGCGCTGGAGCGGGATATCATTTGGAAGGGGAGCTATGACGCCCTCATGGAGCTCTTGGTAATCGTTAGCAACCCTCATGCGTGCTACGTCATCGGGTTCGACCTCGTCTTCAAGGACGGTCGTGCGTAGCCGGGCACCCTGTTCCTTGCCCGGGCGGCAGCGAATGGCCACATGGTGGCGGCCTACGTCCTTGCCCTGCTCCGCTATGACGCCATCCGTGGGCCCGCAATGCCCTGAAGTATATCCGGCAGGTCAAAGGTGAGGCCCACGTCAGCGACAACGCTATCAGGTCCGTCGCGATGAAGTGGACCAACACGGAGTGCTGCCGGTGTTGGCATGAAGCCATGGAGAGTGTCTATGGTGTCGCCTGGACGTTCCTGCATAGGCCTCCTCCGTGACTGCCGCCGGTGGCGGTGCCCAACATTGACGATGATGCTTGGCGCTGCCCAACAGGGGGAACCAGGGGACTGCCCGCTGCGGCAGACAACGGTGGGAGGAGTAGAGTGTCTTCTGTATTGAGAACTGTAGGATTAAGCACGAGCATGACCTGGTTCTGCCGTGAGACATTGTAATCTATGGGATATATTCCCTTCATTCCCTTTGGATATGATGCACCCATAGTTCTCCCAACACCAATTAAAAGAGAATAAAGGGAGTATATAAAATAGACTTTTATAAGGCATGTTGATGTGTTTCCCCTATGCGCACTCGTCTTTTGTTCAGCCCCGTTCGCATCAAAGGAAACTCACAGTACAGTTTAAAGAAATGGATTCCTCCGGAAGTAAAATACATTCAATTATAGTTTGGAACAAAGGAAATCAGTGTTCCCTTTCGGAGGAAAAGAATCAGACTGCATGCATTTCACAGGAAAGAAAACAATCCACCACGACCACATGTGCTCATGTTGTAAGCAATGAAATTTTCACGAGTGACACATGTGCTTTAAAAATATAGGTTCTATAAATTTTGGCTTCACTAATATTAAAGTTGTATAAGTTGCTATACAGGTTCGTAAGTAGCATTCCAAACGGTGCACCGAGCTGCTCATAACCGAGCAGCAGCTTCTGCAAACGTACCATACTAGATATAAACACAGTGATATAAACAAGGATTAAAATAAAGCATACACATAAAATCTCTTCAACTGCAGCAACACAGTGATATAAACAAAGATTAAATACTTCGTTTGAAACACATGATATGAAAAACACAGGAATAGGAAAAACATAGGAATTGGGATGGTATGATTTTGCAATCCTATAGGAATTGAAAATATAGGAATTGAGATGGGAAGCCCTTTGGCAGCATCATAAGAAAAACAAGAAAACGTATAACTTGGTGTCATTTTGAATGGAAGCCAGCAGCTAGCCATTGCGTATGCAGCAGTAGCACAGGAAAAAAAAAGAGGTCCAAGCTCATGTTATGTTGCCTGCAAAATTTAGCAAAGGAATCCATTCCTATGTAAACTACCCTTTATTTTTCCTATGAGGCAAATGGTCATGTAGGAAAAAATCCTTTACAAATCTTGTCCTTCAAAATTCCTTTGCGATTCCTTCAATCCAAAGGGAGCCATATAAACATCGACGGAACCAAACAATAGTGTTCAACGTACCATTCCAGGCAACAAACTAATTAACTTTACGGTACTAGCTCTTACATAATCCGCAAAAAATACAAAATAAACTAATCAGCACATCTAGTCCGCACCACATCTCTTCAAGCAGCACCTTCAGTCTGTCAGCTAGTTCCATCATCCTGCACCACCACCTTGCTTGGATCTAGCTCCATCCTGCATCACCACCTTGCTTGGACCACCGTCATTGTTTCGAGCAGCGATTAGTTTATGGCATCATCAAATCTGGAGTAATTTTTCTAGATTATTTGGGGCGAAATAATTAGTTACCACGCTATATATGAGCAGAAAGATTAGGATATGCTACCTTTTCCTTGTGTTGAATAATCCTGCACAGTGGACAACATATCCGACACTTCATTCTGGTCGCCAGGATCATTCTGCCTCAAGTCATCTGGGGTAGTAGGTGGAACACCTTGATCATCAGGATAAGGACCAGGCAAGACTGGTCCATGGTAAGGGTGGGGGTTGCCATTGAAAGGCGGAGGCTCCTCCTCATCACCCGGAAGGTGGTCTACAAAATCAAGACCTAGGACGTAAATTTGTACAATCCTTGAACGTCTTTCCCCGCTGACTTTGTTGCCTCTCCTGAGAACAAGGCTTCGAGGAATGTCAAGTGAATTATCCACCATCACTAGCAGAATGACCCTAGTCGGGTTTGGATCATTTTCATCCCAATGATGCAACTGGCCAAAATTGGGGTAGGTTTGTTCAATAAACCTTCGCTCCTTTAGATCTAGAGGATAAGCAAGTAGCAAAATCCAACCCCTTCTAGTAATCTAAGCAGGACGCATATTAAGACTTGTCTCACCATGCTTTTCAAATTGGATCTCCCGATTCTCGACCACGTCGGGATTTTCTCGGACCAAAGCATCTCTAACTAGTTTATTTCTTAACTTGTACAACATGCCAATCCCATGGGGATGTGCACCGAAAGTAACTACATGCATTCTTGCCTGATCTTGGATGTACACTGCTATCTAGTCCGTAAGTTCATTACGCTTGGCGGGAGTTAGTACCTGATTTGTGACCGCAACCCCATATTCCTCATTTTTCTTTGCAATTTTGCCAGATATGTGCCACATGCTTCTGGTCCTTCTCAGCAGACCACCATCTTCTGGGATCATCAGCTGCGGACAAAACCGATGGGGGGTCGATTGAGAAGTTTGCCATTAATGAGCGACGAGCCGCGAAGAAACAAGTCTGCCTGAGAGGAACAAAGAGTGTACTAATAGTATTTGGAGGTTGTGGTTTCTTGGGAGTCTCCGAAGTATTATATTATAAAGTGACACAACATGGTACAGGATGCACCTGGGGGCAACTGCATACCATTCTCAGATGGTGCCACCTGTTTCTGGCAATTCGATCTACCGTCCATGATCCTCAATAGCGCGCTTCTAAGCTCAAATGGAAGCTAAAATATCTCAACCACCATGATCAGGGAACGGCGATTGAAGACACGAAGGAAGTATGTGACACCATCTGAGAACGGTATGCACTTGCTCTCCGTGCATACCGTATCCAAAAAAAATTTTCTCGCACAACATGAGTAGTGGTAGCTAGAGGTGACACCGTATGGAGCCGCCGTGTATAGGAGTAGTGGTAATGATGACACCGCGTATAGGGGCATAGGGCCAGTGGTAAAACTTCCGTCCTGTTCCAGTCCTTGCAATAATAGTATCGCGACTGTTCAGATTTTGGCAAGAATGTGAAATGAAAAAACATCAAAAAAAAAAGAATAGAAAGACAACATCACGACTAGATTAATCTGTGTCAATCGATTTCCTGTTTTACAGTTTCGTTCTCCAGGCTTTTTCACCTTAAATCTCGTACGTAGTACCTATTTTTTCTAACATTTTTCTCTTCCTTTCTTTTCCTTCCTGGAGTTCATTGTCTCCACTTTTCTTTTCCTTTTTGGAGTTCATTATCTCCACTCTAGAGGCCCCCGGTGTGGAGGGTCACACAATTCGATTCACACACGAAGTGGGTTAAAGGGGAAAATTTGGCGTCGTTAAAGGAGATGTTTTTCGATAAAAGGAGAAATTTTAATTTGACATGCAAAGGGACGAGCGTATGTGGGGAAAAACAATTTATGCTTATAAAAAACCGCAGTTTGCATCTTTCTCGGTTATCGCAATGTCTCGACGCGTTACATCGGCTTCACTGGCAGTTTTTTATTTTGACACAGAAAGGGCACAAGGCTTATATAAAAAACATCCGGACCGTACACCCCTCCTCCACATTCTGTTTGATAGCGACCAGACCAGCGGACGCTGTCGAATGGAGTGGGGCCAAGTCTTGTACAACGTCTTTATTCAATTGGATGTGTAACAACAATAGCACGTGTTGCCTTATATTCTCATTGCAATGAGCTCAACTTTCTGAGGTGGGACATATCTTTCACACCTTGTCAAAATCGCTCACATGAATTCGTTACGGACACCGCGCGCGGGGGCGGACGTAAGTAATATGCCAGGTGACCAGTGCACGACCTGGGCCCAGGTACCAGCAAATATTGCAAGTGACGAGGATACGATTCCTAGAATTAATCCTAGCAATATCCCAGTCATGTCCAGCCATCATACGACCTCGTTTGGATAGAAGTGGATCCACTTCAATCTAAGTGGATTGGATAGTATTGAGATAAAATTTAGTTCATTTTCCACTTCAATCCACTCCAATACAGGTGGATTGAAGTTACCCAAACAAAGTCGTACATGATCATCACGATAAATAATACAATTTTGCTCGAATGTGTGTCATACACGTCTTAATTTTCTCTTATATATTATTGTTCGAGGCTCGATGACCATGTTTGGGGCGTATAGCATGTGCATGGTGAAAGTGCATCTAGGCATCCCTTGTGGGTTTTGGTTGATTTATGACAAACAAATGAGACCCTAACCAAATTGTTGAGATGAACGCAGGTTTTAATGAAATTATAAAGAATACACAAAAAGAAAGGAGAGTGAGGAATCAAGTTGAAACGAGCTCAAGAGATGAATAGAATACTCTTTTGTGTACGGAGTGTGTTGGAGAAACACACCCCAAGAGCTCAAGCAAAAGAAAACACTCTCACTGCACAAATTTACTTAGGTCCGGACTAGTCCGATGTTCCCCTGACTAGTTCGATAATCTCTCTGTCCTGGATCGGACAAGTCCACCCAGTGCGGACTTGGCCGCAACGGACTAGTCCGATAAAGTACGGACTAATCCGATAATGCCTCTGATCAACATCGGACAAGTCTGGTATTCCACGGACTAGTCCGAAATACTCACTGACCAACTTCGAACAAGTTCCCCGAATTTCGGGCCTGTCCATAGCCCCTCAAATTTTCACGACACTGGACTAGTTCGATATTCTCCGGACTAGTCCGATAACCCTCTGACTAAAATCGGACAAGTCCTCCAAGTGCGGACTTGTCCTCAATTCACTAAGGGATTCACCATGCCGTACTAGTCCGATATGTGTAGGACTAGTCCGAACATCTCCAGAGACAAAATCGGACTAGTCCGCCAGTTGCTGGACAAGTCCAATAATTCAGGACACTTAGGGTTTTTCACACGCCGCAAACCAGACTAGTCCGGAGTCCACCACGGACTAGTTGATGAGGACATCACTTATATGGATACAAACAACACTCTACTGAATATACAAGATGCAATCAATAGAGTTCATACACAACAATTAATTTCAGAGGTGAACTCGTTCTTATATATTTCCTTATATGTTTTTGAGCATAGATTGCTACTTAATGATTTATTTGTCATTAGGATACATGGAGAGGTTCAAGGAGTACTTGGAGGGAGTATTAGGGATGTGGAAGACCAGAGAATTCGTTCAAAGAAGATGGAAACCGAACCAAACTCCAAATCGTATCCAACTCGGAGTCCAGGAGCAGTACACACTAAAATGGACGCCCAGGACGCATACAGACTCCGTATCGGACGTTCTACATATGCACGGAAAGGGGAGAGGATAACCTTTCCAATGGCACCGGTCCCATGTCAATATTCCATCGGAGTCGACGGGAATCGTCGAAACAAAATCATGTACAGAATCTGTCAGGGTGCTGCGCCACCGTATTGGGCCATTGGGCCTTGTATCAAGTCTAAGTCCATTATTTTCGTGTGTTAGGGTTAGGTCACGACCCCAACACCCCCTTGGACGTCCTCCCACCTATATATACTCCATAGTAGCCGCCATGAACAATTGGGTTTTGCTTAGATCAATAATATCGCCGTTTTTCGGTTTGTGAAACCCCAATTCAGCAATTTCAGATTGCTTCTTCTACGTTCTTGCTTGTGTTCTCGGTTGCACTTGCAAGGATTAGCCTTCTTGGCGAGGTCAACCGTGTGAAGCACGGGTGATAACCAACGGAGCGGTGGTGTAGTGATTGCAGGGGCTGTTCGTGTTCTACTCGAGAGCCTCGGATCATCAACATCGAGATCTCCATCAATCGACTTACCCATTACCTATCGAAAGATTGGGACTCTTCTTTTTCCTATCAATTGGCATCAGATTTCCAGGTTGCCCGTTGGGTAATTCACCTATCCATTCCATTATTTTTGTTTTTCATACCTAGAGTCCACAAAAAAGGCACAAAAAAACATGCAGTTTCGTAGATCTGTTAATTACTTTGTCCAAACCACATTGTGCCTTTGCAACTTTGTTATTCAGTTTGGTTTTGTTGAGTTTGTGTCCGTGGTTGAGTCATATTGCTGGTTTAGAATTGTTTTTAGTCTTAGTTTGAGTTTTGCATTGTGTTGATTCATCTTTTTGAATCACGTCATCACGTCCAGATTAGATTCATCTCTGTCCAGTTCAGTATTTTCATCATATCTAGCTCATACTAACTCGGATTTTCGTGTTCTTATACTTTCTGGAAAGCTTAAGAAGTTCTCTATAACTTTCTTATTCAGCATTTTCCCAGAAAATATAGTTTTAGATGTCGAAATTGCATTAGATCCGAATCTGTTATTGACCTAAAAATTCTAAACAGTCTGTATTTCGGGGGCAGTATCTCCTATTGTTCTTTTCCAAAATAGGTCTTCCATATATTGGAATTAAAGAGGAGAGATATATCTACAATCTTGATGTTCTAAGTTTTCCAATTTAGAGCCTATAAGTGTGCCTATTTGTCCCTGAAAGATTGAGCAGAAAATCTGCGACAGACACACGAGATATCTTGGATTGATTTTCATTGTGTTCTTCCCTTGCAGCACATTCTGAAAAAAAAAGGAAGAAAAAAGAAAAAGGCAAGTGCAAAACAAGAAACAAAAGCCGCACACAAAAGAGAAAAAAAAAACAACAAAAAAACAGAAGTGCTTGCATTCTTTGTGTCATCTAGTTATGTCTCATGTCTTGCTAGCTTGAACTACTAGGAACACATTTAGGCCAGCAACTTTGACAAATACTTTGGACACTTATTCAACTTTACTATCTGATTTCATTGTTGCTAATCCTTGCTACAAATAAAGTGCCATCCAAGCTACACCTTACTCTTGAGCAGAATCGATACACCTTTGCAATCATCCCACGCTTCATTGGTTTCTTCATACCGGCCACCGCTTGCCACCTGCAGTGTAGGTAAGAACACTTGTAAGAGTGTGGTAAGACGCTTGAGAGTGTGTGATTCCACTTCCACTTTTCCATTATCCTTTGTAGTTGATAGGGATAACATATTTTTTGTGTTGTCTTCTGTTTGCTACTAACAATGTCAGGTAAAAGCAAGAATCATGCATTATATGCTGAGATGATGGACATGATGAAGACGGCGATAGAGTTGCTCACTAAAAATCAAACATCAACCAAGGATTCACATGACATTCAGACCACCTTTACAACACCTTCCACAAGAAGTAATTACATTCTCCCATCTCTTCCTTCTTATGATGGTTTTGGTTACGATGAATATATTGCTTGGGAAATAGAGTTGGATAAAAATTTTGGACAATGTCATATGTGTGAGAAAAGAAAGATTAGAAATGTTGCAAGTGCATTAGTAGGTTGTGCATTGACTTGGTGGAACAACTTAAGTGATTTAGAAAGACCTCGAACATGGAAAGATATGAAAATTCTTATGCGAGAAACTTTTGCTAATGTATCTAATTGTAAAGATGAAATACATGAACTTGAGAAGAATTTTCCTGTTGTACCTCCTCCTTTGCCTAACCTTTTGCAGGAACATGAACAAATAAATGGGGATGCAAATGAGAGTGAGGTGTTGAACAACTCTTCTGATTTTTTTGATGAATCAACTCATAATGCATTTGAATTTCTTGCTGAAAATGAGAGTAGTGTTAATGGACAATGCTCTACAGTTAACCACGGTATGACATTTTCAGATGTGCTGAATTTTGCTACCAATCATACTATCGATGAGCAGCAACAAGATGAACCTTTTCATAATACAACTTTACCATTAGTTGATTTTCCCACTGATTCTTATAACAAAAATGAGTTGTGTGCTGATAATTATATTATACCTATGCTAGAACAACCAAATGAATTTTATACTTTATCACTTACTTGTGCTGAAATTAAGCATTTGATCCCAACTACATGTGAAAGGGATGAGCTGAAATTGTTATCTTCTCTAAATACTTTGGGCTATATTGAATTTGACACTCTTTGTGATCTAGATATCGTAGAGAAGATAATATTTTCTCAATCTGAATTGCCTTTGTTAAGTAGAAATATTTTTCATGCTATAGGCAAATATGAACATAGTGGTATGTTTATGGTGCATAAAGTTTACATATGTTCAAATGAGGAAGCTCCTTTTGTGCTGCAACAACATGGTCAAGTAAATGAATGTACTAACGCTAATAATGTCTTGTCAAGTTTTTCTAGTATGTTTTCCTTGCAGCAGGGACAACAAAAGCATTATTCACTATGGTTGTGCATTATGGACAGCAGTTACTCTACCTCCAATGCAAGCCTCTTTGTTGGACATACGAGCAAGCCGAGGACGGCTTGTCATAAAGAAGGGGAGAATGATGAGATCATGCACATTATTATTGCACCTACAAACATGACACAATATTTATTTGTTTGGGATCCTGGCTCAAGTGAATGTGCACTCCTATTTGATGGACAAGATCAAGATGGCGCACTATGTCGTCCACCACCTTGGCCTCCTCCATTCATGCATACAAGAAGATTTGATGGCGTTGAAAATTTGGACCAACACATGAGAGGAGACGAACATGAGTCGAGGACGACTCCAATTCAAGGAGGGGAGGATGATGAGGACATCACTTATATGGATACAAACAACACTCTACTGAATATACAAGATGCAATCAATAGAGTTCATACAAGATGCAATCAATAGAGTTCATACACAACAATTAATTTCAGAGGTGAACTCGTTCTTATATATTTCCTTATATGTTTTTGAGCATAGATTGCTACTTAATGATTTATTTGTCATTAGGATACATGGAGAGGTTCAAGGAGTACTTGGAGGGAGTATTAGGGATGTGGAAGACCAGAGAATTCGTTCAAAGAAGATGGAAACCGAACCAAACTCCAAATCGTATCCAACTCGGAGTCCAGGAGCAGTACACACTAAAATGGATACCCAGGACTCATACGGACTCCGTTTTGGACGTTCTACATATGCACGGAAAGGGGAGAGGATAACCTTTCCAATGGCACCGGTCCCATGTCAATATTCCATCGGAGTCGACGGGAATTGTCGAAACAAAATCATGTACAGAATCTGTCAGGGTGCTGCGCCACCGTATTGGGCCATTGGGCCTTGTATCAAGTCTAAGTCCATTATTTTCGTGTGTTAGGGTTAGGTCACGACCCCAACACCCCCTTGGAAGTCCTCCCACCTATATATACTCCATAGTAGCCGCCATGAACAATTGGGTTTTGCTTAGATCAATAATATCGCCGTTTTTCGGTTTGTGAAACCCCAATTCAGCAATTTCAGATTGCTTCTTCTACGTTCTTGCTTGTGTTCTCGGTTGCACTTGCAGGGATTAGCCTTCTTGGCGAGGTCAACCGTGTGAAGCACGGGTGATAACCAACGGAGCAGTGGTGTAGTGATTGCAAGGGCTGTTCGTGTTCTACTCGAGAGCCTCGGATCATCAACGTCGAGATCTCCATCAATCGACTTACCCATTACGTTTTGGAAGATCGGGCATCTTCATCTTCAATTTTTCCTATCACTAGTCCGGACTTTGTAAACCCTAGCGGTAACCTTTGGAAACCCTAGTATAAATAGAGGTGTACGACCCTACTGTGATCTCTCTCGACCCCTTGTGCCTTCACACCTTCCAAGAGCTCAGAAAACACGTCTCTCCACACAATCCAATGCAAGAAAGATCAAGTCCTTGAGGATTAACCATAGATCAAAGGAGAGACATGTTCTTCACGTCTTGAGCTCTTGGGTTTGATTATCTCACACACTCTCGCTGTTTTATTGCATATCTTTTTAGTGTGTTTGGTGGTGTTTCAAATTGTAAATCTTGGGGAGCCCTCAACTTGTGAGAAGGCCCCTTGAACACAGTTATTTACCCCCTTTGTGATTAGTGGAAGAGAATCGACCTCTGTGGCGATTCGACGAGGGTAGGGTTGGTGAAGACGCAGTACTCCGTGGACTCCTCAACGTGGATGTAGGTTTCCTCTGCGGAATCGAACCATGGTATATAATCATTGTGTATTTACTTTTGTTCTTACTATTCATTGCAATCTAGGGTTTGCTCGATCTTATTCAACTTATGTTAAAACATCGAAGCTAAAGTTAACTTGGGCCATATCTAGTTTCATTAAAGCAATACACTTGAGTTACAACTAAATTTCTGCTGCATAGAGTACTTGAATCGAAATCATCGATCAAACTTGATCGATCTAGTCCGCACACACCGGACTAGTCCGTACCCTACCGGACTAGTGCGATTTCTCCGTGTTTGATCAGGTTGCTAACTGTTTCAGGTTTCGACAAAAAGTTCAAAAATCCTATTCACCCCCCCCCCCCCCCCCATAGGCTACATTCAATTGGTATCAAAGAAAGACTCTTCAAAAGAGACTAATCGCTCGAAGAGAAGATGTCGAACATCAAGGATGCGCACTTGAACTTCAACCAAGAGAAGGCTGAAGATGAAAACAAGTTGGAGAAGCTCCTCAGCCCCATACACGACTTTGAAGATGATAATGAGGAGACGCTTGGACTCAAGGCACTCCTAAGGAAGAAGTCACTCTCTAAAGCGAAGATAATGATTGAGGATGAGAAGAAGAAGAAGGGGAGTAGTCACACCGACAACTCCCGATATCCTTTTAACTATGATCGATTAAATTCAAACAATAATCATTACTTGTCTATTCCTCTAGGAAAAGCTCCTTTCTTTGACGGCAACAATTATTCTATGTGGAGACAGAATATGAAGATGCACCTAATATCACATAACCCCAGCTCGTGGCATATAATGTGTACATGGATAGATATCCCAGATGATGATGAAGAGCTCACACCAAGTCAAGAGCAAGCTATTTATCAGAATGCTCAAGTTGCAGCTGTCATAACTTCATCATTGAGTAGAGACGAGTTCACAAAGGTGGATGGACTCGAAATTGCAAAAGAGATATGGGACACATGACAAACTGTACATGAAGTTGATCGTCATGTGCGAGAGGCCAAGATTGAAATGATCGAAGGAGAATTGGGCATATTCGCCATAGAAGAAGATGAGTCACCACAAGATATGTACAATCGGTTGAGAATCTCATCAACTATGTTCGAGCATATGGAAGCAAGAAGTGGAATGATCACGAGGTGGTGAAGCTAATTATTAGAGCCTTCATGCCTCGCAATGTAACCTTATGCTCGATAATTAGAGAAAGCTCCGTGTATCGGAAAATGACCCCTGATGAATTGCTTGGAAAGATTATCAATTTTAAGATGACGTGGAAACAAGCAAATCATGTCAAAGAGATTGCCGACCTTACCTCGGCAAATAAGAAAGGAGTCTCTTTGAAGTCCACTTGCAAGCCAATGTCAAAAGAGACTCAAGAAGCTCGAGAAGAAGATGACGGTGACGATGAAAGCAGTGACATTGATGAAGAAGATATGATCCTATTTATGAAGAAATTCAATAAGATGATGAAAAGAATACAAGGTGGTAGATCAAATGAAGGAAGACACAAAGACAAATCAAGACCAAAGTTGAGGTGCACTTGCTATTACTGTGGTGAATACCATCACTTTATAGTTGATTGTGCTTATGAAGAAAACAAGAAGAAGACCAAGGTTACAAAGCCTCAACCCAAGAAGATGTTGAAGAAGAAAAAACAAATTGGACAGGCGCACCTAGGAAAGGAGTGGGACTCCAATGATGAGTCCTCATCCGAAGAGGAAGAGGAGATGGCTAGCATAGCCATTAAGGAGACAACCAAGAAATCCACCCTCTTCCCAACTATTGGCGCATGGAAGGACAATGACACATGTCTAATGCCGAAGGAAGGAAAAATAAAGGTAACAACTAAATCTTCCTCTTCGCATTCTTTCTCTAGCGATAGAGATACTTCTAGTAATGATGAAGATATGCTTATTGGCTTAGATAAGAAAACTGCTGCAAAAATGAAATTCTTGATGGATAAGCTTGTTGATAAGGAGGATCTTGTTGATCGCCAAGAAGATATGATCATCCTTCAAAAGGAGGAATATCTTAAGATCAAAAAACTCCTTAAATTGAAAAGGAGTGAAACAAGTCACTAGAACTTGAGTTAGCTTCAAGCAAAGAAGCTTGATTGAAGTAAAGCGACTCAAATGTAATCACCAAGGATGAACTTGCTAACTTGACCAAAGTTAACAAGATCCTCGAGGTACAAGTTGAGTCACTCAAGCAAAGTGACCCTTCATCCTCTTCAAGCTCACCTTCTCAACACTTAAAATATGAAACTACTACTACTTGTGCATGTGCTAAAATTGACACTAACTTGAAGGAGATGTCAAACTTGACAAAGGACAAGCAACCTTCCCGAAGTGGCATATTTGACAAGGATAAGGTCAGGTATGCGCGCAGTCCATACTTGGCCACAAGACCTCCTAATGTCAAATATGGCATTGGGTATTGTTATGGTGAAAAGCAAAATGCTAGAAGCCACAAGAATAACAAGGAACGCATTGCCTTTGTCAAGGGAAACTCCTCTCAAGCTAGAAAGCCTAATAACGTTGATAAGTTCAAAAATGTTAACACATATGAACAACAACTATTGTTTAGAACCTTTGTCGAATCATATGTTCTCATGAAAAGTAATCTTGGTAGAGTTTATGCTAAACATGTTTCCCACACCATGGGAACATCAAGTCTCATGTTCGGGTGCTCAAATCACTTGTAACTAACCTCAAAGGACCCAAGCAAGCTTGGGTACCTAAAACCAAGGCGTAATTTGTTCTTGCAGGCCTATTCCTTCAGTGGATCGAAATGGGTGCTAGATAGTGGATGCACCAACCACATGACCAGAGAAAGAAGGATGTTTGTTGAATATGAAGAAAATGAAGATCCAAGCGAAGGCATCTTTTTTGGAGACAACGGCCAAGGAAGGGTGCTCTATACCGGTAAAATTGTGATTTCATCTCAACACACTCTTTCTCATATTTTACATGTCGATTCCTTAGACTATAACCTTCTGTCTATATCTCAATTATGTGACAAGGGTTATAATTGCTTGTTCACTAATGAGGGTGTGACCATCTCTAGAAGGAGTGATGACTCGGTTGCGTTCAAGGGTGTGTTAAAGGGAAAGCTTTATCTTGTTGACTTCAACAAAGATAAAGCCAAACTTGACACATGCTTGATTGCAAAGACCAACATGGGTTGGCTATGGCATAGACGGCTAGCACATGTTGGTATGAGGAATCTTCAAAAACTCCTTAAGGCAATCATATCTGAGGTTTGAAGGATGTTGTTTTTGAGAAAGGCAGGCCTTGTAGCGCGTGCCAAGATGGGAATAAGTAGGAGCACCCCATCCCACGAAGAACGTCATGATAATGACAAGACAGCTCGAGCTACTTCACATGGATCTATTTGGTCCAATTGCTTACATAAGCATATGCGGTTACAAATATGATTTAGTAATTGTTGATGATATTTCGCGCTTCATGTGGGTTTTCTTTTTCCATGAAAAGACAGCAACTCAAGGAACCCTCAAGAAGTTTCCCAAGCGTGCCCAAAATGAATTCTCGTTGAAGATCAAGAACATATGAAGTGACAATGGCACATAATTCAAGAACACCCAAGTTGAGGAGTACCTAGATGAAGAAGGCATAAAACATGAATTTTCAGCACCGTAATCCCCTCAACCAAACGGAATAGCCAAAAGGAAGAATTGAACTCTCATAGAGATGGGGAGGACAATGAGTACCTAGACAAAGAAGGCATAAAACATGAATTTTCAGCACCGTACTCCCCTCAACAAAACAGAGTAGCCAACAGAAAGAATCGAACCCTCATAGAGATGGCGAGGACAATGCTTGATGAGTACAACACTTCAGATCATTTTATCCTGAAGGGGTCAACACCACTTGTCACGCCATAAACCGACTCTATCTTCATCGCCTACTCAAGAAAACGCCATATGAACTACTCACCGGTAACAAGCCTAATATTTCCTATTTTGAGTTTTCAGTTCTTAATGTTATATCTTGAACAAGAAGCCTAGGACTTCAAAGTTCGCTTTGAAGTCCGATGAAGGTTTCTTGCTTGGCTATGATTCGAACTCTTATGCCTACCGTGCTTTCAACAAGGTCTCTGGACTTGTTGAAGTAGCACGTGACATAGTGTTCGATGAAACTAATGGCTCTCAAGAAGAGCAAGTTGATCAATGTGTGCTAGATAGAGAATAAGCTCCACGTCAAGCATTGA
This sequence comes from Tuctoria greenei, assembly GCA_036927565.1. Classification (NCBI taxonomy): domain Eukaryota; kingdom Viridiplantae; phylum Streptophyta; class Magnoliopsida; order Poales; family Poaceae; genus Tuctoria; species Tuctoria greenei. The sequence continues at coordinate 65,611,042 of JAYESD010000006.1, forward strand.
GAAGAATGGCGTTGTGCGATGTTCGACCACAAGCGCCACCTCCAAATGCAAATGAAGAATATGAACCACAAGTGGAGGTAAATGATCAAGGGGGAGCTTCTACACAAGATCAACCTAATGAAGATCAAGGTGACCAACAAATCAATGAGGGCAACCATCTAGGGGGAGAAGGAGATGACCATGAAGATTCAAGACCACAAGTGCCATATCCAAAAGTACACCAATGCATCCAAAGAGATCACCCCGTCGACAACATAATCGGTGACATCCAAAATGGAGTAACAACTAGATCTTAAATTGCTAATTTTTGTGAACATTACTCGTTTGTATCCTTTTTGGAACCACACAGGGTTGAAGATGCATTGAAAGATCCAAATTGGGTAGTGGCAATGCAAGAAGAATTGAACAACTTCAAATGGAACGAGGTGTGGGAACTTGTTGAAAGGCCCAAGTTCAACGTCGTCGGCACTAAATGGGTCTTCTACAACAAGCAAGACAAACACGGGGTGGTGACAAGAAACAAGGCGCGACTTGTGTCCAAAGGGTATTCACAAGTTGAAGGTTTGGTTTTCGACGAAATATTGCTCCCGTAGCTAGGCTGGAATCGATTAGAATATTACTTGCATATGCTACTCACCATGATTTCAAGCTCTATCAAATGGATGTGAAAAGCGCCTTCCTCAAAGGACCAATCAAGGAGGACGTGTACGTGGAGCAACCCCCCGGATTTGAAGATCAAGAGTTCCACGACCATGTGTTCAAACTGCGTAAGGCTCTCTATGACCTCAAACAAGCTCCTAGAGCTTGGTATGAGTGCCTTAGAGATTTTTTTAATTGAAAATGGATTTAAGATTGCCAAAGCTGATTACACGTTGTTTACCAAGCATTTTGACAATGATTTATTTATCTGTCAAATTTATGTTGATGATATTATATTGGGTTCAACTAACAAATCCTTTTGTGGAGAATTTAGTAAGATTATGACAAATAGATTCGAGATGTCTATGATGGGAGAATTGAGATATTTTTTGGGATTCCAAGTGAACCAACAAAAGGAAGGGACGTTCATAAGCCAAATCAAGTATACTCAATACATACTCAAGAAGTTTGGAATGGACAAGGAAAAGCCTATAAAGACTCCCATGGCAACAAATGGACACTTGGATCTCAATGAAGACGGACCAAACATGGATCAAAAGGTATATCGCTCCATGATTGGATCCTTACTTTACTTATGTGCATCTAGGCCTAATATTATGTTGAGAGTATGTTTGTGTGCAAGTTTTCAAGCCAATCCTAAGGAGTGTCATTTGACAGCCATAAAAAGATTCTTGCGATATTTAGTTCATACACCCAACCTAGGCCTTTGGTATCCTAAAGGTTCCAAGTTCAATCTCATTGGATACTCCGATGCAGATTATGTCGGATGCAAAGTAGATAGAAAAAGTACCTTTGGTACATGCCAATTCCTAGGTGGATCCCTAGTTTCTTGGTCCTCCAAGAAACAAAGCTCCATTGCCTTATCCACGACTGAAGCGGAGTATGTTGCAGCCGGGAGTTGTTGTGCACAACTCCTTTGGATGCGACAAACTCTAAGGGATTACGGTTACAATATGAGCCATATTCCACTCCTTTGGGATAATGAGAGTGCTATTAAAATTGCCCATAGTCCCGTTGAGCACTCTAGGACCAAACACATAGACATCTGGCATCACTTTTTGAGAGACCACTCAATGAAAGGAGACATAGCTATTTCCCATGTCAACACCAAAAAACGACTAGCTAATATATTTACCAAGCCACTTGATAAAAAACGTTTTTGCGAGCTCCGAAATGAACTAAATATCCTTGATGCTCGGAACATGGCTTAAAAACTTGCATACCTGTATGCCATCTTCAAAATCTATTGATTGTGTTATGAAAATTATCTCTCTCTATTTTCTCTGAAAAACTATGTTAATTACTTGACTTGGTGAATTATGGTCATAACTTGATTGCTGAATGTTTACGGTTCATATTCATCAAGATTATTTGTGTGTTTTGCCCCCTATTATTTTTAAGCACCTTCGAATATATATGAATGGGCTAAATGCTTCTGTTCTGGTGACCACAAACTAGTCCGTGGTTACCCAGACTAGTTCGCACACTACAGACTAGTCCGTAGAGGTCCGGTAGTTGGGACTAGTCCGTTTGACCATAGACTAGTCCAATTTTTCGACTCTATAACTCTAGGGCCGCCAAACCCTAATCTCCTTCATCCACACAACGTTCCTCACATTCTCTCTCCTCACTCGAGCGCCCCCAAGATGATTTGGCGATTTCTCCGCCAAATCTCTTCAACTCTCCGTGGAAAACGATCTTCATGGCAAGGGGATTGAGGTCCACAGACTAGTCCGCATCAACAACTCCTCCAACTTCAAGAATCATAGGATTTTGGTAAACTTTCTCCAAAACCCTAGAACCTTCAAATTCTTTTGATATGGACCAAATAGCTTAGCTCCTCTAGTTAATACTTGACTCCTTGTTGTATTACATCTAATATGAGCTATTTTTGCATTGAGAAGCACCACTGATTTGCTAGTTAGGGTTTGAGCAGTTGAACACCAGACTAGTCCGGTCTCACTACGGACAAGTCTGGTACTCCGTACTAGTTCACACTTGAGCACCGGACAAGTCCAATTTTTGACTGAACTCAACCATAAATTTCAACTACTCAATGCATTTTCTTTCTATCAATCCTCATCCATGTATTGTATAATCCTCTTGTCAGGACAATGTCGAGCTCCAATGATGAGATTTCTGACTTTGAGGCCAAGATGGAACAAGACTCTTTGCCTTGTGCTTCGACGGGGCAAAGCAAGAAGAGGCAAAAGCGTGCTGTCGAACCATTACCCACCCCACCTAGGATGCGACAGAAGGTTGCAGCAAAGAAGTCAGCTTCAAAATCTCAAGATTTGATTGCCTCTAGCTCAGTGACTCATCGCCAATCCAAAGGGAAAGGGATTTCCTCCAGCCCGATTGGCCCTCTCAAGATGAGTGCTCCAAGATAGGGGAACAGAGACCCCGTTGATGAAATATTTAATGGCAAAGTAAGCTATGTGGCTTCAAAGCTCAGGATGATTGACTGTTACAGCAGTTCCAGGAAGGCAGCTAATGCAAGGTTCTGGTGCAACTTCCACGCGAACAACTATAGTTCCGTGTATCTGACGATGAAGACTCCGGTGGTCCGCAGCCAGTGGATTGACTAGAACCATTTTGAAAGAAAAAGCTGTGGTGCTTTCGATGAAGCAGTAGAGGCTGCTGCGAGGCATGGTCTGAAGGATTTGTTTGCCTTCGGATAAAACTGGAATAATGAAGTCATTGCTCATTTTTATGCTACCTGCTATTTTGCTAGTGATGAAGAGGGGAGGGTGACTTGGATGACTCACGGATCCAAGTACACTGTGACTTATGATGAGTTTGCGAGATTGCTTCACCTGGAAGACACTAGCAACAATGAGCTCATCATCCACAACATTGGCGTCATGGAGAAGGACAAGATGAAGTTCCTCTATGACACTCACCTGAAATTCAATCCCCCTTCCACAAAGAACATGAAGCCATTCTTCATGGTTCTAAATAGAGTGCTCCAGAAGACTATTTCTTCGAAAGACAAAGATGCAGGGAGTGTCCAAGGCTATTTGAGGACATTGATGAAGGTGATCAGCAAGGACAGAAAGTTTGATGTTTTGGACTATATTTGGAATGATATGGTGAATATCTCCTACACACCAAACTGCTCCTGTGGCTATGCCCCATACCTGATGTTTATGATTGAAAAAGTCACAGGAATTTAGTTCGTGAAGGATTTAGAGCATACTCCTCTAAGGCCTCAGAAGCCTCCTCAAGCCACTCTCCCAGCTGCTCCATCTACTGTGTCAAGTGAAGAGGCTCTGAGGAGAGCTCAAGGAGATGCAAGGACTGCTCTCACTACTAGGGCCCCTCCTTTAAAAGGGTCTCCTAGTGGCATCTTAAAGTACTTGGCTGCCATCTTTGGCTCCTGCAAAAAGGCTGAAGTGAAGCTTCTTAAGTTGAGCAAGGCAAGGAAGGCAGGCAAGAAGTATGTGAAAGAAAATGTCAAGAATATTTGTCAGAAGCTGGAGATCGAGCTTGTTGGATCTCCTATTATCTCTCATGATTTAGCTTCAGACTTCTCTGAGCTGCCACATCTCTCTCCCTCCGAGTGGATCCGCTCCTCCTCCTCCTCCTCAGCCTGAAGATGAAGACGATGAGAAGACCGACAGCGAGGAATGAGCCTGCGACAACTTCTAGATCACTCTTCTCCTTCTTTTTGGTGCCATGATGCCAAAGGGGGAGAGATGTAGGGGGAGTCACTAGGTCTAGCAGTAGTTTGAGAGATGAAAGCTCCAATTGTGTTTCTTTTGAAATTCTGCTACTTTTGGGTTGTAAAACTGCTATTATGCTCTTATTATGGTTCTAGTCATGTTTATGAAGCTTGTGATGATGCCTTGATATAATCTGTTTTCATGTTTGATATGATCTATGTTTTTGCTCTGAAATTGACATATATGCTTGATGTTGATATGATTATGTCAATTATCTCATTCTCATCACAAATATTGCTTACACACAATTAGTTTTGCACCCCACCATAAAGAGCGCACATATGTCTTATGTTTTCATTGCTTAATTTGTTCCAAGCTCATATGTGCACACTTTATGAAAATATGGATTTTTAATCATATTTGTCAAATCTCAATTAGTTGTCATCAATCACCAAAAAGGGCGAGATTGAAAGTGCATCTAGGCATCCCTTGTGTGTTTTGGTTGATTTATGACAAACAAATGAGATCCTAACCAAATTGTTGAGATGAGCGCAGGTCTTAATGAAATTATGAAGAAAGCGCAAAAAAAAGGAGAGTGAGGAATCAAGTTGAAAAGAGCTCTGAATAGAATACTCTTTGTGTGTGGAGTGTGTTGGAGAAACACACCCCAAGAGCTCAATCAAAAGAAAATACTCTCACTGCACAAATTTACACAGGTCCGAACAAGTCCGATGTTCCCCGGACTAGTACGATAATCTGTAAAAGCCCGATTTTCGGAAGAACAAAAACGCAAAAATGCGAAATTAAAAATTTTGAAAATGGACATGGAAATCCAAACTCACATGAACCATATGAGTTAACCAATGTTCACTAAAAATAGGGACTTGTTAAAATTTTACATATAGAACATGGTTGCTAATGTATATTGGAACTTAAGGTGTAAAATCCTTAATTTCCAAGTATTCATATTTTCAATGAAAAATTAAAGGAGAAAAGAAAACAAAATAGAGAGAAAGACAAAGGAATTATCCCAACCCTAAAATGGGACATTAAAAAAAATTCAAATATACGGCTGTAAATTTTTCCATGACCTTCTAATATTCCAAATAGACTCTTGGTAAAGTTTCAAAATTGTTGAAGCACGTTTTCCATTTATTGGACACGTACTGAGTGTGTAATCATAGTCAACTTCAGATTTAAACTTTGTACTTAACCTTGTTCAAATCAACTCCAAATTTTTCTCGAGGTCCCTTATGGTTCAGAAAGGTTAACTTCAAAGCTTCAGGATTTTCGAACCTAATCTACTATTTATTTCATTGAGTTAAGTATCACCACTTGAATTCAAATTCAAACCTGAGTAGAAGTTCAACTTGCTCAGTTCTGAAATCTGATTGCACCATAAAATTCTTCACATTTTATTTAGTCATTGGTCCAAAGTTGAATATTTTTTAAGCATGGTTGCTAGCTCTATTTGAAATTGGAAAGGAGAAGGGAGGAGAGTGAAGTTGGTCCCACATGTCATGTTTATCCTCATGGCCAAAAAACCGAGTTCGCTTCTTCCTCTCCCGGTTATTATCCATAGCGCCCGACTCCCTCCGGCGCTCAACACCGGCCGCACTCCACCGCCCCCACGGCACCTCGCCACCTCCTGACCGCCGCGGCGTTGCTCCGCGCCCGTGCCCTGCGCACGCCCCCTCCCTGCCGTGTCGCACGCCTCTGGCCGCCACGGTGCGCCACTCGCCCTGTCTCCTCTCGGCTTCCACGCGCGCGCGTCGCCCCTACTCCACTGCTATCGCGCGCCTGCGCCTCCCTACGCGCCCGCCTCCAGTGCCGTCCCCACACCGCGCAAGCTGCTGCACCGCGCGCTCCCATGCCCCGTCGCCGCTAAGCGCTCGCTGCCACCACGCCAAGCCCTGGGCCACGTCCTCGCCTCCCCAGCTCCACCCTGCCGCACCAGCGCCAGCCGCACCGCTCGCCCCTTCACTTTCCAGCCGCGCGCCAAGCAGGCCGCCGCCGCCATACCTCCCCGACAGCCGGCCACATCGCACCCCTGCCGGTTTCCTCCCACGCAGCGTCAACCGCGTGTCCTGCTCTCTCCTTCGCTCGGCGACCGCCCTACTCAGTCTGCCGCCGTGCACCAACCTTGACGACGGCCGCCGCTCGTCCTCCGGGTGAATTCTTCACCTCATGCTCCTCCCTCTACCTAGTTGAAAGAAAAAGCTGTGGTGCTTTCGATAAAGCAGTAGAGGCTACCGCGAGGCATGGTCTGAATGATTTGTTTGCCTTCAGATAAAATTGGAATGATGAAGTCATTGCTTAGTTTTATACTACCTGCTATTTTGCTAGTAATGAAGAGGGGAGGGTGACTTGGATGACTCACGGATCCAAGTACACTGTGACTTATGATGAGTTTGCGAGATTGCTTCACCTGGAAGACACTAGCAACAATGAGCTCATCATCCACAACATTGGCGTCCTGGAGAAGGACAAGATGAAGTTCCTCTATGACACTCACCTGAAATTCAATCCCCCTTCCACCAAGAACATGAAGCCATTCTTCATGGTTCTAAATAGAGTGCTCCAGAAGACTATTGCTTCAAAAGACAAAGATGCAGGGAGTGTCCAAGGCTATTTGAGGACATTGATGAAGGTGATCAGCAAGGACAGATAGTTTGATGTTTTGGACTATATTTGGAATGATATGGTGAATATCTCCTACACACCAAACTGCTCCTGTGGCTATGCCCCATACCTGATGTTTATGATTGAAAAAGTCACAGGAATTTAGTTCGTGAAGGATTTAAAGCATACTCCTCTAAGGCCTCAGAAGCCTACTCAAGCCACTCTCCCAGCTGCTCCATCTCCTGTGTCATGTGAAGAGGCTCTGAGGAGAGCTCAAGGAGATGCAAGGACTGCTCCCACTACTAGGGCCCCTCCTTTAAAAGGGTCTCCTAGTGGCATCTTAAAGTACTTGGCTGCCATCTTTGGCTCCTGCAAAAAGGCTGAAGTGAAGCTTCTTAAGTTGAGCAAGGCAAGGAAGGCAGGCAAGAAGTATGTGAAAGAAAATGTCAAGAATATTTGTCAGGAGCTGGAGATCGAGCTTGTTGGATCTCCTATTATCTCTCATGATTCAGCTTCAGACTTCTCTAAGTTGCCACATCTCTCTCCCTCCGAGTGGATCCACTCCTCCTCCTCCTCCTCAGCCTGAAGATGAAGACGATGAGAGGACCGACAGCGAGGAATGAGCCTGCGACAACTTCTAGATCACTCTTCTCCTTCTTTTTGGTGCCATGATGCCAAAGGGGGAGATATGTAGGGGGAGTCACTAGGTCTAGCAGTAGTTTGAGAGATTAAAGCTCCAATTGTGTTTCTTTTGAAATTCTGCTACTTTTGGGTTGTAAAACTGCTATTATGCTCTTATTATGGTTCTAGTCATGTTTATGAAGCCTGTGATGATGCCTTGATATAATCTGTTTTGATGTTTGATATGATCTATGTTTTTGCTCTGAAATTGACATATATGCTTGATGTTTATATGATTATGTCAATTATCTCATTCTCATCACAAATATTGCTTACACACACTTAGTTTTGCACCCCACCATAAAGAGTGCACATATGTCTTATGTTTTCATTGCTTAATTTGTTCCAAGCTCATATGTGCACACTTTATGAAAATCTGGATTTTTAATCATATTTGTGAAATCTCAATTGGTTGTCATCAATCACCAAAAAGGGCGAGATTGAAAGTGCATCTAGGCATCCCTTGTGGGTTTTGGTTGATTTATGACAAACAAATGAGATCCTAACCAAATTGTTGAGATGAGCGCAGGTCTTAATGAAATTATGAAGAAAGCGCAAAAAAAAAGGAGAGTGGGGAATCAAGTTGAAAAGAGCTCACGAGATGAATAGAATACTCTTTGTGTGTGGAGTGTGTTGGAGAAACACACCCCAAGAGCTCAAGCAAAAGAAAACACTCTCACTGCACAAATTTACACAGGTCCGATGTTCCCCGGGCTAGTACGATAATCTGTAAAAGCCCGCTTTTTGGAAGAACATAAACGAAAAAATGTGAAATTAAAAATTTTGAAAATGGACATGGAAATCCAAGCTCACATGAACCATATGAGTTAACCAATGTTCACTAAAAATAGGGACTTGTTAAAATTTTACATATAGAACATGGTTGCTAATGTATATTGGAACTTAAGGTGTAAATCCTTAATTTCCAAGTATTCATATTTTCAATGAAAAATTAAAGGAGAAAAGAAAACAAAATAGAGAGAAAGAAAAAGGAATCATCCCAACCCTAAAATGGGACATTCAAAAAAAATTCAAATCTACGGCTGTAAATTTTTCCATGACCTTCTAATATTCCAAATAGACTCTCGGTAAAGTTTCAAAATTGTTGAAGCACGTTCCATTTATTGGACACGTACTGAGTGTTTAATCAAAGTCGACTTCAAATTTAAACTTTGTACTTAACCTTGTCCAAATCAACTCCAAATTTTTCTCGAGGTCCATTATGGTTCAGAAAGGTTAACTTCAAAGCTTCAGGATTTTTGAACCTAATCTACTATTTATTTCATTGAGTTAAGTATCACCACTTGAATTCAAATTCAAACCTGAGTAGAAGTTCAACTTGCTCAGTTCTGAAATCTGATTGCACCATAAAATTCTTCACATTTTATTTAGTCATTGGTCCAAAGATGAATATTTTTTAAGCATGATTGCTAGCTCTATTTGAAATTGGAAAGGAGAAGGGGGGAGAGTGAAGTGGGTCCCACATGTCATGTTTATCCTCATGGCCACAAAACCGAGTTCGCTTCTTCCTCTTCCGGTTCTTATCCACAGCGCCCGACTCCCTCCGGCGCTCAACACCGGCCGCACTCCACCGCCCCCACGGCACCTCGCCACTTCCTGACCGCCGCGGCGTCGCTCCGCGCCCGTGCCCTGCGCGCGCCCCCTCCCCGCCGTGTCACACGCCTCCGGCCACCACGGTGCGCCGCTCGCCCTGCCTCCTCTCGGCTTCCACGCGCGCGCGTCGCCCCTACTCCACTGCTGTCGCGCGCCTGCGCCTCCCTACGCGCCCGCCTCCGGTGCCGTCCCCGCACCGCGCAAGCTGCTGCACCGCGCGCTCCCATGTCCCGTCGCCGCTAAGCGCTCGCTGCCACCGCGCCGAGCCCTGGGCCACGTGCTCGCCTCCCCAGCTCCTCCCTGCTGCGTCAGCGCCAGCCGCGCCACTCGCCCCTTCACTTTCCAGCCGTGCGCCGAGCAGTCCGCCGCCGCCATACCTCCCCGACGGCCGGCCACATCGCGCCCCTGCCTGTTTCCTCCCACGCGGCATCAACCACGTGTCCTGCTCTCTCCTCCGCTTGGCGACCGCCCTACTCAGTCCGCCGCCGTGCGCCAACCTTGACGACGGCCGCCGCTCGTCCTCCGGGTGAATTCTTCACCTCATGCTCCTCCCTCTACCTCTCCGCTTCCAAGCTAGGCTTCTTGCCGACGGGAGTCCTCCTCACGTGCTGCAACGCTCGACCCCGAGTGCCTCCTTGGTCGCCGTGCCATGCGGGACCTTGCCGCCCACACACCATGCGATCCACCCTGTTCGTGCCTCCTCCGTCTTCCGCTGTCAATGTCCACTTCCCCACGCGAGACTGGTCACCATGAAGCCTCTGCAGTGCTCCCGTCAAGCAGCTGCGCCATCCAACGGTGCTCAGCGCCACTGCTCACCATCCTGGTCACCATCACGCCGCGGGCATGGTGACCAGTGTGCATCCATCATCCACAAGCCGTCAGCACCCCTCTTGCCATTATCCGGCACTCAACATATAGTTCCAGCACCACACATCGCTTGTCAGCCGCGTGAACTTGTTTCCTGCGCCATAGTCACCACCCCCTTCCATGCCACAGCAGCATTGTGTTGGTTGTGATGTTCCCCTTCGTGGTTGCATCCAACCAACGATGCGAATATGTCGTGAGATGCACAAGGTGAAGGAACACGTGGATGACATCTTGACGACATCATTTAGGCCAAGGGAAGACATCGGGACATGTTCACTTGAACCACCAGGATGTCTTGCTCGAGCAGACATGCCTGTTGTTGGAAGCATGAGGACTTTGGACAATTATGCGTATGAATGGTTGATCCGTGGATGAGGCTTGATGGTTAGTGTGATTGTTGCATGCACACGATTAAAGGTGATGCAGAGTAGAGCAGTTGCCATGGTTTGACCATCCGAGCTAGTTTGAAGTCAGGTGCATTTCCAGAATACATTTATCGTCATATACTTGTATTGTTTAGATAGTATCACAACATGGATATTTGATGGTAGTCACTAAGTGGTGATTCATCCTTATGGGTACCCTGAGCTTGTCATATCTCTCCACTCTTCCTGAGCCTCTTGTCTAGGGATCCATCTTGTGCAGGTAGGAGTATTAATCTTCTTACTCTTCTTTTGGATATCAAAAAGTTTAATCATCTCTTATCTTATATAGATACTAGGAACCCTATAGTTGTTTCCTCATGACATTTCAAACGATGGTCGTCGGGCCAAATTAAGTTGAGTCGATGCCAGAGTGATCGAGTCCTAGGTGTAATCTAGATGCCCGATGAAATGCCTTCTAGGTCAAACCTGGTGGGTCGGTGATCACCGTTGGTGTGTGGTAGAGGAATGCGAGAACGTCATGACCGACAAGGAGAACTAGACCAAGGGGAACCTTGGATAAGAGTTTCCTGGGTGAGTTGATGACGCCTCCTAACCATTCGAGTAATTGCTTACCTAGGTGTGCCTATTCATAGCTGGCAAGGTCGTTGAGTCACTTGCCAGCGATCGAGTCGACATCACTAACCTTGAGACTCAAGAGGTGGTGTTCGGGAGTCTGTTCACCACCGTTGATGAGTCGGGGTCGATGCGGACCTCGCTAATCCGATCTTCTTGAGAGGGCAAAGCATGCCGTCATGGCAAGTTCTCGCATCATGTTCAAGTCCCAGTAGCTTACCGAGCTCACCTGGACGATCTTGCAGAAGACACTACATTAGTGTCGTCATGTAAGCACTTGAACGATGCTCGAGAAGCTTGCCGTAGAAACTACTTTACCTAAAAGTCATTTGAATGTTGTCTTGGTACTCACATCAGGTTAAAAGGGCTTGTTATGACTCTTTGAGTCCAAGCATTGTCGATCTCACTTCACTCCCATGTATCGCTAGGGTTCCACCTTGATTTATCCTATTGTTGAACCCTGCGACAACACTTCTCAGCTATAACTAGTTTTACTCCTTTTCGAGTTGGAACAACTTTATTTGTCAGCTGCTAAGTCACGACCTTCATCTTGTACACTCCACTCATACGCAAGCTTTCGATGCCACCTTGACTCTTGGGTCATCCTTACACTACCAGTCCAACACTTCCACACCATTCAGCTTTATCGTCCTTGAGTGGCATAGCATCGAGTGTTGATTGCCAAGTTGCAATGTGTGCTTACATTGCACCTTTCAATTCACATCTCGATATTACTATGACCACTTGACTCCATCATTTGTTTATCCACACAACAGAGGCATACCTCTTCCTTCTAGTTAGTCTCACCAGTCTTAGAGTTTGTTTAACTTGTTTAATCTAAGGTATATTACATTATGTACTTATATGCATATCATGTCGGTAGGACCGTTATGGTAGGTGATCGATGAGGAGCTTCACTTGGAGGAAAAGGCCAGGGTGTTCCAGCTTGAAGTTCCATGGCGGACTCTTCGAAGGAAGACCAAACCAATAACAACTGACATTGTTATAGAGTCGCAAACTAAGGCAAGCCCCGGTTTGCATTTAAGTCGTTTATAAAGTTTTGCTTTATCACTAGGTTGATTAGTATATGAATTGTGCATTACGTTCAGGATGCTTGAATACTCCAGATGCATGACCCACAATCCCATTGGTTAATTGGGTAGGTTGATAGCTCGACGTGTAGAACTGCTATGCTAATGTTGTAAGTGATCCGGTAGAAGTCGAGTAGCTAGAATCTACTTGCGAGAGATGTAGGACATATCTCACAGGATTGGTTAGATAGACAATGGCTTAATATAATGAATCTGAGACCGGGCAGGGGATGGATAGGAAGTGACGTGAATTGGAGTCTCGGTCGCATAGCCCTGCCTATGACGATTAAGGCCCATCTGTATGCGGCCCCTTCGAACAAGATTGACTTGCATCGGCGACATACTGGATATATGGGCTCCAGTAAACTGACGTAACTCGATAACTGGGATGTCGAGGCCATTAACTCACCATCAATAGGGGTGGGTTGAGGACAACAAGGTGTAAATCGGTCGGCGGGCACAGAGTTGTTCCATGCGGAGACCTTCTGTTCGTGGAGGTGAGATGGTTCGGCGTTCGAGTTTCTTGTGAAAGGTGGCCATATACGACTAGTATTGAAGTGTTATGTAGGTATTGATGTACTCGCTGACACTTCCGAACGTGCGTATGTGTCGTGTTGTCCGGGTGTGTCCTGATTGCAATCACCGTACCTCGCGGTAATAGAGTACCACTTGTTCACTGCGTCGAGACATAGTAAATACTGAAGAAGTCAGAAGAATATGATATATTGAATTATAATTGCTTTGCAACTTTGTATGGCTTAGAGATAGTACAATTAAAAGTTTACAGTTTCCCCATACTTTACCTGTAATAGCATTATGTGCTTTGGGCATGTAATATCATCGGCAAAGCGTTTTTGTTTGATTGTGGAGTCTATGATGTGCCATGCCTGAAGAATGTCATTTGCTACTTAAAACATGATTATAAGGATCCAGTTGTAGGCAAGTCTATTTATGCTATTCCTTACCTATGCTTAGTATTCACCCTGCATATGTCTAGTGAGACAGGTTAGTCTTGCTGAGCCTTATACCCACGTTTGCGCTTTAACGATTTTTGCAGGTATTAGGTTTATTTCTGCTGTTTAGGTTGTACATGAGATCTCGAGGTGTCGAGATAAATCTCATGTGAACCACGCCGCTGCTGAATGTTCTTCTTGTTGCTAGTGAGAAGCGTCATAGGGCATGGACGTCTTCTCTCCTGCTTAGTTAGGTGAGATTATGAGTATGTATTTTCCGCTGCGTGTGTACCCCTGTTGTACACTCTTTTGTAAACTCTTCTTATTATGAAATGAAAACTTTATATGTTTTGGTATCCTTTTTGTGTGTGCTTTTAGGTGCCGTATCGCACGGCACCACCCAATGAGATCCTCGGATGTGTGGACTCCGGTCCCCACATAATCTCTCCATCCAGGATTGGACAAGTCCTCCCAGTGCGGACTTGTCCGCAACGGACTAGTTCGATAAAGTCCGGACTAGTCTGATAATGCCTCTGATCAACATCGGACAAGTCCGGTATTCCACGAACTACTCCGAAATCCTCACCTAAAAACTTCGGACAAGTTTCCGAAATTTCAGACTTGTCCATAGCCCCTCAAAAGTTCACGACACCGAACTAGTCCGATATTATCCGAACTAGTCCGATAACTTCTCTAACTAAAATCGGACAAGTCCTCCATGTGTGGTCTTGTCCTCAATTCACTAAGGGATTCACCACGCTGGACTAGTCTAATATGTGCCGAACTAGTCCGAACATCTCCAGAGACAAAATCGAACTAGTCCGCCAGTTGCTGGACAAGTCCGATAACTCAGGACACTTAGGGTTTCTCACACGCCGCACACTAGACTAGTCCGGAGTCCACTACAGACTAGTCTGAACTTTATAAACCCTAACGATAACCTTTGGAAACCCTAGTATAAATAGAGGTGCATGGCCCTACTATGATCTCTCTCGATCCCCTGTGTCGTCACACCTTCCAAGAGCCCCAAAAACACGTCTCTCCACACAATCCAGCGCAAGAAAGATCAAATCCTTGAGGATTAACCATAGATCAAAGGAGAGACACGTTCTTCACATCTTGAGCTCTTAGGTTTGATTCCCTCACAAAATCTCGCTGTTTTATTGCATATCATTCGAGTGTGTTTGGTGGTGTTTTGAATTGTAAATCTTGGGGGGTCCTCAACTTCTAAGAAGGACCCTTGAACACAATTATTTACCCCGTTTGTGATTAGTGGAAGAGAATTGGCCTCCGTGGCGATTCCACGATGGTAGGGTTGATGAAGACCCGGTCCTCCGTGGACTCCTCAACGTGGACGTAGTTTTCCTTTGTGGAATCGAAGCATGGGATAAAAATCATTGTGTCTTTACTTTTGTTCTTACTATTCATTGTAATCTAGGGTTTGCTCGATCTTGTTCAAATTACGTTAAAACTTCAAAGCTAAAGTTAACTTGGGCCATATCTAGTTTCATTAAAGCAATACACTTGAGTTACAACTAAATTTCCGCTGCCTAGAGTACTTGAATCGAAATCATCGATCAAAATAGATCGATCTAGTCTGCACACACCGGACTAGTCCGCACCCTACCGGACTAATCCGATTTCTCTGTGTTTGATTAGGTTGCTAAGTGTTTCAGGTTCCGACAAAAAGTTCAAAAAGCCTATTCACACCCCGCCATCTAGGCTACATTCACATGGACAACTAGCAGAGTATGAAAGACCTCAATCATGTATGTTTCATGTTGATGTGAATTATATACTGCGTGTAATTTCTCTTTTTGATGTTGGATATCATCTAGAGTTGTAGGCTCGTTGATCATGCATCGTTGGGGCATATCATGCATGGACAAGGCCTAAAACTCGCATGATATACATCATCAAAAAGACAAAACACGTATGTATTGGTTGATCATGTTTGGGGTGCATGCATGTTAGACATAGAAAAGCCCTCGGTCATGTTTGACAAAACTAACATGCATACCTCAAACATGACGATCTTTCAACAAAAAGAGAAAACACACGTATAACATCATCAAACATGATCGTGGATCGAGGTCGCACATGCATGTAAGATGTAGAACACAAATAGTTTCTTAGACAATAGACTGAGAAGAAAATAACATATAGAATGGACGAACAACATCGAGTTCATTAGCATCAAACATTACAAGACAACAGAAATTTCATCATGAAACAAGAAAATAAACATCAAAATTCCTCATCAACAAGTGATCAAACATGCATGAAGCATGATGGAGACCTCGCTACCTCTCTTTCACAAGCATGCATGTCCGACCATCATACATGATCACTACAAATAATGCAATTATGCTCGGATGTGTGGCGTGCACGTGTTCATTTTCTCTTTTTGTTGAGAGATATATTCATACAATAATATATATATATATTATTGTTTAACGCTCGATGATCATGTTCGGGGCGTATAGCATGTGCATGGACAATTACCAGAATAAGAAAGACCTCGATAATGTATGTTTTATGTCGATGTGAATTTTATACGTGTAATTTCTCTTTTTGATTTTAGATATCATCTAGAGTTCTAGGCTCGTTGATCATGCATCGTTGAGGCGTAGCATGCATGGACAATGTGTAACACCCTAATTTTCATGCATCATGCCCTACATACACTCATATACATGTTTAACATTAACCCACATAAAGAGGAATGAGTTTAAAATTGATTTGGAGCATTTAAAATCGATTTGGAACAAAACCGCACTTAAAATGCAGGAAAGTGGGGGCTAGTCCGATTTTGCTGAAGACTAGTCCGATTTCTCTCTGACTAAAAATGGACTTGTCCGTTTTTGCTTTGGACTAGTCTGATTTTGGCTCTGGAAACTTTCAGACTTGTCCGATTTTGTGCGGACTAGTCCGATATTCCAAGAATCCTTGAAAATTTGCTAAGTCCTTGGACTTTTCCAGACTAGTCCGTTGTTTAAGCGAACATGTCTGATTTCCTCTCTGTTTAGATTCGGACTTGTTCGATGTTTGGCCAGACTTGTCCAATTTTCTCTCTGTACGACTTCGGACTAGTCCGGTCCTTTCCGGACTTGTTCGATATTTTGCGACTCCGAGTGGATCTTTTGTTTTACGACATGTTTCTTGGGTTTCACATTAAGTGGGCCTAGGGACGTCGTGCCTAACTCTTTTAGAGCCCATGTGGGACTCTAAACCGGCCTCTACTCATACCAAACTTGAAATCCATCTAACCCTAGCCTCCACCTCTATATAAACAGCCCCACCCCTTGGATTGACATCTATTTGCCACTTTTCCACCCACCCAAACCCTAGTTCGTGGGGAGCCACCATCAAGGAGGGAGGAGAAGATCCCAAGCAAGAAGAAGAAGAGGAGGAAACGAAAGATGATCAAGATCTCCACCACGTTTCGTTCTTCACCACCAATTCATCCCCAAGTTCATCACCAACCCTAGATCATCAAGATCCAAGTGCTACCTCCAAGTTTCTTGATTCATTGGAGTCGTAAACACCTGTTATACCTTCTATTATCTTTTCCTTGCATGAATTCAACCCCTAATCTCTAAATTTACGTCGATCTAGAAAACCCTAATCTGCTGATCTTGCGGAGTGCGGACTTGTCCGGTCCCTAGCGGACTAGTCCGATCCTTCTGGTTAGTGTTGAATTAATTCTAAAATTTGATCTAATTGAATCCAAACCTGTATAAACTTGTTAAAAGCTATTAGAACTAGTTAGTGATCATTGAAAGCAATCTAGTAACAAGTTCTACCTTGCATTTGCATCAATCATGCATGTCATGTCATATTGAATAATATTTGTGCACTCTTTGATTGTGTTTCTTGTCTTGTATGTTTATTGTGTGGATTAGACGGATTTTCGCTAGAGAGTGCCGCGAAGGATCTACAACACCAAGAGTTTGAAGGCTTTGACCCTAATCAACAGCAATAGCAAGGCAAGTATCCTTGAAGCATATTGACCCTGTTTTAAAATAAATTTTTTGTTTAAACTACATGCTTATGTCAAATTGGTGGGAATCATATGGTAGGAAGTTTACTAGATTTGCTAAACCACCCTTGTCGCCTGGAATACATGGTAGAGAGTCGGGAACGGTTTTTACCTTTTGCTTCGCTTAATCAACTGGGATGGGAAACAACTATACCACTCAATTTAATTATGCATTAATGATATTCTGGTTAATGTGAACTGTTCAATACGGTAAGGTAATGGGTGATCTAAGCAAGCCTGGTATGTGAATGGGTTGGATGTTATGGTGGTTTGCTTGCTTTAGATCTAAGGACCGGTTCATGCTAGAATAAGCCAGGATTACAGTGCCACCACGAGGCCAAGTATGGGTGCGGCGTAGCTGATTAATTAGGGCTTTCCCAGTGCTATTTGGACCATTAAGGATGCTCGGGGAAGGGGTAGTCGGATTGGGTTTGTTGATGATTGGTGGGACTACCCTGGGATACGAATGGCTCAAGAGGGGGCCCTTGTTGAAGATGTGCTCAGTTGGAGGCATCGCCACCGGTGAAACCTCAGTGGGGTCTAGATAGGCTAGCAATCCCTTTGTAAAGGCTATTTTGTGATCTCTTGGCCACACACCGATGGAAGTGTGAGACGGCATAATAGAGGTTCTAGTCATCGAAAGGTGATGAAATCACAAACACGTGGGTAAAGAGGTACAAACACTGCAGAGTGTGTCTAAAACTATCATGATAGCCGTGCTCCCGGTTATGAGCACCTGGACAACTTCCATGATTAGAGGGAAATTGGAATTTGGGATGGTTATGGTTTGTTAATCGTTATGGACGGTTATGGATTTATTTTTGGTATTGAAAATGGTTATTGGCAAATGGTGAAATCTGCAATTATTTATGAGGATGGTGAATTGTGGACTGGTATTTTGGTATTACTTATGATTATGATGGGATAATATATTGCTTTTCAAACGTTTTAATGTACTTTTCAGCACTTGAATAAGCCACATGTCATACTTTCCACACTTGTTGAGTACGACATGTACTCACTCTTGCGATCCCCCCCCCCCCCCCCGAACAGTTGCAGGTCAGGATTGGGAGTTTAATGGTGATAATGTGGAGTTCTAGGCCGTGTCTACCGTCAGCTTTGCCTGTGGTGTTATTGGAGCTGCGCTATACCCTATTGCTTATGCTGCCTAGCTGTTTAGTTTGCTTAATTAGTTTATTTCCACTGCATTAGTTGAACTTGTCATAAATATTCATTAGATCTTGTATTCGAGGATAATCTGGTTTGTGTAATTAAATTTGGTTAATTAATCTTGTTCTGTGGTAATTTTCTGTATACTCTTTTGTGATTGCACTTGTGTATGTGTGATGAGCATCTTGGGCACACATATGCGTTAGCTTGGTTCATTTTTTTCGGAACCGGGTGTCACAGATTGGTATTAGAGCCACAGGTTGACCATAGGATGCAGCCTAGATAGAATGGACACTTTAGAGAACATAGGGGCACTCAGGAATCGATGTGTTTTGGTTGGTGTGTTGTTTGTTATATATTGTTCGCTTGTGTGCTTAATAGAGGATTTTGGGATGCCTTAGCATTGCCATGTCCACCTAGGCTAGTATAGCTAGTTGGTTAGCTACATATCCCTTGATGCATATAGTTGGGGACGTTATCTAATTCTTACCTATTGCTTTTCTTCAGATGGTGAGGACTCGCAACCAGAGGGATGGCAATGATGAGGAGGAGAATAATGGAGTACCTTAGAACAACAATGGGCAAGGACCTGCTCATGGAGCTATCAACATTGAGCAGCTTTTGGCTATGCCAAACCAGCTCATGCATACTATGATACAGACTATGGGACAGCTGCAGGCTGGCAACATCAACAATCAGCCCCGCATGCCCCCACCGCCACCCCCGCCTCCTCATAACCCATTGGGAGAGTTTATGAGGACTAGGCCGCCGACCTTTGCTCAAGCCGCTGACCCTATGGATGCGGACGATTGGCTCAAGTCCGTGGAGAATAAGCTAGCTATTGTCCAATGCAGTGACCGGGAGAAGGTCTTGTTTGCTTCTCATCAACTAGTTGGAGCAGCTGCGGATTGGTGGGATTCTTACTGCAATGCTCATGAGAACCAAGAGAGAATTACTTGGGCCGAATTCAAGGATCATTTTCGTTCTCATTTTGTGCCGGAGGGAGTGATGATATTGAAGAGGCAAGAATTTGAGAACTTGAGGCAAGGAAGATCAAGCGTGAGTGAATATCTCAATAAATTCACTCAACTCTCAAGGTATGCGCCTGAGGATGTTAGTCGGGACAGCCGGAAGCAATACTTGTTCATGAGGGGCTTGAACAATGAGATCCAAGTGCAACTACTCAACTGCGATTATGCCAATTTTCAGAAGCTTGTGGACAAAGCAATTGTGGTTGAGAACAAGATCCGTGAGATGGAGCAAGAAATCAAGAGGAAGGCGCCATATCAAGGACAGCAACAAGGAAGTAATGTGCGCCCTCGCCTTGCACCACCCAATGCGCCCTATTACAGCTCCTCTATTCCTGCTCAGCGCCCTAGTTATGCACCCCGCCCAACTCAGTTTGTGCAGCAGCGCCCTGTTATGCAAGCACCTAGGCCTCCAATGCCTTATGCACCTCGCGCTAATTTTCCGGGTGCCAATTTTCAAAACCAAGCTCGTCCCAATAATTCTTGTGGAGTGAAGAAGTGTTATACTTGTGGAGAAGCTGGACACTTTGCGCATCAATGTCCTAAGTCAGGCCTTGGTCAAGGAAGCAATGCACCGAGGCAAAACCCAAGACCCAATGGAGGACAAACCACAAGGGAACCGCGGACAGCAGAATTTTGCTCGTGGCAACGTGAACCATGTCTCTACGGAGGATGCTCAGCAAGCGAATGATGTGGTCATTGTTATGTTTCTCGCCAACTCCAACCCCGCGACTATGTTATTTGATTCTGGAGCATCGCTTTCATTCATTGCATCGAAGTATGTCACCAAGTATAGTTTGCCTATCTCTCATACGGAGTTTACTCTATTGGTTAAGTCTCCTAGAGGAGAGATAAGGACAAATATAGTATGTCTAAAAGTAAGCCTTAGAATAAGGGGGGTAGATTTCTCTGCCAACCTCATTGTTTTGGATTCTCAAGGATTGGACATTATACTTGGTATGGACTGGTCGAGGAAGCACAATGGAGTTATTGAGTGTGCCACGAAGACGGTGAAGTTGATCAATGAAGAAGGGATCGCCGTAGAATTTGAAGCATCTCAAACCGCACTGAAGCAATTGGAGTTGAATCATATGGGCGGTGCCGCAATTGAGGAGATTCCGGTGGTGTGTGAATTTTTGGATGTTTTTCCGGACGAGTTTCCAGGTATGCCACCCGATCGAGACATTGAGTTTGTTATTGATTTAATACCTGGAACTGCACCTGTAGCTAAGAGGCCGTATAGGATGTCTCCTATGGAATTATCGGAGCTCAAGAAGTAGATTCAAGAGCAATTAGAGAAGGGTTTCATTCGCCCAAGCTCTTCGCCTTGGGGGCGCCGGTTCTATTTGTGGACAAGAAGGATGGATCCCAAAGGATGTGTGTGGATTACCGAGCTCTCAACAAGGTAACAATCAAGAACAAGTACACCTTGCCACGCATAGAAGACTTGTTTGATCATATGAAGGGTGCTTGTGTCTTCTCTAAGATTGACTTGAGGTCGGGATATTTTCAAATGAATATCAGACCATCGGACATACCCAAGACAGCTTTTAGGACATGGTATGGATCTTATGAGTACACCATGATGTCTTTTGGATTGACAAATGCGCCTTCCTACTTTATGTACCTCATGAATAAAGACTTCATGGAGTACTTGGACAAGTTCGTCGTGGTGTTTATTGATGATATTATGATCTACTCGAAGGATGAGAAAGAACATGAAGAACACTTGAGGCTTACGCTGCAGAAATTGAGGGAGCATCGATTGTATGCCAAGTTCAACAAGTGTTAGTTTTGGTTGAGAGAGGTGTTTTTTTGGGTCATATAATTTCAGGAGGAGGAGTATCGGTTGACCCCGGAAAAGTGAGAGACGTGTTGAAGTGGGAACCACCGCAAGATGTCAAGGAAATAAGGAGTTTTCTTGGGATGGCTGGATATTACCGTAGATTCATCAAGGACTTTTCCAAGATAGACAAGCCTATGACGGAGTTGCTAATGAAGGGAAAGGCGTTCCAATGGTCTGAAGCTTGTCAGAATAGTTTTAAGGAGTTAAAGAAGAGGTTGACAACAACCCCAGTTTTGGTATTGCCGGATGTAAGCAAGAGTTTTGACATTTATTGCGACGCATCAAGACAAGGACTTGGAAGTGTATTGATGCAAGAAGGCCAAGTGGTCGCCTATCCATCAAGACAATTGAAGAAACATGAGCAGAATTACCCCACGCACGATTTGGAACTCGCGGTCGTGGTACACGCATTGAAGATTTGGAGACACTATATTCTTGGACATAGGTGTGAAATTTATACAGATCATAAGAGTTTGAAGTATATTTTGACACAAATGGATCTGAACTTGAGGCAACGAAGATGGTTGGAGATCATCAAAGATTATGATTTGGGGGTCAACTATCATCCGAGAAAGGCCAATGTAGTGGCTGATGCTTTGAGTAGAAAGGGAGTGAGTCACCAACTCACAGCACGAGAGTTACCATCTGAGTTATGCAAGGAGTTTGAACGGTTGAACCTCGGGTTTGTAAATGAGCTGGAGATGATGGTGTTAAACCCAACCTTGGAGCAAGAAATTCGAGAGGCACAAACCGCAGATGAGGAGATCAAGGAAATCAAGGAAAGGATAGAGGAAGGGAGAGAATTCAGATTTGATGAAGACGAACATGGTACCTTATGGCTTGGAAAGAGGATCGTTGTGCCTAATGTAAAGCATATTCGGGAGACAAAACTAAAGGAGGCACATGACTCGCCTTACTCAATTCACCCTGGTTGTACAAAGATGTACAAAGACTTGAAGACTTGCTATTGGTGGGATAGCATGAAGAAGGACATAGCTGAATACGTAGCATTGTGTGATGTGTGCCAACGAGTCAAGGCAGAACATCAAATGCCAGCCGGATTTTCGCAACCGTTGAAGATTCTGGAATGGAAGTGGGAAGAAATTGGAATGGACTTCATAGTTGGGTTACTACGTACTCAGTCCGGCTATGACTCAATTTGGGTAATTGTGGATCGCTTAACCAAGTCAGCTCATTTTGTCCCTGTGAAGACCAAATATACAGCTGCACAATTGGCCGAAATATACGTGGAGCATATTGTGTGTCGACATGGAGTCCCTAAGAAGATAGTCTTGGATAGAGGTTCTCAATTTACCTCCAGATTTTGGCAAAAATTGCATGAAGCTTTCGGAACGAGGTTGAATTTTAGTTCAGCATATCATCCTCAAATGGATGGACAAACCGAGAGGACCAATCAGATTTTGGAGGACATGTTAAGAGCTTATGCTTTGAAGCATGGGAAGAGTTGGGACAAAACTTGCCATACGCAGAATTTTCATACAACAATAGTTACCAAGCAAGCTTGAAAATGTCACCGTATGAAGCGCTTTACGGGAGGAAGTGTAGGACACCTTTGTTCTGGAATGAGGCAGGAGAAACTCAAATATTTGGTCCGGATGTGTTTCAAGAAGCCGAAAAGCAAGTCCAAATAATTCGTGAGAACTTGAGGGCTGCCCGATCAAGACAAAAGGACTATGCGGACAATAGGAGAAGGAAACTAGCCTTTGAAGTGGGAGATTTTGTTTACCTCAAGGTGTCACCAATGAGGGGTCATAAGAGGTTTAACATAAGAGGAAAGCTAGCACCTCGTTATATTGGACCATTCAAGATTTTGGACAAAAGAGGAGAAGTAGCATATAAGTTGGAGATGCCAGCTCATCTTTCAGACGTACATGATGTCTTTCATGTTTCCCAGCTCAAGAAGTGCTTGAGAGTACCGGAAGAACAAGTGCCAATGGAAGGATTGGAGCTAGAGGATGATTTGACTTATGCCGAGCAACTGATCAAAATCTTGGAAACCAAGGAGAGAGTCACAAGGAACAAGGTTATTAGATGGTGTAAAGTTCATTGGAAGCACCACACAGAAAAAGAAGCGACGTGGGAATTGGATAATGATCTCAAGAAGGAATTTCCCTATCTCTTCTCTTTTGCGTTGAATCTTGAGGGCGAGATTCATTTTAAGGGGGGTATGTTTGTAACACCCTAATTTTCATGCATCATGCCCTATATACACTCGTATACATGTTTAACATGAACCCACATAAAGAGGAATGAGTTTAAAATTGATTCGGAGCATTTAAAATCGATTTGGAACAAAACCGCACTTAAAATGCAGGAAAGTGCGGACTAGTCCGATTTTGCTGAGGACTAGTCCGATTTTGGCTCTGGAAACTTTTAGACTTGTCCGATTTTGTGCGGACTAGTCCGATATTCCAAGAATCCTTGAAAATTTGCTATGTCCTTGGACTTTTTCGGGCTAGTCCGGTGTTCCAGCGGACTTGTCTGATTTCCTCTCTGTTTAGAGTCGGACTTGTTCGATGTTTGGCTAGACTTGTCCGATTTTCTCTCTGGACGACTTCGGACTAGTCCGGTCCTTTCCGGACTTGTCTGATATTTCGCGACTCCGAGTTGATCTTTTGTGTTACAACTTGTTTCTTGGGTTTCACGTTAAGTGGGCCTAGGGACGTCGTGCCTAACTCTTTTAGAGCCTGTGTGGGACTCTAAACCGGTCTCTACTCATCCCAAACTCGAAATCCATCTAACCCTAGCCTCCACCTCTATATAAACAGCCCCACCCCTTGGATTGACATCTATTTGCCACTTTTCCACCCACCCAAACCCTAGTTCGTGGGGAGCCACCATCGAGGAGGGAGGAAAAGATCCCAAGCAAGAAGAAGAGGAGGAGGAAACAAAAGAGGATCAAGATCTCCACCAAGTTTCGTTCTTCAACGCCAATTAATCCCCAAGTTAATCACCAACCCTAGATCATCAAGATACAAGTGATACCTCCAAGTTTCTAGATTCATTGGAGTCCTAAACACCTGGTATACCTTCTATTATCTTTTCCTTATGTGAATTCAACCCATAATCTCTGAATTTATGTCGATCTAGAAAACCCTAATCTGCTGATCTCGCGGAGTGCAGACTTGTCCGGTCTCTAGAGGACTAGTCCGATCTTTCTGGTTAAATTGTGTTGAATTAATTCTAAAATTTGATCTAATTGAGTCCAAACCTGTATAAACTTGTTAAAAGCTATTAGAACTAGTTAGTGATCATTAAAAGCAATCTAGTAACAAGTTCTACCTTGAATTTGCATCAATCATGCATGTCATGTCATATTGAGTAATATTTGTGCACTCTTTGATTGTATTTTTTGTCTTGTATGTTTATTGTGTGGATTAGACGGATTTGCGCTAGAGAGTGTCGCGGAGGATCTACAGCACCAAGAGTTTGAAGGCTTTGACCCTAATCAACAGCAAGATCAAGGCAAGTGTCCTTGAAGCATATTGACCCTGTTTTAAAATAAATGTTTTGTTTAAACTGCATGCTTGTGTCAAATTGATGGGAATCATATGGTAGGAAGTTTACTAGATTTGCTAAACCACCCTTGTCGCCTGGAATACATGGTAGAGAGTTGGTAAGCGTTTTTACCTTTTGCTTCGCTTAATCAAGTGGGATGGGAAACAACTGTACCACTCAATTTAATTATGCATTAATGATATTCTGGTTAATGTGAACTGGTCAATACGGTATGGTAATGGGTGATCTAAGCAAGCCTGGTATGTGGATGGGTTGGATGTTACGGTGGTTTGCTTGCTTTAGATCTAAGGACCGGTTCATGCGAGAATAAGCCAGGATTACAGTGCCACCAGGAGGCCAAGTATGGGTGCGGCATAGCTGATTAATTAGGGTTTTGCCAGTGCTATTTGGACCATTAAGGATGCTCGGGGAAGGGGTAGTCGGAGTGGGTTTGTTGATGATTGGTGGGACTACCCTGGGATCCGAATGGCTCAAGAGGGGGCCCTTGGTTGAATATGTGCAAAATTGGAGGCATCGCCACCGGTGAAACCTCAATGGGGTCTAGTTAGGCTAGTAATCCCTTTGTAAAGGCTATTTTGTGATCTCTTGGCCACACACTGATGGAAGTGTGAGATGGCATAATAGAGGTTCTAGTCATCGAAAGGTGATGAAACCACAAACACGTGGGTAAAGAGGTACAAACTCTGCAGAGTGTGTCTAAAACTATCATGATAGCCGTGCTCCCGGTTATGAGCACCTGGACAACTTCCATGATTAGAGGGAAATTGGAATTTGGGATGGTTATGGTTTGTTAATGGTTATGGATGGTTATGGATTTATTTCTGGTATTGAATATGGTTATTGGCAAATGGTGAAATCTGGAATTATTGATGAGGATGGTGAATTGTCGACTGGTATTATGGTATTACTTATGATTATGATGTGTTTACTTCACATACATATAATATATTGCTTTTCAAACGTTTTAATGTACTTTTCAGCACTTAACCATTATTATTGTCGACATTTGAATAAGCCACATGTCATACTTTCTACACTTGCTGAGTACGACATGTACTCACTCTTGCAATTCCCACCCCCCCCCCCCCCAACAGTTGCAGGTCAGGATTGGGAGTTTAATGGTGATAATTCAGAGTTCTAGGCCGTGTCTACCGTCAACTTTGCCTGTGGTGTTATTGGAGCTGCGCTATACCCTATTGCTTATGCTGCCTAGCTGTTTAGTTTGCTTAATTAGTTTATTTCCGCTGCAATAGTTGAACTTGTCATAAATATTCATTAGAGCTTGTATTCGAGGATAATCTGGTTTGTGTAATTGAATTTGGTTAATTAATCTTGTTCTGTGGTAATTTTCTGTATACTCTTTTGTGATTGCACTCGTGTATGTGTGATGAACATCCTGGGCACACATATGCGTTAGCTTGGTTCATTTTTTCGGAACCGAGCATCACACAATGCCTCAAACTCTGATGATATCCATCATCAAAAAGACAAAACACGTATTGGTTGACTATGTTTGGGGTGCATGCATGTTAGACATAGAAAAGCCATCGGTCATGTTTGAAAAACTAACATGCATACCTCAAACATGATGATCTTTCAACCAAAAGAGAAAACACACGTATAACATCATCAAACATGATCGTGGATCGAGGTCGCACATGCATGTTAGAAGTAGAACACAAATAGTTCCTTAGACAACAGACAGAGAAGAAAATAACATATGGAACGGACGAACAATATCGAGTTCATTAACATCAAACATTAGAAGACAAGAGAAATGTCATCGCGAAACAAGAAATCAACATCACAATTCCTCATCAACAAGTGATCAAACATGCATGAAGTATGATAGAGACCTTACTACATCTCTTTCACAAGCATGCATGTCCGCATACATGGTCACTACAAATAATGCAATTATGCTCGGATGTGTGGCGTACACGTGTTCATTTTCTCTTTTTTGTTGAGAGATATATTCATACAATAATATATATATATATATATATTATTGTTTGAGGCTCGATGATCATGTTTGGGGCATCAGCATGTGCATGGACAACTAACATGTCATGACAAACCTTGATCATGTATGTTTTATGTCGATGTAAATTATATACATGTAATTTTTCTTTTTGATGTTGGATATTGTCTAGAGTTGTAGGCTTGTTGATCATGCATGTTGGGGCGTAGCATGCATGGACAAGGCCTCAAGCTCTGATGATATCCATCATCATAAATAGAAAACACGTATTGCTTGATCATGTTTAGGATGCATGCATGTTACACATAGAAAATGTCTCGGTCATGTTTCACAAAACTAACATGCATACCTTATCGTGAAACATGACGATCTTTCAACAAAAAGAGAAAACACACATATAACATCATCAAACATGATCGTGGATTGAGGTCGTACATGCATGTTACACATATAAGACAAATAGTTTATTAGACAATAAATGGAGAAGAAAATAACATATGGAATAGGTGCGAAGGATTAGTCCCACCACGCAAAGTTAAGCTCTCGTTGCATTGACAATTTAAGGCATGGCGCACAGTTGCAATTAGAATTCCGAATGAACGTGATGTCGTGCAGGACTAGGCTCCTGTTCATTGCCTGGTGTCCGCTGGCACGGACGCACGGTCACGACGATGGCTTAGGCTTGTGCGGGTGGATTTTTTTATAATCGAAAAAATTGGCTTTCCCCGCATACTCTAGGCCCTTTGCGTGTCAAATTAAAAATCCGCCAGTGAAGCCAATGGGACGCGTCAAGCCATTGCGAGAGGATACAAACCACGGTTTAGAGTAACTCGGAACCACCAACCGGTTCACAAGCGCAGTTTCCTAGGGTCCGATCATCTCCACACGCGCTCTTAGACCACAACCCGATATAAAGGCTCACCGTCCTCTTGCTTCTTCGCCGCACCACTCCTTAGATTGTACTAGCCTCCAAACTTTTGCCCCCACCACCGCCGACCACCTCTCGTCTCTCGCTCTTTCTCTGCACCTCTGTTGCCGCACAAATGGGTAGCCCGACGATGAAGTGCTCTAGGCCATCGACATCCTCCGAACCTCCTTCTCCGTTTCCATCGCCGGCAATGCTGGTGGATCTGATGATGGCACCCCAACCTCCGCTCGCGGCGCCCGCACATACTTAGCCTGTTGGGGTTGAGCAGACTGTAAGCCTCCCCACCGCCCGCATCGACGAACTCGATCGGCACCTTAGGAAGGCCATCAACGCCATGTCCGCCGCTGTTAATAGCACACTAGCGCTCAACGGAGTGGCGCGGGAGATCTTTTACGCTACAGATTGCTCGTGTCGCCGTCTGGGTCTTGGGACCCTTCCCCTCCACACGAGAATGGACACCGCCGGCCACTACTGCTTCGGGTTGAGGATTGTGGCCGCTCGTCTTGACGGCCTCCACGAGACGACCGTGGAGGTTGTTAGGGTAGAGGGCCGTAGGAAGCTTCTGCACAGCATCACCCGGAAGCTCCGGACTCATGTGGCAGAGGAGGAGAATGCAGCGGCAGCGGCAGTGGCGGCGATGGAGGATTTGGAGGCGGCGACGAAGGAGGAGGAGGTGTAGGAGGCGGCAGCGGCGAATGAGGAGGAGGAGGCGGCAGCGGTGGCAGATGTGGTGGCCAAGGCGGAGGTGGTGGTGATCTCTAAGTAGTGTAGTATTAGGAGTAGTTTTTGTTTTTCTTGTTGTCTACGTGTTTTCCTATTTTTTGTTTGTAATATATGTGTTGTTTTTATAGTAATGAAAAATGTCTTTATGTTCATGAACATTGTGTCCTATATATGCAGTATCAAAAAACATATCCTATGTTCGTAACTTGGGACTGTCTATATTGCATGTGGTTGAAAGAATGAAATCCGTTAAACATTATCCCTACAAGTAAACTAACAACAAACATGATGCATAATTCACTTGATTAGGAAATTACGTCATCTAAATTACTAGCTAGTCCATCGCCTGATGCAAAAGTACTTTATCTGTTGTAACTAATATCCGATGAAATTGTTGATGTATCGTATCTACCTATGATACTCCTCTCACAGGCGGCTTTGGATCGACGGCCTGAAGATTAGACATCATAGGGGAAAATGTTTTTTTTAGTAGTAGTATATATCTGTATATGTTATCATTTCATTGTTATCAATGTTATAGAGTGTTGAGCGTTTACCTTTTACTATACCATGGATTTGCCGTCCTCCTTTCGTGGTCTTGGGTGTTCTGTATTTGCATGTCGTGTGCTTTAGCACACTGATACATTTTAAGATTCATATTTTTGTTCATATTTTTTTTTGGAATGTCCCACTACCACATGACTGCTTTGACATCTCCATGGCAACAAAGAAGAAGGGCAAGTAGCAGTCGCACGACAAGGCAGCTGTTCGAAGAGGTCTACCCCTTTAGCTCTAGGTAGATGCACCAGCGAAGAGTAAAACCATGTGCAGGAATCGACGCGACACTACATGAACTATATCTCGATTACATGCGTGCACAAGGGCTTGGCGAAAAATTCTGCAGGCCCGCGAAAATTTTTTCGTTCATCTTGGCACACCACAATTAAGATTTTCACAATTGAAATTTCACTCCGTGCGCGTCCAAAATTCAAGTACCGCCCATTTGTTGCCACGATGAATATAAGAAACATTGTCCTCTAATCCCGCAATACCCTGGCTTCCGTTCCCGACACACCGCTGCTCTGACCTTCCGGTGATCTCGCAGTACTCCAAATGTTCTCCTCTCAGTGCTGTGTTCCAAACATGTATTCCTAAGAAAATCCCGTGTTTTAAGTTCCCACGGTTTTTAAACTTTTTTTGTCCCAATGGATCTCGCAGTGATGCATTGGAGCTCTTGGTGTTGGTGACTTGTGGGTACAACACTGGGCGACCAAGTTTGACGAGCTCTACCGAGCCTCTTCATCGCGGACCCCTCCTTGCGACATCCCGGACTCCAGTTCTGTGCTAAGTAAGTGCTACACAATCTATGCCTTTTTTCTATAGAGCTATATTAATTGGCTTGTGTAGCGGTACAACGTAACATTACGGCCTGTTTGGAACCTCTAGAGATAATTGTTAGCTGCTAAAATTAGTTGTGTAAATAATTGAAACAGATGGTGGGCTGATATATCAAGATTAAATAAATTAACAAATAAGATATGTGCTCTTATGTAATTTCTTGATTTAGTAGTAAAAGTAGCCAGAGTTATCTAATCAACCACCCCCAATATTGTACTCTCATTCCTGTGTTCTAGACTTGTATTCCTAAGATTTTCAGTTCCCACGGTTCATACACATTTTTCTTTCTTGTTTTTTTCTCGGATCGTACGTGTTTTTTTCCTATTCCTTTATTTCCAATTCCTCCGTTCGAAACAAACATTTTTAGTTTATAGCAACCACACCGCTCGATCTAAAATCTACGTCGGTCATGTTATCTGATGTTATTACTGTTACTATCTTTACTTTAGGAACAAGACACCAAACCGTCATGTCGTCTACAAGAAATCGTGATGGCCAAGAGGCACCTGGTATAACTAGAAATGTGTTTACTAGCAAAATACAAATATTTATAACACATTAATTTCTTTGCATCGTATGCAAAGCATATTGCAGCATCTGATGCTCAGGAACCCCAAGATTCGTCATTCCCTTCTGGTACTACGAGTATAAATGAAGCAATAGGAGGTATAGTCGTATAGATATACGTAGAAACCATAAATATGTACCAGGCTATACTAAATATTTTAGCATTGCAATTGTACTTTCCTAGTCCCAGTTAACAATTCATCAATATATGTGATGGCGTGATTTATTGATGCCTACACGCGCATGCTAGGCTCTCTCACCGCCAGCCACTCTGGCACCAGCGACCACGCCCTGCTGCTGCTCACTTTAGTGTCCTCTCCAATGCGTCTCCCTCGAACATCGCCACGTCCCATCCTTCGCGTGTCATGATGACCCTGCCGCCCGCAAACCCCTCTCACTACTGGTCACTCCGGCACCAGCCGACGCCCACGCCCTGCTGGTAGTCACTTCACTGTCCTCCCCGACACGTCTCCCTACTCCATCTCCATGTCCCATCCTTCATGTGCCATGATGACTCTGCCGCCCGCAAACCTCATAGCCATTACTAACGATGCGACCTACACTATCCTCCTACCCTCGAGACTTGCTCCAAGTGATCTCGGTGAACGCAGATCACCTGACTTAAACGTTTTTACTGCACGCGATGAAGTAGAGATCAAACTCACGTGAGATCACCCAGATATGGACGTGGATCCTCTGACTTAAATGTGTTCATTGCACGGCCAGACCGAACCCTAGCTTTGTTAAACATCGCAAGCTGCCTGCCTCATGTGTCTTGCATCCTCCACGTGCTAATACCGCTGATGTTCATGACTCGCCCTGCCACCAATTTGCCTCAAGGTGCGCTCCTGCTGATGCCACCAATTCACCTCGAGACACGCTCCTACTGATGTTGGTCTGACCAAACCGGCAGTACTGCAGAGGATGAGCACCCGGCGAACCCGCTCTTTCCCAAGCATCGCCATCTACTGTCTTGCCTGCTTCGGAGCCGGAATGAAAATTCACTGCAGTACTATGGGTGCTGTAGTGCCACTGACTACTGCCTGATGCCTGATTGTATGGTATGAACAGATACAAAGAAGTCATCAAGTTAATGCATCGCTCAATATAGAGCAAAATGCTGATGGGACGAGGCATTCCCACGTTCATATTTGCCGCATTCGTACTGAAGATGGTAAGAACATCATACTTTTCTTCTTTCACAGTATTTGTACATGATACTAAACTTGGTCAGTTGCTAATTTGCTTTAAACATTTACCGTTTCAATGACACTAACAGTAGAAAAGAAGTTTGGAAGAGGGGTGGCTAAAGGACTTAAGGTTGCTAAATTGCGCAGCATATGCTAATAGTGCGAATGAGATTCAGAAGCTACCAAATATGTGTTCCGATAGGTTGGGTGCTGCGGTTGGTCCTAATCACCGGCACTTTGTCGATGATGTGGTTATGACAACAAAAAGACATGCACCCCTCAATGGTGCAAGGAAGTGGGCAGACGTTGGCGACACTCCGAATAGCGAAACAGTAAGAGATGTTCTGTTTAGTGTCGTGACACCCCACAGAAGTATTTTTTCTAGCAACCTCCATCTTGTACATTATAACAGTGTGATATACAATGTACAGAATACCTGGGAGTTGGAGGACATAGATGAGACCAAAAGAAAAATATTGAAGATTCTGGTGAGCACTACAAGGGGTGGTGATCAACATTGCATGCCACCTATAAGAAGTATTCGACTGATGATGAACGTAAACAAAACAAGCCTGATGACGTAGGAGAGGACGATTGGTCGGTTCTTATAGACTATCTTGGGTCCGAGCGATTCAAGGTTAGCTAGCTTACTAATATTTTCAGATCATACAAAAACTATCTCATAACATCCATTCGTGAAATTAATTCTTAAAATTGCAGTCAATAAGCAGGATCAATTCTCAAAATCGCAGAACTCAAAAGACAAAACACTTGCTTGGCTCAAAATCCTACGCCCAACTTAGTTACGAGAAGGTATGGAAACTAAATCATGCTTTTACTTTCAATTGCAATCATTCAATCAATATATATACGTACATGTTTAATTTAACTTGTATTTTATGTAGCGAGACCCAGAGACCGGAGAAGAATCCGATGACATACAACGGTGGGAGGCAAGCTATTTGAAGAACGATCAATCGGCAAATGAGCAGGCAGAAGCTTTACATGTGAGTAACACTTCAAACAATCCCCATTTAAATAAATATTTGCAATCTACATGTGACTTTTCTTTTTGTATATAGATCGAGCCACGTGCCCAAGTCAACATCAAGGAAGCTAAGTTGGGAGCCCCAATCCAAAATTAGGAAAGAAACAACATCTTCCAGCAATTCTTATATATCCGCAACCGGTTCAGGAGGATCCCAGGTTTGGGGGCGTGGGTATATGGCTAAACCTAACATCTCTGAAAGACTGCATATCCAGATGGCTGACCACCTCGACAACCAAGTTTGATCCTTGCAAAATACAAATCAAGACCTCAGCTTTCATGTGCAAGACTTGGAAGGAAGAAATGATGAATTGAGCACCCAGATGGACGGCTTTGTCCAGAGGAATCATGAGCTCAACCATGAAGTCTGGATGTTATAGGATCAGATGGCAGCTGATCGTGCACGGCAAGAAAAGGAGATAGCAGTCATCCATAAAATGATGGAGAACATGCAAAAATCTATGGAGAATCAACAACGGCTAGCAGCAACTCCACAAAAGTCTTCTACCCGCAGCAAGTCGAAGTCGGGTGTTCAACAATCTGGTCCTAATACTACTCGTCACAATGCTATTTACGGATCCCTAGCGGCTGAACGAACTGTAAATAACTTGTAGCAATGTTGCACGGCCCCTTGAGTGTTATTATGCTTGTTGTATCAATTGATGGATGTTTGTTGTTAAACTCGACATATGTATCGTGTGCGAACAAATTTATTCTGTTGCCCCTAATTTTCAAACCTGGTGCATTAGGATTCTAGTGCTGCTAATTATAAAATGTGGTATTAACAAATTATTGCCATGAATCATAAATTTTTGCAATAGGAAGCTATTGCCACATATTACAAAACGCTGCAGTACAAACATTTGTCCACGACCAAAAAAGCGTTGCACTGGACTGCTATTGCCACCACCCATAAAATGTCGCATTACAACCCTATCGCAACAGATTTTAAAATGTTGCATTACAAACCTATTGCCATACATCAGAAATCGTTGCATCACCAACCTATTTCCACAGATAAGCAATCGTTGCAATATCCTTGTATTAGCCATGATTGTGACATTGTTGCAATACAATACTATTGCCATGGTTTTGAAATTGTTGCAATACCGCACTATTTCCACGAATTTGAAATCGTTGCAATGCCGTATTATTTGTCATGGGTGTGAAATCGTTCTGATACCATACTATTCACCACAGATGTGAAATCGTTGAAATACCGTACTATTCGCCACGAAAGTAAAATCGTTGCAGTACTCTATTTTTTGCCATGGGTGTGAAATCGTTGCGATACCGTACTATTCACCATGGGTGTGAAATCATTGAAACACCGTACTATTCGCCATGAAAGTGAAATCATTGTGATATCATACTATTAGCCAGGAATGCGGAATCATTGCAATACCATACTATTTACCATGAAAGAGAAATCGTTGCAATATCTTACGATTTGCCACGGATGTAGAATCGTTGCAAAAT
This sequence comes from Tuctoria greenei, assembly GCA_036927565.1. Taxonomy (NCBI): domain Eukaryota; kingdom Viridiplantae; phylum Streptophyta; class Magnoliopsida; order Poales; family Poaceae; genus Tuctoria; species Tuctoria greenei. The sequence continues at coordinate 65,645,133 of JAYESD010000006.1, forward strand.
CGTACTATTCTGTGACGTCCGGTTCTGAAAACTGAACCAAGCTAACGCATATGTGTGCCCAGGATGTTCATCACACATACACGAGTGCAATCACAAAAGAGTATACAGAAAATTACCACAAGACAAGATTAATTAACCAAATTTTATTACACAAACCAGATTATCCTCAAATACAAGCTCTAATGAATATTAAAGACAAGTTCAACTAATGCAGCGGAAATAAACTAATTAAGCAACTAAAGCAACTATGCAGCATAAGCGACAGGGTATATATATATATGCGCAGCTCCAATCAACACCACAGGCAAAGCTGACGGTAGACACGGCCTAGAACTCCGCATTATCGCCATTAAACTCCCAGTCCTGACCTGCAACTGTTGGGGTGGGGGATTGCAAGAGTGAGTACATGTCGTACTCAGCATGTGTGGAAAGTATGACATGTGGCTAATTCAAATGATGACAAAAATATCGGTAAAGTGCTGAAAAGTACATTAGAACATTTGGAAAGCAATACATTACACGTATGTGAAATAAACCCATCATAATCATAAGTAATACCATAATACCAAACTGAATTCATTACCATAATCAATAATTCCAGATTTCACCATCGTCAATAACCATATTCAATACAAGAAATTAATCCGTAACCATCCGTAACCATTACCAGACCATAACCATCCCAAATTCCAATTTCCCTCTAATCATGGAAGTTGTCCAGGTGCTCATAACCGGGAGCACGGCTATCATGATAGTTTTAATTAACACTCTGCAGAGTTTGTACCTCTTTACCCACGTGTTCATGATTTCATCACCTTTCGGCGACTAAGAATCTCCCTTATGCCCAAGACCCGTCGGTCATATTACACACTTCCGTTGGTGTGTGGCCAAGAGATCACAAAATAGCCTTTACAAAGGGATTACTAGCCTATTTAGACCCCACTGAGGTTTCACCGGTGGCGATGTCTCCCGCAGAGCACATCTTCAACCAAGGGCCCCCTCTTGAGCCATTCGGATCCCAGGGTAGTCCCACCAATCATCAACAAACCCAATCCGACTACCCCTTCCCCGAGCATCCACAATGGTCCCAACAACACTAGCAAAGCCCTAATTAATCAGCTACGCCGCACCCATACTTGGCCTCGTGGTGGCACTGTAGTCCTGGCTTATTCTCGCATGAACCGGTCCTTAGATCTAAAGCAAGCAGACCACCATAACATCCAACCCATCCACATACCAGGCTTGCTTAGATCATCCATTACAATACCATATTAACCAGTTCATGTTAACCATAATCTCATCCATGCATAATTAAATTGAGTGATATAGTTGTTTCCCATCCCAGTTGATTAAGCGAAGCAAAAAGGTAAAAACCCTTCCCGACTCTCTACCATAAATTCCAGGTGACAAGGGTGGTTTAGCAAATCTAGTAAACTTCCTACCATAGGATTTCCCATCAATTTGACAAAAGCATGCAGTTTTGCAAACAAAACATTCATTTTAAAAACAGGATCAATATGCTTCAAGGACACTTGCCTTGCTCTTGCTGTTGATTAGGGTCAAAGCCTTCAAATTCTTGATGCTGTAGATCCTCCGCGGCACTTTCTAGCGCAAATCCGTCTAATCCACACAATAAACATACAAGACAAGAAACACAATCAAAGAGTGCACAAATATTACTCAATATGACATGACATGCATGATTGATGCAAATGCAAGGTAGAACTTGTTACTAGATTGCTTTTAATGATCTCTAACTAGTTCTAATAGCTTCTAACAAGTTTATACAGGTTTGGAGTTGATTAGATCAAATTTTAGAATTAATTCAACACAATTTAACCAGAAAGATCGGACTAGTCCGCTAGGGACCGGACAAGTCCGCACATGATGAGATCAGCAGATTAGGGTTTTCTAGATCGACGTGAATTTGGAGATTAGGGGTTTAATTCATGTAAGGAAAAGAGAATAGGAGGTATACCAGGTGTTTAGAACTCCAATGAACCAAGAAACTTGGAGGTAACACTCGGATCTTGATGATCTAGGGTTGGTGATGAACTTGGAGATGAATTGGTGGTGAAGGACGAAACTTGGTGGAGATCTTGATCCTCCTTCGTTTCCTCCTCTTCTTCCTCTTGCTTGGGATCTTCTCCTCCCTCCTTGATGGTGGCTCCCCACGAACTAGGGTTTGGGTGGGTGGAAAAGTGGCAAATAGATGTCAAACCAAGGGGTGGGGTTGTTTATATAGATGTGGAGGCTAGGGTTAGATGGATTTCGAGTTTGGGATGAGTAGAGGCCGGTTTAGAGTCCCACATGGGCTCTAAAAGAGTTAGGCACGATGTCCCTAGGCCCACTTGACGTGAAACCCAAGAAACCAGTCGTACAACAAAAGGTCAATCTCGGAGTCACGAAATATCGGACAAGTCCGGACAGGACCGAACTAGTCCGAAGTCGTCCAGAGAGAAAATCGGACAAGTCTGGCCAAAAATCGGACAAGTCCGATCTTAGTCAGAAAGGAAAACGGACAAGTCCGCTGGAACACCGGACTAGTCCGGAAAAGTCCAGGGACTTAGCAAATTTTCAAGGATTCATGGAATACCGGACTAGTCCGCACAAATCGGACAAGTCCGAAGTTGTCCAGAGGCAAATATCGGACTAATCCGCAGCAAAAACGGACAAGTCCGTTTTTAGACAGAGAGAAATCGGACTAGTCCTCAGCAAAACCGGACTAGTCCGCACTTTCCTACATTTTTAAGTGCGGTTTCGCTCCAAATCAATTTTAAACTTGTTCCTCTTGTTATGGGTTAATGTTAAACATATATATGAGTGCATGTAGGGCATGATGCATGAAAATGAGGGTGTTACAAACCTACCCCCCTTAAAATGAATCTCGCCCTCGAGATTCGACGCGGAAGAGAAGAGATAGGGAAATTCCTTCTTGAGATCATCTTCTAGCTCCCAAGTTGCTTCTTTTTCTGTGTGGTGCTTCCATTGAACTTTACACCATCGAATCACCTTGTTCCTTGTGACCCTCTCCTTGGTTTCCAAGATTTTGACCGGTTGCTCGGCATACGTCAAATCTTCCTCTAGTTCCAATTCTTCCATTGGCACTTGATCTTCCGGTACCCTGAGACACTTCTTGAGTTGGGAAACATGAAACACATCATGTACGTCTGAAAGATGAGCTGGCATCTCCAACTTATATGCTACTTCTCCTCTTTTGTCCAAAATCTTGAATGGTCCAATATAACGAGGTGCGAGCTTCCCTCTTATGTTAAACCTCTTATGACCTCTCATTGGTGACACCTTGAGGTAAACAAATCTCCTATTTCAAAGGCTAATTTCCTTCTCCTATTATCCGCATAGCCTTTTTGCCTTGATTGGGCAGCCCTCAAGTTTTCACGAATCATTTTGACTTGCTTTTCGGCTTCTTGCAACACATCCGGACCAAATACTTGAGTTTCTCCTGCCTCATTCCAGAATAAAGGTGTCCTACACTTCCTCCCATAAAGCGCTTTATATGGTGACATCTTCAAGCTTGCTTGGTAACTATTGTTGTATGAAAATTCCGCGTATGGCAAGATTTTGTCCCAACCTTTCCCATGCTTTAAAGCACAAGCTCTTAACATGTCCTCCAAAATCTGATTGGTCCTCTCGGTTTGTCCATCCGTTTGAGGATGATATGCTGAACTAAAATTCAACCTCGTTCCCAAAGCTTCATGCAATTTTTGCCAAAATCTGGAGGTAAATTGAGAACCTCTATCCAAGACTATCTTCTTAGGGACTCCATGTCGACACACAATATGCTCCGTGTATATTTCGGCCAATCGTGCAGTTGTATACTTGGTCTTCACAGGGACAAAATGAGCTGACTTGGTTAAGCGATCCACAATTACCCAAATTGAGTCATACCCGGACTGAGTACGGGGTAACCCAACTATGAAGTCCATACCAATTTCTTCCCACTTCCATTCCGGAATCTTCAACGGTTGCAATAATCCGGCTGGCCTTTGATGTTCCGCCTTGACTCGTTGGCACACATCACATAATGCTACATATTCAGCTATGTCATTTTTCATGCTACCCCACCAATAGCAAGTCTTCAAGTCCTTGTACATCTTCGTACAACCGGGGTGAATCGAGTCATGTGCCTCCTTTAGTATTGTCTCCCGAATATGCTTTACATTAGGCACAACGATTCTCTTTCCAAGCCATAAGGTACCATGTTCATCCTTGTCAAATCTGAATTCTCTCCCTTCTTCGGTTCTTTCCTTGATTTCCTTGATCTCCTCATCTTTGGTTTGTGCCTCTCGAATTTCTTGCTCCAAGTTTGGGTTTAACTCCATCATCTCCATCTCGTTTACGAACCCAAGGTTCAACCGTTCAAACTCCTTGCATAACTCGGACGGTAACTCTCGAACTGTAAGTTGATGGCTTACTCCCTTTCTACTCAAAGCATCGGCCACTACATTGGCTTTTCCCGGATGATAGTTGATCCCCAAATCATAATCTTTGATGAGTTCCAACCATCTTCGTTGCCTCAAGTTCAGATCCGTTTGTGTGAAAATATACTTCAAACTCTTATGATCCGTATAAATTTCACACCTATGTCCAAGGATATAGTGTCTCCAAATCTTCAATGCATGTACCACGGCTGCTAGTTCAAGATCATGCGTGGGTAATTCTGCTCATGTTTCTTCAATTGTCTCGACGCATAGGCGACCACTTGACCTCCTTGCATCAATACACATCCAAGCCCTTGTCTTGATGCATCACAATAGATGTCGAAACTCTTGCTTACATCCGGCAGTACCAAAACTGGAGCTGTTGTCAACCTCTTCTTCAACTCCTCAAAACTATTCTGACAGGCTTTAGTCCATTGGAATGCCTTTCCCTTCATTAGCAACTCCGTCATAGGCTTGGCTATCTTGGAAAAATCCTTAATCAACCGACGGTAATATCCAGCCATCCCAAGAAAACTCCTTATTTCCTTGACGTTTTGCGGTGGTTCCCACTTCAACACATCTCTCACCTTCCCTGGGTCAACCGATACTCCTCCTCCTGAGATGTTATGACCCAAAAATGGCACCTCTTTCAACCAAAACTGACAATTGTTGAACTTGGCATACAATTGATGCTCCCTCAATTTCTGCAGCGTAAGCCTCAAGTGTTCCTCATGTTCCTTCTCATCCTTCGAGTAGATCATAATATCATCAATGAACACCACAACGAACTTATCTAAGTACTCCATGAAGACTTTATTCATGAGGTACATAAAGTAGGTAGGTGCATTTGTCAATCCAAAAGACATCACAATATACTCATAAGATCCATATCGTGTCCTAAAAGCTGTCTTGGGTATGTCCGATGGTCTAATCTTCATTTGAAAGTAACCTGACCTCAAATCAATCTTGGAAAACACACAGGCACCTTTCATCTGATCAAACAAATCCTCTATACGGGGCAAGGTGTACTTGTTCTTGATTGTTACCTCGTTGAGAGCTCGGTAATCCACGCACATCCTTTGGGATCCGTCCTTCTTGTCCACAAATAGAACGGGCGCTCCCCAAGGTGAAGAGCTAGGGCGAATAAAACCCTTCTCTAATTGCTCTTGAATTTTCTTCTTGAGCTCTGCTAATTCCTTAGGAGGCATCCTATACGGCCTCTTAGCTATAGGTGCAGTTCCAGGTATTAAATCAATAACAAACTCAATGTCTCGATCGGGTGGCATGCCTGGCAACTCATCCGGAAACACATCCAAAAATTCACATCCAACCGGAATCTCCTCAATTGCGGCACCGTCCATATGATTCAATTCCAATTGCTTCTGTGCGGTTTGAGATGCTTCAAATTCTACGGTGATCCCTTCTTCATTAGTCAACTTCACCGTCTTTGTGGCACATTCAATAACTCCATTATGCTTCCTCAACCAGTCCATACCAAGTATAATATCCAACCCTTGAGAATCTAAAACAATGAGGTTGGCGGAGAAGTCTACCCCCCTTATTCTAAGGCTTACTTTTGGACATACTATATTTGTCCTCATCTCTCCTCCAGGAGACTTAACCAGCAGAGTAAACATCATATGAGAGATAGGCAAACTATACTTGGCAACATACTTCGATGCAATGAATGAAGGCGATGCTCCAGAATAAAATAACATAGTCGCGGGGTTGGAGTTGGCGAGAAACATACCAATGACCACGTCATCCGCTTGTTGAGCATCCTCCATAGAGACATGGTTCACGTTACCACGAGCAAAGTTCTGCTGTCCACGGCTTCCTTGTGGTTGTCCTCCATTGGGTCTTGGGTTTTGCCTCGGCGCATTGCTTCCTTGACCAAGGCCTAACTTAGGACATTGATTCGCAAAGTGTCCAGCTTCTCCACAAGTATAGCACTTCTTAACTCCACCAGAATTATTGGGACGAGCTTGGTTTTGAGCATTGGCTCCAGGAAAATCGGCACGAGGTGCATAAGGCGTCGGAGGCCTAGGTGCTTGCATGACAGGGCGCTGCTGCACAAACTGAGTTGAGCGCGGTGCATAACCAGGGCGCTGAGCAGGAATAGAGGAGCTGTAATGAGGCGCATTGGGTGGCGCAAAGCGAGGGCGCACATTACTTCCTTGTTGCTGTCCTTGATATGGCGCCTTCCTCTTGATTTCTTGCTCCATCTCACGGATCTTGTTCTCAACCACAATTGCTTTGTCCACAAGCTTCTGAAAATTGACATAATCACAGTTGAGCAATTGCACTTGGATCGTATTGTTCAATCCCCTCATGAACAAGTATTGCTTCCGGCTGTCCCGGCTAACATCCTCAGGCGCATACCTTGAGAGTTGAGTGAATTTATTGAGGTATTCACTCACGCTTGATCTTCCTTGTCTCAAGTTCTCAAATTCTTGCCTCTTCAAGAGCATAACACCTTCCGGCACATAATGAGAACAGAAACTCTCCTTGAATTCCGCCCAGGTAATTCTCTCTTGGTTCTCATGAGCATTGCAATAAGAATCCCACCAATCTGCAGCTGCTCCAACGAGTTGATGAGAAGCAAATAGCACCTTCTCCCGGTCACTGCATTGGACAATGGCTAGCTTCTTCTCCACGGACTTGAGCCAATCATCAGCATCCATAGGGTCAGCAACTTGAGCAAAGGTTGGCGGCCTAGTCCTCATAAACTCTCCCAATTGGTTATGAGGAGGTGGGGGTGGCGGTGGAGGCATGTGGGGCTGATTGTTGATATTGCCAGCCTGCAGCTGTCCCATAGTCTGTATCATGGTCTGCATGAGCTGGTTTTGCATGGCCAATAGCTGCTCGATGTTGATAGCTCCCTGAGTAGATCCTTGCCCATTGTTGTTCTGAGGCACTCCATTGTTCTCCTCTTCATCATTGCCATCCCTCTGGTTGCGAGTCCTCACCATCTGAAGAAAAGCAGTAGGTAAGAATTAGAAAATGCCCCAACTATATGCATCAAGGGATATGAAACTAAAAAACTAGCTACACTAGCCTAGGTGGACATGACAATGCTAAAGCATCCCAAAATCCTCTATTATGCACACAAGCAACCAATATATATAGCAAGCAGCACTCCAAGCAAAAACACATCGATCCCTGAGTGCTCCTATGTGCTCTAAAGTGTCCATTCTATCTAGGCTGCATCCTACGGTCAACCTGTGGCTCTGATACCAATCTGTGACGCCCGGTTCCGAAAACTGAACCAAGCTAACGCATATGTGTGCCCAGGATGTTCATCACACATACACGAGTGCAATCACAAAAGAGTATACAGAAAATTACCACAAGACAAGATTAATTAACCAAATTTTATTACACAAACCAGATTATACTCGAATACAAGCTTTAATGAATATTAAAGACAAGTTCAACTAATGCAGCGAAAATAAACTAATTAAGCAACTAAAGCAACTATGCAGCATAAGCGACAGGGTATATATATATATGCGCAGCTCCAATCAACACCACAGGCAAAGCTGACGGTAGACACGGCCTAGAACTCCGCATTATCGCCATTAAACTCCCAGTCCTGACCTGCAACTGTTGGGGTGGGGGATTGCAAGAGTGAGTACATGTCGTACTCAGCAAGTGTGGAAAGTATGACATGTGGCTGATTCAAATGACGACAATAATAACGGTAAAGTGCTGAAAAGTACATTAGAACATTTGGAAAGCAATACATTACATGTATGTGAAATAAACCCATCATAATCATAAGTAATACCATAATACCAAACTGAATTCATTACCATCATCAATAATTCCAGATTTCACCATCGTCAATAACCATATTCAATACCAGAAATTAATCCGTAACCATCCGTAACCATTACCAGACCATAACCATCCCAAATTCCAATTTCCCTCTAATCATGGAAGTTGTCCAGGTGCTCATAACCGGGAGCACGGCTATCATGATAGTTTTAATTAACACTCTGCAGAGTTTGTACCTCTTTACCCACGTGTTCATGATTTCATCACCTTTCGGCGACTAAGAATCTCCCTTATGCCCAAGACCCGTCGGTCATATTACACACTTCCGTTGGTGTGTGGCCAAGAGATCACAAAATAGCCTTTACAAAGGGATTACTAGCCTATTTAGACCCCACTGAGGTTTCACCGGTGGCGATGTCTCCCGCAGAGCACATCTTCAACCAAGGGCCCCCTCTTGAGCCATTCGGATCCCAGGGTAGTCCCACCAATCATCAACAAACCCAATCCGACTACCCCTTCCCCGAGCATCCACAATGGTCCAAACAGCACTAGCAAAGCCCTAATTAATCAGCTACGCCACACCCATACTTGGCCTCGTGGTGGCACTGTAGTCCTGGCTTATTCTCGCATGAACCGGTCCTTAGATCTAAAGCAAGCAGACCACCATAACATCCAACCCATCCACATACCAGGCTTGCTTAGATCATCCATTACAATACCATATTAACCAGTTCATGTTAACCATAATCTCATCCATGCATAATTAAATTGAGTGATATAGTTGTTTCCCATCCCAGTTGATTAAGCGAAGCAAAAAGGTAAAAACCCTTCCCGACTCTCTACCATAAATTCCAGGTGACAAGGGTGATTTAGCAAATCTAGTAAACTTCCTACCATAGGATTTCCCATCAATTTGACACAAGCATGCAGTTTTGCAAACAAAACATTTATTTTAAAAACAGGATCAATATGCTTCAAGGACACTTGCCTTGCTCTTGCTGTTGATTAGGGTCAAAGCCTTCAAATTCTTGATGCTGTAGATCCTCCGCGGCACTTTCTAGCGCAAATCCGTCTAATCCACACAATAAACATACAAGACAAGAAACACAATCAATGAGTGCACAAATATTACTGAATATGACATGAAATGCATGATTGATGCAAATGCAAGGTAGAACTTGTTACTAGATTGCTTTTAATGATCTCTAACTAGTTCTAATAGCTTTTAACAAGTTTATACAGGTTTGGAGTTGATTAGATCAAATTTTAGAATTAATTCAACACAATTTAATGAGAAAGATCGAACTAGTCCGCTAGGGACCGGACAAGTCCGCACTTGATGAGATCAGCAGATTAGGGTTTTCTAGATCGACGTGAATTTGGAGATTAGGGGTTTAATTCACGTAAGGAAAAGAGAATAGGAGGTATACCAGGTGTTTAGAACTCCAATGAACCAAGAAACTTGGAGGTAACACTCGGATCTTGATGATCTAGGGTTGGTGATGAACTTGGAGATGAATTGGTGGTGAAGGACGAAACTTGGTGGAGATCTTGATCCTCCTTTGTTTCCTCCTCTTCTTCCTCTTGCTTGGGATCTTCTCCTCCCTCCTTGATGGTGGCTCCCCACGAACTAGGGTTTGGGTGGGTGGAAAAGTGGCAAATAGATGTCAAACCAAGGGGTGGGGTTGTTTATATAGATGTGGAGGCTAGGGTTAGATGGATTTCGAGTTTGGGATGAGTAGAGGCCGGTTTAGAGTCCCACATGGGCTCTAAAAGAGTTAGGCACGACGTCCCTAGGCCCACTTGACGTGAAACCCAAGAAACCAGTCGTACAACAAAAGGTCAATCTCGGAGTCACGAAATATCGGACAAGTCCGGACAGGACCGGACTAGTCCGAAGTCGTCCAGAGAGAAAATCGGACAAGTCTGGCCAAAAATCGGACAAGTCCGATCTTAGTCAGAAAGGAAAACGGACAAGTCCGCTGGAACACCGGACTAGTCCGGAAAAGTCCAGGGACTTAGCAAATTTTCAAGGATTCATGGAATACCGGACTAGTCCGCACAAAATCGGACAAGTCCGAAGTTGTCCAGAGGCAAATATCGGACTAATCCGCAGCAAAAACGGACAAGTCCGTTTTTAGACAGAGAGAAATCGGACTAGTCCTCAGCAAAACCGGACTAGTCCGCACTTTCCTACATTTTTAAGTGCGGTTTCGCTCCAAATCAATTTTAAACTTGTTCCTCTTGTTATGGGTTCATGTTAAACATGTATATGAGTGCATGTAGGGCATGATGCATGAAAATGAGGGTGTTACATATTCGTTGTAATACATTAAATCATTGCAATACAATAAATCATTGCAATACCATACTATTTGCCACGAACGAGAAAATGTTGCTATACCATACTATTGGCGACGAATGTAACATCATTGCAATAACACGCTATTCATTGCAGTACATTAAATCGTCACAACACGTTAAATCATTGCAGTACCGTACAATTTGTCACGAACATGGAATTGTTGCAATACCATACTGTTTGGGATCAATGGGACATCATTGCAATAACACACTATTCGTTGCAATACATTAAATCGTCGCAACACATTAAATCATTGCAATACCATACTATTTGCCACGAACGTGGAATCGTTGCAATATCATACTATTTGCAACGAATGTGACATCGTTGCAACACCGTAATTATTGTTGCAATACATTAAATCGTTGCAATACCATACTATTTACCACTGATGTGCAATCATTGCAATACCATACTATTTGCCACGAATGTCAAGTCGTCACAATAACCTATTGCCATTCGACTTATCGCCACGGATCGCAAAAACTATTGTGACATTCTATTTCGTTGGACAACAACCTATCACGACCAATTTTGACCTATTGCAATGATTTTTTTTCGTCGTAATAAACCAGAATCCTGGTAGTGATTTTGACACGCAAAGGGCCCAGGGTATGTAATGTTCCTGTTTTTCAGTTGTCATGCAAAAGACCTCGATCATGTTTCATGACATTACAAGTTTTGTCTTTTTCTTGGAAGATCGTCATATATAGTTGAAAGATCATCACAAAACACAAGAAAAAAGTACGAGACACAAGAAAAGAAAAACAACAAAAGAAAACCTAAATCCTCCTCCTCCTCCTTAGAGACAACACATCACTGAACTTAGAGCACATTCACTTGTCCAAAAAATAATCAAATCCTTCCTTATGAATTGCCATTCCTGAGGAACATGATGAACACACCACACAATCATTCATGAACACAATATATATATATATATATATATATATATATATATATATATATATATATATATATATATATATATATATATATATATATATATATATATATATATATATATATATATCACAAACCCTCGATCATGTTTTTCAGTTTGACACGCAAAAGACCTCGATCGTGCATGTTTGATGACGTTAGATTTTTTCTCTTTTTGTTGAAAGATCGTCATGTTTGAGGCTCGTTGATCACGTTTAGGGCATAGCAAGCATGGACAAGTAACATGCACTTGAAAGACCTCGATCATGTTTGATGACGACGTTACATGTTTTCTCTTTTTGTTGAAAGATCGTTATATATGGTTTGAGGCTCGTTGATCATGTTTGGGGCACCGTAGCATATGCACGACAAATAACATGCATGTCAAAATAATAGCGGACCTAGGATATGTAACCGAAGGGTATGCGCTTTGAAAAATATATACAACTTGTTAATAATTTAATAAAAAATATAAAGTTTATAATTCGATACACAAGTAGTAAATAGCTTCATAAATTTGATAATTTTCATGATTCAAATTGTGCAATCAATTTTTTTATCAGCGTGTTAATTGTCCAAATGTTATTCAAATTTTCCATTACAACATTAGCTAGAATGTTTTGTCATTCTTTTGCTTCTATAAGGGAATACAATAATATTATGTTATATATATATATAATAAATACTTGTTGTGTTGAATATGTATTGATCAGAGGAATTCATTTGCGGTAGCTACAGGAAGCAATGATTAAATTTGTTGGCTAGCTTGCTTAATAGAACGCATGAGTATATTCAAATAAGGCACATTAATTGAGAACAAATAATATTACATGCTTGAGATTATAAAATATTTTAGTTCAAGGGAAAATTAGTGCCTAGCTCCTGGTTTGAAATATTTGTCACTGATTAGTTCAAAAATGAACTATACGGTGACAAATATTTCAAACGAAGAGGGAGTATTGATTAAACAGTAAATACTATAGAAACTAAATAAATTTCTTAATGGGTGAATAAAATCTAGAGTCTAGGCAAATGCCTTATCTATTCTATTCTTTATTGTTGTAGTTCCGTTCGTTCTTATCCTTGGCTTCTCGTCTCTCTCTTCTAACGTGTGCTCCATCTAGAGCACTTGTTTCCTCAAGTCTGCATAATCACTTCGTCTTCAAGAGCACTCAAGAGTTCAATCTCTCGTGTCATGCTCATATTCAAGCACGAAGTTCATGGCAGGTGAGGTTGTAGCGCTCTTTGCATGGTGGCAGTTTTTTCGACCGAGGGTCACGGAGCCGCGCCGTAGACGACTCAAAACAGCTTATTATTGTTGCGTTGTTCGTGTTAGTACCAATCCTGACTTGCTGAGCTAATGAACACCTGGTGAGTTCAGGTTGTGTTTATGAGTGCGCACACAAGAATTGCCTGGTGCGGATTATTAGTTGCCGCATAAGAAGAGCTTGTTGGGCTCATGGACAAGGAAAATACTCATGTACAAAGTAAAATGGTCGGCGTTACCGTTCATACGCGAAGATGTGGCTAGGTAGTTGCTCATGCAGGTGTATGCTAATTACGTGAGTGTTTCGCCGGGTCATGTGGTTAGTCCACGATGCACCCTAAACCCGGTGTTGAGGTGTGTATGTGCGTACACTATTGAGATGTGACAAAGTGCTCAGTCAATTGCGTTTGTTTCAATGTAGAAGTTGGATTGGATAGGATCATCCATTTCCGTATGTATTGGATCATCCAAATTAATGTTTGGTTGGATGGATTGGATGATCTAATTTTTTAATTGGTGGGTTGGATGAAACTTGGGTGGATTGAATCATCTAAGTTGATAATTTCATAATATTAATTATCATATTACTAGCAATTATTAATGTTAATATCATAATTGTAATTATTTATCAACAATAAGCAAGTTAATTATTACTAATTACATTACTAAGAAGCATAATTAGATAAGGTGGATGGACTCATCCAACCTAATTTCCTGGACCATCTCATCCAGCATCTGCGAGGAATATTCCTTGAACCTGGATGTCCCTGTCCGTCTGACCGTGAAACAAACACATGACTGGACCATCTAATCCAAGTCAATCCAATCCATGACAAGCAACCAAAAACAGATCTTTTTTGTCATGTCATGCTTCTGTGCATGATGGATCGTGCACGCCAAGCGCCGAGTCATTCGGATCGCTGAGCAAATATTGGACGTGGAGTTCATGTGCTCCAAGCCTATAAAAGGTGTTGCACTCATTTGTTGAAATGACAGTACGAATAATATAAAAGCAGTATTCATCGCTGGCCATGATACCTGTCAATCGAGAGTGTTTTTTGTTTCCTCTGTTATAGTTTGCTCACTCATTCATCATTAATTCTAACAGTCCGTTGGCTTTTTCCATGCATGGGTAGCTTCACACTTTCGAACGACGTTCATCGATTGTTCGATTGTTGCGTTGTGCCCGTGTAAGCTGCAAGATTTGGGGCGTTGGCATACGTGGCAATCAGCAGGGTAGGGTGGCACAGTCGCGGGAACCGTGCAGTGCACCCTTGGCTGTATGGCTGTAAGATTCGGAGCGTGAACTTACGTGGCAACCATTTGGGCAGGGTCGCACAGAGACGGCTGTGCAGCCCTGCTGCAGAGAATTTGATTCCCGCGCCAAGGGGTTAAAGGCAGGCCCGGCTCTGGGCCTAGGCAGGAGGGGCGACCGCCTAGGTCCAGAACGGGGAGGGGCCCACGATGGCAGCTGTTAAGGAGAATAAAATAAAATGAATTAGTATTTGCATCATCCGTATGCGATGTATAGTTACACGGTCTAGATTTTTATTTTCGTAATTTTTCAAAATATAATACTATGTCCTAATGTGTTTAATATTTATTAGATATTATATTACTAATGTGTTAATTTTCCATATGTGATGTTTTTCAATAAAAGGAGGAGTTTTTCATTAATTCATAGGACACATTGTTCATGAACATAAAAGATATTTTTCATTAACATAAAAACAAGACATATATTACAAACAAGAAAAAAAGAAAAACACATAGAAAACAAAAAAAACTACTACTAATCCTACTCTACTCGGAGGAGGACTTGTCCACCTCTGTAGCCGCCGCCTCCGCATCCGACGGTGGTGCCTCCTCCAACACCAGACCAAACTTCCGGTTGACGGCGTTCACCAGTTGCTTGCAAAACTCCACCTCAAACTCCTCCCCGATCGTCTCATAGAGGAAGTCAAGACGAGCGGCCACAAAGCCCAACCTGAAGACGTAGCAGCCGTTGGAGTCCACGCTGGTGTGGTGGGGAAGGATCCCAAGTCCCAGATGGCAACAGGAGCGAGATGTATTGTCAAATAATACCTGTGTTATTGTGTCGAGCGCTCTTGCGCCCACATCGGCGACAGACAGGTTGTCGGTGACCTCCTTAAGCTGGCCCTCGTGTAAGGATCGAATGCCCAAGAGGGGGGGGTGAATTGGGCTTATTTTCAAAAATCTAAGCAATAAAACTTAATTCCTAAAAGCCCAATTCCCTACGCAAAAGATCTATGCATTGAAGTAAATAGCAACTTCGCGGTATATAAAATGCATAAATGTAAGGGAGAGGAAGAGGATGCAAACTCCCAAGGAGACACGAGGATTTATCCCGTGGTTCGACAAGATCGTCAAGATCTTCCTACATCCACGTTGTGGCACCCACCAAAGGGTATAGCCACACCCAAGTCACCGAGACGAGGGATCTCAACTATTCTTATCCGTTTGCCAACCTCGGCAAGGTGGAGCTCAAGCCTTGTACAACTTCGACCCTCCGGGCTTCCACAAATGCTTTGGCAAGCTCCGAAAGTCTCTCACAGTTACAAACACCAAGGGGAACTCCCTTGAGGCTCTCACTATCCTAGAGATTCCACTCACCCAGAATGGAGGCACACAAGCTCTCTCTCTAGCTAGTTCTAGCCTATCTCTTGGTGTGTAGGTGGTCGAAATGATGTAGAAGTGATGGCTCTTGGTCTTGAACGCTTGTGGATGTGTTGAGAATGTCTGGTGATCAAGACTTGTCGAAATGACAGGTTTAGGGGGTATTTATAGCCAGCCTCCACGAAATAGCCGTTGGAAAAGTAGGCTGACAGAACTTTTCTGCGAACATCGGATGATCTAATGTCTCCCCTTTAGTTATCATCGGTCAAGTTTACTTTAGCTGACGTCATTGTGTCAGATATGATCGTTGTTAGACCGATGTTGCACTTGTCTTCTCATCAGATGATCCGGTGGCTCTTCCTCCAGAATTGACTCAAACTTGATGCTTACTGGAGTGATTGACCGATGTGTATATTTCTGTACATCGGATGATCCGGTGCTACACTTGGTCCAAGGATGTTACAAACTGTACTGATGGACCGAAGTAGCTTAGCCCTTAACATCGGATGATCCGGTGAGTACTTTGTCCTGAGGTCATCTTCTTCTGCTGAACCAACTCGACCGATGTGTTGTTCTCAGAAATCATCGGTTGATCGGTGAGTTGATTTTGTTTGCTTCGAGTTGTTTCTAAGTGATTCTTTTGTGTCTTGCTCGATTGACCTCTTAGACTTTTGTTGGAAATGTACTTCTGATGGTTGTCAAGCATTAAGTGTCATCAATTGTGGTTGAATGACTTTGACATAAGAGCTTTCACTTCTTGTCTTCATATCATTGATTTGATCTCAAAAAGTGATTGTATATGGGTCTCCAATGACATATAGATTTCATTTGATTGAGTGATTATGGGGACCTTGCATTCACAAATTCATTAGTAAAATCCAATGGTTGTCATTAATCACCGAAACTGTACCTCATGGGGGCCTAGATGCTTTCAATCTCCTCCTTTTTGGTGATTGATGACAACATAACAATTAAAGCACAATAGTAATAAATTTGATAGTACGAAGCTTAAGAGGATATGCAATGAATACAAGATTATTACACTTAAAATTTGAAAGCTCAATCAAAGAATAACTCAAGTGAATAAGTGATCATAAGATAAGCACCAAATAAGCTCAATCGATTATTAACTTAAGAGTACTCAATAAACACCAAATGAGTAGCAAAAGTATCGAATTACAAAAGATGATATAGGTAAACTGCCCCTAAGGCTAGGACACTCCCCCTGAGACTAAGCTATGCTCCCCCTGACTCCTCTAACTCTTCTCCCCCTTTGGCATCAAGACACCAAAAAGGGATCCGAGTGCCTAAGGACCCTGAGTACTAGGCGCGATGACGAACTGGTCACCGTCGGTAGTGCTATCGTCGGAGCTCCTGCCTGGAGAGGTGGAAGGAGCTGTCGGAGCCGTAGGAGCCGCCGTCGGTGCCTGCTGAGTAGTAGCTGCTGGAAGAGGGGCACTGACGACGGATGCCTGCGTCTGCTGGAACAACGTTGTAGCCGGCAATGGAGAGTGAATCAGTGCGCCGGGAGCCAGCAGTGGAGACATGCTGATTGAAGGGATTGGCGTGGTCGGCACCAGAGCGGCAGCTGGAGCAAGGACAGGTGAAGGTGGAGCGACGCCTGGCAGCTGCGACGACAGGGCAATCCCGGTCTGGGTGTAGAGGTTGGTGATCAACCCCAGAATGCCCATCATCGCCTGCTGCGTCTGCTGCTGCTGGTCAAGGGAGCGCTGGTGCATCTGGTCGATCAGCCCAGTCAGCCGGTCAGTGTCCTCACGCCTCTCACAGGCGATCTGGCGCTGCATCTCCTGCTGCTGTTGCTGGAGCTCCAGAAGTCGTGCTGCCTGCTCCGCTCGGGCCTGCTCAGCTGCAAGCCAGTCCAAGCGCTGCTGCTCAACCATCTGCTTTAGGAGGGATGTGAGCTCGGACGGCTGAGAAACCTGTGCCTCTGAGACGGGCGGTGGAGTAGGGGGTGGCACTATAGAGCCTCCAGCCTCCGCGTCGTGCTGCCTGGGTGAGGGAGGATGTGGGAAGTACTCCTCAACACTGTCATCTGTGTCGCTCTCGGACCATATATGCTGCAGGTCCTCACCCTGTGCCTCTGCCTCAGCCAGCCTCTCATCCTCCTTCTCCAGATCAGACCAGTCCTCCTCAGACAGACGAGCACGAACCTGACGCTCGTCTGGACGGCCAAGGCAGTGGTCTCTAGGAGCTGGGGCACGGTAGTGACCGAACCGTGTGACACTCTAGTCAGTGAGACGGTCATGCACGGCGGACTCCTCAGGGACCATCATGGAGAGCAGGTAGCTGATCCAGTGTCCATACACAAGCCGCCTCATCATGCCCACTCTATCGGTGATCACATCCTCCATCTCGCATATGGGGACGTCCACAATATCAAACTCCATCCTGTTCATGATGTAGAACAGGAGGGTCTGCTGTAGGCTGGTGAACCCCTCTAAGTATCCTGACCTCAGCAAAAGCGTGCGGTGCAAGGCAAGATGCACTGTGCACGCAGCAGGAGTCAACAAAGCCGGTACCCTCGGCTGGTCTGGAGAGAAAGTCGGTCCAAACAGAGAACGGATCTCTTCCAGTGGTGGTGCCACTCCTCGAGTGAGCGGCCTCCTCGGCGGGTCTGCCTGTCCATAAACCCTCTCATGCACGCAAGTGGCCTGCAGGTCCACTCCTAGCAGCTGTGCCAGCGTCTGCCTCGTCAAGTGATAGTGTTGGCCCATGAACATGAAGTCTATTGATCTGCAGCCCTCAGATACATATAGGGTAGCGTAGAATACGTGTACCCAATCCTCCACATAAGCACTCCTCTCATAGGACATCAGCTGCTCCAGCCTGCGATACCTCTCAAAGTATGGGCGAATCTCTGTCTCTGCTGCCAGGGCAAGCTGATCCCAATCCAGAAAGTTATGCTGGAATAACTTGTGGCCTCGACGTCTATAGGTCTCATAGAGTGACGCCTGTGTCACAATCCAGAAACGACTATCCATAAGAGCCTCTCTGGGCTGCGGGTACCACTCCTCAAGCAAGATACTCCATCTGAGTCTTCGGAGCTGCTTGGCCTTCATCTTCCGGTAATCAGTCAAACGGACACCTTCACCGACACGGACGGTGGTGTCCATCTCGTAGATGGCTCTCTGGGCTTCCCTGTCCTCAAAACGATTGGCAGCCTTCGGTCTCGGACGTGGTGCTGCCGCGGGATGCCCCCCATGGGTCCGGGCTAAGCGCCGGCGGACGAGTGGCTCTTCTGGCTCTTCTTCGGCCCCGGATTCATCGATCACGGGAGGGTGCCTCGGATGAGCCTCGCGGATCCTCAGTGATCCTCCTCGGCCAAGCTCTCGCTCCTCGGCGGCGCGAGCAGCCATCAACGCCTTCTTCTCCTCCTTCGAGAGCTTCTGCTTCTTTGCGGCCGGCTCCGCAATGGCCTTGCCCTTGTTCTTCTTGTCACGAGCCATTGCGATCGGGCGATGCACGAGAATGAAGTATGATCACGGCCGGCAACCCTAGCGATGAAGATATGGCGATGGTGGAAGCACCACCATGACGATGTGCTTGGGGCGATGGTGGTGCACGGGAGGAGGTGGCGCTTGGGTGCTGTGTTGGTGAGGGAGAGCAGCGGCGGCGCTGGGGTGGAGCGGTGGCGGCGACTGCGGCGGAGGTGAGTGGCGGCGGTGACTGCGGTGGTGGAAGCGAGTGGCGGCCGCGGTTGCGGTGGTGGAAGCGAGTGGCAGCGGTGGTTGCTCCGGACGGCGGCGGTGTGGTGCAGCGATGGCCGGGCGGCGGCGGCGACCGGAGGCGGTGGTGGCGCGGGTGAGAGGAACAGCGGCGGTAGAGATGAGCGCGGGTGAGTCGGGATCGGGGAGAGAGAAGAAAAAGGAGACGAAGCGCCGTTTAAATAGTGGGTCCCAAATCCTAGCCGAAAATTTAACACCGGATGGACCGACGTTGAACGTTAGAAGCATCGATCGAATGGCACAGTAAGGGTATTCAAAAAGGTACCGTTGACATCGGATGGACCGAAGTGCAAAGAGATAGCATCGGTCAAATGTCACAGTAAGGGTATTCGAAAAAGGTGTCGTTGACACCGGATGGTCCGACGTGGAAGGGAATATCATCGGTGGAATTCATCACAGTTCCAGAATTGTGAACACCGGATTGACCGATGTTTTTCCAAATGAACGTGTCGGTTGATTTGTGTTGCTGACTGGTCTGACTCTTGGCTTTTGAACACCAACTGATCCGATGATGGTCTGACCTAAGAATCGGATAATCCTATGACTACAAAACAGCAACATCCCATATGTGTCCTTTGACCAAACAAACAAACAATGAGAAACACATGTCTTAGGACTTTTTGGGCAACCCCTTACCCCTCAAAAATGCTAATATGCCAATAGCTTGGCTAAGCCTCAAAGCGAA
Source organism: Tuctoria greenei (assembly GCA_036927565.1). Lineage (NCBI taxonomy): Eukaryota > Viridiplantae > Streptophyta > Magnoliopsida > Poales > Poaceae > Tuctoria > Tuctoria greenei. The sequence goes on from JAYESD010000006.1 coordinate 65,664,997, forward strand.
TAGAACACCGAAGAAAACGGGAAGGAAAATATCCAAATAAAATGTAAGACCCATGCTTTGTGAGCTAGAGTATGAAGACTTCTATATCCTTAGAGCATGTTCCTCTAGGCATTAACGCACCTAACATTTTGTTCTTTCCACCACATATGAGTTGAGATATTGCATTTCAAACAAGTCTCTTTCTCATGAGGTGGGTTCCCCTTTGTGACAATCTACCGTATGCAATGGCAAACAATTTATAATGCAAGAAATTACAAGTCTATATGGCAGGCATCATGCAAGGCATAAAATAAATCTATCTTGCCAAATTTGAACCTTTCAAAGGCTTCTTCAGGGAAAGCCACTCTCCAAACCATGGGGAAACCCAAAAGAACCTCCATCCCAAGCTAACCCTTGCTCACCCCTATCCTTTGAGAGTTAGGCAAGACCTATATGAGATGCATTCTTACATGACGTTCGTTGCATCTAGCACATTTAACTCACTTCTTAGCCTAGAAAAAGTTTTCCCATCTAGTGGTTTAGTGAAGATATCCGCCAATTGTTCTTCGGACCTAACACCTCGCAATGAGATGTATCCCTTAGATTCATGGTCCCTCAAGAAATGATGGCGAATATCAATGTGCTTAGTGCAGGAGTGTTGAACAGGGTTTTTAGCTATCTTAACCGCACTTTCATTGTCACAAAGGCGAGGCTCACAACCAAGTTTAATACCAAAGTCCAAAAGGGTTTGCTTCATATATAGAATTTGGGCACAACATGCACCGTCCGCAATATATTCTGCTTCCGTCGTGGACAAGGCGACGAAATTTTTCTTGTTGCTAGACCAAGATACTAGGGAACGCCCAAGCAAGTGGCACCCACCGGAGGTACTCTTGCGATCCACGCGGCATCCGGCAAAGTCCGAATCCGAGTATCCCAAGAGGTGGAATTTTGCACCTTTAGGGTACCACAAGCCCATACTAGGGGTATGCTTAAGATATCTAAGTATCCTAAAGACCGCCTTCCTATGCGATTCTTTAGGTGCCGCTTGAAAGCGAGCACACAAGCATATACTAAACATGATATCGGGCCTAGATGCGGTAAGATAAAGCAATGAACCAATCATAGAACGGTAGTTAGATTGATCAATAGGTTTACCGTCCTTATCCGCGTCGAGATGACAATTTGTTGCCATTGGAGTGCTTCTTGAGCTACAATCTCCCATCTCAAATTTCTTCAAGAGGTCCTTGGTATACTTCTCCTGATAGACGAAGGTCCCCTCTTGAAGTTGCTTGATTTGAAATCCAAGGAAGAATTTGAGCTCTCCAATCATTGAATCTCGAATTCCCTAGACATCATTTTGCCAAACTCATGGCTAAGAGCTTCGTTAGTTGAACCAAAAATAATATCATCAACATAAACTTGACAAATAAACAAATCTCCGTTGATGTCTTTGGTGAAGAGCGTAGTGTCCACCCTCCCGATCTTGAATCCTTGCATGATCAAGAAATCCCGTAGTCGTTCATACCACACCCTAGGTGCTTGCTTGAGCCCGTAGAGCGCCTTGTGCAACCTATACACATGATTAGGATTCCTCGGATCTTCAAACCCGGGAGGTTGTTCAACATAAACAAGCTTGTTAATGTAACCATTAAGAAAGGCACTTTTCACATCCATTTGATAAAGTCTAATATTATGATGTGATGCAAAGGCAAGAAGTATACGGATGGATTCTAGCCGGGTGACTGGGGCAAATGTCTTCCCAAAGTCTAGTCCTTCAACTTGCGAGAACCCCTTGGCCACAAGGCTTGCCTTGTTGCGGTCCACAACGCCATTCTCGTCTTGTTTGTTGCGGTACACCCACTTTGTTCCGATGACGTTCTTGTCCTTGGGTCGCTCCTCCAACACCCAAACTTCATTGTGGATGAAGTTGTTGAGTTCTTCTTGCATGGCCATCACCCAATTTGGGTCTTGGAGTGCTTCCACAATATGGGTGGGTTCTACATATGAAACAAACGAGTAGTGCTCACAAAATGAAGCGAAATGGCGAGAACGTGTACTTACACCCCTTGACGGACTTCTAATGATTTGGTCCATCGGATGCGCCTTGGAGATGCGTCCATGCCTCATAAGTGGTTGTGAAGCACTTGGCGAAGGTGATGCGTGTTTCTCCTCTTGTGGTTGGACTTGATCATGGACTTCTTCTTCTTCTTGATGTTGTTGTGCTTGTGAGTCTTGAGTCGGCAATGGATCATCCTTCTCTTCTTCGTCAACTTGAGGCGCCATTGAAGTGTTGATGTTGGAACTTGAAGCTCCCTCTTGATCATGGCTCTCCTCAACTTCAGGCTTGATGTCTCCAATGGTCATGTTCTTCATGGCTTCTCGTAGAGGCTCATCATCTATTTCATCATGACCAAAATTCTCCTCTTGGGAGCCATTAGATTCATCAAACTCAACATCACAACTTTCCTCAACTAAACTGGAGGTTTGGTTGAATACTCGATATGCTTTTGAGTTTGATGCATAACCAAGAAATATACCAATATCACATCTTCTTTCAAACATACCGAGCCTTTTCTTGCGGTAGATGTAGCATTTGCATCCAAAGACTCGAAAGTAGGGGATGTTGGGCTTTCTCCCAATGAGAAGCTCGTACGGGGTCTTTTGAAGTAGTCGATGGAGATAGACCCTATTTGCGGCATGGCACGCCGTGTTGATTGCTTCGGCCCAAAACTTCTCCGACGTGCCGTAGTCATCAAGCATTGCTCTCGCAAGAGTGATGAGTGTCTTGTTCTTCCTTTCAACGACACCATTTTGTTGAGGAGTGTATGTGGCCGAAAACTCATGTTTCACGCCTTCACGGTCATACCACTCCCCAATTTTGTAGTTTTTTAATTCGGTGCCGTTGTCACTCCGGACCTTGATGATGGGAAGTTGAAATTCCCTTTGAGCGCAGTTGGCGAAGGTCTTGAACACTTCTGGAGTTTCACTCTTGTCACCTAAAAATAGAGTCGAAGCATAGCGAGAGTAGTCATCAACTATAACAAGACAATAGAGGTTACCGCCAAGGCTTTTATATGTGGACAGTCCGAAGAGGTCCATGTGGAGTAGCTCAAGTGGCTTGGAGGTTGACACCATTGTCTTCATTGGGTGGTGTGAAGCAACTTGCTTCCTGGCTTGACAAGCACTACAAAGCTTGTTCTTCTCAAATGTGACATCCTTCACGCCGGTCACCATCCCAAGCTTGAATGACTTCTTGAGTTTGCTCATCCCTATATGCGCTATGCGTCGGTGCCATAGCCAACCCAAGCTTGTCTTAGTGAAAAGACAAGTGGTCAAGCTAGCATTCTTGTTGGAGAAATCTACTAGGTAGAGATGTCCATGCCGAAATCCTTTGAAGACTATGTCTTGGCTTGTTTCACTACTCACAACAACATCATTTTTGCTAAATGTGCATGTTAGTCCAAGATCACATAGTTGTGCAATGGAAAGTAAATTAAAACTAAGTGACTTGACATACAAAACATTGGAAATGGATAAATCATTTGAAGTAGCAATCTTACCTAACCCAAATACCTTTCCCTTAGAGTTATCACCAAAGGTGACTTGTTCATGATTGCCGGAGTTTTCTATGGTGGTGAACATACCATCATTTCCGGTCATATGTTGAGTGCACCCGCTATCGAGTACCCAATGCTTTCCTCCGGCTTTGTAGTTCACCTACACACATGAATTCAATTTTTATCTTTAGGCACCCAAGCCAACTTAGGTCCTTGTATATGTGATACAAGTGTCTTTGGGACCCAAAGATGCTTGGGGAGCTTCCCCTTCATCCCCTTCATGTCCTTGCCAATGAACCTAGCCTTCACCTTGCCATCTAGTTTACTCAAGATAAAATAACGATAATTTAAAGTAGATTTGTAATTAATGGGCAACTTGGGAGAGGGTCGGTTAGGAAGAGGACACTCCCTTGTGTGGTGACCGGTGACCTCACAATGTTGGCAATAAGAACCAACTTCCTTGATGAAGCTTGTTCTAAGCTCCGGTGAGGGCACCTTTCCTTTGTTAGGCACCGGGAAGGATCCGAGTCCTCTCTTATTGAAGGCCTTTGCTTGTTGGAAGAGTATTTCCTTGTGTTTGACTTCCCCTTTTGAAAGTCTAGCCACACTAGTGCGGAGACTCTTAATTTCTTCCAACAAATCCTTCTCACTAGCGTTTGCTTTCAAAGACAAAGACTTGTATAAGGCATTAGTGACATGAGAAGTAATGGATATCCTATCATTAAGAGTTGGCTTCTTTATATTTTTCAACTCTTGATCAAGCACGTCATGAGAAAGGTTAAGTGTTTGATGTTCTTGTACTAACTTGTTGTGCTCTTCCAAGAGTGTTTGGTGTGCTAAGTTAAGCTCATGATTATCTAACTTGATTTTAGCCTTTTCTTCCTTAATTTGCTTGACATGAGATTTGAGCGTGTCATGCTCTTTGAGTATGCTTTCATACTTGTCAAGCAAATCGAGGTTAGCACTCTCAAGTCTAGCACGAGTTTCTTCAAGAGCTTTAACCTTACTCTTTTTCCTCTTAATGATAGCATGATATTCATTTATCAAAGAAGTTAAATCATCGGGGGAAAGTTCATCATCGCTAGAGTCATCACATACCTTGGTGTTACCTTTCGCCATGAGGCACATGGGCGGTGGATGAAGAGGTGAGTCATCATTGTTGGCAATGGCGAGGCCGACCAAACTTTCTTCTTCCACTTCACTCTCTTCATCACTTGTTTCTTCGTCGGTGACCCATTCATTTGCCTCACACATGAACACCTTTTGTCAGCCATTTCTCTTCTTTGGGAAGAGTCTTGCCTTCTTGCCCTTGTCATGTTTCCTCTTCCCAAAGGATCTTGGTTTGGGTTTGGCCTCTTCTTCATCATCTTCACTTTCTTCAAGCTTGCGATGCTTGCTCTTGTGGTTCTCTTTTCTTTTGTCCGGTTTTGGACAATCATAGGAGATGTGGCCTTGATCACCACAATTGTAGCAAGTCTTGTGATCATCTCTCCTTGGTAGAAACGCTTTCTTCTTGGGATCAAAGGTGTATCCCTTCTTGGTAATCTTGGAGTTCAAGCGTGAGAACTTTCTCATCATCAATGCAAGCTCATCATCATCATCTTCACTTGATACTTGCTCTTCTTCACTTGAGCTAGGCTCAACCACCTTCTTCTTCTTGAGGCTTGTTTTCTTGGTGGAGGCCTTTAGAGCAATTGTTTTTGAAGATGATTGCTCCATCATCCGAAGCACACTCATCTCATGAGCGTGAATTTCTCCAATGAGCTCCGAAACTTCAATGTGGTCAAGAGACTCTTTTTGGAGCATGGAGTTGATGATGTTGTACTTTGGCTTGGGAAGGAGCATGAGGATCTTGCGGTTGATGAGTCCCTTGCCAAGAGAAGCAATGTCAGGAGCATTAATTTCTTCAATAAGTACATTCAAGCAAGAGAACATCTCATTAACATTTTCATGAGGTAGCATCTTAAATTCATCATATTTTGCTTTAAGCATGTGATATTCAAGTTCCTTCACACGAGAAGAACCCTCATGAATTTCTATCAAGCAAGCCCAAATTTCACATGCCTTTTCTTTGCTAGCAATCCTAGAAAAACATCTTGACTAATGCACTCATAGATTGCATTCCTAGCTTTAGCATCCCATTTAATTTGATCACCAACATAGTTGTGTTCTCCAAACCCCGCGTGGGTCGCTTCCCATACTTCGGGAGCAATAGCCTCTAGATAAGCGCGCATGCGTGCTTTCCAATAGGCAAAGTTCTTGCCCTCGAAGATAGGAACCGAACCCCCAACCTTGGCCATTTTAGCTCTCTAGCGGTGAAGCTAAAATGATCCTATGAGCAACCTTGCTCTGATACCAATTGTAAGGATCGAATGCCCAAGAGTGGGGGGGTGAATTGGGCTTCTTTTCAGAAATCTAAGCAATAAAACTTAATTCCTAAAAGCCCAATTCCCTACGCAAACGATCTATGCATTGAAGTAAATAGCAACTTCGCGGTATATAAAATGCATAAATGTAAGGGAGAGGAAGAGGATGCAAACTCCCGAGGGGACACGAGGATTTATCCCGTGGTTCGGCAAGATCGTCAAGATCTTCCTACATCCACGTTGTGGCACCCACCAAAGGATATAGCCACACCCAAGTCACCGAGACGAGGGATCTCCACTATTCTTCTCCGTTTGCCAACCTCGGCAAGGTGGAGCTCAAGCCTTGTACAACTTCAACCCTCCGGGCTTCCACAAACGCCTTGGCAAGCTCCGAAAGTCTCTCATAGTTACAAATACCAAGGGGCACTCCCTTGAGGCTCTCACTATCCTAGAGATTCCACTCACCCAAAATGGAGGCACACAAGCTCTCTCTAGCTAGTTCTAGCCTATCTCTTGGTGTGTAGGTGGTCGAAATGATGTAGAAGTGATGGCTCTTGGTCTTGAACGCTTGTGGATGTGTTGAGAATGTCTGGTGATCAAGACTTGTCGAAATAACAGGTTTAGGGGGTATTTATAGCCAGCCTCCACGAAATAGCCGATGGAAAAGTAGGCTGACAGAACTTTTTTGCGAACATCGGATGATCCGATGTCTCCCCTTTAGTTATCATCGGTCAAGTTTACTTTAGCTGACATCATTGTGTCAGATATGACCGTTTTTAGACCGATGTTGCACTTGTCTTCTCATCGGATGATCCGGTGGCTCTTCCTCCAGAATTGACTCAAACTTCATGCTTAATGGAGTGATTGACCGATGTGTATATTTCTGTACATCAGATGATCCGGTGCTACACTTGGTCCAAGGATGTTACAAACTGTACTGATGGACCGATGTAGCTTAGCCCTTAACATCGGATGATCCGGTGAGTACTTTGTTCTGAGGTCATCTTCTTCTGCTGAACCAACTCGACCGATGTGTTGTTCTCAGAAATCATCGGTTGATCCGGTGAATTGATTTTGTTTGCTTCGAGTTGTTTCTAAGTGATTCTTTTGTGTCTTGCTCGATTGACCTCTTAGACTTTTGTTGGAAATGTACTTCTGATGGTTGTCAAGCATTAAGTGTCATCAATTGTGGTTGAATGACTTTGACATAAGAGCTTTCACTTCTTGTCTTCATATCATTGATTTGATCTCATAAAGTGATTGTATATGGGTCTCCAATGACATATAGATTTCATTTGATTGAGTGATTATGGGGACCTTGCATTCACAAATTCATTAGTAAAATCCAATGGTTGTCATTAATCACCAAAACCGTACCTCATGGGGGCCTAGATGCTTTCACCTCGTGTTTGTGGATGCGGTCCTCAAAGAGGCAGACAGTCTCAACCCAACCAGACTGAGGAGGTGCAAGCGCCACAGCGGAGGAGGCGCGGGCACCGTGGGCGGAGATGGGGGCAGAGGAGGTGCGGGCTCCCCCTCCTGTTTAACCGATATTGGCGGTGACAGAAATGGAGAAGGAGGTTCCGAGGATGTCGATGACCTGGAGCGCTTCGGTGCGGGGCTACCCACTTATGCGGTGACGGAGGTGTGGAGAAAGTGCGAGAGGTGGTCAATGTGGTGTGGCGGAGAAGCAAAAGGAGAAGTTTGGAGGCCAAGATCGATGGAGAGGTGCAACGTAGAAGAAGAGGACGGTGTGCCTTTATATTGGGTCATCGTCTAAACGCACGAGTGTAGATGATTAGATGCTTCAAAAATTGTGCTATTGAATCGCAAGTCGGAGTTACTCCAAATCGCGGTTTGCCTCCTCTCGGTTATCACAACGGCTCAACACGTCCCATCGGCCAGCTTTTTAATTTGACACGCAAAGGGCCCAGGGTATGCAATGGCCCACCTGGAATACTTTGTAGGTCCATCCCGCGGTGTTCATAACATTTCATGCGAACTATTTAAACGAGGTGCGGAAGATTGACGTGAATGTGCGCCACAATCAACCGAGAGTCCATATCTTTTTTTTTGAAGGATCCGACAGTTGCCAACCGAGAGTCCATATCGAACCGATGATAATTGTCGTGATCATGTATGATGGTGGTCATAAATATAATACATGTGAAAGAGAGCTCGCGATCAAGCATGTTTAATCATGTGTTGATGATTTTTGCGCCCCCTTGTTGAGGATCAGTTTAATTTGATGACGTTGAGGATCGGATGTGGCGTACGTGTTTTCACAAGTGTGTTCAATTGTTCCTAAAATCTGAACACGTAGCGGCTAGCGCCTAGGGTTGTCATTTCTTCAAAAGACGAGTACAGCGCATGCATGTTAGAAAATATACTATATACATTGCAGCATGCATTCGATTAATTCGATGAACCACATACGTAGCGAGAGCCGTGTGCTTATTAGATGGTAGTACACATTCTATCCTCGTACCCTCGAGGGAATATCCTTCCTGTCAAACATAGTTTGTTATCTCTATTGATGACTAGATAATATTCTTCGTTAGAGTGGTAGATAAACTTCCATATAGCTTGAGAGTATACACATGCATGGTAGAGAATATGATAAATATAGAAATATATATCAATACATGGTAGGAACTATTCTATTCTCGGAATACATGTTTAGGGCGTAGCATGCATATCGACATCTAACATCCATGTGAAAGACCTCGATCATGTTTGATGGCATTACGTGTTTTCTCTTTTTGTTGAGAGATCGTCATGTTTGAGGCTCGTTGATCATGTTTGGAGTGTAGCATGCATGGACAACTAACATGCATGTGAAAGACAATGATCGATCATGTGAAAGACCTCGGTGCATGTGAAATAACATGCATGTTTTTAAAATCCCTCGCCTCGGCCCGCGCTGCTGATCTAACCGATGGTGGTGGCACATAGGCCAAAGGCAGCACTGAGTCGGTGGCACACCAAGGCGACGGCGAGGCAGGGGCCGGACCAGTGGCGCATGGCGCCAACCTTTTGACTCGCAGTGTGCAGCCTCACGGTGGGACACGGAGGCGGGGCACGACGTGCGGTGGTGCGTGGAGCTCAGGGCAGCAGTGCTCAAAGCTCACAGAGGCGGCACCGCCGCCAGCCGATCGACCGACTGACCGACCACGTGCGTGGATGACCTGGTAGAGGGGGTTAAATAAAAAAATTCAACGACCGTATGATGTAGATCGATCCAACGGTTGAAGTTGGTTGATTGCACGATTGCACCAAACATCTGAATACATACTAGTCAATCCCAACTTTAAAACAGGAAATCTTTTGACACAGATTAATCTAGTCGTGATGTTTTTCTGTTCTTGTATTGTGATGTTTCATTTTTTCTTCTTTCGTGATGTTTTTTTTCTTGTTTTGTACTTCCTCATTCTAATATTACTTGTCGTTAATAATTAGGACAAGTTTTCTTGTTCGAAAATGAACTAAAAACTTGTTGTAATGACAAGTAATATAGGAAAGAGTGAGTAATGTTTTATGATAATGAACATAATGTTGTTCGTCTGTTCCATCTATTATTTTGTTTTCTATCTTCTATTTAGTGAACTATCTGTTCTATCTGTATTCTCTGTTAATGAACGACCCTCTACACTATCGGTAGCCTCTAAACTGGCATGTACCATACTTTAGCCGCTAGAGGTGCCAGGAGATCACCCGCAACGGGGCTTGCAAAGCAGTCTGTAAAGTAGTATAGTAACAAAAAATGCAACAGGTAGCGATGACTGGAAAGAAAAGTGGAGACAATGAACAGAGAGAAAAGAAAAGAAATGATGAGAAAAATGTTAGAAAAAGATAGGTAGTACGTACGAATTAAGGTGAAAGAGCGTGGAGAACCAAACTGTAAAATAGGAAATTTTTGGCGCAGATTACTATCAAACATAGTATGTTATCCCTATTGATGACATGATATTATTTTTGTGCTGATGTTGAAAGCATAGTGGTTCCATTACTTCGCGCGTCCCATCGGTGCATGCAGAGAGGCGTGGGTCCCATAGGTTGTGGTGTTCACATGTCAGCCACCCTTAAGCCGAACCATCGCTGTGCGCGACCCCATCAGTACGCGCGGAGAGGACGATGGCATGTGTGTTTATATAATGTCTCCATCGTCTTCTCCGCGTGTACTCTAAAGACACACCATCGTCTTCTTCACGCGTACTCTAGCTTCCTCTTTGTCTCCGCCGCGTGCACCCTCATTGGTTCCCTTCGCACCATGGTGATGCCGAAGACTAAGGAGTTGCCGTTCACGCACAATATCGTGGTCGAGATTGCGGGGCGCCTCGCCACAAGCTCCCTGCAACCCTTGGATGACCTCTTCAGTCTGTGTGCCACCTGCAAGGCCATGCATGCGGCTTGCCGGGATGGCGCCATGGGCAGGCATGTGGCGCTGGAGTGAGAGATCCGAAGGATGTGGCGCGACCCATGGCGCTACGAAGCTCTCATGGAGAACCTGGCCATCATCGGCAACCCTCGTGCATGCTACGTCACCAGGCTCGAGCTTGTCTTCACGGACGATCGCGCGCGATCGGGCACCCAGATTCTCGCCCGGGCGGTCGTGGCCGACCACATGGTGTCGGCCTACATCCTTGGTCTCCTCCGTTATGACGCCGACCACGGGGCCCGTGACGCCGTGTAGTATATCCGGTAGGTCAAAGGCGACATTGATGTCGGTGAGAAAGCGGTCGTGTCCGTCGCCATCCGTGCCCGCCTCCGAGACCGCCGATGGTGTTGCTGCCGAACAAGGAGGTTGATCGGTGCACGGCTGCCCGCTGCGGGAAGAAAGGAAGGAGTGGCTGCAGGGTCTTCTGTAGTGAAGACTGTAGGATTAGGCACGAGCATGTCACATTCTGCCGTGCAGTGTTATCCAGTATGGCTATATATAAAATAGACTTATAAGGTTGTGATGTTGTTTTTCTTGTTTCATGATGTCATTTTCTTTTTTTTTTGTAGCAATGTTTTATATTGACGAACTCAATGTTTTCCATCTATTATTTTGTTTTCTAACTGTTTTTTTAGTGAACTATTTGTTCTATCTGTATTCTCTGTTAATGAACGACCCTCTACACTACTGGTAGCTTCTAAAGTGGTATGTACGGTACTTTAGCTGTTGGAGGTGCAAGAGGAGATCGCCCTTAGCGGGGCCTGCAAAGCTGTCTGTAAAGTAGTATACAGTACTAGTACATAGTAACAGGGAAACACAACAGGTACCAATGACTGGAAAGACAAGTGGAGACAATGAATAGAGAGGAAAAAAAAGGACGAGAATAATGTTAGAAAAAAGATAGGTAGTACTCCATGTACCACTGGCCCTATGCCCCTATACACAGTGTCATCATTACCGCTACTCCTATACACAGCAAGAAGTTATTACCACTGCTTGAAGGGAAGTGTTGTGGACTAGATGTGTCGATTAGTTTATTTTGTGTTTATTGGGGATTTTGTAATAGCTAGTTCTGTCGATTAGTTTGTTGTCTGGAATCGTACGTTGAACACTACTGTTTGGTTTTGTCGATGTTTATATCTAGTATTTAATTTTCATTTATATCAATGTGTTGCTGCAGCTCAAGAGATTTTACGCGTATGATTTATTTTGATCGGAATACCACCCCCATTTCTACAATAACGTATTTAGATAACTAATTGCCAGAGCCAGACGCGCACCCGTAGATGGGCTCACGCGTCATAGGGTGTGACGCCCGGTTCCGAAATGAACCAAGCTAACGCATATGTGTGCCCAGGATGTTCATCACACATACACGAGTGCAATCACAAACGATATACAGAAAATTACCACAAGACAAGATTAATTAACCAAATTTTATTTCACAAACCAGATTATCCTCGAATACAAGCTCTAATGAATATTAATGACAAGTTCAACTAATGCAGCGGAAATAAACTAATTAAGCAAACTAAGCAACTAAGCAGCATAAGCGACAGGGTATGTATGCGCAGCTCCAATCAACACCACAGGCAAAGCTGACGGTAGACACGGCCTAGAACTCCGCATTATCACCATTATACTCCCAATCCTGACCTGCAACTGTTGGGGGGGGGGGGGGGTGGGATTGCAAGAGTGAGTACATGTCGTACTCAGCAAGTGTGGAAAGTATGACATGTGGCTGATTCAAATGACGACAATAATAATGGCTAAGTGCTGAAAAGTACAGTAAAACATTTGAAAAGCGATATATTACATGTATGTGAAATAAACCCATCATAATCAAAAGTAATACCATAATACCAATCTGAATTCATTACCATCATCATTAATTCCAGATTTCACCATTGCCAATAACCATATTCAATACCAAAAATAAATCCATGACCATCCATAACCATTACCAAACCATAACCATCTCAATTACCAATTTCCCTCTAATCATGTAGGTCATCCAGGCGCTCATAACCGGGAGCACGGCTATCATGATAGTTTTAATACTCTGCAGAGTTTGTACCTCTTTACCCACGTGTTTGTGATTTCATCACCCGTCGGCGACTAAAGAACCTCCTTTATGCCAATTACACTTCCTTTGGTGTATGGCAAAGAGATCACAAAATAGCCTTTACAAAGGGATTACTAGCCTATTCAGACCCCACTGAGGTTTCACCGGTGGCGATGTCTCCCGCAGAGCACATCTTCAACCAAGGGCCCCCTCTTGAGCCATTCGGATCCCAGGGTAGTCCCACCAATCATCAACAAACCCAATCTGACTACCCCTTCCCCGAGCATCCACAATGGTCCAAACAGCACTAGCAAAGCCCTAATTAATCAGCTACGCCTCACTCATACTTGGCCTCGTGGTGGCACTGTAGTCCTGGCTTATTCTCGCATGAACCGGTCCTTAGATCTAAAGCAAGCAAACCACCATAACATCCAACCCATCCACATACCAGGCTTGCTTAGATCACCCATCGCAATACCATATTAACCAATTCATGTTATCCATAATCTCATCCATGCATAAATACATTGATTGGTATAGTTTTTTTCCATCCCAGTTGATTAAGCGAAGCAAAAAGGTAAAAACCCTTCCCGACTCTCTACCATAAATTCCAGGTGACATGGGTGGTTTAACAACTCTAGTAAACTTCCTATCATAGGATTCCCATCAAATTGACACAAGCATGCAATTTTGCAAACAAAACATTTATTTTAAAATAGGATCAATATGCTTCAAGGACACTTGCCTTGCTCTTGCTGTTGATTAGGATCAAAGCCTTCAAACTCTTGGTGTTGTAGATCCTCCGCAGCACTTTCTAGCGCAAATCTGTCTAATCCACACAATAACATACAAGACAAGAAACACAATCAAAGAGTGCACAAATATTACTCAATATGACATGACATGCATGATTGATGCAAATGCAAGGTAGAACTTGTTACTAGATTGATTTTAATGATCACTAATTAGTTCTAATAGCTTTTAACAAGTTTATACAGGTTTGGATTCGATTAGGTCAAATTTTAGAATTAATTCAACACAATTTAACCAGAAAGATCGTACTAGTCCGCTAGGGACCGGACAAGTCCGCACTCCGCGAGATCAGCAGATTAGGTTTTTCTAGATCGACGTAAATTCAGAGATTAGGGGTTGAATTCACGTATGGAAAAGAGAATAGGAGTTATACCAGGTGTTTAGAACTCCAATGAACCATGAAAATTGGAGGTAACACTTGGATCTTGATGATCTAGGGTTGGTGATGAACTTGGAGATGAATTGGAGGTGAAGGGCGAAACTTGGGTGGAGATCTTGATCCTCTTTCGTTTCCTCCTCTTCTTCTTCTTGTTTGGGATCTTCTCCTCCCTCCTTGATGGTGGCTCCCCACGAACTAGGGTTTGGATGGGTGGAAAAGTGGCAAATAGATGTCAAACCAAGGGGTGGGGTTGTTCATATAGACGTGGAGGCTAGGGTTAGATGGATTTCGAGTTTTGGGATGAGTAGAGGCCGGTTTAGAGTCCCACATGGGCTCTAAAAGAGTTGGGCACGAAGTCCCTAGGCCCACTTAACATGAAACCCAAGAAACAAGTCGTAAAACAAAAGGTCAATCTCGGAGTCACGAAATATCGGACAAGTCCGGAAAGGACCGGACTAGTCCGAAGTCGTCCAGAGAGAAAATCGGACAAGTCTGGCCTAAAATCGGACAAGTCCGATCTTAGTCAGAAAGGAAAACGGACAAGTCCGCTGGAACACTGGACTAGTCCGGAAAAGTCCAGGGACTTAGCAAATTTCCAAGGATTCATGGAATATCGGACTAGTCCGCACAAAATCGGACAAGTCCGAAAGTTTCCAGGGGCAGAATCGGACTAGTCCGCAGCAAAAACGGACAAGTCCGTTTTTAGTCAGAGAGAAATCGGACTAGTCCTCAGAAAAGCCGGACTAGTCCGCACTTTCCTACATTTTTAATTGCTGTTTTGCTTTAAATCAATTTTAAACTTGTTCCTCTTGTTATGGGTTAATGTTAAACATGTATATGAGTGCATGTAGGGCATGATGCATGAAAATTAGGGTGTTACAAACCTACCCCCCTTAAAATGAATCTCGCCCTCGAGATTCGACGCGGAAGAGAAGAGATAGGGAAAGTCCTTCTTGAGATCATCCTCCAATTCCCACGTCGCTTCTTTTTCTGTGTGGTGCTTCCGTTGAACTTTACACCATCTAATGATCTTTTTCCTTGTGACTCTCTCCTTAGTTTCCAAGATTTTGACCGGTTGCTCGGTATACGTCAAATCTTCCTCTAGTTCCAATTCTTCCATTGGCACTCGTTCTTCTGGTACTCTCAAACACTTCTTGAGCTGGGAAACATGAAAGACATCATGTACATCCGAAAGATGAGCTGGCATCTCCAACTTATATGCTACTTCTCCTCTTTTGTCCAAAATCTTGAATGGTCCAATATGACGAGGTGCGAGCTTACCCCTTATGTTAAACCTCTTATGACCTCTCATTGGTGACACCTTGAGGTAAACAAAATCTCCTATTTCAAAGGCTAATTTCCTTCTCCTATTGTCCGCATAGCCTTTTTGTCTTGATTGGGCAGCCCTCAAGTTTTCACAAATTATTTGGACTTGCTTTTCAGCTTCTTGCAACACATCCGGACCAAATACTTGAGTTTCTCCTGCTTCATTCCAGAATAAAGGTGTCCTACACTTCCTCCCATAAAGCGCTTAATATGGTGACATTTTCAAACTTGCTTGGTAACTATTGTTGTATGAAAATTCCGCGTATGACAAGCTTTTGTCCCAACTTTTCCCATGCTTTAAAGCACAAGCTCTCAACATGTCCTCCAAAATCTGATTGGTCCTCTCGGTTTGTCCATTCGTTTGAGGATGATATGCTGAACTAAAATTCAACCTCGTTCCCAAAGCTTCATGCAACTTTTGCCAAAACCTGGAAGTAAATTGAGAACCTCTATCCGAGACTATCTTCTTCGGTACTCCATGTCGGCACACAATATGCTCCATATACAATTCTGCTAGCTTCGCGGTGGTATATGTGGTCTTGACAGGAATGAAGTGAGCTGATTTTGTCAACCGATCTACAATGACCCATATTGAATCATAGCCATACTGGGTTCGCGGTAATCAAACTATAAAGTCCATACCAATCTCTTCCCACTTCCACTCTGGAATCTTCAATGGCTGCAATAACCCTGCTGGCCTTTGATGTTCCGCCTTGACTCTTTGGCACACGTCACACAATGCAACATATTCGGCTATGTCCTTCTTCATGCTATCCCACCAATAGCAAGTCTTCAAGTCTTTGTACATCTTCGTACAACCTGGGTGAATTGAGTGTGGCGAGTCATGTGCCTCCTTTAATATTGTCTCCCGGATATGTTTTACATTAGGCACAACGATCCTCTTTCCAAGCCATAAGGTACCATGTTCATCCTCGTCAAATCTGAATTCTCTCCCTTCTTCGGTTCTTTCCTTGATTTCCCTGATCTCCTCATCTGTGGTTTGTGCCTCTCGAATTTCTTGCTCCAAGGTTGGGTTTAACTCCATCATCTCCATCTCATTTATAAACCCAAGGTTCAACCGTTCAAACTCCTTGCATAGCTCGGATGGTATCTCTCGAACTGTGAGTTGGTGACTTACTCCCTTTCTACTCAAAGCATCGGCCACTACATTGGCCTTCCCCGGATGGTAGTTGATCCCCAAATCATAATCTTTGATGAGCTCCAACCATCTTCGTTGCCTCATGTTCAGATCCGTTTGTGTGAAAATATACTTCAAACTCTTATGATCCGTGTAAATTTCACACCTATGTCCCAGAATATAGTGTCTCCAAATCTTCAATGCATGTACCACGGCTGCTAGTTCAAGATCATGCGTGGGGTAATTCTGCTCATGCTTCTTCAATTGTCTTGACACATAGGCGACCACTTGAACTTCTTGCGTAAGCAAGCATCCGAGTCCTTGTCTTGATGCATCACAATAAATATCGAAGCTCTTGCTTACATCCGGCAGTACCAAAACTGGGCTGTTGTCAGCCTCTTCTTCAACTCCTCAAAACTGTTTTGACAAGCTTCAGTCCATCCAAAAGCCTTTCCCTTCATTAGCAATTCCGTCATTGGCTTGGCTATCTTGGAGAAGTCCTTGATAAACCGACGGTAATATCCAGCCATCCCAAGAAAACTCCTTATTTCCTTGACGTTTTGCGGCGGCTCCCACTTCAACACGTCTCTCACTTTTCCGGGGTCAACCGATACTCCTCCTCCTGAGATTATATGACCCAAAAATGGCACCTCTTTCAACCAAAACTGACACTTGTTGAACTTGGCATAAACTGATGCTCCCTCAATTTTTGCAACGTAAGCCTCAAGTGTTCCTCATGTTCCTTCTCATCCTTCGAGTAGATCATAATATCATCAATGAACACCACAACGAACTTATCTAAGTACTCCATGAAGACCTTATTCATGAGGTACATAAAGTAGGCAGGCGCATTTGTCAATCCAAAAGACATCACGGTGTACTCATAAGATCCATACCGTGTCCTAAAAGCTGTCTTGGGTATGTCCGATCGTCTAATCTTCATTTGAAAGTATCCCGACCTCAAATCAATCTTAGAGAAGACACAAGCACCCTTCATCTGATCAAACAAATCCTCTATACGGGGCAATGTGTACTTGTTCTTGATTGTTACCTCGTTGAGAGCTCGGTAATCCACGCACATCCTTTGGGATCCGTCCTTCTTGTCCACAAATAGAACGGGCGCTCCCCAAGGCGAAGAGCTAGGGCGAATGAAACCCTTCTCTAATTGCTCTTGAATCTGCTTCTTGAGCTCCGCTAATTCCATAGGAGGCATCCTATACGACCTCTTAGCTATAGGTGCAGTTCCAGGTATTAAATCAATAACAAACTCAATGTCTCGATCAGGTGGCATACCTGGCAACTCGTCCGGAAAAACATCCAAAAATTCACACACCACCGGAATCTCCTCAATTGTGGCACCGTCCATATGATTCAACTCCAATTGCTTCGGTGCGGTTTGAGATGCTTCAAATTCTATGGTGATCCCTTCCTCATTAGTCAACTTCACCGTCTTTGTGGCACACTCAATAACTCCATTGTGCTTCCTTAACCAGTCCATACCAAGTATAATGCCCAACACTTGAGAATCCAAAACAATGAGGTTGGCGGAGAAGTCTACCCCCCCCCCTTATTCTAAGGCTTACTTTTGGACATACTATATTTGTCCTCATCTCTCCTCCAGGAGACTTAACCAATAGAGTAAACTTCATATGAGAGATAGGCAAACTATACTTGGCAACATACTTCGATGCAATGAATGAATGCGATGCTCCAAAATCAAATAACATAGTCGCGGGGTTGGAGTTGGCGAGAAACATACCAATGACCACATCATCCGCTTGTTGAGCATCCTCCGTAGAGACATGGTTCACGTTGCCACGAGCAAAATTCTGCTGTCCACGGCTTCCTTGTGGCTGTCCTCCATTAGGTCTTGAGTTTTGCCTTGGCGCATTGCTTCCTTGACCAAGGCCCGACTTAGGACATTGATGCGCAAAGTGTCCAGCTTCTCCACAAGTATAACACTTCTTAACCCCACCAGAATTGTTGGGACGAGCTTGGTTTTGAGCATTTGCAGCAGGAAAATTAGCACGAGGCTCATAAGGCATTGGAGGCCTAGGTGCTTGCATAATAGGGCGCTGGTGCACAAACTGAGTTGGACGCGGTGCATAACCAGGGCGCTGAGCAGGAATAGAGGAGCTGTAATGAGGCGCATTGGGTGGTGCAAAGCGAGGGCGCACATTACTTCCTTGTTGTTGTCCTTGATATGGCGCCTTCCTTTTGATTGCTTGCTCCATCTCACGAATCTTGTTCTCAACCACAATTGCTTTGTCCACAAGCTTCTGGAAATTTGCATAGTCACAATTGAGCAATTGTACTTGGATCTCATTGTTCAATCCCCTCATGAACAAGTATTGCTTCCGGCTGTCCCGACTAACATCCTCAGGCGCGTACCTTGAGAGTTGAGTGAACTTATTGAGATATTCACTCACGCTTGATCTTCCTTGCCTTAAGTTCTCAAATTCTTGCCTCTTCAATATCATAACACCCTCGGGCACATAATGAGAACGAAAATTTTCCTTGAATTCGGCCCAAGTAATTCTCTCTTGATTCTCATGAGCATTGCAATAAGAATCCCACCAATCCGCAGCTGCTCCAACTAGTTGATGAGAAGCAAATAGCACCTTCTCCCGGTCACTGCATTGGACAATAGCTATCTTCTTCTCCACGGACTTAAGCCAATCATCCGCATCCATAGGGTTTGCAGCTCGAGCAAAGGTCGGCGGCCTAGTCCTCATAAACTCTCCCAATCGGTTATGAGGAGGCGGGGGTGGCGGTGGAGGCATGTGGGGCTGATTGTTGATGATGCCAGCCTGCAGCTGTCCCATAGTCTGTATTATGGTCTGCATGAGCTGGTTTTGCATGGCCAATAGCTGCTCGATGTTGATAGCTCCCTGAGTAGATCCTTGTCCATTGTTGTTCTGAGGCACTCCATTGTTCTCCTCCTCATCATTGCCATCCCTCTGGTTGCGAGTCCTCACCATCTGAAGAAAAGCAATAGGTAAGAATTAGAAAACGTCCCCAACTATATGCATCAAGGGATATGAAACTAAACAGCTAGCTACACTAGCCTAGGTGGACATGGCAATGCTAAGGCATCCCAAAATCCTCTATTAAGCACACAAGCAAACAATATATATAGCAAACAGCAAGCCAACAAAATCAAATCGATTCCTGAGTGCTCCTATGTGCTCTAAAGTGTCCATTCTATCTAGGCTGCATCCTATGGTCAACCTGTGGCTCTGATACCAATCTGTGATGCCCGGTTCCAAAATGAACCAAGCTAACGCATATGTGTGCCCAGCATGTTCATCACACATACCCGAGTGCAAGCACAAACGATATACAGACAATTACCACAAGACAAGATTAATTAACCAAATTTTATTACACAAACCAGATTATCCTCGAATACAAGCTCTAATGAATATTAATGACAAGTTCAACAAATGTAGCGGAAATAAACTAATTAAGCAAACTAAGCAACTAAGCAACATAAGTGACAGGGTATGTATGCGCAGCTCCAATCAACACCACAGGCAAAGCTGACGGTAGACACGGCCTAGAACTCCGCATTATCACCATTAAACTCCCAATCCTGACCTGCAACTGTTGGGGGGGGATTGCAAGAGTGAGTACATGTCATACTCAGCAAGTGTGGAAAGTATGACATATGGCTGATTCAAATGACGACAATAATAATGGCTAAGTGCTGAAAAGTACAGTAAAACATTTGAAAAGCAATATATTACATGTATGTGAAATAAACCCATCACAATCATAAGTAATACCATAATACCCATCTGAATTCATTACCATCATCATTAATTCCAGATTTCACCATTGCCAATAACCATATTCAATACCAAAAATAAATCCATGACCATCCATAACCATTACCAAACCATAACCATCTCAATTACCAATTTCCCTCTAATCATGTAGGTCATCCAGGCGCTCATAACCGGGAGCACAGCTATCATGATAGTTTTAATACTCTGCAGAGTTTGTACCTCTTTACCCATGTGTTTGTGATTTCATCACCCGTCGGCGACTAAAGAACCTCCTTTATGCCAATTACACTTCCTTTGGTGTATGGCCAAGAGATCACAAAATAGCCTTTACAAAGGGATTACTAGCCTATTCAGACCCCACTGAGGTTTCACCGGTGGCGATGTCTCCCGCAGAGCACATCTTCAACCAAGGGCCCCCTCTTGAGCCATTCGGATCCCAGGGTAGTCCCACCAATCATCAACAAACCCAATCCGACTACCCCTTCCCCGAGCATCCACAATGGTCCAAACAGCACTAGCAAAGCCCTAATCAATCAGCTACGCCGCACCCATATTTGGCCTCGTGGTGGCACTGTAGTCCTGGCTTATTCTCGCATGAACCGGTCCTTAGATCTAAAGCAAGCAAACCACCATAACATCCAACCCATCCACATACCAGGCTTGCTTAGATCACCCATCGCAATACCATATTAACCAATTCATGTTATCCATAATCTCATCCATGCATAAATAAATTGATTGGTATAGTTGTTTTCCATCCCAGTTGATTAAGCGAAGCAAAAAGGTAAAAACCCTTCCCTACTCTCTACCATAAATTCCAGGTGACAAGGGTGGTTTAATAACTCTAGTAAACTTCCTATCATAGGATTCCCATCAAATTGACACAAGCATGCAATTTTGCAAACAAAACATTTATTTTAAAATAGGATCAATATGCTTCAAGGACACTTGCCTTGCTCTTGCTGTTGATTAGGATCTGTCGGTACCCTAAAAACCATACACCCCCTGAGGTTACAAAGATCTCAAGGGAAGGACATCTACTCAAATTGAAGACCCTCGGGGGCCCACTTGCCAGACGTAACCGGACCCGCTTCTCCAAAATGGTTAGCCCCTAGGTTGCCACGTGTACTGTCAGACCAGAGCTATTATCCGCAAGGGTGAAGCTCCGGGCTAGGTACTGAAACGGCACCTCCGGAGGTAACCCCTGACCGAGAGAAGCTCCGGACCTGACACGTGCCAGGCCGCCCCGGAGCTTCCCGCTTCCCACAAGCAAGCTCTAGAGCTGCCACGTGTCCATACATCGAAGCTAGCCGCTTCAAACCCCCGGGAGACGTTGTAACGGCTCCGGATCTCCAAAGGACAGCTGCGGACTTCAAGACCCGATTAATTATCATTAATTCCACATTAATGACACTTAATCGGACGATCTTAACACCTGTAACGGCACTGTCGGAGCCGTTATAGGGTTATTAGCAACAATTAATCTCGTGTATCAATACTAGTAACCGCCAGGGCCACATGTCGGGCCAGGCTGACTTGTAACGGTTTGTCCTTATGCTATAAAAGGACAAACCGACGATACACGAGGGGAGAACTCTCGAACACTCTGAAGCTCACAAGTTAATACAACACACGCACACACCCGTGGAGTAGGGTATTACGCTCAGGCGGCCCGAACCACGTAAACTACTGTGTCACTCGTGTCCAATCGCGTTTCACCTTCTTGAGTCTCCGCGCGCCCAAACCGAACCACAAACTCCTTCAACACTTTAGTAGTGTCAGGGGATCTGCCGACTCCTACAGTCGACAGTTGGCGCGCCAGGAAGGGGCGCCTGAGATCTTCAAGAATGGTGAATTCTGCGGCTGGATCATCCAATGGGCAACCTGCTGTTCAGGCTGTCGGAGGCAATCCCTCCAACATGCAGCCACCGGCAGGAGCCTCAGTTCTAGCAGGAGTCACACTCCCACCACCACCATCTTCTCCGGCAAGACATGCCGGACGACATGATGGTGCACCGGCGTCACATTCTGCGTCGGCAAGTCGTGACAACCCAGAACACACGATCCATGCAGCGCGTGCTCTCCTCCAGCGACCACCACCTACGGATGCATCTCAAGGTGCCATGGAGCAATGGAGAGCTGATGTTGAGCATTTGGTCGCAGCAGCGGCCGAATGCCTCAACAACCAGGGTCCACCTCCTTCAGGGCGGGCCCCGTCGCAGCGATGAACGTTGTCTGGAAGACTTGGTCCACATGTCTCCAACAACCGGAGAAGAGCTGCGTCACAGCAAGTGACGTCGTTGCCCTCTGGGGCACGACGTGCCCATACTGCATCTCGGCTTTCGACACACGACCTCCGGGCGGAGCTTGATCGCCGATACCGCCAACAGGATGGCCGTGTCCACATCGAGCGAGCTCGAGAAAGACGAGATGCTCAAGACCTTTCTACTCTGGAAGGAGTAGGAGGAGGCTGTTCCGCCCTAGCCATGCACCTGCGCATGGTTAGATGGCCACAGAAGTTCCGGCCACACTTGCCGGAAAAATTCGACGGGACTGTTAATCCCGTAGAATTCCTGCAGATATACTCCACTGCGATTCTAGCAGCTGGAGGAAACGAGGCCGTAATGGCCAATTACTTTCCAGTGGCCTTAACTGGGACCGCTAGGTCCTGGTTTATGAGCCTTCCACCCAACTCTATCGACAGTTGGGAGGAGCTGTGCCGTCAGTTCACCGCCAATTTCGGGAGTTCATACACCCGTCCGGGCACTGAACTGGACCTTTTTGCGATCGTGCAAAAAGGAGGAGAATCTTTGCGGTCATTCATCCAGAGATTTTCTCACGTACGTAACACAATCCCTTCTATCTCAAGCGCTTCTGTCATTGTGGCATTCAGACAGGGTGTACGAGACAAGAAGATGTTGGAGAAGCTGGCGATCAAAGAGATCACCAGCGTCACGGAGCTCTTCAGCCTGGCTGACAAATGTGCCAGAGCTGCGGAGGGCCGTGAAATGCACTCCAAACCAACCTTGGAGGATCATAAAAAATCCTCCAAAGAAGAAGCCGCTACCTCCGGGAGTGGCAAGAAGAAAAAGAAGACCAACGGCAAGAAGAAGCCGTCGGCCGGCACATCCAACGTTGCAGCCACTGCAACTCCTGGTGGCCGGGGGCCACGCCCTGAGAAGCGACCTCGACCGTCTTCTGAAGACGGTGGAAAATCCAAGATGTGGTGCCCCATTCACAAAACGAGCAGCCACAGACTGGAGGACTGCCGGGAGGTCCAAAACCTTGCCGAGCGCTACCACAAGCGCCGGGAAGGGTCTCCCTTCCGACAGAGGGAGGGAAAACAAAAGGTCGATGAAGCTCCGGCTGAAGAGGAGTTAGGGTTTCAGGACCCCAAAAAGGTCCTGAAAGCCGTCTACACCTCCGTCGACGATGACTCCGACGTCTCCGACAACGAGCGTCGAAAAACCATGAACACCATCTTTGGTGGATCATGGGACATCACCTCTCGTCGTATCATCAAGACTATGCGACGGGATATGGCTGCTGTAGCTCCTACAGCTAGACCGGAGCCACATCGAAAGTGGATGGACACACCCATCACTTTTGATGCTTCGGACTGTCATCAAAGCATGGTCGGAGCTGGCCAATTACCCTTGATGGTATCTCCCACCATCAACAACATCCAGCTCCATCATGTCCTGGTAGACGGAGGTTCGGGGCTTAACCTCATCAGCTTTGAAGCTTTCACTAAGCTTCAGCTCCGACCTTCGGACCTCTAGCCCTCTCGACCTTTCTCCGGAGTAGGTCCGGGGGCCATCACTCCACTCGGAGCTATTACTCTCCCAGTTACCTTCGGGACCCGGGAGAAGTATCGCACCGAGAAGTTGATCTTCGACGTCGCTCAGATCAACTTACCATTCAACGCCATCTTGGGTAGACCTGCCTTGTACAAATTCATGGCAGCTGCTCATTATGGATACCTGGTGTTGAAGATGCCAACACCAGTAGGCGTTCTCCGGATCCGCGGAGATCGCACTGCCGGAGTAACTGCTCTGGAGGAACTCCACGCACTCACCACAGCGCAAGGAGAGGACTCCAGACAGAAGCAAGCTCCACAACCTCTGAGCATTCGTCAACGAGTCTCGACCTCTGCACCTCGTGTGCAGCCAAGCGGCGACACCGACATTCCCGTCAAAGTCATCCAAATTGGTTCCGATGTCACTCAAACTACCCGCATATCGGGTGGCTTGAACGACAAATAAGAACTCGCGCTCATCACTTTCCTCCGGGCTAACGTTGACGTGTTTGCTTGGCAACCGTCACAAATGCCTGGGATCCCCAGGGAAGTGATTGAGCACAATCTGAAGATTTACCCCGATGCTTGGCCTGTGCATCAGAAACCTCGGAAGCAATCTGTAGAGCGACAGAACTTCATCCGACAAGAAGTGAAGAAATTGCTCGAAGCCGGATTCATCCGAGAAGTCTATCATCCAAAATGGCTGGCAAACCCAGTCGTTGTGCCTATGGCCGGCGGGAAACTTCGGATGTGCATCGACTACACCACACTGAATAAGGAATGTCCAAAAGATCCATTCCCACTACCTAGAATAGATCAGATAGTGGATTCCACCTCCGGGTGCGAGTTACTGTGTTTTCTAGACGCATATTCTGGATATCATCAAATCAGGATGTCTAGGGAAGATGAAGAACATACTTCATTCATCACAGTGGATGGATTGTATTGTTACACAGCCATGCCTTTTGGTCTCAAGAATGCAGCTTCAACTTTTGTACGAGCTATGTACAAAACTTTCGAAGAACTCATCAGAGACATAGTGGAAGTGTACGTCGATGACATCGTGGTCAAAGTCAAAAACAAGGAATCCCTCTTGGACACCTTGCAGGCTGTCTTCGATAAGCTGCGGGCCACCCGCACGAAGCTAAACCCAGACAAGTGCGTCTTCGGGGTTAGTTCCGGAAAGCTTCTTGGTTTCCTGGTAAGTCACCGGGGCATAGAGGCTAATACGGCGAAGATAAAAGCCATTGAAGACATGCGGCCACCAACCCGCATCAAAGACGTCCAAAAATTAACTGGATGTCTAGCAGCCCTCAGCCGGTTCATTTCAAGACTGGCGGAAAGGGCACTTCCTTTCTTCAAGTTACTGAGGAAGTCCGGACCATTCCAATGGTCTGAAGAAGCAGAGAATGCATTCCAGGAGCTGAAACAGTTCCTCACCACCCTACCAGTCTTGGTAGCTCCGAACCCCGGTGAGCCTTTATTGCTTTACATTTCAGCTACTAACGAAGTAGTCAGTATGGTTCTGGTTGCGGAGAGACCGGAACTACCCAATGCTCAGGAATCCAGACCCCTTCGGGAGGGTCCGGAGGTTCCTGAAAGCGGGTCTGGGTCCCAGCTCCCAGACTTGAACCCACAAGAAGCCACTTCAGAGGACCCTGATTCCTCCGAGAGGATCTAGGTCATTCCTGAAGAAGCTCCGGGTTCCTCCACCCAGAACCCGGAGGTCCCCAAAGATAGTCTGGACCCTTCCGAGAGGGTCCGGATCAATGAAGAGGAAGCTCCGGACCCCTCCGGGAGGGTCCGGACCATTCAACGCCCAGTATACTTCATCAGTGAAGTGTTACATGATGCCAAGACTCGATATCTAGAGGTGCATAAGCTGCTTTATGCAGTTCTTATTGCCTCAAGGAAGCTTCGACACTATTTCCAAGCTCACAAAGTCTCAGTGGTAACCTCATATCCACTTCGAGCGATCCTGCATAATCCCAATTCAACTGGGAATATAGCAAAGTGGGCAGCGGAACTGGCTGAATTCGACCTTGAATTCATTCCAAGACAAGCAATCAAGAGTCAAGCGTTGGCAGATTTCGTGGCAGAATGGACTCCCTCTCCATTAAACCCTGGGGGCCCCAGCGAGCAGAAGACGGAACCAGAAGTTCCGGCCTTCACTAAGCCTCACTGGACCCTTTACTTCGACGGCTCCATGCAGAAGCAGGGAGCCGGAGCTGGAATCCTTCTCCTCGCACCAACCGGGGAGAAGGTGAAATACATGGTGCACCTTGACTTCAAGGCAACCAACAACATGGCGGAGTACGAAGCACTCATCTATGGATTAAAGGTGGCACTATCATATGGTGTCAAGCAGTTGCTGGTCAAAGGAGATTCACAACTTGTCATCAAACAGGTGAAGGGTGAATGCTCCTGCAATAATCTCCAGCTGGCTGCTTACCTCCTTGAAGTCCAGAGGCTTCAAAAGGACTTCGAAGTCCTAGACCTTCACCATGTTCAGCGTGCTCACAACGCTGAAGCTGACGAACTCTCGACCAAGGCGTCAACCGGAGCTCCGGCTCCTGACGGAACCTTTGTCCGGAGGCTGTCAAAACCCACAGTTCAGCCTGCCGAACTGAACGAAGGGGGCGAGATCAGCATCCCGAAGCTGACGGTCCCGATGGCCCTGTTACCATGGCAGCCATCAAGGGTCGTAGGTGCTGCCGGAAGCTCCGAGCAACCCAGCACGCAAGACTCAAATGCTCAAGTAAGTTCCGATGCATGGATCTCGGGGATCCGGAACTACTTGAAAGACAACATCCTTCCTGACGATGATGTATCCGCTGACCGGGTAGTCAGATTGGCTAAAAGATACACGTTGGTAGAAGGGGATCTCTACCGGCGCGGTGCCAACGGCATCCTAATGCGGTGCATCACAAGGGAAGAAGGCTGCGAGCTCCTCGCAGAAATCCATAGAGGTGAGTGTGGGAACCACGCATCTTCCCGCACGCTGGTCGGAAAAGCCTTTCGGCACGGCTTCTACTGGCCTACAGCGCTCCAGGATGCCACTGAGCTAGTGAAGAAATGCAAAGCATGCCAATTTCATGCAAAGCAAATTCATACACCTGCTCAGTCCTTACAAATGATACCTCCTACATGGCCTTTCGCTGTGTGGGGGATGGACATCTTGGGACCCTTCCCAAGAGCCGTCGGAGGTTACAAGTTCCTGTACGTCGCCATCGACAAGTTCACCATGTGGCCGGAAGCTACTCCTGTTGTGACGATCAACAAACAATCTGCAATCAATTTTCTACAATCTATCGTGAGCAGATTCGGAGTCCCAAATAAGATCATCACTGATAATGGGACTCAGTTCACAAGCTCCGCATTTCAAGGATATTGCGAAGACCTCGGCATACAAGTTTGCTACGCTTCTGTAGCTCATCCTGCCAGCAATGGACAAGCCGAGAGAGCAAACGCAGAGATCCTTAAAGGACTCAAAACGCGCACTTATGAGCGTTTGAAAAAGCACGGAGCCAATTGGATCGAAGAGCTTCCGCCCACTCTATGGGCCAACAGGACTTCTCCAAGTCGGGCAACCGGAGAAACACCCTTCTTCCTGGTGTACAGAGCTGAAGCGATCCTTCCTCCGGAAATCACCTTGGGTTCCCTCCGAGTCCGGACCTTCGACGAAGCCGCGCAGGACCAGCTCCGGCGTGAAGACCTAGACCTCCTCGAGGAGGGAAGGTGCCAAGCAGCTGTTCGGAATGCCCGATACCGCCAAGCTCTACGGCGTTATCACCAGCGGCATGTACACAACCGACAGCTCGAGGAAGGCGATCTGGTGCTACGGAGAATACTATCCAGAGAAGGGCAAAACAAACTTTCTCCCGGCTGGGAAGGGCCCTTCCGAGTGATCAAAGTATCCCGTCCCGGAAGCGTTCGCTTGGCTACTGAGGATGGGACACCTCTCCCAAATCCTTGGAACATCGAGCACCTCCGTAAGTTCTACACTTAATTCCACGGAGGTGAGTCTTAAGTAACTTGAAATGTATGTTATAGAGTCATTGTACAGAGTCGGGTAGTTCCTCCGGGAGAGCAGCCGGATCTTTCCCGAAAGGTTTGAAAAGCTCATGCAACACTTGATACAGTCTGCGGACTAGAAGTGTGGCTAACTACACTGGGTCAAACGAGAAACCAAACACACTTAGCCTGGTTCCGTACCCTAAGAGTGTACTTGTTTCCCCTGTACCCCGGACCTATAATGAAAGACATCTTCATGTGAAATAGATTCCACGTGCATTCATTTTTGCATAAGGCTCGACACTTTTATTTTTCTCTTTCTTGTCTATAACAGAAACGTGCAATTCTTAAGAAGTTCTAGTTTAACCGGTTTATGTACGATTTGAGTTGAATTGTCGGATTTTTTAGATTTAAATGTTGTCTGTGGCCAACTCGCCTGAAAGCCGCCAAGCCATTCTAGGGCCGGAGTGCGTTATCGACTTAGCCTGGTCAAGCACCCTAAGTACACCACTCTACCTACATCCCGGCAGGCCAAAGTAAGGTGGGTCCATGGACAATCGGATCTAAAAGAAAAGACAATTCATCCAATCGTACTAGAAATCGTGTTCAACTTGAAATTCTCTTGAGAACCGTAAGCCGCGACGAAGTTATAGATAAGGAACGAATTTTACTGTTTTTCTTGGCTTAAGTGTGCAGGAAAAATGAACCCAAAGTTGAGGGAGAAAAACCGGAGCTAACCAAGCTCCGACTCCCACCAGGGCGTCAACCGTCGGAGTTGACTTAAAGATGGTGAGAAGACCCTACCACTAGAGTCCGTTGCCAACAAACCAGACGTGGCAAGGGTCATCGCCGGAGCTTCTAAGCTCCGACACCTTGGAGTATTAACTATCGACGCTCAACGTGTTGGTAGAAGCTATTGCCGGAACTACTAAGCTCTGGTGATGGACAGTGCCGGAGCTTCTAAGCTCCGACGACTTCAAGGGATCTTCACTATCGAAAACTTCGGACTTAAATTATACGAGTTCGAAGCAAATTTGTCTTCAACAAAACTCAACATCCTTTTGGTACATGTCCACAATCAAATTGTGCACATCTACCAGGGGGCCAAGTGAAGACAAAGATGCCTGTCGGTACCCTAAAAACCATACACCCCCTGAGGTTACAAAGATCTCAAGGGAAGGACATCTACTCAAATTGAAGACCCTCGGGGGCCCACTTGCCAGACGTAACCGGACCCGCTTCTCCAAAATGGTTAGCCCCTAGGTTGCCACGTGTACTGTCAGACCAGAGCTATTATCCGCAAGGGTGAAGCTCCGGGCTAGGTACTGAAACGGCACCTCCGGAGGTAACCCCTGACCGAGAGAAGCTCCGGACCTGACACGTGCCAGGCCGCCCCGGAGCTTCCCGCTTCCCACAAGCAAGCTCCGGAGCTGCCATGTGTCCATACATCAGAGCTAGCCGCTTCAAACCTCCGAGAGACGTTGTAACGGCTCCGGATCTCCAAAGGACAGCTGCGGACTTCAAGACCCGATTAATTATCATTAATTCCACATTAATGACACTTAATCGGACGATCTTAACACCTGTAACGGCACTGTCGGAGCCGTTATAGGGTTATTAGCAACAATTAATCTCGTGTATCAATACTAGTAACCGCCAGGGCCACATGTCGGGCCAGGCTGACTTGTAACGGTTTGTCCTTATGCTATAAAAGGACAAACCGACGATACACGAGGAGAGGACTCTCGAACACTCTGAAGCTCACAAGTTAATACAACACACGCACACACCCGTGGAGTAGGGTATTACGCTCAGGCGGCCCGAACCATGTAAACTACTGTGTCACTCGTGTCCAATCGCGTTTCACCTTCTTGAGTCTCCGCGCGCCCAAACCGAACCACAAACTCCTTCAACACTTTCGTAGTGTCAAGGGATCTGCCGACTCCTACAGTCGACAGTTGGCGCGCCAGGTAGGGGCGCCTGAGATCTTCAAGAATGGTGAATTCTGCGGCTGGATCATCCAATGGGCAACCTGCTGTTCAGGCTGTCGGAGGCAATCCCTCCAACATGCAGCCACCGGCAGGAGCCTCAGTTCCAGCAGGAGTCACACTCCCACCACCACCATCTTCTCCGGCAAGACATGCCGGACGACATGATGGTGCACCGGCGTCACATTCTGCGCCGGCAAGTCGTGACAACCCAGAACACGCGCTCCATGCAGCGCGTGCTCTCCTCCAGCGACCACCACCTCCGGATGCATCTCAAGGTGCCATGGAGCAATGGAGAGCTGATGTTGAGCATTTGGTCGCAGCAGCGGCCGAACGCCTCAACAACCAGGGTCCACCTCCTTCAGGGCGGGCCCCGTCGCAGCGACGAACGTTGTCTGGAAGACTTGGTCCACATGTCTCCAACAACCGGAGAAGAGCTGCGTCACAGCAAGTGACGTCGTTGCCCTCTGGGGCACGACGTGCCCATACTGCATCTCGGCTTTCGACACACGACCTCCGGGCGGAGCTTGATCGCCGATACCGCCAACAGGATGGCCGTGTCCACATCGAGCGAGCTCGAGAAAGACGAGATGCTCAAGACCTTTCTACTCTGGAAGGAGTAGGAGGAGGCTGTTCCGCCCTAGCCATGCACCTGCGCATGGTTAGATGGCCACAGAAGTTCCGGCCACACTTGCCGGAAAAATTCGACGGGACTGTTAATCCCGTAGAATTTCTGCAGATATACTCCACTGCGATTCTAGCAGCTGGAGGAAACGAGGTCGTAATGGCCAATTACTTTCCAGTGGCCTTAACTGGGACCGCCAGGTCCTGGTTTATGAGCCTTCCACCCAACTCTATCGACAGTTGGGAGGAGTTGTGCCGTCAGTTCACCGCCAATTTCGGGAGTTCATACACCCGTCTGGGCACTGAACTGGACCTTTTTGCGGTCGTGCAAAAAGGAGGAGAATCTTTGCGGTCATTCATCCAGAGATTTTCTCAGGTACGTAACACAATCCCTTCTATCTCAAGCGCTTCTGTCATTGTGGCATTCAGACAGGGTGTACGAGACAAGAAGATGTTGGAGAAGCTGGCGATCAAAGAGATCACCAGCGTCACGGAGCTCTTCAGCCTGGCTGACAAATGTGCCAGAGCTGCGGAGGGCCGTGAAATGCACTCCAAACCAACCTTGGAGGATCATAAAAAATCCTCCAAAGAAGAAGCCGCTACCTCCGGGAGTGGCAAGAAGAAAAAGAAGACCAACGGCAAGAAGAAGCCGTCGGCCGGCACATCCAACGTTGCAGCCACTGCAACTCCTGGTGGCCGGGGGCCACGCCCTGAGAAGCGACCTCGACCGTCTTCTGAAGACGGTGGCAAATCCAAGATGTGGTGCCCCATTCACAAAACGAGCAGCCACAGACTGGAGGACTGCCGGGAGGTCCAAAACCTTACCGAGCGCTACCACAAGCTCCGGGAAGGGTCTCCCTTCCGACAGAGGGAGGGAAAACAAAAGGTCGATGAAGCTCCGGCTGAAGAGGAGTTAGGGTTTCAGGACCCCAAAAAGGTCCTGAAAGCCGTCTACACCTCCGTCGACGATGACTCCGACGTCTCCGACAACGAGCATCGAAAAACCATGAACACCATCTTTGGTGGATCATGGGACATCACCTCTCGTCGTGTCATCAAGACTATGCGACGGGATATGGCTGCTGTAGCTCCTACAGCTAGACCGGAGCCACATCGAAAGTGGATGGACACACCCATCACTTTTGATGCTTCGGACTGTCCTCAAAGCATGGTTGGAGCTGGCCAATTACCCTTGATGGTATCTCCCACCATCAACAACATCCAGCTCCATCATGTCCTGGTAGACGGAGGTTCGGGGCTTAACCTCATCAGCTTTGAAGCTTTCACTAAGCTTCAGCTCCGACCTTCGGACCTCCAGCCCTCTCGACCTTTCTCCGGAGTAGGTCCGGGGGCCATCACTCCACTCGGAGCTATTACTCTCCCCGTTACCTTCGGGACCCGGGAGAAGTATCGCACCGAGAAGTTGATCTTCGACGTCGCTCAGATCAACTTACCATTCAACGCCATCTTGGGTAGACCTGCCTTGTACAAATTCATGGCAGCTGCTCATTATGGATACCTGGTGTTGAAGATGCCAACACCAGTAGGCGTTCTCCGGATCCGCAGAGATCGCACTGCCGGAGTAACTGCTCTGGAGGAACTCCACGCACTCACCACAGCGCAAGGAGAGGACTCCAGACAGAAGCAAGCTCCACAACCTCCGAGCATTCGTCAACGAGGCTCGACCTCTGCACCTCGTGTGCAGCCAAGCGGCGACACCGACATTCCCGTCAAAGTCGTCCAAATTGGTTCCGATGTCACTCAAACTACCAGCATATCGGGTGGCTTGAACGACAAATAGGAACTCGCGCTCATCACTTTCCTCCGGGCTAACGTTGACGTGTTTGCTTGGCAACCGTCACAAATGCCTGGGATCCCCAGGGAAGTGATTGAGCACAATCTGAAGATTTACCCCGACGCTCGGCCTGTGCATCAGAAACCTCGGAAGCAATCTGTAGAGCGACAGAACTTCATCCGACAAGAAGTGAAGAAATTGCTCGAAGCCGGATTCATCCGAGAAGTCTATCATCCAAAATGGCTGGCAAACCCAGTCGTTGTGCCTAAGGCCGGTGGGAAACTTCGGATGTGCATCGACTACACCACACTGAATAAGACATGTCCAAAAGATCCATTCCCACTACCTAGAATAGATCAGATAGTGGATTCCACCTCCGGGTGCGAGTTACTGTGTTTTCTAGACGCATATTCTGGATATCATCAAATCAGGATGTCTAGGGAAGATGAAGAACATACTTCATTCATCACAGTGGATGGATTGTATTGTTACACAGCCATGCCTTTTGGTCTCAAGAATGCAGCTTCAACTTTTGTACGAGCTATGTACAAAACTTTCGAAGAACTCATCAGAGACATAGTGGAAGTGTACGTCGATGACATCGTGGTCAAAGTCAAAAACAAGGAATCCCTCTTGGACACCTTGCAGGCTGTCTTCGATAAGCTGCAAGCCACCCGCACGAAGCTAAACCCAGACAAGTGCGTCTTCGGGGTTAGTTCCGGAAAGCTTCTTGGTTTCCTGGTAAGTCACCGGGGCATAGAGGCTAATCCGGCGAAGATAAAAGCCATTGAAGACATGCGGCCACCAACCCGCATCAAAGACGTCCAAAAATTAACTGGATGTCTAGCAGCCCTCAGCCGGTTCATTTCAAGACTGGCGGAAAGGGCACTTCCTTTCTTCAAGTTACTGAGGAAGTCCGGACCATTCCAATGGTCTGAAGAAGCAGAGAAGGCATTCCAGGAGCTGAAACAGTTCCTCACCACCCTACCAGTCTTGGTAGCTCCGAACCCCGGTGAACCTTTATTGCTTTACATTTCAGCTGCTAACGAAGTAGTCAGTATGGTTCTGGTTGCGGAGAGACCGGAACTACCCAATGCTCAGGAATCCAGACCCCTTCGGGAGGGTTCGGAGGTTCCTGAAAGCGGGTCTGGGTCCCAGATCCCAGACTTGAACCCACAAGAAGCCACTTCAGAGGACCCTGATTCCTCCGAGAGGATCCAGGTCATTCCTGAAGAAGCTCCGGGTTCCTCCACCCAGAACCCGGAGGTCCCCGAAGATAGTCTGGACCCTTCCGAGAGGGTCCGGATCAATGAAGAGGAAGCTCCGGACCCCTCCGGGAGGGTCCGGACCATTCAATGCCCAGTATACTTCATCAGTGAAGTGTTACATGATGCCAAGACTCGATATCTAGAGGTGCATAAGCTGCTTTATGCAGTTCTTATTGCCTCAAGGAAGCTTCGACACTATTTCCAAGCTCACAAAGTCTCAGTGGTAACCTCATATCCACTTCGAGCGATCCTGCATAATCCCAATTCAACTGGGAATATAGCAAAGTGGGCAGCGGAACTGGCTGAATTCGACCTTGAATTCATTCCAAGACAAGCAATCAAGAGTCAAGCGTTGGCAGATTTCGTGGCAGAATGGACTCCCTCTCCATTAAACCCTGGGGGCCCCAGCGAGCAGAAGACGGAACCACAAGTTCCGGCCTTCACTAAGCCTCACTGGACCCTTTACTTCGACGGCTCCATGCAGAAGCAGGGAGCCGGAGCTGGAATCCTTCTCCTCGCACCAACCGGGGAGAAGGTGAAATACATGGTGCACCTTGACTTCAAGGCAACCAACAACATGGCGGAGTACGAAGCACTCATCTATGGATTAAAGGTGGCACTATCATATGGTGTCAAGCAGTTGCTGGTCAAAGGAGATTCACAACTTGTCATCAAACAGGTGAAGGGTGAATGCTCCTGCAATAATCTCCAGCTGGCTGCTTACCTCCTTGAAGTCCAGAGGCTTCAAAAGGACTTCGAAGTCCTAGACCTTCACCATGTTCAGCATGCTCACAACGCTGAAGCTGACGAACTCTCGACCAAGGCGTCAACCGGAGCTCCGGCTCCTGACGGAACCTTTGTCCGGAGGCTGTCAAAACCCACAGTTCAGCCTGCCGAACTGAACGAAGGGGGCGAGATCAGCATCCCGAAGCTGACGGTCCCGATGGCCCTGTTACCATGGCAGCCATCAAGGGTCGTAGGTGCTGCCGGAAGCTCCGAGCAACCCAGCACGCAAGACTCAAATGCTCAAGTCAGTTCCGATGCATGGATCTCGGGGATCCGGAACTACTTGAAAGACAACATCCTTCCTGACGATGATGTATCTGCTGACCGGGTAGTCAGATTGGCTAAAAGATACACGTTGGTAGAAGGGGATCTCTACCGGCGCGGTGCCAACGGCATCCTAATGCGGTGCATCACAAGGGAAGAAGGCTGCGAGCTCCTCGCAGAAATCCATGGAGGTGAGTGTGGGAACCACGCATCTTCCCGCACGCTGGTCGGAAAAGCCTTTCGGCACGGCTTCTACTGGCCTACAGCGCTCCAGGATGCCACTGAGCTAGTGAAGAAATGCAAAGCATGCCAATTTCATGCAAAGCAAATTCATACACCTGCTCAGTCCTTACAAATGATACCTCCTACATGGCCTTTCGCTGTGTGGGGGATGGACATCTTGGGACCCTTCCCAAGAGCCGTCGGAGGTTACAAGTTCCTGTACGTCGCCATCGACAAGTTCACCAAGTGGCCGGAAGCTACTCCTGTTGTGACGATCAACAAACAATCTGCAATCAATTTTCTACAATCTATCGTGAGCAGATTCGGAGTCCCAAATAAGATCATCACTGATAATGGGACTCAGTTCACAAGCTCCGCATTTCAAGGATATTGCGAAGACCTCGGCATACAAGTTTGCTACGCTTCTGTAGCCCATCCTGCCAGCAATGGACAAGCCGAGAGAGCAAACGCAGAGATCCTTAAAGGACTCAAAACGCGCACTTATGAGCGTTCGAAAAAGCACGGAGCCAATTGGATCGAAGAGCTTCCGCCCACTCTATGGGCCAACAGGACTTCTCCAAGTCGGGCAACCGGAGAAACACCCTTCTTCCTGGTGTACGGAGCTGAAGCGATCCTTCCTCCGGAAATCACCTTGGGTTCCCTCCGAGTCCGGACCTTCGACGAAGCCGCGCAGGACCAGCTCCGGCGTGAAGACCTAGACCTCCTCGAGGAGGGAAGG
The DNA here is from genome assembly GCA_036927565.1 of Tuctoria greenei. Classification (NCBI taxonomy): domain Eukaryota; kingdom Viridiplantae; phylum Streptophyta; class Magnoliopsida; order Poales; family Poaceae; genus Tuctoria; species Tuctoria greenei. Next base: position 65,700,351 of record JAYESD010000006.1, read on the forward strand.
TGCCAAGCAGCTGTTCGGAATGCCCGATACCGCCAAGCTCTACGGCGTTATCACCAGCGGCATGTACACAACCGACAGCTCGAGGAAGGCGATCTGGTGCTACGGAGAATACTATCCAGAGAAGGGCAAAACAAACTTTCTCCCGGCTGGGAAGGGCCCTTCCGAGTGATCAAAGTATCCCGTCCCGGAAGTGTTCGCTTGGCTACTGAGGATGGGACACCTCTCCCAAATCCTTGGAACATCGAGCACCTCCGTAAGTTCTACACTTAATTCCACGGAGGTGAGTCTTAAGTAACTTGAAATGTATGTTATAGAGTCATTGTACAGAGTCGGGTAGTTCCTCCGGGAGAGCAGCCGGATCTTTCCCGAAAGGTTTGAAAAGCTCATGCAACACTTGATACAGTCTCCGGACTAGAAGTGTGGCTAACTACACTGGGTCAAACGAGAAACCAAACACACTTAGCCTGGTTCCGTACCCTAAGAGTGTACTTGTTTCCCCTGTACCCCGGACCTATAATGAAAGACATCTTCATGTGAAATAGACTCCACGTGCATTCATTTTTGCATAAGGCTCGACACATTTATTTTTCTCTTTCTTGTCTATAACAGAAACGTGCAATTCTTAAGAAGTTCTAGTTTAACCGGTTTATGTACGATTTGAGTTGAATTGTCGGATTTTTTAGATTTAAATGTTGTCTGTGGCCAACTCGCCTGAAAGCCGCCAAGCCATTCTAGGGCCGGAGTGCGTTATCGACTTAGCCTGGTCAAGCACCCTAAGTACACCACTCTACCTACATCCCGGCAGGCCAAAGTAAGGTGGGTCCATGGACAATCGGATCTAAAAGAAAAGACAATTCATCCAATCGTATTAAAAATCGTGTTCAACTTGAAATTCTCTTGAGAACCGTAAGCCGCGACGAAGTTATAGATAAGGAACGAATTTTACTGTTTTTCTTGGCTTAAGTGTGCAGGAAAAATGAACCCAAAGTTGAGGGAGAAAAACCGGAGCTAACCAAGCTCCGACTCCCACCAGGGCGTCAACCGTCGGAGTTGACTTAAAGATGGTGAGAAGACCCTACCACTAGAGTCCGTTGCCAACAAACCAGGCGTGGCAAGGGTCATCGCCGGAGCTTCTAAGCTCCGACACCTTGGAGTATTAACTATCGACGCTCAACTTGTTGGTAGAAGCTATTGCCGGAACTACTAAGCTCTGGTGATGGACAGTGCCGGAGCTTCTAAGCTCCGACGACTTCAAGGGATCTTCACTATCGAAAACTTCGGACTTAAATTATACGAGTTCGAAGCAAATTTGTCTTCAACAAAACTCAACATCCTTTTGGTACATGTCCACGATCAAATTGTGCACATCTACCAGGGGGCCAAGTGAAGACAAAGATGCTGAAGACAAAAAAATGAAATTCGCAAAAAAGTGAGGATTTCATTTCATTTGAAGACCGGAGATTACATCTGGGGACAAGGGATTACAAAATTGAGGAAGAAGAGAAGATACAAGTAAAGGCTAAGAAAGACAGTCCTAGACCCTATGGAAGAATTCGGCGACCTTCTGGGCGACCTCCGACACGCTGGCTCGGGTAGCTTCGCCTTCTCCTTCGACGGGGCCTTCAAGCATCGGGTCCAGAGGGAATCGAGGGTTCCGGCTAGTGTAGCACGTCAGCACATACTCTGTGACGTTCCTAGCCAGGGATTGCCCCTCGACCTCCAGCTGGTCCGCGATGACGTCACCCACCTTGGAGAGCTTGCTGCCCGCAGCACTCAACGCTTGCAACGCAAGGTCCGGCTCCGGCTCCGGATCATCCGGGAGCACGGGGCTGAAACCCATCGGCGCCAGCGCATCGTCGGCCTTGCTCAGGAACTCCCAAATTTGCAGGGAGTCCGTCTTCCTCAGGCCCTTCATCTCTTCCAAGGACCTCCGAGCCGCCGCCAGCTCCGAATTCTCGCGGGAGAGACGCTCAACTTCTTTGGCGTTTTGCTGAATTTTCGCAGCAACCCGCTTCTCAAGTCTTCCGAGCTCCTCCTCCCGGAGGTGGATCTTGTTCCGGCGGTCGACCAGTTTCTCCCTAGCCTCTATTTTCTTCTCCCGGGCGACAAGGGCACACTCGTACTCGTAGAGTTCCTGCCCTCGCACCCAGGTCTTCTCCTCCTCCTCGAGGCAGCGCTTTTCCAATTTTTTAGTGCGCTCCTCGAGGCCCTTGTCCGCCAGAGCTGTTTTCTCGGCGAGCTCCTCCTCCCGTCGCAAGACGTCATCCCGTAGCTCCAGGAGTTTTTGCTCCTCATCCTCGAGCCGCTTTTCCCTTCCCTCAAGTGCCTCTCGGCGCTTGATGAGTGCGGTGCTGATGGCCTCGAGTTGATCAAACCGAGCGTTGGCCGCGTCGTTAGCGGCCTTAGCTTGGTCATGGAACTCCCGGGATTGAGCGTCGAGGGCGTGAGTCATGCTCTCCCTCTCGTCCAGCAGCTCACCCCAGAGCTCCAGGCGGACCTTCTCCCGCCTGATCCATTCCTTGTCATCCGCAATCCTCGACTGCGCCAGCTTGGTCTCGAATTGGAGTCGATTACGCCACCTCCTAAGGGTTTGGCGCTCCTCTTCAAGAGCCTTGCTGTCGTGGAAGAAGGCTAGTTGGACTTGACGTAGACTGGAGCAAGCATTGTCGATGGACATCGACAGAGAGATGGGCTCTGGACCTGCCGGGATCTCCTCCGCTGGTTCCAGCGGGTCTTCATTTACAAAAATTGGGTCCCACTCTACGAGAGTGGAACCCCGAGCTTCCAAAGAACTAGGGCACTCCTCCGGGATGGCCTCAGTCGCCACCGAAGAAGGTGCCGCCACCAAGTCTTCGTTTGCCCCTTCAGGCTGGGGGCCGGCGACTTCATTCAGGCACTCTGGCTCAGCCACGGGTACCATCGACGTCGTCGCCTCCAATGGCTCCAGCCGGGACACTTCTTCTGAGGGAGACTCGAGCTCCCTCGCCTCTTCGACCACCGGCTCTTTGGCCGGCGCTCCAGCAATCACCGGCCCTGTAGCCGGCGCTCCAATAATTACCGGCTCTGCGACCGGAGCTTCGGAAGTAACCGGCTCAATTGCCGGAACCACTTCAACTTCCGGCTCGCATGCCAGGGCTTCAGCTACCTCCGGCTCAACCGCCGGGGCTTCAGCATTTTCCGGCTCTGAAGCCGGGACCGCAACTTCCTCCGACTCAACAGCCGGAGCTTCTACTTCTGCAGCACCAGGACCCGGAGCTTCAACCTCCGAAACGGGTGCCGCTGGTGCATCTTCAATCCCGTGGTCCGGCGCTACCACGGGAACTTCTGGAGACGAGTCGAGGTCCATGACCACGACAGCCGGCGCCGGAGCTGTCGCAGCCTCCACTTGGGGCGGCACCGGAGCTGGAGCAGAAGCCCCCGCAGCCTCAGACACTGTGGCCGAGGGCGGAGCTTCACTCCCTTTCTTGGGAACGCTGCAGAGAAAGAACGAAGAAATTGAGCAAACAGATGCTATAATTAAAAGTTAATTGAGGTAAGCAAGAAAAATTACCTTGGGAGGCTCACGCACCAGCTTGCGCGGAACCTCTTTCCCGGACGTTCCGGGCTGGCCACGGTCGGCGTAGGAGCTCCGGGAGGACTCCCAGGACTTGCCGTGGCCGCGGGCGTTTCCCGGGTCGGAGCTCTCCTTGATCGGGAGGAACTCCTGGACCTGGAGGCCCTCACTGCTTCTCGTACCGGAGTCGCCTGCCCGGAGCTGGCACCTCCGGAGGGACCCACCACGGGGACAGCCGCACTCCGGGAGGATCCCACCGCCGGAACCGTAGCGCTCTAAAAAGACCCCACCACGGGGACAGCTGCCACGGCGGCGGAGGATCTTCCTTCCTGAGGATGGGGAACTGGGGGGGAAGTAGCAAGCCCGACGGACCTTCCGTCAGCATGTCGCAGCTTCCTCTTCCGGCTCTCCGGCTCCCCCGCCAGCTCCTTGCCCTTGCCAGTGACCTCGGCTCTTGGCTGAGAGACAGGGGCGGAGCCGCCTTCCGACAACGCGGGGATCGCCAACCGGGCGGTCGATCTTCTCTCGACGATGCCAAGGTCGTCAAGCGCGGGCATCTTCCGCCGGAGCTCCCTGCTGAACTCAACTTCCACGTTCAGGGGGAGGAAAGCCGGCGGCGGAGTCAAGTACTCTCCGTCAACATCGATGCCGTGCTGGAATTTCTTGAGGTGAAACTCCAAGGACTTCCCCACCATGCTGGACTTCAACCCGGTCTCAACCCGGTCCTCGTCCATCACGCTGTTGAGGGCCCAGGCGAGCTTCTCCCTCCTCTTCAGCGGCGCCCACCTGTTGGACAGGAAGTTGCAGAACACCTCCTGGGGAGTCAATCCTCCCTCCACACATTGGCGGATCCTGGACAGGACGGGGTCGAAAGCTGCCGCCAGCACCGGAACTTCGCTCCACACCGACGTGTCAATGCCGGGCAGACCGTCTGGCAACTCCAACCGCTCGTGCTCCTCCACCCGGACGACTACCCAATCTTTCTTCCAGTCATCCCACTTCCCGGAAGGGAATGACCGGAGGTACTTGAACGGGCACTTCTTGCGCTTCACAAAGTAGTAGAAGCCAAGGTACTCGTCGCTTCGGCCGGTGGTTTGGACGGTGAAGAAGGTTCGGAAAAGCTCGATGCAGGGAGGGATGCCCACCCACATCTCGCAGAAGTGGACAAAGATGGACACAAGGAGGATGGAGTGAGGGCCAAGGTGGTATAGCTGCAGACCATAGAAGTCTAGCAGCATCAAGAAGAAGGAAGAAAACGGTGGGATCAGCCCCACCATGGCGTACGATGAAAAGTACACCATCTCGCCGGAGTGCTCCTTTTTAAAGGGAAGCTCTCCGCCGGCGCGGACCGAACGGTTGAAGAAGTCCGACGACCACCCCATGAGGGCTCGGACCTTCTTCAGATCGCTCTCCGTCTTCAAACGACTCTCACGCAGACCCAACTCCATCGCAGCACAGCTAGGCAAGAGAAGAGGAGCAAAGCACGAGTTGGGAGTTTGAGCGCAAGAACAGATGGAAAGCGTAAAGAACTCCCGACGGTGCGCTTTCCTTCTTAAGTAAGCCCTCGCAACGCTTGGATGGAAACTGCAGGGGAGTCAAGGATACTACTCAAGAATTCAACCCAGCCGATGACAAGAGGGCCCGGGACCACCCTGACGATCAAGTCGAGGTTCTTACCCAGGCGAACAGTTGACATCACGAGGCGGGAAACCCAAAGGCGGCGGACTGACAAGGCGCGCGGAACCGATACGGTTTTTGTATCGGGAACCGGCGACCTTCAATTGCGAGAGATCCGCACGTCAAAGATCTTATCTGCCGCCTGAGGTGCGCCACGCGTCGGGACTTAACCGTAAAGCCCTGCCAAAGGCACCTCCGAAGACCCTTGAAGACCCAGTTCAAGAGTCGCAAGTGTGGACCCACCTCCGGCGGAATGACTTCATCCCGTTGGCCTTCCCCGGAGGTAGGTCCAGGGGGCCACTGTCGGTACCCTAAAAACCATACACCCCCTGAGGTTACAAAGATCTCAAGGGAAGGACATCTACTCAAATTGAAGACCCTCGGGGGCCCACTTGCCAGACGTAACCGGACCCGCTTCTCCAAAATGGTTAGCCCCTAGGTTGCCACGTGTACTGTCAGACCAGAGCTATTATCCGCAAGGGTGAAGCTCCGGGCTAGGTACTGAAACGGCACCTCCGGAGGTAACCCCTGACCGAGAGAAGCTCCGGACCTGACACGTGCCAGGCCGCCCCGGAGCTTCCCGCTTCCCACAAGCAAGCTCCGGAGCTGCCATGTGTCCATACATCGGAGCTAGCCGCTTCAAACCTCCGAGAGACGTTGTAACGGCTCCGGATCTCCAAAGGACAGCTGCGGACTTCAAGACCCGATTAATTATCATTAATTCCACATTAGTGACACTTAATCGGACGATCTTAACACCTGTAACGGCACTGTCAGAGCCGTTATAGGGTTATTAGCAACAATTAATCTCGTGTATCAATACTAGTAACCGCCAGGGCCACATGTCGGGCCAGGCTGACTTGTAACGGTTTGTCCTTATGCTATAAAAGGACAAACCGACGATACACGAGGAGAGGACTCTCGAACACTCTGAAGCTCACAAGTTAATACAACACACGCACACACCCGTGGAGTAGGGTATTACGCTCAGGCGGCCCGAACCACGTAAACTACTGTGTCACTCGTGTCCAATCGCGTTTCACCTTCTTGAGTCTCCACGCGCCCAAACCGAACCACAAACTCCTTCAACACTTTCGTAGTGTCAGGGGATCTGCCGACTCCTACAGTCGACAATGCCGAAGACAAAAAAATGAAATTCGCAAAAAAGTGAGGATTTCATTTCATTTGAAGACCGGAGATTACATCTGGGGACAAGGGATTACAAAATTGAGGAAGAAGAGAAGATACAAGTAAAGGCTAAGAAAGACAGTCCTAGACCCTATGGAAGAATTCGGCGACCTTCTGGGCGACCTCCGACACGCTGGCTCGGGTAGCTTCGCGTTCTCCTTCGACGGGGCCTTCAAGCACCGGGTCCAGAGGGAATCGAGGGTTCCGGCTAGTGTAGCACGTCAGCACATACTCTGTGACGTTCCTAGCCAGGGATTGCCCCTCGACCTCCAGCTGGTCCGCGATGACGTCGCACACCTTGGAGAGCTTGCTGCCCGCAGCACTCAACGCTTGCAACGCAAGGTCCGGCTCCGGCTCCGGATCATCCGGGAGCACGGGGCTGAAACCCATCGGCGCCAGCGCATCGTCGGCCTTGCTCAGGAACTCCCAAATTTGCAGGGAGTCCGTCTTCCTCAGGCCCTTCATCTCTTCCAAGGACCTCCGAGCCGCCGCCAGCTCCAAATTCTCGCGGGAGAGACGCTCAACTTCTTTGGCGTTTTGCTGAATTTTCGCAGCAACCCGCTTCTCAAGTCTTCCTAGCTCCTCCTCCCGGAGGTGGATCTTGTTCCGGCGGTCGACCAGGTCTTTCTCCCTAGCCTCTATTTTCTTCTCCCGGGCGACAAGGGCACACTCGTACTCCTAGAGTTCCTGCCCTCGCACCCAGGTCTTCTCCTCCTCCTCGAGGCAGCGCTCTTCCAATTTTTTAGTGCGCTCCTCGAGGCCCTTGTCCGCCAGAGCTGTTTTCTCGGCGAGCTCCTCCTCCCGTCGCAAGACGTCATCCCGTAGCTCCAGGAGTTTTTGCTCCTCATCCTCGAGCCGCTTTTCCCTTCCCTCAAGTGCCTCTCGGCGCTTGATGAGTGCGGTGCTGATGGCCTCGAGTTGATCAAACCGAGCGTTGGCCGCGTCGTTAGCGGCCTTAGCTTGGTCATGGAACTCCCGGGATTGAGCGTCGAGGGCGTGAGTCATGCTCTCCCTCTCGTCCAGCAGCTCACCCCAGAGCTCCAGGCGGACCTTCTCCCACCTGATCCATTCCTTGTCATCCGCAATCCTCGACTGCGCCAGCTTGGTCTCGAATTGGAGTCGATTACGCCACCTCCTAAGGGTTTGGCGCTCCTCTTCAAGAGCCTTGCTGTCGTGGAAGAAGGCTAGTTGGACTTGACGTAGACTGGAGCAAGCATTGTCGATGGACATCGACAGAGAGATGGGCTCTGGACCTACCGGGATCTCCTCCGCTGGTTCCAGCGGGTCTTCATTTACAAAAATTGGGTCCCACTCTACGAGAGTGGAACCCCGAGCTTCCAAAGAACTAGGGCACTCCTCCGGGATGGCCTCAGTCGCCACCGAAGAAGGTCCCGCCACCAAGTCTTCGTTTGCCCCTTCAGGCTGGGGGCCGGCGACTTCATTCAGGCACTCTGGCTCAGCCACGGGTACCATCGACGTCGTCGCCTCCAATGGCTCCGGCCGGGACACTTCTTCTGAGGGAGGCTCGAGCTCCCTCGCCTCTTCGACCACCGGCTCTATGGCCGGCACTCCAGCAATCACCGGCCCTGCAGCCGGCGCTCCAATAATTACCGGCTCTGCGACCGGAGCTTCGGAAGTAACCGGCTCAATTGCCGGAACCACTTCAACTTCCGGCTCGCATGCCGGGGCTTCAGCTACCTCCGGCTCAACCGCCGGGGCTTCAGCATTTTCCGGCTCTGAAGCCGGGACCGCAACTTCCTCCGACTCAACAGCCGGAGCTTCTACTTCTGCAGCACCAGGACCCGGAGCTTCAACCTCCGGAACGGGTGCCGCTGGCGCATCTTCAATCCCGTGGTCCGGCGCTACCACGGGAACTTCTGGAGACGAGTCGAGGTCCATGACCACGACAGCCGGCGCCGGAGCTGTCGCAGCCTCCACTTGGGGCGGCACCAGAGCTGGAGCAGAAGCCCCGACAGCCTCAGACACTGTGGCCGAGGGCGGAGCTTCACTCCCTTTCTTGGGAACGCTGCAGAGAAAGAACGAAGAAATTGAGCAAACAGATGCTATAATTAAAAGTTAATTGAGGTAAGCAAGAAAAATTACCTTGGGAGGCTCACGCACCAGCTTGCGCGGAACCTCTTTCCCGGACGTTCCGTGCTGGCCACGGTCGGCGTAGGAGCTCCGGGAGGACTCCCAGGACTTGCCGTGGCCGCGGGCGTTTCCCGGGTCGGAGCTCTCCTTGATCGGGAGGAACTCCTGGACCTGGAGGCCCTCACCGCTTCTCGTACCGGAGTCGCCTGCCCGGAGCTGGCACCTCCGGAGGGACCCACCACGGGGACAGCCGCACTCCGGGAGGATCCCACCGCCGGAACCGTAGCGCTCCGAAAAGACCCCACCACGGGGACAGCTGCCACGGCGGCGGAGGATCTTCCTTCCTGAGGATGGGGAACTGGGGGGGAAGTAGCAAGCCCGACGGACCTTCCGTCAGCATGTCGCAGCTTCCTCTTCCGGCTCTCCGGCTCCTCCGCCAGCTCCTTGCCCTTGCCAGTGACCTCAGCTCTTGGCTGAGAGACAGGGGCGGAGCCGCCTTCCGACAACCCGGGGATCGCCAACCAGGCGGTCGATCTTCTCTCGACGACGCCAAGGTCGTCAAGCGCGGGCATCTTCCGCCGGAGCTCCCTGCTGAACTCAACTTCCACGTTCAGGGGGAGGAAAGCCGGCGGCGGAGTCAAGTACTCTCCGTCAACATCGATGCCGTGCTGGAATTTCTTGAGGTGAAACTCCAAGGACTTCCCCACCATGCTGGACTTCAACCCGGTCTCAACCCGGTCCTCGTCCATCACGCTGTTGAGGGCCCAGGCGAGCTTCTCCCTCCTCTTCAGCGGCGCCCACCTGTTGGACAGGAAGTTGCAGAACACCGCCTGGGGAGTCAATCCTCCCTCCACACATTGGCGGATCCTGGACAGGACGGGGTCGAAAGCTGCCGTCAGCACCGGAACTTCGCTCCACACCGACGTGTCAATGTCGGGCAGACCGTCTGGCAACTCCAACCGCTCGTGCTCCTCCACCCGGACGACTACCCAATCTTTCTTCCAGTCATCCCACTTCCCGGAAGGGAATGACCGGAGGTACTTGAACGGGCACTTCTTGCGCTTCACAAAGTAGTAGAAGCCAAGGTACTCGTCGCTTCGGCCGGTGGTTTGGACGGTGAAGAAGGTTCGGAAAAGCTCGATGCAGGGAGGGATGCCCACCCACATCTCGCAGAAGTGGACAAAGATGGACACAAGGAGGATGGAGTGAGGGCCAAGGTGGTATAGCTGCAGACCATAGAAGTCCAGCAGCATCAAGAAGAAGGAAGAAAACGGTGGGATCAGCCCCACCATGGCGTACGATGAAAAGTACACCATCTCGCCGGAGTGCTCCTTTTTAAAGGGAAGCTCTCCGCCGGCGCGGACCGAACGGTTGAAGAAGTCCGACGACCACCCCATGAGGGCTCGGACCTTCTTCAGATCGCTCTCCGTCTTCAAACGACTCTCACGCAGACCCAACTCCATCGCAGCACAGCTAGGCAAGAGAAGAGGAGCAAAGCACGAGTTGGGAGTTTGAGCGCAAGAACAGATGGAAAGCGTAAAGAACTCCCGACGGTGCGCTTTCCTTCTTAAGTAAGCCCTCGCAACGCTTGGATGGAAGCTGCAGGGGAGTCAAGGATACTACTCAAGAATTCAACCCAGCCGATGACAAGAGGGCCCGGGACCACCCTGACGATCAAGTCGAGGTTCTTACCCAGGCGAACAGTTGTCATCACGAGGAGGGAAACCCAAAGGCGGCGGACTGACAAGGCGCGCGGAACCGATACGGTTTTTGTATCGGGAACCGGCGACCTTCAATTGCGAGAGATCCGCACGTAAAAGATCTTATCTGCCGCCTGAGGTGCGCCACGCGTCGGGACTTAACCGTAAAGCCCTGCCAAAGGCACCTCCGAAGACCCTTGAAGACCCAGTTCAAGAGTCGCAAGTGTGGACCCACCTCCGGCGGAATGACTTCATCCGGTTGGCCTTCCCCGGAGGTAGGTCCAGGGGGCCACTGTCGGTACCCTAAAAACCATACACCCCCTGAGGTTACAAAGATCTCAAGGGAAGGACATCTACTCAAATTGAAGACCCTCGGGGGCCCACTTGCCAGACGTAACCGGACCCGCTTCTCCAAAATGGTTAGCCCCTAGGTTGCCACGTGTACTGTCAGACCAGAGCTATTATCCCAAGGGTGAAGCTCCGGGCTAGGTACTGAAACGGCACCTCCGGAGGTAACCCCTGACCGAGAGAAGCTCCGGACCTGACACGTGCTAGGCCGCCCTGGAGCTTCCCGCTTCCCACAAGCAAGCTCCGGAGCTGCCACGTGTCCATACATCGAAGCTAGCCGCTTCAAACCCCCGGGAGACATTGTAACGGCTCCGGATCTCCAAAGGACAGCTGCGGACTTCAAGACCCGATTAATTATCATTAATTCCACATTAATGACACTTAATCGGACGATCTTAACACCTGTAACGGCACTGTCGGAGCCGTTATAGGGTTATTAGCAACAATTAATCTCGTGTATCAATACTAGTAACCGCCAGGGCCACATGTCGGGCCAGGCTGACTTGTAACGGTTTGTCCTTATGCTATAAAAGGACAAACCGACGATACACGAGGGGAGAACTCTCGAACACTCTGAAGCTCACAAGTTAATACAACACACGCACACACCCGTGGAGTAGGGTATTACGCTCAGGCGGCCCGAACCACGTAAACTACTGTGTCAATCGTGTCCAATCGCGTTTCACCTTCTTGAGTCTCCGCGCGCCCAAACCGAACCACAAACTCCTTCAACACTTTCGTAGTGTCAGGGGATCTGTCGACTCCTACAGTCGACAGGATCAAAGCCTTCAAACTCTTGGTGCTGTAGATCCTCCGCGGCACTTTCTAGCGCAAATCCGTCTAATCCAAACAATAACATACAAGACAAGAAACACAATCAAAGAGTGCACAAATATTACTCAATATGACATGACATGCATGATTGATGCAAATGCAAGGTAGAACTTGTTACTAGATTGATTTTAATGATCACTAATTAGTTCTAATAGCTTTTAACAAGTTTATACAGGTTTGGATTCGATTAGGTCAAATTTTAGAATTAATTCAACACAATTTAACCAGAAAGATCGGACTAGTCCGCTAGGGACCGGACAAGTCCGCACTCCGCGAGATCAGCAGATTAGAGTTTTGTAGATCAACGTAAATTCAGAGATTAGGGGTTGAATTCACGTAAGGAAAAGAGAATAGGAGTTATACCAGGTGTTTAGAACTCCAATGAACCAAGAAACTTGGAGGTAACACTTGGATCTTGATGATCTAGGGTTGGTGATGAACTTGGAGATGAATTGGTGGTGAAGGACGAAACTTGGTGGAGATCTTGATCCTCTTTCGTTTCCTCCTCTTCTTCTTCTTGTTTGGGATCTTCTCGTCCCTCCTTGATAGTGGCTCCCCACGAACTAGGGTTTGGATGGGTGGAAAAGTGGCAAATAGATGTCAAACCAAGGGGTGGGGTTGTTTATATAGAGGTGGAGGCTAGGGTTAGATGGATTTCAAGTTTTGGGATGAGTAGAGGCCGGTTTAGAGTCCCACATGGGCTCTAAAAGAGTTGGGCACGACGTCCCTAGGCCCACTTAACATGAAACCCAAGAAACAAGTCGTAAAACAAAAGGTCAATCTCGGAGTCACGAAATATCGAACAAGTCCGGAAAGGAGCGGACTAGTCCGAAGTCGTCTAGAGAGAAAATCGAACAAGTCTGGCCTAAAATCGGACAAGTCCGATCTTAGTCAGAAAGGAAAACGGACAAGTCCGCTGGAACACCGGACTAGTCCGGAAAAGTCCAGGGACTTAGCAAATTTCCAAGGATTCATGGAATATCAGACTAGTCCGCACAAAATCGGACAAGTCCGAAAGTTTCCAGGGGCAGAATCGGACTAGTCCGCAGCAAAAACGGACAAGTCCGTTTTTAGTCAGAGAGAAATCAGACTAGTCCTCAGAAAAGCCGGACTAGTCCGCACTTTCCTACATTTTTAAGTGCGGTTTTGCTCCAAATCAATTTTAAACTTGTTCCTCTTGTTATGGGTTAATGTTAAACATGTATATGAGTGCATGAAGGGCATGATGCATGAAAATTAGGGTGTTACATAGGGGCAAAACACAAAGTGTCCCAGCATAGTTTCGGCCCATGAATACAAAGTGACTCAGTGCAGTTTTACCCCATGAATAGCAAGTGGCCCAACACAGTGTTGGGCCAACTCCGATAGCTTCACGTACTATTTGTCCTGGCTGCTTGCCCGCGGCGGTCAATTTTTTTCACGCCGAATAAACAAGGAAAATAAGAAACGAAAAGAATTTTTTATTACAGTACCCTTCGATCCACAACGGCCCCTCTCCCGACTGTACGAAATGCGCTTGGAGAAGCATCTGTTGGCCACCACACTCTTGGAGGAGCATCCGCCGGCTGCCATGCTCTTGGAGGAGCATTCACCGGCCGCCACGCTCTTGGAGGAGCATCCGCCAGCCGCCACGCTCTTGGAAGAGCATCCGCAGGCCATCGTGTGTGGAGGAGCATCTGTAGATCGCCAGACGTGGAGGAGCAACTGCGCTAGGTACAATTGCTCACATAATGTTGTTATAGATCTATCCTCTTATAGATAGGCTGATTGAATTGTACGAGGCGATGAAAGAAAATAAGACACGGATGGGAAAAGACAGGTGTACGAAGGAGTGGCAGGATGTAATGAAGTCGTTTTTAAATTTTCCATTCTAGGGCACTCATGAAGAAAGAACTATGCCTTGTCCTTGCACGAGATGTCGTAATATTTGCCACGAGACACGCAAGGAAGTTCATCTTCACATGCTTCGTAATGGGATCTTTTTGGATTATACTTGTTGGGTACAACATGGAGAAAAAAGAGTTAAGAAAAATATTGTTGAGCAATCAGCAAATAATCAGGAGATAATTTTTTGATGATGCTACTATGGAAAATATGTTCTCCAGTCTACTTAGAGGCGCTGACCATGGTGGTACTTCAGCAGATGTTAATGACCCAGAAAATGCTATAAACCTGCAGGAGCCAACTAGTTGTGCAAAGGCATTCTATGACTTATGAAATGATGCCAAAAAGGAGTTTTATCTAGGTTGTGAGAAGGTGAACCAATTATCCTTCATCGTCAACTTGTACCAGATAAAGTGTTTAACTGGTTTGAGCAAAAAACAGGTGAGTTGATCCTTGAACTATTCTCATATGTGATTCCAGAGGGCCACTACATTCCTAATACACTTGATAAAGTTCAGAAGGTTGTTCGTGACCTCGGGTTGGATTACCAAAAGATCGGTGCATGTGTCAATGGTTGTGTGTTATTCCGAAAGGACTATTCTCTGCTAGATCAATGCCCAAAATGTGGTGAATTAAGATGGCAAAATAGTACTGGTGGGGATGCAAGAGAGGCTTTACCTTGTGGAAAAGCCAAGAAGCTTGTAGCACGCAAGATTCTATGATACTTCCCTCTTACTCCCCATCTTCAAAGATTTTATATGGCAGAATTCACGGCATCGAACATGCGCTGGCACAAAGAAGAATGTATTGATGATGGAATATTACGCCATCCCGCAAATTCAAAAACATGGAAGCATTTTGATATCCTTCACCCAAATTTCTCATCTAATCCTCGCAACATAAGATTTGGGCTAGCATCTGATGGTTTTAATCCTTTTGGAATAATGAATGTTTCTTAAAGTACATGGCCTATGATTCTAATCTCTTATAATCTACCGCCTTGGTTGTGTATGAAGCAGCCTTATTGGTTGATGTCAATAATAATTCTTGGGCCAAAGTCACCACAAAACAACATTGATGTGTATCTGCAGCCTTTGATTCATGAGCTACTGAAATTATGGTCTGATGGTGTTGAAACATACGACAGTTCACAGAAAGAGACATTTCTCATGCGAGCTTTTATATTGTGAACAATAAATGATTTTCTAGCATATGCAATGCTATGTGGATGGAGCACGAAAGGTAAGCTAGCATGTCCATATACTGCCATATAAATAATGACGCCTTGTGGTTGAAACATGGACGAAAGTATTGCTACATGGGTCATCGCCGTTTCCTACCTCAAAATCACAGGTGGCGTCGAAACAAAGCTTCTTTCAACAACAAGATATAGAATAGAGGGGCTCCAACATCATTCTATGGTGACGAAGTACTCCAACAATACGAGAGTTTTGATCAAGTGAGTTTTTAGACAGGCGAATAATAAGAGAAAGCGCACTGAGAAAAATAGGTGCTATAGTTGGAAGAAGAAAAGTATGTTTTTCTAGCTCCCGTATTGGAATACATTGCTAATAAGTCATATCTTCGATGTCATGCACATTGAGAAAAACATTTGTTATAGCATATTAGGGACACTGCTTAATATGTATGGTAAAACAAAAAGATAGTCTACAAGCTCGTCTTGATATGTTATACGTCCACAGCAACATTCAGTGGCTATAAATGAGAAGTATGATTGTCCACTAGCATCATATACTTTGCGTAAAGATGAGAAGACCACCATGTGCAAGTTTTGGGGATGTGAAGATGCCCGATGGTTATGCCTCAAACGTCAAGAGATGTATGGACATAAAAGCACGTAAGGTATCGGGTCTAAAAACTCATGATTGTCATATTATATTTCAGAAGCTCCTTCCTATTGCAATACATGACATATTGCCTGAAAAGGTTGTTTCACCTTTCATTGAGTTTAGCAGATTCTTTTCCGGATCTTGTTCCAAAAAATTGACAGAACCAGATTTGGATAAGATGATCAAACAATTTCCTAAAATAATTTGTAAGCTTGAGATGTTGCTTCCTCCCTGTTTCTTTGATATCATGGTACATCTTCCAACCCATCTTTTCAAAGAAGCTAGCTTGGGTGGACTTGTTTCTTACCTATGGATGTATCCAATTGAGAGGTACCTTGGTACATTGAAGAGGTATGTATGTAACAAAGCTCACCTGGAGCGTTCTATAGCTGAGGGATATATTGCCGAAGAGTGTATGACTTTTTGTAGTCAGTTTTTGGATAACATCAGCACCAAGCTTAATATGCCAGAATGTCATGAAGCTGCTGCTAGGAATGAACCTTCTCTCAAGTCTAATATATTCACAGAAGTTGATAATTCTAAAAAATGGTTTAAATGGGGCCAACTTATTATGGTGGAACTACATAACATCAGACATTAGATTATATATAATGCTGAAGAGGCTGCTCCATGGATCAAGTACGTATAACTCAGATGTTCTATACTATATTGGATCATGCTTATTGTAGATGGCTAATTTAATTTTGTACCCCTTTCAGTGAGCATATTGAAGAACTGAAAATGATTTATTCTCGTGATGTTGAAAAATGCCATAGAGATGAGTTTGTTTATTGGTTTCAAAAACGAGTAAGTACATGCAAGTTTTTACTTTGATTAAATATTGATCAAATATGTGTTCTGAAGTTGGTTAATCAATGAACCCGTTTATAGTAATGTGTACATATTACGACATTACACAAAGAAGGCAATGTAACTGATTATTTGTATGCATTATCTAGAGGAACTGATCGTCGGGCACATTTTTTTTAGTCAATCCTTCATAAATGGCTTCTTCTTTTAAACTGCAGAGGTAGAAAAAGATTTACGGACGCAAAGCAGTGGTGTTGTTGTTTGGGATGGTGATCATGATTGGTTTGGAGTAATCAAGAAAATGATTTATGTTGATTTTGAAACAAAAATCAAGAGGTTCTATAACTTTAATGTGACTGGTTTGATAGGCCTTTTTCTGGTTAGAGCCAAAGCAGAGGCTACAAAACGGATCAATGCAGAATGATAGATGTTGACACTACTCTATCTCAATTTAAGTATGAGTCTTACATTCTAGCCACCTGTGACGCCCGGTTCCGAAAATGAACCAAGCTAACGCATATGTGTGCCCAGGATGTTCATCACACATACACGAGTGCAATCACAAAAGAGTATACAGAAAATTACCACAAGACAAGATTAGTTAACCAAATTTTATTACACAAACCAGATTATCCTCGAATACAAGCTCTAATGAATATTAATGACAAGTTCAACTAATGCAGCGGAAATAAACTAATTAAGCAACTAAGCAAACTAAGCATAAGAAATAGGGTATATATGCGCAGCTCCAATCAACACCACAGGCAAAGCTGACGGTAGACACGGCCTAGAACTCCGCATTATCGCCATTAAACTCCCAATCCTAACCTGCAACTGTTGGGGTGGGGGATTGCAAGAGTGAGTACATGTCTTACTCAGCAAGTGTGAAAAGTATGACATGTGGCTGATTCAAATGACAACAATAATAATGGTAAAGTGCTGAAAAGTACATTAAAATATTCGAATGATAGTTTTAATTAACACTCTGCATAGTTTGTACCTCTTTACCCACGTGTTCGTGATTTCATCACCCTTCGGCGACTAAGAACCTCCCTTATGCCCATGACCCGTCGGTCACATTACACACTTCCGTTGGTGTGTGGCCAAGAGTTCACAAAATAGCCTTTACAAAGGGATTACTAGCCTATTTAGACCCCACTGAGATTTCACCGGTGGCGATGTCTCCCGCAGAGCACATCTTCAACCAAGGGCCCCCTCTTGAGCCATTCGGATCCCAGGGTAGTCCCACCAATCATCAACAAACCCAATCCGACTACCCCTTCCCCGAGCATCCACAATGGTCCAAACAGCACTAGCAAAGCCCTAATTAATCAGCTACGCCGCACCCATATTTGGCCTCGTGGTGGCACTGTAGTCCTGGCTTATTCTCGCATGAACCGGTCCTTAGATCTAAAGCAAGCAAACCACCAATACATCCAACCCATCCACATACCAGGCTTGCTTAGATCATCCATTACAATACCATATTAACCAGTTCATGTTAACCATAATCTCATCCATGCATAATTAAATTGAGTGATATAGTTGTTTCCCATCCCAGTTGATTAAGCGAAGCAAAAAGGTAAAAACCCTTCCCGACTCTCTCTACCATAAATTCCAGGTGACAAGGGTGGTTTAGCAAATCTAGTAAACTTCCTACCATAGGATTTCCCATCAATTTGACACAAGCATGCAGTTTTGCAAACAAAACATTTATTTTAAAACAGGATCAATATGCTTCAAGGACACTTGCCTTGCTCTTGCTGTTGATTAGGGTCAAAGCCTTCAAACTCTTGATGTTGTAGATCCTCCGTGGCACTCTCTAGTGCAAATCCGTCTAATCCACACAATAAACATACAAAACAAGAAACACAATCAAAGAGTGCACAAATATTACTCAATATGACATGACATGCATGATTGATGCAAATGCAAGGTAGAACTTGTTACTAGATTGCTTTTAATGATAACTAACTAGTTCTAATAGCTTCTAACAAGTTTATACAGGTTTGGAGTTGATTAGATCAAATTTTAGAACCAATTCAACACAATGTAACCAGGAAGATCGGACTAGTCCGCTAGGGACCGGACAAGTCCGCACTTGGCGAGATCAGCAAATTAGGGTTTTCTAGATCGACGTGAATTTGGAGGTTAGGGGTTGAATTCTTGTAAGGAAAAGAGAATAGAAGGTATACCAGGTGTTTAGAACTCCAATGAACCAAGAAACTTGGAGGTAACACTTGGATCTTGATGATCTAGAGTTGGTGATGAACTTGGGGATGAATTGGTGGTGAAGGACGAAACTTGGTGGAGATCTTGATCCTCCTTCGTTTCCTCCTCTTCTTCCTCTTGCTTGGGATCTTCTCCTCCCTCCTTGATGGTGGCTCCCCACGAACTAGGGTTTGGGTGGGTGGAAAAGTGGCAAATAGATGTCAAACCAAGGGGTGGGGCTGTTTATATAGAGGTGGAGGCTAGGGTTAGATGGATCTCGAGTTTTGGGATGAGTAGAGGCCGGTTTAGAGTCCCACATGGGCTCTAAAAGAGTTGGGCACGACGTCCCTAGGCCCACTTGACGTGAAACCCAAGAAACAAGTCGTAAAACAAAAGGTCAATCTCGGAGTCACGAAATATCGGACAAGTTCGGACAGGACCGGCCTAGTCCGAAGTCGTCCAGAGAGAAAATCGGACAAGTCTGGCCAAAAATCGGACAAGTCCGATCTTAGTCAGAAAGGAAAACGGACAAGTCCGCTGGAACACCGGACTAGTCCGGAAAAGTCCAGGGACTTAGCAAATTTTCAAGGATTCATGGAATACCGGACTAGTCCACACAAAATCGGACAAGTCCGAAGTTGTCCAGAGGCAAATATCGGACTAATCCGCAGCAAAAACGGACAAGTCCATTTTTAGACAGAGAGAAATCGGACTAGTACTCAGTAAAACCGGACTAGTCCGCACTTTCCTACATTTTTAAGTGCGGTTTTGCTCCAAATAAATTTTAACTTGTTCCTCTTGTTATGGGTTAATGTTAAACATGTATATGAGTGCATGTAGGGCATGATGCATGGAAATGAGGGTGTTACAAACCTACCCCCCTTAAAATGAATCTCGCCCTCGAGATTCGACGCGGAAGGGAAGAGATAGGGAAATTCCTTCTTGAGATCATCCTCTAGCTCCCAAGTTGCTTCTTTTCCTGTGTGGTGCTTCCATTGAACCTTACACCATCTAATAACCTTGTTCCTTGTGACCCTCTCCTTAGTTTCCAAGATTTTGACCGGTTGTTCGGCATAAGTCAAATCTTCCTCTAGTTCCAATTCTTCCATTGGCACTTGATCTTCCGGTACCCTGAGACACTTCTTGAGTTGGGAAACATGAAACACATCATGTACGTCTGAAAGATGGGCTGGCATCTCCAACTTATAGGCTACTTCTCCTCTTTTGTCCAAAATCTTGAATGGTCCAATATAACGAGGTGCGAGCTTACCCCTTATGTTAAACCTCTTATGACCTCTCATTGGTGACACCTTGAGGTAAACAAAATCTCCTATTCAAAGGCTAATTTCCTTCTCCTATTATCCGCATAGCCTTTTTGCCTTGATTGGGCAGCCCTCAAGTTTTCACGAATTACTTTGACTTGCTTTTCGGCTTCTTGCAACACGTTCGGACCAAATACTTGAGTTTCTCCTGCCTCATTCCAGAATAAAGGTGTCCTACACTTTCTCCCATAAAGCGCTTCATATGGTGACATTTTCAAGCTTGCTTGGTAACTATTGTTGTATGAAAATTCCGCGTATGGCAAGCTTTTGTCCCAACTTTTCCCATGCTTTAAAGCACAAGCTCTTAACATGTCCTCCAAAATCTGATTGGTCCTCTCGGTTTGTCCATCCGTTTGAGGATGATATGCTGAACTAAAATTCAACCTCGTTACCAAAGCTTCATGCAATTTTTGCCAAAATCTGGAGGTAAATTGAGAACCTCTATCTGAGACTATCTTCTTAGGGACTCCATGTCGACACACAATATGCTCCATGTATATTTTGGCCAATCGTGCAGCTGTATACTTGGTCTTCACAGGGACAAAATGAGCTGACTTGGTTAAGCGATCCACAATTACCCAAATTGAGTCATACCCGGACTGAGTACGGGGTAACCCAACTATGAAGTCCATTCCAATTTCTTCCCACTTCCATTCTGGAATCTTCAATGGTTGCAATAATCCGGCTGGCCTTTGATGTTCCGCCTTGACTTGTTGGCACACATCATATAATGCTACATATTCAGCTATGTCCTTCTTCATGCTATTCCACCAATAGCAAGTCTTCAAGTCTTTGTACATCTTCGTACAACTAGGGTGAATCGAGTAAGGCGAGTCATGTGCCTCCATCAATATTGTCTCCCGAATATGCTTTACATTAGGCACAACGATCCTCTTTCCAAGCCATAAGGTACCATGTTCGTCTTCATCAAATCTGAATTCTCTCCCTTCTTTGATTCTTTCCTTGATTTCCTTGATCTCCTCATCCGTGGTTTGTGCTTCTCGAATTTCTTGCTCCAAGGTTGGGTTTAACTCCATCATCTCCATCTCGTTTACAAACCCAAGGTTCAACCGTTCAAACTCCTTGCATAACTCGGACGGTAACTCTCGAACTGTAAGTTGATGCCTTACTCCCTTTCTACTCAAAGCATCGGCCACTACATTGGCTTTTCCCGGATGATAGTTGATCCCCAAATCATAATCTTTGATGAGCTCCAACCATCTTCGTTGCCTCAAGTTCAGATTCGTTTGTGTGAAAATATACTTCAAACTCTTATGATCCGTATAAATTTCACACCTATGTCCGAGAATATAGTGTCTCCAAATCTTCAATGCGTGTACCATGGCTGCTAGTTCAAGATCATGCGTGGGGTAATTCTGCTCATGTTTCTTCAATTGTCTCGACGCATAGGCGACCACTTGACCTTCTTGCATCAATACACATCCAAGCCCTTGCTTTGATGCATCGCAATAAATGTCAAAACTCTTGCTTACATCCGGCAATACCAAAACTGGGGCTGTTGTCAACCGCTTCTTCAACTCCTCAAAACTCTCTTGACAAGCTTGAGTCCATTGGAATGCCTTTCCCTTCATTAGCAACTCCGTCATAGGCTTGGCTATCTTGGAAAAATCCTTGATGAATCTACGGTAATATCCAGCCATCCCAAGAAAACTCCTTATTTCCTTGACGTTTTGCGGTGGTTCCCACTTCAACACGTCTCTCACTTTTCCGGTGTCAACCGATACTCCTCCTCCTGAGATTATATGACCCAAAAATGGCACCTCTTTCAACCAAAACTGGCACTTGTTGAACTTGGCATACAATTGATGCTCCCTCAATTTTTGCAGCGTAAGCCTCAAGTGTTCCTCATGTTCCTTCTCATCCTTCAAGTAGATCATAATATCATCAATAAACACCACAACGAACTTGTCCAAGTACTCCATGAAGACTTTATTCATGAGGTACATAAAGTAGGCAGGTGCATTTGTCAATCCAAAAGACATCACGGTGTACTCATAAGATCCATACCGTGTCCTAAAAGCTGTCTTGGGTATGTCCGATGGTCTAATCTTCATTTGAAAGTATCCCGACCTCAAGTCAATCTTAGAGAAGACACAAGCACCCTTCATCTGATCAAACAAGTCTTCTATGCGTGGCAAGGTGTACTTGTTCTTGATTGTTACCTCGTTGAGAGCTCGGTAATCCACACACATCCTTTGTGTTCCATCCTTCTTGTCCACAAATAGAACAGGCGCTCCCCAAGGTGAAGAGCTAGGGCGAATAAAACCTTTCTCTAGTTGTTCTTGAATCTGCTTCTTGAGCTATGCTAATTCCTTACGAGGCATCCTATACGGCCTCTTAGCTATAGGTGCAGTTCCAGGTATTAAATCAATAACAAACTCAATGTCTCGATCGGGTGGCATACCTGGCAACTCATCCGGAAACACATCCAAAAATTCACATACAACCGGAATCTCCTCAATTGCGGCACCGCCCATATGATTCAATTCCAATTGCTTCGGTGCGGTTTGAGATGCTTCAAATTCTACGGTGATTCCTTCCTCATTGGTCAACTTCACCGTCTTTGTGGCACATTCAATAACTCCATTGTGCTTCCTCAACTAGTCCATACCAAGTATAATATCCAACCCTTGAGAATCTAAAACAATGAGGTTGGCGGAGAAGTCTACCCCCCTTATTCTAAGGCTTACTTTTGGACATACTATATTTGTCCTCATCTCTCCTCCAGGAGACTTAACCAATAGAGTAAACTTCATATGAGAGATAGGCAAACTATACTTGGCAACATACTTCGATGCAATGAATGAATGTGATGCTCCAGAATCAAATAACATAGTCGCAGGGTTGGAGTTGGCGAGAAACATACCAATGACCACGTCATCCGCTTGTTGAGCATCCTCCGTAGAGACATGGTTCACGTTGCCACGAGCAAAGTTCTGCTGTCCACGACTTCCTTGTGGCTGTCCTCCATTAGGTCTTGGGTTTTGCCTCGATGCATTGCTTCCTTGACCAAGGCCCGACTTAGGACATTGATTCGCAAAGTGTCCAGCTTCTCCACAAGTATGGCACCTCTTAACTCCACCAGAATTATTGGGACGAGCTTGGTTTTGAGCATTTGCAGCAGGAAAATTAGCACGAGGCTCATAAGGCATTGGAGGCTTAGGTGCTTGCATAACAGGGCGCTGCTGCACAAACTGAGTTGGGCGTGGTGCATAACCAGGGCGCTGAGTAGGAATAGAGGAGCTGTAATGAGGCGCATTGGGCGGCGCAAAGCGAGGGCGCACATTACTTCCTTGTTGCTGTCCTTGATATGGCGCCTTCCTCTTGATTTCTTGCTCCATCTCGCGGATCTTGTTCTCAACCACAATTGCTTTGTCCACAAGCTTCTGAAAATTGACATAATCACAGTTGAGCAATTGCACTTGGATCGTATTGTTCAATCCCCTCATGAACAAGTATTGCTTCCGGCTGTCCCGGCTAACATCCTCAGGCACATACCTTGAGAGTTGAGTGAATTTATTGAGATATTCACTCACGCTTGATTTTCCTTGTCTCAAGTTCTCAAATTCTTGCCTCTTCAAGATCATAACACCTTCCGGCACATAATGAGAACGGAAACTCTCCTTGAATTCCGCCCAGGTAATTCTCTCTTGGTTCTCATGAGCATTGCAATAAGAATCCCACCAATCTGCAGCTGCTCCAACGAGTTGATGAGAAGCAAATAGCACCTTCTCCCGGTCACTGCATTGGACAATGGCTAGCTTCTTCTCCACGGACTTGAGCCAATCATCCGCATCCATAGGGTCTGCGGCTTGAGCAAAGGTTGGCGGCCTAGTCCTCATAAACTCTCCCAATCGGTTATGAGGAGGTGGGGGTGGCGGTGGAGGCATGTGGGGCTGATTGTTGATATTGCCAGCCTGCAGCTGTCCCATAGTCTGTATCATGGTCTGCATGAGCTGGTTTTGCATGGCCAATAGCTGCTCGATGTTGATAGCTCCCTGAGTAGATCCTTGCCCATTGTTGTTCTGAGGCACTCCATTGTTCTCCTCCTCATCATTGCCATCCCTCTGGTTGCGAGTCCTCACCATCTGAAGAAAAGCAATAGGTAAGAATTAGAAAACGTCCCCAACTATATGCATCAAGGGATATGAAACTAAACAACTAGCTACACTAGACTAGGTGGACATGGCAATGCTAGGGCATCCCAAAATCCTCTATTAAGCACACAAGCAAGCAATTTATATATAAAAAATAGCACTCCAAGCAAAAACACATTGATTCCTGAGTGCTCCTATGTGCTCTAAAGTGTCCATTCTATCTAGGCTGCGTTCTACGGTCAACCTGTGGCTCTGATACCAATCTGTGACGCCCGGTTCCGAAAATGAACCAAGCTAACGCATATGTGTGCCCAGGATGTTCATCACACATACACGAGTGCAATCACAAAAGAGTATACAGAAAATTACCACAAGACAAGATTAGTTAACCAAATTTTATTACACAAACCAGATTATCCTCGAATACAAGCTCTAAGGAATATTAATGACAAGTTCAACTAATGCAGCGGAAATAAACTAATTAAGCAACTAAGCAAACTAAGCATAAGCAATAGGGTATATATGCGCAGCTCCAATCAACACCACGGGCAAAGCCGACGGTAGACACGGCCTAGAACTCCGCATTATCGCCATTAAACTCCCAATCCTGACCTGCAACTGTTGGGGTGGGGGATTGCAAGAGTGAGTACATGTCGTACTCAGCAAGTGTGGAAAGTATGACATGTGGCTGATTCAAATGACAACAATAATAATGGTAAAGTGCTGAAAAGTACATTAAAACATTCGAAAAGCAATATAGTATAAGTATGTGAAGTAATCCCAACATAATCACGAGTAATACCATAATACCAAACTGAATTCATTACCATCATCAATAAGTCCGGATTTCACCATTGCCAATAACCATACTCAATACCAGAAATTAATCCATAACCATCCATAACCATTACCAAACCATAACCATCCCAAATTCCAATTTTCCCTCTAATCATGGAAGTTGTCCAGGTGCTCATAACCGGGAGCACGGCTATCATGATAGTTTTAATTAACACTCTGTAGAGTTTGTACCTCTTTACCCACGTGTTCGTGATTTCATCACCCTTCGGCGACTAAGAACCTCCCTTATGCCCATGACCCGTCGGTCACATTACACACTTCCGTTGGTGTGTGGCCAAGAGTTCACAAAATAGCCTTTACAAAGGGATTACTAGCCTATTTAGACCCCACTGAGGTTTCACCGGTGGCGATGTCTCCCGCAGAGCACATCTTCAACCAAGGGCCCCCTCTTGAGCCATTCGGATCCCAGGGTAGTCCCACCAATCATCAACAAACCCAATCCGACTACCCCTTCCCCGAGCATCCACAATGGTCCAAACAGCACTAGCAAAGCCCTAATTAATCAGCTACACCGCACCCATACTTGGCCTCGTGGTGGCACTGTAGTCCTGGCTTATTCTCGCATGAACCGGTCCTTAGATCTAAAGCAAGCAAACCACCAATACATCCAACCCATCCACATACCAGGCTTGCTTAGATCATCCATTACAATACCATATTAACCAGTTCATGTTAACCATAATCTCATCCATGCATAATTAAATTGAGTGATATAGTTGTTTCCCATCCCAGTTGATTAAGCGAAGCAAAAAGGTAAAAACCCTTCCCGACTCTCTCTACCATAAATTCCAGGTGACAAGGGTGGTTTAGCAAATCTAGTAAACTTCCTACCATAGGATTTCCCATCAATTTGACACAAGCATGCAGTTTTGCAAACAAAACATTTATTTTAAAACAGGATCAATATGCTTCAAGGACACTTGCCTTGCTCTTGCTGTTGATTAGGGTCAAAGCCTTCAAACTCTTGATGTTGTAGATCCTCCGTGGCACTCTCTAGTGCAAATCCGTCTAATCCACACAATAAACATACAAAACAAGAAACACAATCAAAGAGTGCACAAATATTACTCAATATGACATGACATGCATGATTGATGCAAATGCAAGGTAGAACTTGTTACTAGATTGCTTTTAATGATAACTAACTAGTTCTAATAGCTTCTAACAAGTTTATACAGGTTTGAGTTGATTAGATCAAATTTTAGAACCAATTCAACACAATGTAACCAGGAAGATCGGACTAGTCCGCTAGGGACTGGACAAGTCCGCACTTGGCGAGATCAGCAGATTAGGGTTTTCTAGATCGACGTGAATTTGGAGGTTAGGGGTTGAATTCTTGTAAGGAAAAGAGAATAGAAGGTATACCAGGTGTTTAGAACTCCAATGAACCAAGAAACTTGGAGGTAACACTTGGATCTTGATGATCTAGGGTTGGTGATGAACTTGGGGATGAATTGGTGGTGAAGGACGAAACTTGGTGGAGATCTTGATCCTCCTTTGTTTCCTCCTCTTCTTCCTCTTGCTTGGGATCTTCTCCTCCCTCCTTGATGGTGGCTCCCCACGAACTAGGGTTTGAGTGGGTGGAAAAGTGGCAAATAGATGTCAAACCAAGGGGTGGGGCTGTTTATATAGAGGTGGAGGCTAGGGTTAGATGGATCTCGAGTTTTGGGATGAGTAGAGGCCGTTTAGAGTCCCACATGGGCTCTAAAAGAGTTGGGCACGACGTCCCTAGGCCCACTTGACGTGAAACCCAAGAAACAATTCGTAAAACAAAAGGTCAATCTCGGAGTCACGAAATATCGGACAAGTCCGGACAGGACCGACCTAGTCTGAAGTCGTCCAGAGAGAAAATCGGACTAGTCTGGCCAAAAATCGGACAAGTCCGATCTTAGTCAGAAAGGAAAACGGACAAGTCCGCTAGAACACCGGACTAGTCCGGAAAAGTCCAGGGACTTAGCAAATTTTCAAGGATTCATGGAATACCGGACTAGTCCGCACAAAATCGGACAAGTCTGAAGTTGTCCAGAGGCAAATATCGGACTAATCCGCAGCAAAAACGGACAAGTCCGTTTTTAGACAGAGAGAAATCGGACTAGTACTCAGCAAAACCGGACTAGTCCGCACTTTCCTACATTTTTAAGTGCGGTTTTGCTCCAAATAAATTTTAACTTGTTCCTCTTGTTATGGGTTAATGTTAAACATGTATATGAGTGCATGTAGGGCATGATGCATGGAAATGAGGGTGTTACACCACCCAAGTAGAAATGTTTTTTACGTTCAAAGTGTGAAGCAACCTAAATGGGCTACAGTTGTTAAAACGAAGCCACATAACCTTTTTGCCATGCCCCTTAGAGACAGTGAAAATAATGTCACTGAGACGATGGAGGTTGAAACATTTGATAATCGACTTACTGATATCAATACGCCACACATAAATGAGGATACGATCGCATGGGCTAGGAATGACATTGAGGGAGCAACTGGTGATGCTTCCACTCTTCAAATGAGAACATGTGATCAATTTGAGGCAGATGGAGTTCCACCAGAAAATGAAGATGACGACGAAAACTATAATGCATATATCAATGATGGTCATGTAGCTCCATTGGTGGGGGGGGGGGGGGGGACAACAGCGAAGATGATGATTTTTTTATATAAGTATTTTGTGAGCAAGATGTGAACTATTTTATTTTTTTTTTTTGAAAAGATAGAAGCCGCTCTTCTATTTTAGCAGCAAGCTTAGAAGCAAGCCTAAATCCAACCTCTTTAGAAGATACCCATAATTTGAAATAACGCTCCTGCAGAAATTCCTAATGCAATGAACTAGTGATTTCTGGCAACAGATTCTAATGCAACGAGTGTCTTCCATACAATAGAACCTAAGGCCACGAACTAGTGCAATCGTGGCAATAGATCCTAATGCAATGATTGTGTTTCATGGCGACAGATAACAGTTGCACACACAAAAATATTCATCACACGGATGAACACGGATAACACATTCATTCATTAACAAATATATTACAAAACACAAGAAAAAAGTACAAGACACAAGAAAATAAAAACAACATCAACTAAAAAACAACAAAATAAAACCTAAATCCTACTCCTCCTCCCCCTCCTCCTCCTCAGGCTGCACCATCGATTGCTCCGATTGCTCCAACTGCTGTGCTGGTTGTTCCGGCTGGTTCGGATCCGGCAGTGCAACCTCGCAACTGAGGTTCCTCGGCATCACCGCTGCCAGGATACGTCGACCCTCAGCCATCATCTCGAGTAGCCTCTAGAACCGGTCGAACAGTCTGTCGAACAACATCTCGAGCAGCTAGTTGTTGAGCCTCTCAGCGGAGCGACAATACTGTTTCTTGCAGGGTGGCTCCCTCGGCAGGCTTGGTGGCGAAACGTTGGCCATGGTGGGTTGTCTGCGCAAAGAAGACAAACGAAGAGTAGAGGAGAGACTGATGGTGCCTTATGTTAAGGTCTGTGCATAGAAGCAAAATGGAGACGCTCTAGGAGCGAAGTGTGTTTCTTATATGAAAAGCACGTCTTCCCCACGTCTCATTTAGCTTCGTGATTTTCTCCATCTTGCTTTGGTTCACTATTGATATCACACATCACTGAACTTAGAGCACATTCACTTGATAACTAAATCATTCACTTGTCCAAAAAATAATCAAATCCTTCCTTATGATTCCTGAGGAACACGATGAACACACCATACATTCATTCGTTCAGACAGTGGACAACGTTTTGTAATATATCTTAAGGCCACGAACTAGTACAATCGTGGCAATAGATCCTAATGGAACGATTGTGTTCCGTGGCAATAGATCCCGTCGGTACCCTGTGTACCGGATACTCCTTAGAACTGCAAAGAGTGCAAAAGAACTCCACCTATCTGAGTTGAAGATCTCTGGAGGCCCCACGTGTTACTCGTAACCGGTCCTGCCTCCCTCATGTGGTTAGTCCAAGAGCTGCCATGTGTATCACAAAATCGGAGCTACAATCCCTACATGAGAATGCTTCGAACTGGATACCTGTGTGGCACCCCCGGACCTAACCCCCGACAGAGGGAAGCTCCAGTACTGACACGTGTACCACGGCACCGGATCTACTCATCCAAGATGGTAAGCTCCAAAGCTGCCACGCGTCCAACCGCTGAACCTTCAACCTCAACAGGCAAATTGGTGGACCTCCAACAGCTCGGAGCTTCAAGGGACATAAAAGGCTTCAAGACCTGATTATGTGTCATTAATGCTATCTTAATGACACACAATTAGAGGACCCTTAATACTAGTAACGCCACTATTAAGGCGCGTTACCACGCTATTAAGGGGAATTAAGCACATTAAATTATGTATTAGGGAACAGTAACCGCCAGGGTTACATGTCGGGCCAGGCTAACGATGTAACGGTTAGCCCTTGTACTATAAAAGGACTGGTCGAGCGATACACAGGGGGACTTTTTGGCCTCTCTCTGGCTCATGCTCTCATACACTCAATACAGAAGCAACAACACACCTGTGGAGTAGGGTATTGCGCTCAGGCAACCCGAACCACGTAAAATCCTCGTGTCAAGTCACCATCTTGTTCTGAATCTCCACGCGCCCTAAATGAACTAAGAAACTCCGCGGTCTGCTAACAGCAGTACCGGGAGAATTGCTGGAACCAGACTCCGACATTTGGCGCGCCAGGTAGGGGGCGCCTAAGATTCAAAGATGGTGAATTCTGCTGCTGGATCGTCCAATGGTAACCACGCTGAGCAACCTGCTGGAGGCAATCCCTCCAACATGCAGCAACCAGCAGGTGCTGTAGCCCCAGCAGGAGTCATACCACCGCCGCCACCGTCCGCTCCGATGAATCAACCTAGACATCGAGATGGGGTGTCTGCATCAATCACTTCATCGGCGAACAACAACCCCGAACACGTGCTTATTGCTACGCGTGCTCTTATCCAACATCCACCGCCTCCAGGAGCACCCCAAGGTGCGATGGAGCAGTGGAGAGCTGATGTGGATCATTTGGTTGCAGCAGCAGCCGATGGCATCAGCAATCAAGGTCCTCCCCCCTTGGGGCGGGTCCCATCGCAACGTTGGACCTTGTCGGGTAGACTCGGTCTGCAAGCTTCGCAGCACATCAGACGTGTTGCGTCTCAACAGGTGACGTCGCTGCCTTCCAGGGCGCGACGTACTCACAGGGTAACAAGGCTTTCGACTCACGACCTCCGGGCAGAGCTCGATCGTCGTTACCGGCAACAGGACGGTCGCATCCACATTGAGCGTGCTCGTGAGAGGTGAGAGGCTCGGGACAGCCCTATTCCTGACAGAGTAGGAGGAGGTTGTTCTGCCTTGGCCATGCACCTACGCATGGTTAGATGGATGCAGAAGTTCCGACCTAACTTGCTAGAGAAATTTGACGGGACTGTTGACCCCGCCGAATTTCTTCAAATCTACTCCACCACTATCCTTGCGGCTAGGGGCAATGAGGTCGTGATGGCCAATTGCTTTCCTGTGGCTTTGACTGGGACCGCCAGGTCTTGGTTCATGAGCCTACCGCCTGACTCCATCAGTAGTTGGGCAGAGTTGTGCCAACAGTTCACCGCCAATTTCGGGAGTTCATACACCCGACCAGGCACAAAACTGGATCTTTTTGCTGTCAAGCAAAAAGGGGGAGAGTCCTTGCGATCTTTCATCCAGAGGTTCTCCCAGGTACGAAATACCATTCCTCTATCTCAAGTGCTTCTGTTATTGTAGCATTCAGACAGGGCGTTCGAGACAAGAAAATGCTGGAGAAGCTGGCGACCAAGGAAGTCACCAGCGTCACGGAACTCTTCAGCTTGGCAGACAAGTGTGCCAAGGTTGCGGAGGTCGTGAAATGCACTCCCAACCACCTCCGGAGGTCAACAAAAAATCCTCCAAGGGTAAAGCCAGTACCTCCGGGAGTGGCAAGAAGAAGAAAAAGTCCAACGGCAAGAAGAAGCAATAGGCCGACACACCTACTGCCGCTGCTGCCGCAGCTCCGGGTGGTCGGAGGCCACGCCCCGAGAAATGACCTCGGCCGTCGTCTGAAGATGATGGTAGCTCAAAGATGTGGTGTCCCATACACAAGACGTACAGCCACAATCTGGAAGACTGCCGAGAGGTCCCGAACCTTGTCGAGCGCTACAACAAGCGCCGGGAAGAAGCTCCTTTTCGTCAAAGGGAAGGAAAACAAAAAGTCAACAAAGCTCCGGCTGAAGAGGAGTTAGGCTTTCAGGACCCCAAAAAGGTCTTGAAGGCTATTTACACCTCCGTTGACGATGACTCTGACGTCTCTGACAATGAGCATCGAAAGACCATGAACACCATCTTTTGTGGTTTGTGGGACATCACTTCCCGCCGTGTCCTCAAGACAATGCGGCGAGACATGGCCTCTGTAGCTCCCTCCGCCACGGCAGAGCCTCATCGGGAGTCGATGGATACTGCCATCACCTTTGATGCTTCAGACTGCCCTCAGAACATGATCAGAGCTGGTCAACTTCCGTTGATGGTATCTCTGACCATCAATAACATCCAGCTCCACCACGTAATGGTGGACGGAGGTCCGGGGCTGAACCTCATAAGCTTCAAAGCCTTCGTCAAGCTTCAGCTCCGACCTTCGGACCTTCGTCCCTCCCGACCTTTCTCAGGAGTAGGCCCGGGGGCCATAACCCCACTCGGTGCCATTACTCTCCCGGTGACCTTCGGAACTCGAGAGAATTATAGGACTGAGAAGTTGGTCTTCGACGTGGCACATATCAACTTGCCATTCAACGCCATCTTGGGTAGGCGAGCTTTATACAAATTCATGGCTGCTGCTCATTATGGCTACTTGGTTTTGAAGATGCCAACACCCTCAGGCGTTCTCCGGATCCGCGGAGATTGCACTGTCGGAGTTACGGCTCTAGAAGAACTCCACGCAGTTGCTACAGCGCAAGAGGAAGAATCCGGACAGGATCAAGCTTCGAAGCCCTGGAGCATTCGTTATCGAGGCTCAACTTCCGCACCTCGTGTGCAACCAAGCAGCAACATTGACATTCCCATCAAAGTCATCAAAATTGGTTCTGACACTGCTCAGACCACTCGTATATTTGGAGGTCTGAACGACAAATAGGAACTCGCGCTCATCACTTTCCTTCGGGCTAACGTCAACGAGTTTGCCTGGCATCTGTCACAAATGCTTGGGATCCCTAGGGAGGTGATTGAGCACAACTTGAAGATTTATCCTGACGCTCGAACTATACATCAGAAGCCTCGAAAGCAATCAGTAGAGCGACAAGACTTCATACGTCAAGAAGTGAAGAAGTTGCTCGAAGCTGGATTCATCCGGGAAGTCTTCCACCCAAAATGGCTGGCAAATCCAGTCGTTGTACCCAAGGCAGGCGGGAAGCTTTAGATGTGTATCGACCACACAACACTGAATAAGGCATGTCCAAAGGATCCATTTCCACTACCTAGAATAGATCAGATATTGGATTCCAACTCTGGGTGTAATTACTGTGTTTCCTAGACGCATATTCTGGGTATCATCAAATCAGAATGTCTAGGGAAGATGAAGAGCATACTGCATTCATCACAGTAGATGGATTATATTGTTACATTGCCATGCCATTCAGTCTCAAAAATGCTGCTTCAACATTTGTGCGAGCTATGTACAAAACTTTTGGAGAGCTCATCAGAGATGTAGTGGAAGTGTACGTCGATGACATCGTCGTCAAGATCAAGAACAAGGGGTCATTTCTTGACACCTTGTAAGCTGTCTTCGACAAGTTGCGAATCACACGCACAAAGTTGAACCCAGACAAGTGTGTCTTTGGGGTTAGCTCCGGAAAGCTTCTTGGATTCTTGGTGAACCACCGATGAATAGAGGCGAATCCGGCGAAGATTAAAACTATTGAAGACATGCGGCCACCAGCTCGCATCAAGGATGTCCAGAAGCTATTGGGTGTCTAGCTGCCCTTAGCCGGTTCATCTCAAGACTGGCAGAACGGGCGCTACCCTTCTTCAAACTATTGAGGAAGTCTGGACCATTCCAATGGTTTGAAGAAGCAAAAAAAACATTCCAAGAGCTAAAGCAGCTCCTCACCACTCTACCAACTTTGGTAGCTCTAAACTCAAGTGAGCCACTTCTGCTTTACATTTCAGCAACTGACAAAGTTGTCAGCATGGTCCTGGTTGCGGAAAGACCAGAACCATCACCAGTTCAGGAATCCAGACCCTCCCGGGAAGGTTCAGAATTACCTGAAGGCGAGTTTAGGTCCCAGCCCCCAGACCCGGATCCTCAAAGTGAAAAGTCAAAGGATCAATCTCCTTCAAATGAAGGAGTTACTGTTGCCGAACAAGAAGATCTGGATCCTTCCGGGAGGGTCCGGGTCACTTCAGAATAAGCTCCAGGTTCTTCTAGCAAGAACCGGGAGGTCCCCAAAAAAGGTCCGGACCCCTGTGAGAGGGTGCAGGTTGATGAGGAGGAAGCTCTGGTCCCCTCCGGGAAGCTCCACACAGTCCAACACCCAGTATACTTCATCAGTGAAGTACTCCATGACACCAAGACTCGATACCTAGAGGTGCATAAGCAGCTTTACGCAGTTCTTATCACCTCTAGGAAGCTTCGCCACTACTTCCAAGCTCACAAGATTTCAGTGGTAACCTCTTATCCACTGCGTGCAATCTTGCATAACTCCAACTCTACTGGGAACATTGCAAAGTGGGCAGTGAAATTGGCCGAGTTTGATCTCAAATTCGTCCCAAGACAAGCGATCAAGAGTCAAGCATTGGCAGACTTTGTGGCGGAATGGACCCCCTCTCCATCAAATCCTGGGGGCCCCAGTGAGCAGAAACCGGACCTAAGGTTTCGGTCTTCACTAAGCCTCATTGGACTCTCTACTTCAACAGCTCAGTGCAGAAGCAGGGGGCCAGAGGTGGAATCCTTCTCCTTGCTCCGACCGGGGAGAAGGTCAAATACATGGTTCACCTTGACTTCAAGGCGACCAACAACATGGCGGAGTATGAAGCACTAATCTATGGGATCGAGGTGGCACTATCATATGGTGTCAAGCAGCTGTTGGTAAATGGTGATTCGCAGCTCATTATAAAACAAGTCAAAGGTGAATGCTGATGCAACAACCCCCAACTAGCTGCATATCTTCTTGAAGTCCAGAAGCTTCAGAAGCATTTTGAAGTCCTGGATCTTTGCCATGTCCAGCGTCTCAACAACGCTGGAGCTGACAAACTCTCGACGAAAGCTTCAACCGGAGCTCCGGCTCCCGACGGAACCTTCGTCCGGAGATTGTCAAGACCAACAGCTCAGCCTGCCGAACTGAGTGAAGGGGGCGAGACCAGCACCTCGAAGCTGGCGGTCCTGATGGCCCTGTTACCATGGCGTCCATCAAGGGTCGCAGGTGCTGCAGCAAGCTCCGAGCAACCCAGCACGCAAGACTCAAAAGCTCAAGTTAGCTTCGATGCATGGATCTCGGAGATCCGGAGCTACTTGAAAGACAACATACTTCCTGAAGACAATGTATCTGCTGACCAGATAGTTAGATTGGCTAAAAGATACACACTGGTAGAAGGGGATCTCTACCGGCGTGGTGCCAACGGCGTCCTAATGCAGTGCATTACAAGAGAAGAAGGTCGCGAGCTCCTCGCGGAAATCCATGGAGGCGAGTGTGGGAACCACGCATCTTCTCGAACTTTGGTTGATAAAGCCTTCCAACATGGTTTTTACTGGCCTACAACACACCAGGATGCAACCGAGCTAGCAAAGAAATGTGAAGCATGCCAGTTTCATGCGAAGTAAATTCACACACCAGCTCAACCTCTACAAATGATACCTCCGACATGGCCATTTGCTGTGTGGGGTATGGATATTTTGGGACCTTTCCCAAAAGCCGTCGGAGGTTACAAGTACCTGTATGTAGCCATTGACAAGTTCACCAAGTGGCCGGAAGCAACTCCAGTTGTGACAATAAACAAGCAATCAGCTATCAAGTTCTTGCAGTCCATAGTATGCATATTTGGAGTCCCAAACAATATCATAACTAACAACAGGACCCAACTCAAAAGTTCTGCATTCCAAGGATATTGCGAAGACCTCGGCATTCAAGTTAGCTACGCTTCCGTGGCTCACCCTGCAAGCAATGGCCAAGCTGAGAGAGCAAATGCAAAAATCCTAAAGGGACTCAAGACGCGCACATATGAGCGCTTGACAAAACATGGATCCAACTAGATCGAGGAGCTTCCACCCACCTTGTGGGCAAACAGGACAACTCCAAACCGGTCAACTAGAG
This sequence comes from Tuctoria greenei, assembly GCA_036927565.1. Lineage (NCBI taxonomy): Eukaryota > Viridiplantae > Streptophyta > Magnoliopsida > Poales > Poaceae > Tuctoria > Tuctoria greenei. Next base: position 65,735,095 of record JAYESD010000006.1, read on the forward strand.
AGACACCCTTCTTCCTGGTGTATGGAGCTGAAGCAGTCCTTCCTCCGGAAATCACCTTGGGGTCGCTCAGGGTCCGGACCTTCGACGCAACCACTTAGGACCGGCTCTGGCGTGAAGACCTTGACCTCATTGAAGAGGGAAGGTGCCAAGCGGCTATTCGAAATGCACGATACCGCCAAGCGCTCCGACGTTATCACCAAAGGCATGTGCATAGCCGACAGCTCGAGGAAGGCGATCTGGTACTACGGAGAATACAAACTCGACAAGGGTTAAACAAACATTCCCCAGCTGGGAAGGACCCTTTCGAGTGATCAAAGTATCCCGTCCTGAATGCGTTCGCCTGGCAACCGAGGATGGGACACCGCTCCCTAATCCTTGGAACATTGAGCACCTCTGTAATTTTTACGCTTAATATCACGGAGGTGAGTCTGTAATTACATATGATATATGTTATAGCGTCATTGTACAGAGACGGGTAGCTCCTCCGGGAGGACAACCGGACCTTTCCAGGAAGGTCCGCAAAGTTCAAGCAACACTTGACACGGTCTCAAAACTGAATGTGTGGCTAGCTACCGTGGGTCGAATAAGAAATGTAACACACTTAGCTTGGTTCCATACCCTAAGAGTGTGCTTGTCTTCCCTGTACCCCGGACCTATAATGAAAGACATCGATATGTGAAAACAGACTCCACGTGCATTTATTTTGTATAGGCTCATTCTTTTATATTTTTCTCTTTCTTGTCTATAACAAAGTTGTGCAATTCATAAGAAGTTTTAGCTCGAACAATTCATATATAATTCAAGTTGCATTGTTATTTCTTTCGGGTCTTAACATCGTTGAATGGCCTACTCGCCTGAACGCCAAGCCAATCTAGGTCCGGAGTGCGCTATCGACTTAGCTTGGTCCTACACCCTAAGTACGCCACTCTACCTACATCCCGGTAGGCCTAAGTAAGGTGAGTCCAGAAAACAATTGGACCTAGAAAAAATAAACAGACGCGCTCGATTTTATATAGAATTGCTGTCGACCTAAAATTTCATATGGGAATAGTAAGTCGCAAATGAGTTATAGATAAGAAATGATTTTTACTATTTTTCTTGACTTCAATGTGCAGGAAAAATAAAAATATCATGATGATGGTGAACGATGTCGGAGCTATCAAAGCTTCGACATCCCCGAGGGGGCCCGCTGTCGATGTTTTAAATATTGATAGTGGGCGTCGCCGGAGCTATCAAGTTCTGACAAATCCAGGGGGTCAGCTGTCAATGTGAAGAAATAAAAGGAGTTGAAGAAAAGATGGTAGAAGGACAACCCAATGGGGTCTGCTGTCTATGCTCTACGTGTTGATGGTGGTCAATGCCAGAGGTACCAAGCTCCGATAACCCCAGAGGGTCGGCCGTCAACACTCTACGTGTTTATGGGGGTCAATGTCAGAGCTACTAAGCTCCGACAACCCCAGGGGGCCCCTGCTGTCGATGCAACAAAACTTCGGACCTATATAAGTTTGAAGCACTCATGTCTTCAACAAAATGCTGCATCCTTTTGGTACATGTTCACAATCAAATTGTCTACATCTACCAGGGGGCCGAGTAAGACAAAGGTTGAAGACAAAAAATGAAATTCATAAATTTTTTGAATTTCATTCATCTGAAGACAAGAGATTACAAAATCGGAGAAAAGAAGAAAAGATACAAGTGGGAGCTAAAAGGAGAAAGTCCTAAGTTCTATGGAAGAACAAGGCGACCTTCTGGGCAACCTCCGACACGCTGGTCTTGGCAGTGTCTCCCTCTCCATCGATGGGATCTTCAAGCATCGGGTTTAGTGGGAAATGAGGATCCCGTCTTTTGTAGCATGTCAGCATGTATTCTACGATGTTCTGCGCAAGGGATTTTCCTTCAGTTTCTAACTGATCCGCGATGACATCGCCCATCGCGCTGAGTTTGTTGCCAACCGAGCTCAGCGCCCCCAACACATGGTCCAGCTCCGGCTCCGGATTGCTCGGATGCACGGGGCTAAAGCCCAGCGGCGCCAGTGTGACATCGGCTTTGCCCACAAAGTCCCATACTTGTTGAGACTCTGCAGCTCTTGAGCCTCGAACCTCCTCCAAGGACCTCTTGGCTGCCACAAGCTCTGAACCCTCCCGGGCAAGCCGCTCGACCTCCTTGGCGTGCTGCTGAATCCTCTCAGCAACTTGCTTTTCAAGGTCACCAAGCTCCTTCTCCGGGACGTGGATCCGGTTTCGGTGGTCAACCAGGTCTTTCTCCCAACCTCGCACCTTCTTCTCCCTGGCAGCAACTTCGGCCTCCCTTTTGGTAAGGTCATGTCCCCGCTGCCAGGCCTTCTCCTCCTCGCTCTTGCAGAGCTCCTCAAACTTTTTGGTGCGCTCTGCAAGGCTCTTGTCACCCAGAGCCAGCCTTTGGGCGAGTTCCTCCTCCCTCTTCACGAGTTCATCCCTCAGCTCAAGGAGTTTTTGCTCTTCCTCTTCGAGCTTTTTCTCTCGCTTGTCAAGACCCTACCGGCGCTTGACGAGGCTTTCGTGGATGGTATTGAGCTTCTCCTGGCAATCATTCGCTGCTTCATTAGCAGCCAGGGTTTGTTCATATATAGCCCGAGACTGGTTGTCGAGGGGTCGCACCATGCTTTCCCTCTCATACAGCAACTAGCCCCAGTACTCCATCCGAGCCTTCTCCCTCTTAACTCACTCCTTGTCATCGGCCAGCCTTGTTTGCGCCAGCTTAGTCTCGAATTGGAGTCGGTTGCGCCACCTCCTGAGAGTTTGGCGCTCCTCCTCGAGGGCCTTGCTGTCATGATAAAATGCAAGATGGACCTGATGAAGGCTGGAGCAGACATTGTCGATGGATAACGATAGGGGTATTGGCTCCGGACCTGCCGGGGTCCTCCCCGCTGACTCCAGCAGGTCCTCCAGAACAAAAATTGGGTCCCACTCTACAAGAGAGGTCCCCTGAGCTTCTGCGGCACTAGGGCTGCCCTCCGGGAGTGCCTCGGTCGTCGCCGAAGTAGGTCCTGCCACGGGAGTTTCTACCTCTGGGGTCAGCTACGAAGGTCCCACCGCCAGGTCATCATCAACTGGTCCCTCAGGCAAGGGACCGACCGCTTCGTCTTGGCACCCTGGCTCAGGAACAGGTACCTCCGGAACTATCACCTCCGGGGAAGGCATTGAAGACCCAGCCGGAGTTGAGGCCATCTCCGGCTCCAACACTGGTGCTTCCTCCACTGTTGGTTCGGGCACCGGCGTTTCGACCTCCATGAAGCCTGTCGGTTCAGGCACCAGTGTTTCGACCTCCACCGGTTCGGGTGCCGGCACCTCCACATCAACCGCCTCAGGCACCGGAACTTCATCAACCGCCGGCTCCGCCGTTTGGGCTTCAGTAACAATCGGCTCGAAGGCTAGAACTACATCTACCTTTGGCTCTAAGGCCAGAGTATCTGTCATCACAGCATCCAAAACCGGAGCTTCAGCCTCCGGAGTTGGTGCCGCTGGTACATCTTCATTCCCGTGGTCCGGCGCTACCACGGGAGCTTCGGGGGATGAGTCGAGAACCATGAAAGCTGACGCCAGAGCTGTCGTGACCTCAGCTACCACCTACGGCGGTGCCGAAATTGGAGTCGGAGCCCCTGCCTGTACAGCATCGGCTGCTGTCACTGGAACCGGAGCTTCAACCCCTTTTTTGGATACCCTGTGATGAAGGACAAAGAAACTGCAAAATATGGTTACAACAAAAATAACAAACTGAGGTAAAGAAGCAAATTTTACCTTGGAAGGCTTTCGCTCCAGCTAGCGTGGAACCTCTTCGCTGGACGCTCAGAGCCCGACCTAGTCGCAACTGGTGTAGAAACTCTTAAAGGCTCTTCGGAGCTTGCTGCCGCCGTCAACGACATCATGGTTGGGGCCCCCTCGACTGAGAAGGACCCTCGGACCTAGAGCCCTTAGCTGGTCCTGGTGCCGGAGTCACCTGGTCGGAGCTAGCGTTCCGGGGAGACGCCAATGCTGGAGTTGGTGTCGCCATTGAAGACCTCCCCTGCTGGGGAGAATGAGCTGTTGTGGAAGGAGCAGGTCTGACGGGCCTCCCGTCAGAGTGCTTCAACTTCCTCTTTCGGCTGGATGGCTCAGCCAACTCTTTGCCCTTGCCTATGACTTCAGCTCTTTGTCTCGGGGCAGAAGCAGGGCCACCCTCGGAAGCTCCAGGGATCACCAATCTGGTGGTCGGATGCCTCTCTACCTCACCGAGGTCGTCAAGCACCGGCATGCTCCTCTAGAGCTCCCTACTGAACTCCACCTCCATGTTCAGAGGGAGGAAAGCCGTCGGCAGAGTTAAGTCATCGCCCTCGATGTCAATGCCATGCTGGAACTTATTGAGATGAAGCTCCAAAGCAGCGCCATCCAAATTGGACTTCAGACGGTTTCAATCCGATCATCATCCATCACGCTGTTGAGGGCCCAGGCGAGTTTCTCCCTCTTCTTCAGCAGAGCCCACCTGTTGACCAGGAAGTTGCAGAAGACCATATGGGGGGGTCACCCCTCCTTCCACACATTCGTGGATCCTGGTCAAGGCAGGGTTGAAGGCCTCTGACAGCACCGGAACCACACTCCAGGCGTCAGTGTCAATATTGGGAAGACCTTCAGGCAGCTCCAGCTTCTCGTGCTCCCCTGCCGTTACTATAATCCAATCATTCTTCCAGTCGTCCCACTTACTGGAAGGAAACATCCTCAAGTACTTGTAGGGGCATTTCTTGCGCTTCACAAAATAGTAGAAGCCAAGATACTCGGAACTCTTGCCGGTGGTGTGGATGGTGAAGATGGTACAGAAAAGTCGACGCAGGGGGGAATACCCACCCACATCTCACAGAAGTGGATGAATGTTGACATAAGAAGAATATAGTGGGGCCAAGGTGGTACAACATCAGACCATAGAAATCTAACAACATCAAGAGGAAAGTTGAGCAAAGATGGGATCAACCCCACCATGGCGTACGTAGAGAAGTACACCATGTCGCCACCGCGCTTCTTCTTGAACGGGAGCTCTCTGATGCGGACCAGATGGTTGAAGGAGTCGCTGGACCACCCCATGTAGGTCCGAACCTTATTCAGATCGTCATCACTCGTGATACAGCTCTTGCGGAGACCCAACTCCATCGTAGCACAGCAGGGTGAGAGAGAAAAAGCAAGCGAATGATTGGAGGATTCAAGCACAAGTTTGAATGAAAGCGTAAGGAATCCCCAAACCAAACATGCTTTCCCTCTTAAGTAAGCCCCCGCAACGTTTGGATGGAAACCGCAAAAAGGCCAAGGATACATTTTAAAATTTTCACTCTGCCAATGACAAAGGGGCCCGAGGCCACCCAGACGATGAAGTCGAGGTCTTCACCCCAGGCGAACAGTTGTCATGATGAGTGGCGGGATACCCAAGGGCAGCAGCCTGACAGGGCGCGTGGAACTGATACGATTTTTGTATTGGGAACCGGCGACCATCAATTGCATGAGATCCGCACGCGCAAATCTCACATGCCACGTCTAGAAGATGCCACACGGCGATGGTTAAACTATGAACTATCAACTCAACGGTACATCCAAAAACCCTTGAAGACACGGCGTAGAAATCGAAAGATGGACCACCTCCGTAGAACGACTTAATCCAGAGGGTCTCTCCCAGAGGTGGGCCAGGGGGCCACTATCAGTACCTTGTGTACCGGATACTCCTTAGAACTGCAAAGAGTGCAAAGGAACTCCACCTATCTGAGTTGAAGACCTCCGGAGGCCCCACGTGTTACTCATAACCGCACCTGCCTCCCTCATATGGTTAGTCCCAGTGCCGCCACGTGTATCACAAAACCGGAGCTACAATCTCTACATGGGAATGCTCTGGACTGGATACCTGTGTGGCACCCCCGGACCTAACCCTTGGCAGAGGGAAGCTCTGGTACCGACACGTGTACCACGGCACCAGATCTACTCGTCTAAGATGGTAAGCTCCGAAGCTGCCACACCTCCAACAGCTGGACCTTCAACCTCAATAGGCAGATTGGCGGACCTCCAACGGCTCGGACCTTCAAGAGACATTAAAGGCTTCAAGACCTGATTATGTGTCATTAATGCTATCTTAATGACACACAATCAGAGGACCCTTAATACTAGTAACGCCACTATTAAGACACATTACCACACTATTAAGGGGAATAAAGCACATTAAACTGTGTATTAGGCATCAGTAACCGCCAGGGCCACATGTCGGGCCAGGCTAACGATGTAACGGTCAGCCCTTATACTATAAAGGACTGGCTGAGCGATACACATGGGGACTTTTTTGGCCTCTCTCTAGCTCACGCTCTCATACACTCAATACAACAACAACAACACACTCGTGGAGTAGGGTATTACGCTCAGGCGGCCCGAACCACGTAAATCCTCATGTCAAGTCACCATCTTGTTCTAAATCTTCGCGCGCCCTAACCGAACTAAGAAACTCTATGGGCTGCTAACGGTAGTACCGGGAGAATTGCCGGAACCAGACACCGACAGATCCTAATGCCACGAACTAGTGAATCATGGCAAAAAATTCTAATGCAACGATTGTGTTCCATGGTGATAGATCCTAAGGCCATGAACTAGTACAATTGTGGCAACAGATTTCAATGCAACAATTGTGTTCCATGGCGAAGATCCTAATGCCACGAACTGATGAATTGTGGCAAAAGTTTTTAATGCAATGATTCTGTTTCGTGGTGATAGATCCTAATGCCACAAACTAGTGAATCTTGGCAAAAGTTCCTAATGCAACGATTGTGTTCCGTGGCAATATATCCTAGCGCTACGAACTGGTGAATCATGGCAAAAGTTCATAATGCAACAATTGTGTTCCGTGGCAATAGATCCTAACGCCACGAACTGGTGAATCATGGAAAATTTTCCTAATGCAACGATTGTGTTCTTTGGCGATATATCCTAACACCACAAACTAGTGAATTATGGCAAAAGTTCCTAATGCAATGATTGTGTTCCGTGGTGATAGATCCTAATGCCATGAACTGGTGAATCATGGCAAAAGTTCCTAATGCAACGATTGTATTCTGTGGCGATAGATCCTAACGCCACGAAACTGAATCGTGGCAAAGGTTCCTATTGCAACAATTGTGTTCCATGGTGATAGATCCTAACGCCACGAACTAGTGAATTGTGGAAAAAGTTCCTAAAGCGACCATTGTGTTCCGTGGCAATAGATCCCAACGCCACGAACTACAGAATCGTGGCAAAAGTTCCTAATGCAGCGATTTTGTTCCGTGGCGATAGATCCTAATGCCACGAACTGGTGAATTGTGGCAAAAGTTCCTAATGCAATGATTGTGTTCCGTGGCGATAGATCCTAACGCCACGAACAAGTGAATCGTGGCAACAGATCCTAATGCAACAGTTGTGTTCTGTAGCGATAGATCCTAATGCTACGAACTAGTACCATCTTGGCAATAAATCGTAATGCAACAATTGTGTTCCATGGCAATAGATCCTAACGCCACGAACTAGTGAATAGTGGCAACAGATCCTAATGCAACGATTGTTCCGTGTTGATAGATCTAATGCGACGAACTAGTTAATCGTGGCAAGAGATCCTAATGCAACGATTGTGTTCCGTGGCGATAGGTCTTAATGCCACGAACTAGTGAATTGTGGCAAAAGACCAAGCTTACTACAACAATTTAGTATTTGTTGCAGTACAATCGTTGCAACAGGGCGGAGTCGTTGTAGCGAGTCAAACAGTACGTAAATAGTTGTTTTGATATGTTGTGTCTGTTATGTCAAAGCATGAGAAAATAAACACTAAGTTCAAAAAATAAGTATGTTGGTAAGTTCAACTATCCTGTGATCATGGTGGAGAATGTAATCATGTATGTGATCCCAGTCTATGTGGCTAACAACCACACTAGAACCTACTCCCTCTCAGTGCCCTGATCGAGGCACAAGCTACTCTATTCAGTTGAGGCTTTCACTTGCATGCACTATTTTGACCTAAGGGGGGCAACTCGGGCATGACACACATTTTGCACCCACACACAAATGCCTCCCAACAATTTCGTATAACCCAACCTCTAATGAGCGCACAACGTGGGAAAGACCTTGACCACTGTTGTTGACTCTGATGCCGCGGGAGACCTCACCCACCGCCGCCGACACCAACGCCACCGTTTTGCACTGCACCAACTTCGTCCCCAAGCTGCGTAGACTCTACGCATGGCCACCTAGAATCAAAACGGAGGTATGTGCACATCCCCATCCCTAAATTGTGTTTTAGTTCATGTTTAATCTAGAACTCTAGGTTGTTTTACCATCTTGATTGATTTATCATGTTTTAGATTAGTCTTTGATTAAGTAACCCGGTTAGGTAATGCCTAGGATAAGGAATCAGCTTACCCTAAGATCTAATAGCTACCTCTAGACACCCAAGACATTTTCCTATTTGAATACTAAGGGTTGATGAACTTTGAAAATGGTACACCTAATTATTGCATGAAGACTTTAACTTTGATAATAATTGGCTATCTTTTCTATGACCTTCCTATGGCTTTATAAAACCAATTGGAATAAATAAATTACGTCAAAGTTGAATTTTGGAGAACATGTCGATGCACAAAACCATATAAGTTCCTTCATTACAGGGTCATTGTAAATACATTAGGAAAATTAGTTGAAAAAGTAGGACTTCACTACTTCAGCAGGCATGTCACTATACAAAATAGGATATTTGTTCTTTATTTCAAGGATCTTGTTCATGCCCAGATTTCCCTCGGCTTCATGCATACGTAAGCACAAAAACGCGAAAGACGTAGTACTATTTCTTATATAGATCATAACCGTATTTTCTTCCCTAGTGTCTGGTATGTATATCGTAATACTCCCGAATGTGATATTAGGATAACTGATTTAATATGATTTTAAATTAGATTATTTACACTAAACGTCATTTATTTCAGAACACATAGAGTATGTGATATCCAACCTCATCCATTATAAAAGGTTGGAATCAAGTACTGCTTTAATGGTTGGGGCAGGTCGTCGGTATACCCCTTGTGAGCCAGACTAGTCTAAACCCCATGTCTGATGCTCTAAGTTCCCAACTTCTCATGGACATAGATATTATTTTAGATATTACTCCCTACTGAGTCGAATTATTTATCACCGGTTAGTTGTTTTCAAGGTGCAGCGGCTGCGCTTTCGATATTTCCTCAATGCATCAGTCTTCCTATCCATTTCTATTAAGATTATGCGGCAGTAGAAACATAATTTTTCCCTGTGCCTGCATCACTTCCATCGCTTCTTGCATAATCTTCTCAGCACCAGCTATGATGGTGCTCTGTAACTCCTGGGTATATGCAATAGGGATGTTGTTAGAGGGATGATGGCCAACGGTCAACATAGTGGCAGTGAGGGTGACACGAGGGCGATCTTTGTTTTGCAGGGCCAAGATTCAGATCGGCGCCTCCATTTGTCGTCCTTTCGATCCACGGCGATCGATTTAGCGATTGGATCTCTCCAAGGCTCAACCCACTGGAATCTGAAAGAAGATCTCCCACACATCTGCGCAGAGAAGGGACCAGTGCATCAAGCCATGGAAAGCCCTGTTGAAGCACAATGATCAAATGGATCGTCAACTGTTCTTTGCATCGACAATAATCACAATAGGGAATGGCAGCGACACACCATTCTGAGAAGCACGATGGCTACACGGATAGGCTCCCCGAGTCCTCGGACCTCACTTGTTCCAGCAAGCAAGATTCAAGAGAAGATCAGTGGCTCAAGAATTATCCAACTCCAATTGGATTAAAAGCATTCGGTTACTCCATAATGAAGAACTTATCGACAAATTTGTTCTACTGCTTCAAGCTCTTAGTGACATCACCCTCACAACGGAACGGGACCACATTACTTAGTGCTGGACACCAAACAGACAATACTCGGCGGCTTCAGCTTATGAGGTGCAGTTTTTGGGTGGTGTAACACCTAGTTGGGCTTTCACCCCCTATGAAATACTAAAACACAGCCGAAGTGCCGATTCTTTGCCCGTTTTGTGATTCATGGCAAAGCCCTTACAGCTGAAAATCTTGCAAAGAAAAACTGGCTGCATCAAACGACTTGTACACTTTGCACAACAGCACCCGAGACTACTGACCAACTACTAAATCAGTGCTTCTATACAGTTGCATCATGGCAAAGTTTGGCTCAGCTTCTACAACTCCCAAGTCCTCTCCATCAGAGTGCTTCGACCGGGGCTACTCAATGGTTACAGGACATCATTGAAGCTTGCTCCAGATTGCAATCTAAGAAGATATTGGGATTCTTATTCACTTTTGGTGGCAAATTTGGAAAGAACCCAACAGACATATTTTTCAGCAACAATCTCTCCCAAATAAGCAAGTGGCTCAATTAGTCTTAGAAGACATCAATTTGCACAAAATTGTTATGCCAACTGCTCCTAAACGAAACTAAACCCTCCCTTTTTGGCTCCTAGCGACACCTAGTAGTGTATCTTATGACCTTCTCTACATGTAATCAATTAGATTATGTACCCCTTAGGTTGTAATTCCCTCTCTACTTAATACACGGGAAGCTCTCCTGCCTCTGTTTTCAAAAAAAAAAAGAGAAGGGGCGACAAGCTTGGAAGCATGGACAGCAACGAGAAGTGGGAGACATTGGAACAGGAGGAACAACCAGGTATGTCAGCTACAACCCTTCAGTTTGGAATCCAGAAACAGGAAATCTGTCAAAGTTTGCAGGTGGAGGTGATCCAAGAGACTATCGAAGAAAGTGTTGGACCCCGATAGGCGCAGCTGGTACTATGTTCAAGCATGCCCAAAGCAAGATATCCAATGCCGAGCAACTCCGGCAAGGCAGACTGTCAAACCCCCAATTCAAAGAAAGATCGACACCGGCAGGTCTGTCGGAGCTCCGACGAAGGGTACGCTTCGCTGATGACTCAGAAGCTGCTTTTTTGACCATTCCGCCCACTCGGCCGATCTCTCGAACCGTGCGGTCTGTGGACTGACCCAGTTCAATGGTGGTCCCATCAGAAAACCAGGAATTGTCAGGTGTCAAGGACAAAGCTGGAATATCAACACAGCAACGTTGGAAAGGCGCAAAGCATTGATCCCTCACTAGCTGCAAGCACCACTGCTCCCTCAATGTGATCTGTCCCATTGAAACAATCCCTCAGATGGCTGGCACGTCGTAAAGACTGAGCATTGTTGGAGGAAAGTTAAGAGGGGAGGTCCTCGTGAGGGTCGCACGCCCGGAAGAGCGTCAAAATTGCGTACGAATAAGCACTTGGTAGGAAGGTGTCTTAACTGCCTGAGTAGAGACCATTTCAGAAGCCAATGTAGGGACTCCCATTGCTGCTGGCATTGCAAGCGCAGTGGGCACCTCTCTTTTGTCTGCCCAGACCTTCACTTCCCGACACCAACCTCTAATACACCTTTGGGAGAGAGGGACCTGAGACGGAGTGCCGGCATGGACCGGAGGCCCTCGATGGGAAGCCTGTCGCCGAACTGGAAGCAGCGGAGGGTGGAAGAACCAAGTCAACCGGTGGAAGAACCACGACGCAAGCAGCCTGCGCAAGGACCGCCATCAGACCCCTCGGAGGGAGGAGCTAGTTCCAAGGCTACAGCCTGAGGAGCAGAGGAGGATAGATGTTGGCAACCCCATCGGTGCAAGGCAGCGCGCACCCCGTGGCGGGGAGCCAAGGAGCACGATTTTGTTTCCAGACAACCCCCGAATCCGTCCGAAAACTGTAGAAAAGACAGTATGGGCTACGGAAGAGATGATACAGAGGAGGGAGAAGCTTATCAGGAAGGCACTGTTAGTCACTGAGCAAGGGCCATTGGGATTTCTTTCAAGGGGGGAGCTGGCTGATGCGCCATGTCTGCATTTTTGACTATGAAGGTATGAATTCCAGGTCTTCCGTACGTTCCCTGAGCCCTTCATCATCATCTTCACCGATAGCGGTCCTTCCTATTTAGGTTTCACACCAGGGATGTGAACAAACTGGGACAAAGAGCATATGTGCCATATCATGTGAAGTTGAGCATTGAGGGTCTACCCCAATTTGCATGGAGCCAGGAGGTTGTGGATAAGATGCTTGGCGATCAATGTGTTGTGCATCACGTAGATGCAGCCATTCGAAGGCGTGATGATCAGAAGGCGTATGTCTGCTGGGCATATTGCCAAGATCCGAGTCGCATACCGCAGGTGGTCTACCTCACCATCACTGACTGGACAGAGATGCCAGAATTAGAAGCGAATGCACACTTTACTCGACCAAGAGGAATGCCAGTGGGTCACGTTTTCAAGGTCATCATCTACATGGACTCGGTAGAAGATCTCAGCTTCTACCACTATTTAACCGCGCAGCTAGATGCAGAAGGTAAAGTTCAGCTTAGGCCGATGACTTGGCAGTATGGAAGACTTGATGGTGATCTGGATGATAGCATTTTGTCCCACCAAGAGAGATACCGTCGGCCTGTAAGAGAGTTTGGCGCTGGTCCCTGGAAGACGATGACGAGGATGATGATAGACCGGAAATAGGTAGAAGGCCGGGACGCTTCATAGGACGTGTGTCATGCTAGATTGATGGTAGAGCCAAAGGAATGGGCCCGACGATGGACAGGGGATCTAGATGGGGGGGGGGGGGGGGGGTTCAGGAGTCATCCAATGGGAGTTACATGCATGGCCGCAGCTACTCACCCCGGCCAACAAGGGTTGGAACTCCGCCTGATGAAAGAAGGGCATGGCGCCAGATATGGTCGGCAAAAGCATCAGTGAGAAAACTCAGTTCGAGCCCAGAGAAAAGTGCACAAGGGAAAGACAACGTGCAGAGAGGTCGTGAGGGGGATGTGGGCTTCACAGAGGTGAAGGGCCGGTCTACAGAGGCCATCCATACTGCACCCAATCAGATATCGGAAAGCATGATATGGCACCAGGATCATTCCTATAGAAGTGCTAGTGTGGCGGTAAACAAGTGGATAGGAAACACTTTGGACGCAATAGGGATATCTCTAATGGAACCGATAATGGAGACACTGAAGAAAGGTAGAGAAGGAGTGCAGGAAATAGTATCCGGGGCAGTGGAACTAAACACGGCAGGGATGGTCGAGACGAGTCAGAACCAGCAGGATGAACCAACTGAGTTCGCCATTGATCCTATGCCTCTAGTACTGGCGGCTATGCTCGATGTACAAGAGCCGAGGCAACACCGCAACCTGCAGAAATCACCTTGGCCCTAGTAGAGCAACTTGTGACACATGATGTATAGGCGAAGGAAAGTGCTGAAGCAGTGCTGCTCAAGGAGGTCACGCGACCTATCTCCCAGCCGCTGCTGCGAACCCCTGAATTGAAAAAGCAGGCTAAGAGCAAGAGAAGGGACTCTACATTGCCATCTTCAACAAGCAGCCCCAGGCTGCAGGCTAAGGCGAAAACGCTAAAACCGTGTATTAAGCAAGCTCAGAAAATCCTAGCCGGGAAGGAGGGGGGTGATTGAAGAGGAAGAGGAGTTGGACAACATGATCCTACAGAAATACCTGGATACGTACAAAAAACCCTTATCCGAACCAGCCATGAAGGCCATTCTCAAGCTGACAGAAGTCGCTATCGAAAGAAGAAGATCAACAAACTCAAAAAGAAGACGGCGGGCCTGGAAGGGAGGAAGAGCAAGAAGAACAAGCAAGGCTCGGTGGGGAGGCTCCGTGACCAGGAGGAGCTCAGTCTTAATAGCCAGCTGCATAATCTGATTCATGATTAGTGTCCCTATGCTAGACTGATGTTATTTTGGTCCCTTGCTGTACTTGTATGGGGATGTTTAGTGGGCTATGATGGTGGTTGGGAGTGCTGTAGCTATAGTGCAGGTACTCGTCTGTGTCTTTTGCGCCTACTGTTTATTAGGACTTGTATGTTTGTTTCAGGCATGTATGTGGGGGTGTCCTGGTTATTGAGTATTAAGCAGCTGTTGATTATGGTTTCCAAATGAATTCTAGCATTGATAAATACAGCATTATGACATGGGATGTTAGGGGTCTGAATAATGCAGCACGTCAGGAGGTGAAACAAATAGTTCAGCAAGTTAAACAAATGCTAATATGTATCCAGGAAACAAAAGTGGAGAATATTACAGTGGCATGTCCAAAATGTACTTGGAAGTGAATACGAAGATCAGTTTTGTGCGCTTCCAGCACAGGGAACACGAGGAGACATACTTTTGGCAGCCAGAGACCAGCATATGAGGTTGCATGCAACACATAGCATAGTCTACACAATCTCGGTGACGATTCAGGATAATAGGACAACCACCAGCTGGACCCTAACGAGAGTATACGATCATCAACAAGAATTGGAGAAGAGGCTGTTCATGAGGGAGCTGAAAAATCTCAAGCAGCAAGTCTTACTAGCCTGGCAAGTGCTGGGAGACTTTAACCTAATCCTCAACAATCAAGACAAGAGCAATGTCAGGGTCAACATAAGGCTCATGGCGAGATTCAGGCAGACCATAAACCACTTAGAGGTCAAAGAAACTCCACTGGTCAGTAGGAAATTTACGTGGTCCAATGAGCGCAATAATCCAACTTTCACCATAATAGATTGAGCCTTCTCAACCATAGCCTGCGAGGAGATCTCGGTCCCATCATTAAGTCTCTATCGATATCCATCTCGGATCATACACCCCTGGTGCTTCAACCATTCGAGCAAACGAGATTCAAGGCACCCTTCCGATTTGAAGCATACTGGACAAAGATAATTGGATTTCATGACCGTGTAAAGTCAGCATGGGAGGAACCTGTGAATCCATTGTTTAATCCACTCCTAAGGCTGCATACCAAGCTTCGAAGGACGGGAGTTGCGTTATTAAAGTGGTCCAAATCATTTATTCCCGAAGGGCGGTTGGCTTTGGAGGTTTTCCGCGAGGTCATTTTACAACTTGACAAAGCGAGGACCGCCTTCTGACAGTGGGGGGAGGCGAGCTGCATTGACCGCTCAAACGTCGCTTGCTGGGTATTGCCGCAATTGAGAAATCATGGGCGCGACAATATCTTCTGACATGGCTAAATAAATGGGATATCAACTCTAAATATTTTCATGTTGTCGCCAACACGAGGAAGCAAACAAACTTCATCCATCTCTGCAAACCGATGAGGGGCTAGTCATGGATCACCAAGGGAAGGCACAACACATTCACCAATATTATCAGGCACAGTTGGGTACGCCGGTCACAAGGAGAACCTCTCTAAATCAAGAATTACTGAGATGGCAGCCCATGCATTGGCGCATTTGGAGAAACCGTTTACGGAGCTGGAGATTTCCAAAGTGGTCAATAGATGACCAAAAGAAAAGGACCCTGGGCCCGATGGATTCATCGACCTGTTCTACCAAGCATGCCGGGAAACCATCAAAAATAATTTCGTCTACACAATTGAGTATTTCTACAACATGAATCAGCCTAATCTTCACATTTTGAACCAGTCCTACGTGGTACTAATCCCTAAGAAAGAAAATGCCATGAAGAAGATCTCTAAGTTTTGAAAGATCAGTCTCACTCACAGCTTTGCCAAGTTGATCTCAAAACTTCTTGCCAACAGATTAGCGCCGGAGCTCCAACACCTCATTTTTTCTAAACCAAAGTGCCTTCATTAAGCAATGATGCATCCACGACAACTTCGTGTTTGTACAAGAATTAGTGAGAGAGCTGCACAGAAAGAAGACCCCAACCCTCATCATTAAGTTGGATATTTCGGAAGCTTTTTACTCAATCAACAGGGCCTCTCTTCTTGAGATCATGGCTTTCCTAGGATTCAGGACAAGATTGATGAATTAGATATCCAACATATGGGGGACAATGACATCATCAATAATGCCCAATGGCGAACTTGGACAGAGTTTGGTTCATGCACGAGGCATCCGACAAGGGGACCCATTGTCGCCCATGCTATTTCTCCTTGCAATGAAACTTGTCGGTACCCTGCATACCGGGTACCCCATATTACCGCAAGAAACACCGAAGAGTTCCATCCGTCCGAGTTGAAGACCTCTGAAGGCTACACGTGCTATACAACACTGGACCCACCTCCCTCGTTTCGATAGCTCCAGCACTACCACGTGTAACACGAGGCCGAAGCTAACTCCCCCTATAGGGAAGCTCCAGTCTTGCCACATGTTCAATGACCCCGAACCTAACCCACAGTAGAGGGAAGCTCCGGTGCAGCCAAGTGTATAGTGGCTCCAGACCTGCCTCCCCACGACGAGAAGCTCCGAAGCCGCCACGTGTCAAGTCTCCAGACCTAAGACAGCAATGAAGAGACTAGCGGGTCTCCAACGGCTCGGACATTCAAGGGGACGTTAAACCTACAGTTACAAGACCTGATTGTGTGTCATTAATGCCTTATTAATGACACACGATCGGAAGATTCTTAACAATGGTAACACTGCCATTAAGGCGCATTATAACGCTGTTAATTGTGCTTAACATTCACAGATCTTTTATTAGGCAATTAACTATCGCCAAGGCCACATGTCGGGCCAGGCTGATGTAACAGCTAGTCCTTGGACTATAAAAGGGCTGCGCTACAGGATACTTGACAACTAAGCTCACACGCTCACAAGTTACATACACATACTTACAACAACACAGCCCGTAGAGTGGGGTATTACGCTCAGGCGGCCCGAACCACGTAAACTCTATCATGTCAGCGTCTTGTCCAAATCTCATGCACCCCAACCAATCTAAAACCTTCACGGGCTACAATCTAAGTAGTACCGGGGGAAGTATTGATCGCACACTTCGACATTTGGCGCGGCAGGTAGGGGCACATTTGATATTTCAAGATGGTGAACTTCGCCAGAGGATCATCCAACGGCAATGCTGAGCAACCTACGGGAAGGAATCGCTCCAACGTGCAACAGCCAGCGGATGTTGTTGTCCTGGCGGGTGTCGTACCACCACCACCACCATCTGCTCTTTCTAACAATGTCGAACAGCAAGATGGGGTCTTAGCGTCGGTCACTGCATCGATGCACAACAATCCTGAGAATGCGATAATTGTTGCCCGTACTCTTCTTCAACGCCCACTACCGGCAGGAGCACCTCAGGGTGCAATGGAGTTGTGGCGTGCTGATGTGGAACATCTGGTTGTAGCTGCAGCTGATGGCCTCAGCAACCAAGGTCATCTCCCTTCGGGGCAGGCACCATCTCAGTATCGGATCTTTTCTGGAGGATTTGGTCCACAGCACCGGTGATGTTATGTGTCTCAACAGGTGACATTGCTGCCTTTTGGGGCATGACGCACCAAAACCGCATCAATAATTTCGACGCACAATCTTCGGTCGGAGCTCGACCGACAAAACAGATAGTAGGACGACCGCGTCCATATCGAGCACGCTCGTGAGAGGCGAGAAGCTTGAGACAACCATTCTCCTTTATGAGTATGGGGAGGCATTTTGGTCCTGGCCATGCACCTTTGCATGGTCCGATGATCGCAAAAGTTTCGGTCTCAACTGCTAGAGAAGTTCGACGAGACTGTCAACCCCACCGAGTTTCTGCAAATCTACTCCACCGCTATGCTTGCGGCAGGGGGCAATGAGGCCGTGATGGCCAACTGTTTTCCAGTGGCTCTGACTCGGACCACCAGGTACTAGTTCATGAGTATACCGCCTGACTCCATCAACAGTTGGGCAGAGCTATGTCAACAGTTCACCGCCAACTTCGGGACTTCCTACACCTGGCCCGACACTGAACTGGATCTTTTTGCTGTACAACAAAAGTTAGGAGAATCGCTGTGTTCCTTCATCCAGCGGTTTTCTCAGGTATGAAATACCATCCCTTCAATCTCCAATGCTTATGTCATCATGGCATTAAGATAGGGTGTTAGATACAAGAAGATGTTGGAGAAGCTGGTGACGAAAGAGGTTACCAGAGTCACGGAGCTATTCAGCCTGGCTGAACACTGCGCCCGTGCTGCAGAAGGTCGGGAAATGCACTCCAAGCTACCTCCGGAGGCTAACAAAAAGTCCTCCAAAGCTAAAGCTACTACCTCCGGTAGTGGAAAGAAGAAGAAAAAATCCAACGACAAGAAGAAGCCATCGACCGACACATCTACTGTTGCAACAATTGCAGCTCTGGGTGACCGGGGGCCACGCCGCGAAAAGCGACCTCGACCTTCGTCAGAAAACAGCGGTGGTTCAATGATGTGGTGTTCGATACACAAAATGGACAAACACAGTCTGGAAGACTGTCGAGAGATCCATAACCTTGTCGAGCGCTACAACAAGCACCGAGAAGAAGCGGGAAGGAAAACAAAACATCGACGAAGCTCCGGCTGATACGGAGCTAGGCTTCCAGGACCCCAAGAAGGTCCTAAAGGTTGTGTATAACACAGTCAATGATGATTTTGATGTGTCCAACAATGAGCGTCAGTAGACCCTCAGCACCATATATGGAGGGTCCTGGGATATCACTTCCTGCCGCTTCCTCAAGACTATGCAGCGAGAAATGGCCGTCGCAGCTCCTACCGCCAAGGCAGAACCGCATCGGAAATGGATGGACACTCCCATCACTTTCGATGCAAGGGACTGCCTCAGGAACATGATGGTATCTCCAACCATCAACAATGTCCAGCTCTACCATGTCTTGGTAGATGGAGGAGCGATGCTCAACCTCCTAAGCTATGAGGCGTTTGTTAAGATCCAGCTCCGACTCTTGGACCTTCGCCCCTCACGTCCATTCTCTAGGGTAGGTTTGGGAGCTATCAGCTCTCTTGGATCCATCATACTCCCAGTGACCTTCGGGACCCGGGAGAGGTATAGGATCGAGAAGTTGTTCTTCGACATCGCACACATAAGCTTGCCCTTCAACGCCATCTTAGGCAGGCATGCCCTGTATAGGTGCATGGCCGCAGCTCACTACGGCTATCTAGTGTTAAAGATGCCGACACCTTCAGACATTCTCCGGGTCCGCGGAGATCGCACTGCGGGAGTCACTACGCTAAAAGAACTCCACGCGCTTGCTACACTGTAGGAGGGAACCTCCGGCAAAGAGCTAGCTGCTCAACCTCTGAGCACTTGTCATCGAGGCTCAACCTCTGCACCACGTGTGCAGCCAAGCGACGACACCGACGTTCCCATCAAAGTCGTCCAAATTGGTTTCGATGCTATCCAGACCACCCGTATATCGGGAGGTCTGGACAACAAATAGGAACTCACGCTCATCACTTTCCTTCGGGCAAATGTTGATGTGTTTGCTTGCCAACCGTCACAAATGTCTGGGATCCCCAGGGAGGTAATTGAGCATATCCTGAAGATTTATTCCGATGCACAGCCAGTACACTAGAAGCCCCGGAAGCAATCAGTCGAGCGGCAGAACTTCATCCAACAGGAAATCAGGAAGATGCTCGAAGCTAGTTTCATCAAGGAGGTTCATCATCCTTAATGGCTAGCAAACCCAGTCATTGCACCCAAGGCCGGCGGGAAGCTTTGGACTACACCACCTTGAATAAGGCATGTCCAAAAGATTCATTTCCACTAGCTAAAATAGATTAGATAGTGGACTCCTCCTCCGGGTGTGAGCTATTGTGTTTCCTAGATGCATATTCTGGATACCATAAAATCCAAATGTCTAGGGAAGATGAAGAGTATACTACCTTCATAATAGTAGATGGATTGTATTGTTACACTGCCATGCCATTCGGTCTCAAAAACGCTGCTTCAACTTTTGTGCGAGCCATGCACAAAACATTTGGAGAGCTCATCAGATACTTGGTGGAGGTGTACGTTGATGACATTGCAGTGAAAGTCAAGAACAAGGAGTCACTCCTTGACAACATACAAGCCGTCTTCGACAAGATGCGCGAGACGCGCACCAAACTGAACCCGGACAAATGTGTCTTCAGGGTTAGCTCTGGGAAGATTCTTGGATTTTTCATGACCCACAAAGGAATTGAGGCAAACCCGGCGAAGATCAAGGCTATAGAGGACATGCGACGCCCAGCCTGCATCAAGGATGTCCAAAAGCTAACTAGATGTTTAGCCATGCTCAGCCGGTTCATGTAACACCCTCAATTTTCGCATCATGCATTGCATACATGTTCATGCATTAAGTATTAATAGAATAAAAGAAAAATGATAAACCATACATATATGGTGTAGCAAAAAGAAGAAATAGAAAATAATTATTATAGCTTAAAACTTGTAATAGGGAATAAATATAAAAATAATAATAAAAATATATATATGTAAATATATATATATATAAATAATATATATAATAATTTATATATAAAAAATAATATAAAGAATCATAAATAAATGTTTTGTTTGCAAAACTGCATGCTTGTGTCAAATTGATGGGAACCCTATGATAGGAAGTTTACTAGATTTGTTAAACAACCCTTGTCACCTAGAATTTATGGTAGAGAGTCGGGAAGGGTTTTACCTTTTTGCATCACTTAATTAACTGGGATGGAAACCAACACTACACATTTAATTATGTATTAATGATATTCTAGTTAATGTGAACTGGTTAAATCTGGTATGGTAATGGGTGATCTAAGCAAGCCTGGTATGTGGATGGGTTGGATGTTATGGTGGTTTGCTTGCTTTAGATCTAAGGACCGGTTCATGCGAGAATAAGCCAGGACTACAGTGCCACCACGAGGCCAAGTATGGGTGCGGCGTAGCTGATTAATTAGGGCTTTGCTAGTGCTGTTTGGACCATTGTGGATGCTCGGGGAAGGGGTAGTCGGATTGGGTTTGTTGATGATTGGTGGGACTACCCTGGGATCGGAATGGATCAAGAGGGGGCCCTTGGTTGAAGATGTGCTCAGTTGGAGGCATCGCCACCGGTGAAACCTCAGTGGGGTCTAAATAGGCTAGTAATCCCTTTGTAAAGGCTATTTTGTGATCTCTTGGCCACACACCAACGGAAGTGTGTAATGTGACCGACGGGTCATGGGCATAAGGGAGGTTCTTAGTCGCCGAAAGGTGATGAAATCATGAACACGTGGGTAAAGAGGTAAAAACTCTGCAGAGTCAAATAAAACTATCATGATAGCCGTGCTCCCGATTATGAGCACCTGGACAACTTTCATGATTAGAGGGAATTTGGTATTGGAATGGTTATGGTTTGGTAATGGATACGGATGGTTATGGATTAATTTCTGGTATTGAATATGGTTATTGACGATGGTGAAATCTGGAATTATTGATGATGGTAGTGAATTCAGATTGGTATTATGGTATTACTTATGATTATGATGGGTTTACTTCACATACATATAATATATATATATATATATATTGCTTTTCAAATGTTTTACTGTACTTTTCAGCACTTTGCTATTATTATTGTCGTCATTTGAATCAGCCACATGTCATACTTTCCACACTTGCTGAGTACGACATGTACTCACTCTTTCAATCCCCCCAACAGTTGCAGGTCAGGATTGGGAGTTTAATGGTGATAATGCGGAGTTCTAGGCCGTGTCTACCGTCAGCTTTGCCTGTGGTGTTGATTGGAGCTGCGCATATATACTCTATTGCTTATGCTTAGTTTGCTTAGTTGCTTAATTAGTTTATTTCCGCTGCATTAGTTGAACCTGTCGTTAATATTCGTTAGAGCTTGTATTCGAGGATAATCTGGTTTGTGTAATAAAATTTGGTTAATTAATCTTGTTCTGTGGTAATTTTCTGTATATCATTTGTGATTGCACTTGTGTATGTGTGATGAAAATCTTGGGCACACATATGCGTTAGCTTGGTTCAGTTTTCGGAACCGGGCGTCACAGTTCATCTCAAGACTTGCGGAGCGGGCACTTCCCTTCTTCAAGCTATTGAGGAAGACCGGGTCTTTCCATTGGACTGAAGAAGTAGAAAAGGCGTTCCAAGAGCTCAAGCAGCTTCTCACCGCACTTCGAATCTTGGTAACTTTGAACCCTAGTGAGCCTCTACTGCTTTACATTTCTACAACTACAGAAGTTGTCAGCATGCTCCTGGTCACAGAAAGAGCGAAACCGTCTCCAATTCAGGAGCCCAAACCCCTCCCGGAGGGTCCGGAGCTACCTGAAGGCGAGTTTGGGTCCCAGCCCCCAGGCACGGATCTTCAAGGCGAAATCCTATTGGATCAACCTCTCTCATTTGAGGGAGTTAACACGGCTGATCAAGAAGATCCAGACCCTCCGAGAGGGTCCGGGTTGGACAACAAGAAGGTTCATACCCCTCCGGGAGGGTTCGGGTTGATGAAGCTCCGGGCCCCTCCAGGAAGGTCCAGACCATCCAGCACCTGGTGTACTTCATCAGTGAAGTACTTCACGATGCCAAGTCTTGATACATTGAGGTGCATAAGCTGCTTTACGCATTTCTTATTGCCTCAAGGAAGCTTCATCACTACTTCCAAGTTAACAAGATATCAGTGGTAACCTCCTATCCACTGCGTGCCATACTACACAATCCCAACTCTACTAGGAACATTGCCAAGTGGGCAGCGGAGCTGGCAGAATTCGATCTTGAATTCCTGTCGCGACAAGCTACCAAGAGTCAAGCCTTGGCTGATTTCGTGGCTGAGTGGACACCTTCTCCATCAAATCCTAGGGGCCCCAGTGAGCAGAAGCTAGAACCCAAGGTCTTGGTGTTCACTGAGCCTCACTGGACCCTCTACTTCGACGGCTCTGTGCAGAAGCAGGGGACCGGAGCTAGAATACTTCTCCACGCTCCGATCGGGGAGAAGGTCAAATATATGGTGCACCTTGACTTCAAGGCTACCAACAACATGGCAGAGCATGAAGCTCTCATCTACGGCTCAAGGTGGCGCTTTCATATGGCGTCAAGCAAATGCTAGTGAAGGGTGACTCACAGCTCATCATCAAGCAAGTCAAAGGTGAATGCAGCTATAACAACCCTCAACGCGATGCCTACCTTCTTGAAGTTAAGAAGCTCCAAAAGAACTTTCATGTTCTGGACCTCTGCCATGTCCAGCGTCTCAACAACGCTGAAGCTGACGAACACTCGACGAAGGCTTCAACCGGAGCTCTGGCACCCGACAGAGTTTTTATCCGTAGATTTTGAATAAACTTCGCTCAGCATTCTGAACTTAGCAATGGGGGTGAGACCGGTACCTCGAAGCTGGCAGTCCTGATGGCCCTGTTACCATGGCATCTACCAAGGGTCGTAAGTGCTGCAGGAAGCTCCGAGCAACCCAATACGCGAGACTCAAAAGCTCAAGTTAGCTCTGATGCATGGATCTCGGAGGTTCGGAGCTACATGAAAGACAGTGTCCTTCTTGAAGACGGTGCATCCACTAACCGGATCGTCAGGTTGGCTAAAAGATACACGCTGCTAGAAGGGTATCTCTACTGGTGCGGTGCCAACGGCGTCATAATGCGATATATCGCAAGAGAAGAAGGCCGCAAGATCCTCGCAGAGATCCATGGAGGCGAGTGTGCAAACCACGCGTATTCCCACACGCTGGTCAGTAAAGCCTTTCAGCATGGTTTCTACTGGCCTGCAGCACTCCAGGATGCAGTCGAGTTGGTGAAAAAGTGTGAAGCGTGCCAGTTCCATGCGAAACAAATTCACACTCTGGCCTAGTCGCTGCAAATGATACCTCCTACATGGCCATTCGTTGTGTGGGGGGTGGACATTTTGGGACCTTTCCCAAAAGTTGTCAGAGGTTACAGGTTCCTGTATGTCGCCATCGACAAGTTCACCAAGTGGTCGGGAGCTACTCCAGTTGTGACAATTAACAAGAAGTCTGCTATCAAATTCTTGAAGTCCATAGTTTGCATATTTAGAGTTCCGAATAGAGTCATCACTAACAAGGGAACCCAATTCACAAGTGCAGCATTCCAAGAGTATTGTGAAGACCTCGACATTCAAGTCAGCTACACATCAGTAGCTCACCCAGCAAGTAATGGCTAAGCCGAGAGAGCAAACACAGAAATATTGAAAGGATTCAAGACACGCATATAGAAGCGCCTGAAGAAACACGAATCCAACTAGATTGAAGAGCTTCTGTCCGCACTATGGGCGAGCAGGACAACACCTAGCCGGTGAACTGGAGAGACCTCCTTCTTCCTGGTGTACGGAGCAGAAGAGGTCCTTCCTTCGGAGATCGCCATGGGGTCGCTCCGGGTCCGGACCTTCGACGAAGCTGCACAGGACCAGCTCCGGTGTGAAGACCTTGACCTCGTCGATGAGGTAAGGTGCCAAGCAACTGTTCGGAATGCACGTTATCGCCAGGTGCTTCGACACTATCATCAAAGGCATGTGCGCAACCGATAGCTCGAGGAAGGTGATCTGGTGCTACGGAGAATACTAACTCGTGAAGGGATGAACAAACTCTCCCCCAGCTAGGAAGGTCCCTTCCGGGTGATCAAAGTTTCCCGCTCCAGATGCATTCGCTTGGCTTTAGAGGATGGGACCCCGCTTCCCAATCCTTGGAACATCGAGCACCTCTGTAAGTTTTATGATTAGTTACACGGAGGTGAGTCTATAATTACATGCAATGTAAGATATAGAGTCTATACACAGAGTCGGGTAGGTCCTCCGTAGAACACCCGGACCCCTACGGGAGGGTCCGGGATGTTCAAGCAACATTTAACTCGGTCCCTGTACTAAAAGTGTGGTTTACCTACCCTAGGTTAGAACAAGATGTATAACACACTTAGCTTGGTTCTATACCCTAAGTGTGTCCTTGTCTCCCCTGCAATCTGGACCTATAATGGAAGACATTTTTGTGTGAAAGCAGACTCCACGTGCATTAATTTTGTACAGGCTCATTTTCTTTTAGTTATCTTGTCCTTCTTGTCTATAACGAAGTTGTGCAATTCTTATTGACCTTTAGTCCAAGTTATTCATATGTTGTACAAGTTATATTATGGTTTTCTCAGATCTAAGCATTGCTAGACGGTCTAATCGCCTGAACACCAAGCCAACACAGGTTCGGAGTGTGCTATTGACTTAGCCTGGTCCAGCACCCTAAGTACGCCACTCTACCTACATCTCGGCAGGCCTCAGTAGGGCAGGTCCTAAAGGCATTCAGATCTGAAAAAAAATACAGCAATGTACTTGTTATCATATCGAGTTTCTTTGGGTCTGAAATTCAAAAAAGAATAGTAAGTCACAAAAGAGTTATAGACGAGAGGACAAATTTTACAATTTTTCTTGTCTTTGATGCATAGGAAAAATGAAAACTCATGACGATGGTGGACGATGACGGAGCTACTAAGCTCCAACATCCCCCAAGGGGGCCCGCCATCGATGTTTCAAATGTTGAAAGTCGGCGCCGTTGGAGCTAACAAGCTCTAAAAACTCCCATGGGGGCCCGCCGTCGACGTGAACCATAATGGCAATTCAAGTGAACATGGTGAAACCACCTCGAGGGGATTCGCCATCGATGTATTCTACGTTGATGGTGGATATCGTCAAAACCGAGAAGCTCCGACAACCCCAGGGGGCCCGCTGTCGATGTTTTACGCATTGACAGTGGGTGCCATCGGACCTACCAAGCTCTGACAACCCCGCGGGGCCCGCCGTCGACGTTTTACGCGTTCACAGTGGTTGCCGTCGGACCTACCAAGCTCCGACAACCCCAGGGGCCCGCCATCAATGTCTTATGCATTGATAGTGGGCGCCGTCGGACCTATCAAGCTCCGACACCTCCCAAGGGGCCCACCGTCAATGTCACAAAGCGTTCAAGTCATCAAGACATTGTCAAACCTTTTGGTACATGTTCGCAATCATACATCTACCAAGGGGCCAATAAGATAAAGGGCAATGCATTGAAGACAAACATAAAATGGAATTCATTCATTCAAAGAGTGGATTTCATTCATCGGAAGTACTGGATTACAAAATGAGGGTTACAGTAGAAGGCAAAAGAGAAAGGTCCTAGTTAATGGAGGCTCTAAGTCCTGTGGAAAAATGAGGCAACCTTCTTGGCAGCTTCTTGGATGCTAGCCCTGGCGACATCCTCTTCCTCGACAATGGGTCCTTCGAAGACACAATCTAGAGAAAGTTGGGGGTCTTGGCTCTTGTAACATGCCAGAACATATTCGATGATGTTCTTGGCCAGTTACTCCCCTTCCTACTCCAGTTGGTCGACGATGATGTCACCCATCGCGTTGAGTTTGCTGCCAGTAGAGCTAAGCCCCACTAGCTCCTTGTCCAGCTCTGGTGTTGGGTTCTCTAGACGTACCGGACTGAAGCCAAGTGGCACCAAGGCTCTGTCGGCATGCCCCAAGAAATCCCACACTTGATGGGGCTTAGTTGCCCTCGAGCTCCTGAGCTCCTCCAGTTACCTTCTGGCCGCCGCAACCTCAAAACTCTCCCAGGCAATGCGCTCGACCTCTTTGGCATGTTGCTAAATGCTTTTAGCCACTTGCTTTTCACGGTCAGCGAGCTCCGTCTCCGAGAGGTGGATGCGGTTCCGTCGTTCGGCCAGGTCCTTCTCTCTTCCTCTCACTTTCCCCTCTCTGGTGGCAACATCAGCTTCTCTTTTAGAGAGCTCCTGCCCCAGCTTCCATTGCTTCTCTTCCTTTTGCTTGCACT
Source organism: Tuctoria greenei (assembly GCA_036927565.1). Lineage (NCBI taxonomy): Eukaryota > Viridiplantae > Streptophyta > Magnoliopsida > Poales > Poaceae > Tuctoria > Tuctoria greenei. The sequence goes on from JAYESD010000006.1 coordinate 65,761,677, forward strand.
GCTATTCAAATTTTTTGGTGCGGTCTGCCATGTTATGCTCTCCTAGAGTCAGCTTTTGGGCAAGCTCCCCCTCTCTCTTCAAAATAACCTCCTGCATCTCCAGGAGTTTCTCTTCCCTCTCATTGAGGTCCGCTCGGCGCTTTTGGAGAATCTCGTTTAGCGAGTTGAGGTTATCGTGACGATCGTCAGCAACCTCACTACTTTTCCTAGCGTGCTTAAGAATCCCCCGAGACTTAGCGTCGAGGACCGTGATGGAGGCCTCCTTTTCCTCCAGCAGCTGGCCCCAGTATTCCATCCGGGCCTTCTCCTTCTCGACCCATTCCTGTTGCTCGGCAGGCCTTGTCTGCGCCAGCTTGGTCTCTAGTTGAAGTCTATTGCGCCAACGCCTCAAGGTCTGGCGCTCTTCTTCGAGAGCCTTGCTGTCGTAGTTGAAGGCGAGCTAGACTTTACGGAGACTCGAGCAGGCGTTGTCGATAGATAATGCCAAGGGAATAGGCTCCAGACCTGTCAGGGTCATCTCCGCTGACTCCAAGAGGTCTTCCAGTACAAAAATTGGGTTCCACGCCACAATCATGCTCTCCTGCAGTCCTGTGTTGCTAGGGCTGCCCCCGGAAGCTCTTTTGCTTCTACTGCTGCTGACGAGGGTCCCACCGCGCGAACATCAACCTTTGGGGCTGATGCCAAGGGTCCCCCCCTCCAGATCTTGAACTGATGGCTTTGCAGGTGGAGGGCCCGCCGCTGACTCCTCTGGGTGTTCCAGCTCGGACATGTGCGCCTCTGGAGTAATCGCCTCCGGGGCGGACATTGGAGCTTCGCCCGGAGCCCCCACCACTATCGGCTCAGGCGCTGGCACTTCTACTGCAATCGGCTTGGGTGCCGGAGCTTCAATGACTTTCAGCACAGAGACCGGGACTTCGGGTATCTCCAGCTTGATCGCCGGCTCTTCAACAACTTCTGGCACAGACACCAGAGCCTTGGTTGCCTCCGACTCGGATGCCAAGGCTTCCACCATCTCCGTGTCTTGAGCCGGAGCTTCAGCCACCAGTGTTGCTGTTGCTAACGTACCTCCACAGATGTCTCCCCTGTGGTTCGGTGCTACAATGGGAGCTTCTGGTGTCGCTTCGGGGTCCAGATCCATGACAGCCGGCGCCGGAGCTATCGTGACCCCAACCACCACTTGGGAGGCGCAGGGGTAAGAGCTGGAACTTCCACCTGCATAGCCTCAGTCGTTGTGGCGGGTACCGGAGCTTCCGTGCTTTTCTTCGTTGCACTGTAAATAAAGAATCGAAAGATTCAACACGTGACAAAAATAAAAAACAACAACTCAAGGTGTGGACATAATGTTTACCTTGGGAGGTTACCGCTTTAGCTGGCGCGGAACTTCTTCATCGGGCGATCGGAGCAAGAGCCCACTGTGGTCGGTGTGGCCGGAGCTCCAGACTGCTGGCCGGGACTTGTCGCCATCTTCGGCGTCGCCTCAGTCGGGACCTCCCTCGGCTTGTAAGGACCTCCGGATCTAGAGCCCATGCCCAGCACTTGTACTGGAGTTGATCTCTCGGAGCTAGCGCCCCTTGAGGACGCCTACACCAGAGGAGGCGTATCCGCCGAAGAACTGCCTCGCCGGGGAGAAGGGGCAGTCGTAGTCAGAGCTGTACTGACGTGGCTCCCGTTAGCGTGCCTCAACTTCCTCTTCCGGCAAGAGTATTTGGCCGGCTCCTTGCCTTTGCCCTTGCCCTTGCCGACGTCATCGACTTTCTAGCTTGCGATGGGGGTAGCCAGCCTCTCTGAAGCTCCGAGGATTGCAACCCCAAAGGTATAACGTCTCTCAACCACGCCTAGCTCATCCAATGCTGGCATTCTTCTCTGGATCTCCTTGCTAACCACCGGAACCATGTTCAGAGGCAGGAAGGCAGTAGGTGGATCCAGGGCGTCGTGCGAGATACCTCCATTCTGGAACTTCTTGAGATGGATCCTCAATGTTTCATCATCCAAGTTGGTGTTCAAACCGACTTCAATTCGGTTATGATCCATCTCACTATTGAATACCCATGCAGGCCACTCCCTAGTCTTCAGCAGAGCCCACTTTTTCACCAAGAAATTGCCAAAGACCATTTGGGGGGTCACTCCTCCCTCTATGCATTCTTCGATCCTTTCCAGGATGGGCTTGTACACATCGGACAGCTCCGAAACTACGTTCCAAGCGTCGGTGTCAACATTGGGAAGGCCCTTGGGCAGCTCCAGCCTCTCATGCTCCTCCACAGTGATGATCATCCAATACTTCTTCCAATCGTCCCAGTTCCAGAGGATAATATCTTCAAGTACTTGAAGGGGCAATTCTTCCGCTTCATGAAGTAGTTGAAGCCGATGAGCTCTGTCCCCTTGCCGGTGGTGTGGACCGTGAAGAAGGTCCAGAATAGCTCGATGCAGGGAGGCACGCCCACCCACATCTGGCAGAAGTGGACGAAAGTCGCCACTAGCTAGAGGAAGTGGGGGCCGAGATGATAAAGGTGGAGGCCATAGAAATCCAGCAGCATCAAGAGAAATCTTGAAAAAGGTGGGATCAGACCCACCATGGCGTACGCAGAGAAGTACACCATCTCTCTGGTGCGCTCCTTCTAGAAGGGGAGCTTGACGAAGTGGATGTCCTTGCTACAGGAGTTGATGTACCACCCCATGTAGGTTCGGACACTCACCATCTCTTCGTTGGTGTTGACCTTGCTGTGGGGAAGACCCAACTCCATCGTGGCAAAGTGGAGTGAAAATTGGAAGGCTATGCGAAGGTGGGGAGTCTCTGAGTGGAAGTTCGATCGAAAGCGTAAAGAGTCCTCAAACCATGCTGGCTTTCCTTCTTAAGTAAGCATCTGCAACACTTGGATGGAAACCACAATTGGATCGAGGTCACATTTTTAAAATCTACCCTGTCAATGACGAATGGGCCCAGGTCCACTCCGGTGGAAAGGCCGAAGTTATTACCCCAGGTGAACCATTGTCATGATGGGAAGTTGGAAGCCCGAGGGCAACGACCTGACAAGGCGCGCGGAATCGATATAGTTTTCGCATTGAGAACCGGCGACCTTCAATTGCGTGAGATCTGCACACGAGGATCTCACATGCCGCGTTCAAAAGAAGCCACACGGTGATGGTTTAGCAGAGAACCATTGCCCCAACGGCACATCAGAAGACCTTTGATGGCCCCACTCCTGGTAGAATAACTTAACCCAAAGGATTTCTCTCATATGTGGGCTCGGGGGGCCACCATTAGTACCCTCCGTACCGGGCATCCCATGATACCGCAAGAAACACTAAAGAGTTCCACCTGTCGAGTTGAAGGCCTCCGAAGGCTACACGTGCTATACAGCACTGGACCCACCTCCCTAGTTTGGCTAGCTCCAGCACTGCCACGTATAACGCAAGGCCAGAGCTAACTCCCCCTGTAGGGGAGCTCCAGTCTTGCCATGTGTCCAATGACCCTGGGCCTAACCCACGGTAGAGGGAAGCTCCAGTGCTGCCACATGTATTGTGACTCCAGACCTGCCTCCCCACGATGGGAAGCTTCGGAGCCGCCACGTGTCAATCCTCCGGACCTAAGACGGCAACGAAGAGACTAGCGGGTCTCCAACGGCGCAGACATTCAAAGGGCAGTTAAACCTACAGTTACAAGACATGATTGTGTGTCATTAATCCCTTATTAATGACACATGATCGAAAGACTCTTAACAACGGTAAAGCCACCATTAAGGCGCGTTATCATGCTGTTAATTGTGCTTAATATTCACATATTGTGTATTAGGCAATTAACTACGGCCAGGGCCACATGTCAGGCCAGGCTAATGTAACAGCCAGTCCTTGGACTATAAAAGGGCTGCGCTACATGATACTTGACAACTAAGCTCACACGCTCACAAGAGCCATACATATACTTACAACAACACAACCCGTGGAGTAGGGTGTTACGCTCCGGGCGGCCTGAACCACGTAAAATTTCTCGTGTCACTGTCTTGTCCAAATCTCACGCGCTCCAACAAATCATGAACCACCGCAGGCTACGATCTATGTAGTACCGGGGGAAATGTCGATCACACACTTCAATAGAACCCCTACATCGATTATTCAACTATGCACACACAAGAGGTATGCTTCTCCCGGTACACAAAGAGATCTGGCAGTTCAGATCTGGCAGTTCAAAGTCTCATTGTACGCAGACAACACCACTACTTTCATAAGTCCCACAGAGCATGATCTAAAAATCACAATGGCAATCCTGGAGGTATCCAGTGAGGCATCACGCCTTCACACGAACATGCATAAAATGAAGTTCTTCCCCATCTCTTGTCAAAACCTTGACCTGGCCATCCTTGGCATGATCCAACCAAACCTGGCCGAATTCCTAACCAAATATCTGGGGTTGCCTCTCCATTATAGAAGAATATCGAGATCTTCGGTTCGGCCACTGGTTCAGAAGATAGAGAGCAGATTTCCCGGTGGAAATGGAAGCTACTATCATATTCTAGCAGGGAGGTGCTCATCAAATCAGTTATGTCGGCCTTTCCAACATACTTCCTAACAGTTTTTAAACTTCCAAAGTGGGCGATCGAAAAGATTGATAGCTACTGGAGGAGCTTCTTATGGCGAGGCAAGGGCCCGGCACAAACCTGCAATGGTCATTGCCTGGTCGGTTGCACCAAGTGCACGAGGGCTACACTACGTAATAAACCCAAATAGGAGACAAAGATGGGCGACGCGCTCAAAGGAGGGCATCTCTGATATGTTTAAGCGAGACGTGACCACTTCAGCGAGGATCTGATGTGGCTCGGTTGAACGTACAAGGAGACAAGTTACAATACAACCCGTCTCAGTAAAGAAGGTATCCACGATGCGCCCTCCTCTTTGACAAATGGGAGACGCGATTCTGACAAGCTCATCTCCTTTTTGCTAAAGAAATGAGACGTACTTTGAAGAAAGCGTGTCTCCTTTGTCTTCGGTCAGATAGACATGAACACGTTGCTGAACGATGATACTCATTCATTCAAAAGTGAACACACAAGATACTCATCACACAGATGAATATAGATAACACATGCATTCATTAACAATATATTATAAAACATAAGAAAAAAGTACAAGACACAAGAAAATAATAAACAACATCAACTGAAAACAACAAAAGAAAACCTAAATCCTACTCCTCCTCCCCCTCGTTCTCCTCCTTCGGCGGCCATTCGGCACAAGTGCAATAGGAGCCCTGGGCGGTTGCTCTGACTGGTCCAGATATGGTGGTGCAACCTCCTGAAAGAGGTTCCTCGCCATCGTCGCCACCAAGATACTGCGGCCCTCTACGCTGAGCACCTCAGCCATCGTCTCGAAAAGCCTCTGGAACCGGTCGAATAGCCTGTTGAACAACATCTCGAGTAGTTCATTGTTGAGCCTCTCGGGGGAGCAGCAACACTGTTTCTTGCAGGGTGGCTCCCTCTGTAGGCTTGGCGGCAGAACGTTGGCCATGGTTGATTGTCTGCGCGGAGAAGATGAATGAAGAGAGTAGGAGAGACTGATGGTGCCTTATGTAAGGTTTGTGCGGAGATGCAAAATGTACACGTGCTTAGCACAGAAGCGTGTGGCCTATGCTCTACATCTTCCCCTCCTCTACTAAATGGGAGACGCGCTTTTTGTAAGAGCGTGTCTCCTGTTACCCACGTCTCCTTTAGCTTCGTAATTTTCTCCATTTTGCTTTGTCTCACTATTGATATCACAAATCACTGAACTTAGAGCACATTCACTTGATAACTAAATCATTCACTTGTCCATAAAATAATCAAAATCCTTTATGTTTGCAATTGCTTTCACCTATTTCACTGTCCACACAATGAACACACCACATATTCATTCATTCACACAGTTGAACATAGATAAATTTCATTCATTAACACAATATATTACAAAACACAAGAAAGAAGTACAAGAAAAGAAAAACATCAACTAAAAACAACAAAGAAAAACTAAATACTACTACTCCTCCTCCTTCTCCTCCGGCGGCGACTCCAGCGCCGGTGCAACAGGAGTCTGGGTCGGCTGCGCCGGTTGCTCCAGCTGCACCAGCTATGCAACCCTAAGACCAGGTTGCTCTTCGTCGCCGCCACCAGGTTTCTACGGCCCTCGGCGCCGAGCACCTGGGCCATCGTCTCGAACAGAATTTCGAGATGATCGGCCACCCCAATGAGGACCATAGAGATAGTGGTTGAGTGTACCCGTTCTAGTAAACCGTGGAAGGATACCCATACCAAAGGAACCTGTAGGATCGAAGAGCACGTGAAACCTACCAGAGGGGGTGAATGATAGATTAAAACTTTTTATCGGAAGCAATGAAAACCTCTCAGTAGAAAAACAATATGCTAAAGAAATCATGTGAGGGACTAATCTAAACGTGTTTCACCATGACAAAAGTGATAGATATCATAGAGAATCAAGTCACAAAGACGACACAACAAGAATCACTCAAATCCGTTGAGAGAAACTCAAGTTACGATCGAATGATCGAACAAAGGTCAATCTGTTCTACCCGAGAAAAACAGTTCAGGTACACTACAAAGAAACTCGTGTAGATCAGAAACCACAAATCCAATGACCGTGAAATTTTGACATATGATAGATAATAAAGTTTTGAATACAACTCAAAAAGAATCACGTCAATTGGATCTGTAAAACTCGAGTTATGATAAACCACTAAAGAAAGGTAGTGCTGTCCAGAAAACTCGATGAGAAAAACTTTTCTGGAACAAGTCGGACGAACAAGGCACAAAAGTTCTTTTAAACTACGATCTTTATTCAATAGAACACAAGAGGAACAACCCCAAAGTCGTGCACCACGAGCTCTGCCCTCCCTTGCTTATATAACCAGCCCTTAGGCCAACCCAATCTCAACTAGGACTCTAATCCTACTCAAATCACGAATCGAAACATTCCATAACTGCTCAAGACTCTTCTATATGCAGATAGAATCAATCTTAAGACTTCCAAACATCTTAGGAACGTATCCCACATTCCTAAAAAAACCCAAATTCATGACCCACACAAAATCCTAACACAACCAGCTCAAATCTTTTCATATTTGAGTCAAACCCGACTCAGCCGCAGCCTGAGTCCATAACCTAGTCGGTTGGACCTTTCCGACCAATTCTTTATGTCCACATCTCTTCATCACGCCTCGGAACCATGTAGCCACGTCCATGCACTCCTTGCATATGTGCAAACATCTTCCAACAACGTCTATGATACCTTCATATGCATTGTTCTTGATTCAAACATGTTCCACAACCTCCCGATCAACTCAACCACAATTCCTCCTGAACTTGGTTGTTGAACCTCATCTTCTCCTTAAGACTAGTTCAATTGTTCCCGTCACCAGCCATGTCTTGAACTCAAGCAACACCTGCTCATGAATAAAAAACCAATACTTCCGAGCACAAGTCCAAGACTTGACTCTCGTTAGTTCTGAAACTACAACATCTTACGTGAGCACCTCACATAAGCATGTTGCAAACTATACCAAAATGATATCAACCATAACCAAAACACACCAAAAACATAGTAAAATAATACTAAGCAAACTTTTCATAATTGTAAAACAAGTTTGAAATATTTCAAAGTAAAAGCAGAACCACTGCAATCAAGCTCCAGACCTTGCCAAAGCTAACCGGACCTTGAACCAGAGCTTACCAAAGCTAGCAGGACCTAGCGCTAGAACATACCAAAGCTAGTTGGACCTAGCACTGGAGCTTACCAAAGCTAGTCGGTCCTAGCGCCGGAGCTTACCAAAACTAGTCAGACCTAGACAAAGAAGTCGGACCTAGCCAAAGCAAGTCGGACCTTACGTCGGACCTTGCCGGAGCTACCCAATACAAGCCGGACCTTGCAGGAGCTTGGATCTAAAGTCGGACCTTGTTAAAAAGGTGTTTTGGTAGTATTCAAAACTTTTATAGCCATAGCCAATGTATTTAGCACACATAGGTCTCACAATCTTCCCCTTGGTGAATGCATTGGCAACACCACTTAAAATCCGAACATTGGCTTGTTCACATGAAAAGTTTTGAAAACAATTTCTCCCCTATTTTGAAAATCAGATAAGATAGAAATAAATTTCTTCCCCTTGCATACTTATCCCCCTGAGAAGATACGTGCCAAAAAACACTTGTGAATATGTGCAACATGTGATCAATTTCTCCCCTTTGACAATGTATTCAACAAGGTACATAAGAGAAATTTTAATTGTTATGAGCATATTATAACATAAACATATAAAACAAAGCTCATCTAAGTCATACTATCAAGTAACTTACACTATCACGACAATGGCATACATAAAGTAGTGTAAGCCATGCTAGAGATCAAATGTAATTTTCAATTTAAGCAAGTCATGAGCTCACAAACTTAACTATTTCAATACCTGAAAGCATGACATTTGTTGCTGCAATTTTTTAAAGCACAAATTTTTAACATATGACATTTGCAAGAGATTATATGCCGCATCTGCCTTATTCTAACCAACCAAGCCAAGCCTATGTCATTTGACAATCAGAAGCTTAAGGACATGATTTTAGTCATACACAACTTCTTCCAAGTTCATATCTAAGTGCAATGATAAGCCATCTTAAAAGAAGAAGTGTGATGCATGCATATTCTCTTGATCTTTTCTCAATTTATATTTGTTCATAAAAACTCAACATGTGAGTTGATTACTTGATTAATTCTTTATGATTAAAAGCACTTGTGAGCATGCAACAAGTTCAAAACAGCAAGAAAGTTTGATCATGACCAGATTTACTGTAAGTAATTATTCCAATTACTAGTCATGGCAAAAACTACAAAATGTATAACATGAGTAATGTAGTAAGAACTTTCAGTATGTAAAAGGAATCACAAAGTCATGTATGTATGAAATACTATGCTCATATTATTTTAAGTTCAGATTCACACATAGACTTCCCAAGTTTCAAAACTCCCCCTCAATTTAAGCCATGAGGATGCATAACCCCTATTTCACTACGAATATAACAAAAACGAGTGAAATCCAAAGGTTTTGTAAAAATGTTAGCAAATTGTTATTCAGTATCTACATGGTGAAGCACAATGTTTCCTTTTTCAACATTATCACGGAGAAAGTGATATCTAATGTCAATGTGCTTAGTTCTAGAATGTTGCACGGGGTTTTTAGCAATGCAAATGGCACTAGTGTTATCAGAAAACAGTGGAACACTATCTAGATCAACCCCATAGTCCTTCAGTGTTTGAATAATCCAAAGAATTTCTGAGCAAGCACTAGCGACAGCTACATATTCAGATTCAGCTGTAGATTGTGCAATTGAGTTTTGTTTTCTAGAGGACCAATCAACAAGTGAATTACCAAGAAAATGACAAGCACCAGAAGTACTTTTCCTATCAATCCTACAACCCCCAAAATCAGCATCCGAAAAAGCTTTCAAAGTAGCACTTGAAGAAGAAGGAAGAAAAATACCAAATTCTTGAGTTCCATGTAAGTACCTGAGAATCCTTTTGAGGGCTTGACGATGTGAAGCACGTGGGGAGGCTTGAAACCATGCACAAAGACATACACTGAATTGTATGTCCGGTCTTGATACCGTGAGGTACAAAAGTGATCCGATTATGCTTCTATATTCTTACTGATCTACGGGTTCACCATCTTCATCAAGTTCAAGTGTTGTTGCTGTTCCCATCGGTGTCCGAAGAGGCTTGCTTTTGTCCATGTTGACGCGCCTTACACTGCAAGGGTTCTGGTTTATCGCAACGAAAAAATTCATCGCAATAGGTTGTTTTTCGTTGCAATAGGTCGTTGTTGCAACGAAAAAGAGCGTGGCGATAGTTTTTACAAATCGTCGTAATATTTCCCGCGGCGATAGGTTATTTGTGACGCCTTGGCATTCGTGGCGAATAGTATGGTATTGCAACGATTTTACATTGGTGGCAAATAGGACGCTATTGCAACGTTTTTCATGTATTGCGACGTTTTAACGTATTGCAACGAATTGTACGGTATTGCAACGGGTTCACGATCGTGACAAATAGTACGGTATTTCAATGATTTGATATTTGTGGCAAATAGTATGTTGTTACAACGATTTAGCGTATTGTGACGATTTAACTTATTGCAACAAATAGCATGGTATTGCAACGATTTCACATTCGTGGTAATTTTATGTGGTTGCACAACAGGCGTTGCAATAGTACGGTATTGTAACGATTTCACATTCGTGACAAATAGTATGTTATTGCAATGATTTAGCGTCTTGCGAGGATTTAACGTATTGCAACGAATAGCATTGTATTGCAACGATTTCGCGTTTGTGGTAATAGTATGTGATTGCAATGATTTTCACATTCGTGGCAAATACTACAGCATTGCAACGATTTTCACAGCCGTGACAAATAGTAACATATTGCAGCGAGTTATGGTGTAGCGACGATTTACCATATTGCAACGAATATCACGGTATTGCAACGATTTCACATTCGTGACAAATAGTATGGTACTGCAACGATGTCACAGCCATGACAAATAGTATGATATTGCGACGGTTTAACGTCCGTGGCAAATAGTAGGTTATTGCAACGAGTCAACAAACGTGGCGAATAGTATTGTATTGCAACAATTTCAGATCCGTTGGAACTAGTCTGGTACTGCAACGATTTCGTATCCGTGGCGAATAGTTGGGTATTGCAACGAGTCCACAAACTTGGCAAATAGTACCGTATTGCAACGATTTTAGATCCGTTGGAACTAGTATGGTACCGCAACGATTTCGCATCTGTGGCGGATTGTTTGGTATTGCAACGATTTCTTATCTGTGGCAATAGTGTTTTAATGCAATGTTTTTCGAGTCGTTGTCAAATGTTTATACTGCAGTGTTTTGTCATTCTATTGCCACGTTTTATCATCTATATTGGCAATAGCTTCCTATTACAACAATTTATCATTCGTGACAAGAAATTCATAATGACACGTTCTATAATTAGTGGCAGTAGACCCGAATGCACCAGGTTTGAAAATTAGTGGCAACAGAATCACGAGTTTAACAATAAACATCCATCAATTGATAATACAACACGCATAACAACACTCAAGAATTACTAAAGCGACATGTTTGCATGCTAACAGTTTTCCTAAGATGATCGGGACTAATTGTTGGAGCAAGTGGCTTTTGGCGGTTCCTTTGGTGGACCTTTTGTGGAGTGGTCGCCATCATCATTTTGTGCATTTCAGCCATTGAGGCGCACATGTCCTGCATTTCCTTAGCTGTATGTTCACGATCAGCTGCTATCTGACCTTGTAAGTTCTGGACTTGAATGATTAACTCTTCATTCTTCTGGTTTATGCAGTCCATCTGGGTGTTTAAGCTATCATTTCTTCCTTCCAACTCCAGCACTGTTTGATTGAGGCCTGCATTTCTATCTTCTAAGTTTTGAACTTGGTTGTTGAGGTGTTCGGACATCTGGATACACATACGTTCACATTCGAGACCAGTTGGGTTAGCCATATAACCGCGCCCCCAAACCTATGATCCTGCACAACTGATTGAGGATCTATAACAACGCTAAAACATGTGGTTTCTCTCCTCATTTGGAATTGGGCCTCCCTGCTCAACTTCCATGTCATCCGGTCACGTGCCTGAATCTATATACGAAAAGAAAAGTTATAGGTAATTTGCAAATATTTATTTAATTGGGGATTGTTTGAAGTGTTACTCACATGTACAGCTTCTGCCAGCTTGTTTGCCTAGTTACCGTTCTCCAACAAATGGCTTGCCTCCCACGGTTGTATGTCATTGGGTTCTTCTCCGGTCTCTAGGTCTCGCTACATAAAATACAAGTAAACTTCAACATGTCGGTATACATATTATTTTCAGCGCAAAGTAAAAGCGTGATTTATTTTTCATACCTTCTCGTAACTAAGTTGGGCGTAGGATTTGGAGCCAAGCAAGTGACATGCCTTTTGTCTTCTTCAATTTTGAGAATTGGTTCTGCTTATTGACTGCAATAATTTTAAGAATTAATTCCAAGAATGAAAGTAAATGAAATATTTTTTGTATGATGCGAAGCTATTAAAAAGTTAGATGACCTTGAATCGCTCAGACCCAAAATATTCTATTAGGTGCAACCACTCATGCGCTGTTACGTCAGCAGGTTGGTTTCGTATACGTTCTTTATCGGTAGAATAACTCTTATAGGTGGCATGCAAAGTCGAGCGCCACCCCTTGTAGCGCTCACCAGCAATTTTCAAAATTTTTCTTGCACTCTCCGGTGTGTCCTCCATGTCCTAGAAATCCTATACATTGTATAACAAGTTGATGTAAACGTACAGGATGGAGATTGAAAGAAAAAAATACTTGTGTGGGGGTGTGACAGCACTAACCAGAATGTCTTGTACTATATCTCTCTTGTTACTATGGCCAACCTCTGCCCACTTCCTTGCACCGCTGAGGGATGCATGTCTTTTTGTAAACATAACCACATCATTGAAAAAATGCCGCTGATTAATACCAACCGCAACACCCAACCTAGCGGGGAACTGAATTGGTAGATTCACATGCTCAGTTCTACTAACTTGGGATGCATAGCGTATTCTAGCAACCTTAAGTCCTTTAGCCACACTTCTTCCTAGCTTCCTTCCTTCTGTTACATTGATTCAAACGGTAAACGATTAAAGCAAATTACCACCTGAACAAGTTTAGTATCATGTACAAATAGTGTGAAAAGAAGAAAAGTCTGATGTTCATGCCATCTTCAGGACGAGTGTGGCAAATATGAGCGTGGGACGACCGCGTCGTGCCAACACCATTTTGTTTTGTAGTACTCCCTCCTAGTTTATATTAATTTTCATATCAGACAAACAAATGAATTAAAAATGAACTACTACAGTAGCTAGGACTGTCCGAACGATAACTATTTTGATGGAGGGGTTACATTATTGACTTCTTTGTTGTTGTTCATACCCTAAAATGAGCCATCAGGTACACATTTCAGTGGCGGTACGCACTCGTAGTACTGCAGAGGATTTTCAGTCCATGAGCGAAGCAGGCAAGACTTTGAGGGTGCATGCAACTGGCAATGCTAGACTAGACAAAGATAGGGTTCGCCGGTTTGGTCTAACTGACATCAGCCGGAGCACGTCTCGAAGAGAATTATTAGTTGCAGGGCAAGTAATGAACGCTAGCAGCAGCAGGTGGTGAATGCAAGACAGATAAGGTAGGCAGCTTGCGAGATTGAAATCATGCGCAGTACTGCACCTGCATTAGCTGCCACTAACATGTGGTCCCATGAGACATCGGGTCTACTTGTCAGTGGCGGCTACTGCAGGTGCAGTACTGCATAGTGCCAGCTTGCGACGCTCAACAAAGCGAGGGTTCGGTCTTGCCAAAACTCTCGAGGAGGATTGGTGGCAGGGCGAGTAATGGCTAGGGATTTGCGGGCGGCAGGGTAATCATTGCACGCGAAGGATGGGACGTGGCGATGGGCGAGGGAGACGCGTCGAGGAGGACACTGAAGTGACCAGCAGCAGGGCGTGGGCGCCGGTGCCGGCCGGAGTGGCCGGCGGTGAGAGAGCACAGCGTGGAGGCATAAAAAAATCACGCCATCACACAGGCTGATGAACTGTTAACTATAAATACTAAGTACTAAGAAAGTAGAATCGCAAGGCATGCTAAAACAATTAGTAGAGCCTAGGAAAGAATGCAAATGACCACGATACACCCATCATTGATACATCTAAACGACAGAACGTAGGCTCTCAAAATGCTATAAATTCAATGCCAAAGGAGTAAAAAACTAACACGCTCTGCCAAAACAAATGGCACGGTAGAGAGGCAGGTAGTAATGTGATGTGATATGGGTAGTTGGAAGCTACTACCGAGGATAGACTTGGAGTGGGACATTTTTTAAGCTCCAAAAGTAAAATTGCATAGGGGCGGAAGGAGTATTTCTGGTTTGTATATCTATACCTGCTGTTGGTTCATGCATCGTAGTACCAGGGAGTGAAGAACCTCGGGGTTCCTGAACATCATGTGCTGCAATACTCTCCGCGTACCATGCAAACGATTTAATGTTGTCTAAATTTGTTTAATTTTGATAGTAAACACATTTATAGTTATACCAGGTGCTTGTTGGCCACCATGAATGCTTGTGGACGACATCACGGTTTGATGTCTTGTTCCTAATCTAAAGAGCATTGTAAGTAGTCATTTCAAATATCAAATAACAGTGATAACATCGGATTACATGACCGACATAGATTTTAGATCGGACGGTGTGCTTTCTATAAACTGCAGTGTTTGTTACTAACGGAGGAATTAGAAAAGAAAGAATAGAAAAAAGTACGATTCGAGAAAGCCACAAGAAAGAAAAAAGTGTAAAAACCATGGGAACTAAAAATCTTAGGAATACAAATTTGTAAAACAGGAATGAGAGTACAACATTTGGAGTGGTTGATCAGATAACCCGTGCATCATTTACTTCTAAATCCAGAAATTACATACTACTTTCTCTGGTTTTTAGTATTTGTCGTTCCCGGCCAAGAATTGAACTAGAAATACACTACCGTAATAAGCTATCGGTGTAACATTTATTTAGGGACAGATGTAGTGTATATATATATATATATATATATATATATATATATATATATATAACTAAATTCGTGAAACAGAAGACCACATTTCTTCTTTGTTAATTTATTTAATCTTTGTATATCAGGATGGATCGTGTATAACTTAACTAGGCCAAAACTGCATGGATCGTGTAGAATCAGGCCAATATAGCTCTATAAAAGACGACATGGATCGTGTAGTTTACCTAGCACAAAACTGGAGTCCGGGATGCGATGTCGCAGGGAGGTGTCGGCGAGGAAGAGGTTCGGTAGAGCCCATCAAACTTGGTCGCCTGGCGTTGTACCCAGGAGTCAACACCACCAAGGGGGAAAAATTGTAAAAACCGTGGGAAATGAAAACCCGGGAATTTCTTAGGAATACAAGTATGTAACAAAGGACAGAGAGACAACACATTTGGAGTACTGCGAGATCACCGGAAGGGCGGGGCAGCGGTGTGTCGGGAATGGAGGCAAGTGTTTCCATTTATACTCATCGTGGCTGAAATAGGGTTACAATAATAGGCGGGACTGAAATTGGAGGCGCAGGTAGTGAAAATTGAATTGTCAAAATCTCAAATGTGGTGCGCCAAGTAGAATGATAAAATTTTTGCGGGAGTGGAGAATTTGATGCAAGCCGTGCCCTTGTGCACGCATCCAATCGTGATTAATTACATCTCATGTCGCGACGATTCCTGCACATGGTGCATGCAGCTAGAGGGGTAGACTTCGTCTTAGGACAACTTGCTCGCTTCTTAATTCTTCTTTGTTGCCATGCATGGAGATCAAAATCTAAAAGCAGTCATCTGCTAGCTAGTGGGACATTCCAAAAAAAATACGAAAAAAAATATGAATCGCCAAATGTATATGTGCTAATGCAAATGATATACAAATACAGCAAAGTCAACGAAAGGACGATGGTAAACAATCAACATTTTGTAGCATTAATCACAATGAAATGATAACATGTAGTATATACTACTACGTACTAAAAATACATGTTCCCATGCACCGACTACAAATGAAAAAATTGAGTGAAAGAACATAAAAGAGGAGAAATGCAGCCTCAACCACGATCTTAATGGAGTTTCAACCAAGAGTTATTGATTGTCGCAACACAACATATTCTTGGCTAGACATTGAACAACAGTTATCTCGCCCCTTTTTCAGAAAGAGGTTGTTTTTCGATACTGCATACAACGCATTGTTCATGAACAGAAAATACATTTATCATTAAAATAGAAACAACACATATATTACAAACAAGAACTATGAAAGCACATAGAAAACAAGAAAAAGAAAAAATTACAAATACTACTCTACTCGGAGTCAGAGGAGATCTCCTCCACATCCTTCTCCGCCACCGCCTCCTCCTCTGTCGCTGCCGCCGCCGCCTCCTCCGTTGCCGCCGCTATTGCCACCTCCTCCGGCAATTGAGTTCAAAGCTTCCGTGCGACGGTCCACAGAAGATGCTGGCGGCGCTCCACCCCAGCCACCTCCCCGATCGTCTCGTAGAGGACGTTGAGACGACAGGCCACAAACACTAACCCAAAGCAGTAGTGGTCGGCGGTGTCCATGCTGGTGCAGACGAGAAGTTTCCCAAGACCCAGACAGTCACACGAGCAAGATGTATCGGAAAATACATCCCGCGCCAATTTGTTGAGCTGTTTTGCTCGCCCGACGGTGGCGGAAAGGTGCTCAGTGGCCTCCTTCAAGCGCCGATCGAGTTCATCGAAGCGGTGTTCGACGAGGCGGACAGTCTCCTGAACCCAAACGGGATGAGGAGGTGCGGGCGCCGCGGGCAGAGAAGGGGACAGAGGAGGTGTGGGCGCCGCCTCCAGTTCCAGCGGCATTGGCTGCGACAGAAACAGTGAAGAAGGAGATTCGGAGGACGTTGATGGCCTAGAGCGCTTCGGTGCGGGGCTACCCATTTGTGCGGCAACGAAGGTGCGGAGAAAGAGCGAGAGGTGGTCGGCGATGGTGCGGCGGTGAAGGAAGAGAAGTTTGGAGGCTACGATCGATGGAGATGGAGTGGTGCGGCGGTGACGCAATAGGACGGGTGTGCCTTTATAGCGGGTCCTCGTCTTAAGACCATCCGCACCAGCGTACTCTAAAGCATACTCTATACACTATTCTCATTCAGCTTTTACACTATGTACTCTAAATTACACTGCAAAACAGTATATCCAGTATGCTTTACAGTACACTATTGCGGATGGTCCGCGCGAGTGGAGATGATCGGATGCTTCGAAAAATGCACTTTTGAATTAATCCAAACCGCGGTTGGCTTCCTCTAAGTTGTCGCTTCACAGGCAGTTTTTTAATTTGACATGCAAAGGATCCAGGGTATGCAGTGGCCCACCTGGCATACTTTGTAGGTCCGTCCGACGGTGTTTCAGTTTTTCAGTTCCAGTTTTTAATTTTTACACGCGAAGGGCCCACCGGCCCAAGGTATATGCAATGTTCCAGTTTTTTTCAGTTTGTCACGCAAAAGACCTCGATCATGTTTCATGACGTTACGCATTTTCTTTTATTTTTTTGAAAGATCGTCATATATATATATATATATATATATATATATATATATATATATATATAGTTGAAAGATCGTCAGAAAACTCGAGAAAAAGTACAAAACAATGAACACACCAGACATTCATGCATTCATTAACACACACACACACACACACACACACACACACACACAGATATATATATATATATATATATATCACAAACCCTCATTCATGTTTTCTCAGTTTGACATGCAAAAGACCTCGATCATGCATGTTTGATGATGTTAGGTGTTTTCTAATTTTGTTGAAAGATCATCATATTTGAGACTCGTTGATCATGTTTAGGGTGTAGAAAGCATGCATGGACAAGTAACATATGCACTTGAAAACCTCGTGACGATCATGTTTGATGACAACATTATTACATGTTTTCTCTGTTTTTTGTTGAAACATCGTCATATATAGTTTGAGGCTCGTTGATCATGTTTGGGGCGTGACAACTAACTTGTTATATATATATATATATATATATATATATATATATATATATATATATATATATATATATATATATAGTTTGGCTCGTTGATCATATGTTTGGGGCGTAGGGTATCATGCATGGACATTTATAACATGCATGTTAGAGAGACGTCGATGATCATATGTACTCCGCCCATCTCCATGAACTTGTCTCTTTGTCGTAGTTCATTTTTTAACTACAAAAGCTGCATCAGAAGAGCTTGTTTATTGGCTCATGGACAAGGAAAATTCTTTGTATGTAGTACAAAAAGTATAAGTTGGTCGGCATTGCCGTTCGTACGAGAAGGATGCGGCCAGGTAGTTGCTCTTGCAGGTCTATGGTAATTACGTGAGTGTTTGGTCGGGTCATGTGGTTAGTCCACGATGCACCCTAAACCCGGTGTTGAGGCCGTGTATTTGTCATTTGTGAGTACACTCTTGTGACATGTCACAAAGTGCTCAGTCATCAATTGCATTTGGTTTGACGTCGAAGTTGGATTGGAGATAGATCATCCATGTCTTTATGTCTTGGATCATCCAAATTAACGTTTGGTTGGATGGACTGGACGATCCAATTTTTTGTTGGTAGGTTGGATGAAACTTGATTGGATTATTGAATCATCAAAGTTGATAATTTCATAATATTAATTGTTTATATACTAATTATAATATTACTAGCAAATATTAATGTTAATATCATAATTGTAATTATTAATCAACAATAAACAAGGTAATTATCACAAATTACATTGCTAAGAGGCATAATTAGATAAGGTGGATGGACTCACATCCAACCAAATATCCTGGACCATCTCATCCAGCATCTGCGAGGAATATTTTATATTCCTCAAACCTGGATCACAGAAGTTTGGAGGCTACGATCGATGGAGATGGAGTGGTGCGACGGTGACGCAATAGGACGGGTGTGCCTTTATAGCGGGTCCTCGTCTTAAGACCATCCGCACCAGCGTACTCTACAGCATACTCTATACACTATTCTCATTCAGCTTTTACACTATGTACTCTAAATTACACTGCAAAACAGTATATCCAGTATGCTTTACAGTACGCTACTGCGGATGGTCCGCGCGAGTGGAGATGATCGGATGCTTCGAAAAATGCGCTTTCGAATTAATCCAAACCGCGGTTGGCTTCCTCTATGTTGTCGCTTCACAGGCAGTTTTTTAATTTGACATGCAAAGGGTCCAGGGTATGCAGTGGCCCACCTGGCACACTTTGTAGGTCCGTCCGACGGTGTTTCAGTTTTTCAGTTCCAGTTTTTAATTTTTACACGCGAAGGGCCCACCAGCCCAAGGTATATGCAATGTTCCAGTTTTTTTTTTCAGTTTGTCACGCAAAAGACCTTGATCATGTTTCATGACGTTACGCGTTTTCTTTTATTTTTTGAAAGATCGTCATATATATATATATATATATATATATATATATATATATATATATATATATATATATATATATATATATGTATATAGAGTTGAAAGATCGTCAGAAAACTCGAGGAAAAAGTACAAAACGATGAACACACCACACATTCATACATTCATTAACACACACACACACGCACGCACACACACACACACACACACACACACACACACACACACACACACACACACATATATATATATATATATATATATATATATATATCACAAACCCTCATTCATGTTTTCTCAGTTTGACATGCAAAAGACCTCGATCATGCATGTTTGATGATGTTAGTTGTTTTCTAATTTTGTTGAAAGATCGTCATATTTGAGACTCATTGATCATGTTTGGGGTGTAGAAAGCATGCATGGACAAGTAACATATGCACTTGAAAACCTCGCGACGATCATGTTTGATGACAACATTATTACATGTTTTCTCTGTTTTTTGTTGAAACATCGTCATATATAGTTTGAGGCTCGTTGATCATGTTTGGGGCGTGACAACTAACTTGTTATATATATATATATATATATATATATATATATATATATATATATATATATATATATATATATATATATATATATATATAGATATATAGTTTGGCTCGTTGATCATATTTTTGGGGCATAGGGTATCATGCATGGACATCTATAACATGCATGTGAGAGAGACGTCGATGATCATATGTACTCCGCCCATCTCCATGAACTTGTCTCTTTGTCGTAGTTCATTTTTTAACTACAAAAGCTGCATCAGAAGAGCTTGTTTATTGGCTCATGGACAAGGAAAATTCTTTGTATGTAGTACAAAAAGTATAAGTTGGTCGGCGTTGCCGTTCGTACGAGAAGGATGCGGCCAGGTAGTTGCTCTTGCAGGTCTATGGTAATTACGTGAGTGTTTGGTCGGGTCATGTGGTTAGTCCACGATGCACCCTAAACCCGGTGTTGAGGCCGTGTAATTGTCATTTGTGCGTACACTCTTGTGACATGTGACAAAGTGCTCAGTCATCAATTGCATTTGGTTTGACGTCGAAGTTGGATTGGAGATAGATCGTCCATTTCTTTATGTCTTGGATCATCCAAATTAACGTTTGGTTGGATGGACTGGACGATCCAATTTTTTGTTGGTAGGTTGGATGAAACTTGATTGGATTATTGAATCATCAAAGTTGATAATTTCATAATATTAATTGTTTATATACTAATTATAATATTACTAGCAAATATTAATGTTAATATCATAATTGTAATTATTAATCAACAATAAACAAGGTAATTATCACAAATTACATTGCTAAGAAGCATAATTAGATAAGGTGGATGGACTCACATCCAACCAAATATCCTGGACCATCTCATCCAGCATCTGCGAGGAATATTTTATATTCCTCAAACCTGGATCACCCGTCTGACCGCTAAACAAATAATACATGACTAGACCATCCAATTAATCCAAGTCAATTCAATCCAAGACAAGCAACCAAACACAAATCTTTTTGGTCGCGTCATACGTGCTCGTACGCATAAAGATGGATCGTGCACGCCGAGCGCCGAGTTATTCGGATCGCTGAGCAAAGTTTGGACGTGGAGTTCGTGTGCCCGTGCGCACTGCAAGATTTGGTGCGTTCGCGTACGTGGCAATCATCAGGGCAGGGTGGTACAGTTGCGGGAACCGTGTAGTGCGCCCTTGGCTGTAAGATTTGGAGCGACGTGGCAACCATCTGGGCAGGGTCGCACAGAGACGGTTGTGCGGAAGGGCCACAGAGAATTCGATTTCCACACCAAGGGGTTAAGAGATAAGACCATCTGATTCGTGGGCCAGTAATGGTGTTTGGGAACACGGTATTTTTGGAGTTTTAGAGCAATTAGCAATATCGTGGTATTTGAGATTACTATGGTATTTTTTATAGAATGGTGTTTGTCGACCAAACAGTTCTATGTATTGCAAAATCGTGGTATTACAAAACTGTGTTATTGAAATACATTGGTATTGCCATGTCATTTTAAAAATTGTGATTTCCAAAACTTTAGTATTGAAAAACTGTGCTCCCAAACACAGCCTGAAGCTTTACTATGAACCACTGTGGATGGTCTTAAAGGCAGGCCCGACTCTGGGCCTAGGCGGGTGGAAATAAATTTTCTGCGGCCCTGCCACACAACATCGCGCGTGCGCCCCCGCCCCGCATGCCGTCCCATGGAAATCCCGCTGAGATCCTTCGCTTCATGCTGGGTTTGTTGTCTGGACACCGAAGGATGGAAATCCCGCATGTCCCGCTCCCACGATTATGCGATTTTGATCAGACGGCGTGCGAGGCGGGGGCGCATGCGCGATGCTGTGCGGTAGGGTCGTCGAAAATTTATGGGCTACTGCCTAGGGTCAGGCCGTTGTGTGGGGGTGGTGGGGCGGGCACGATGACAGCTGGTAAACAGAAAAGAAATAAAATTAATTAGTGTGTAGCTTTTTATTTTCGTATTTTTTTTGAAATATAATTCTACTACGTACGTCCTACTAATGTGTTTAATACAGTATTTATTAGATATAATAGAATATTACTAATGTGTTAATTTTCCATATGCGATGTTTTTCGATAAAAGGAGGAGTTTTTCGTTAGTGCATGTACTGTAGGACACATTGTTCATGAACATAAAATAAAAGACATTTTTCATTAACATAAAAATAACACATATATTACAGACAAAAAACATATAGAAAACAAAAGAAAAAACTACTACTCATCCTACTCTACTCGGAGGAGGACTTGTCCACCTCCGCCTCCGCCGGCGGTGCCTCCGCCTCCGCATCCGCCGCCGGCGCCTCCACCGCAACCGCCGGCGGAGCATCCTCCAACACCAGATCGAACTTCTTCCGGCTGACGGCGTTCACGAGTTGGTCGCAAAACTCCACCCCGACCTCCTCACCGATCGTCTCGTAGAGGCAGTCGAGATGAGCGGCAACAAAGCCTAACCCAAAGATGTAGTGGCCGGTGGAGTCCATGCTGGTGTGGTGGGGATGGATACCAAGTCCCAGTCGGCGACAGGAGTGAAATGTATTGTGATATACATCCTGCGCCATTTTGTCGAGCGCTTTTGCTTGCACGTCGGCGGCGAACAGGCTGTCGGTGACCTCCTTAAGCTTGCCATCGAGTTTGTCGATGCTTTCTTCAATGAGGCGGACGGTCTCATCATAGTCGGATGGAAGAGTTGCGGGTGCCGCGGGCGGAGATGGGAGTGGAGGAGGTGCGGGCGCCGCATCCAGCAACCAGCCTTGGCAGCGACGGAAACGGAGAAGGAGGTTCAGAGGACGTCGATGACCTGGAGCGCTTCGGTGTAGGGCTACCCATTTGTGCGGCGATGGAGGTGCGAACAAAGAGAGAGAGGTGGTCGACGGTGGTGCGGCGGAGAAGCAAGAGGAGAAGTTTGGGGTCTAAAATCGATAGAGAGGTGCGGCGGAGAAGAAGAGGACGGTGTGCCTTTATTGCAGGTGGTCGTCTAAGCGCGTGAGTGGAGATGATCGGACGCTTCAAAAATTGTGCTTTTGAATCGACGGTCAGAGTTACTCCAAACCACAGTTCGCCTCCTCTCGGTTATCGCAACGGCTCAACACGTCCCATCAGCCAGTTTTTAATTTGATGCACAAAGGTGCGGAGATTGACGTGAACGCGCGTGGCAATCGACCAAGAGTCCACATCTTTTTTTTAAGGATCCGACCGTTGCCGATCGAGAGTCCATATCAAACTGATAATTGTTGTGATCATGGATGATGGTGGACATGAATGTAATGCATGTGAAAGAGACTCGCGATCAAGCATGTTTGGTCACGTGTTGAGGATTTTTGTGCCCCCTTGCTGAGGAACATGTTAATTGGATGACGTTGAGGATCGGATGTGGCCTGTACGTGTTTTCACAAGTGTGTTCATTTGTTCTTAAAATCAGAACACGTGGCGGCTAGCGCCTACGCCTATCGTTTCTTCAAAAGACGAGTACAGCAATACATAATGGCAGCATGCGATCGATTAATTTGATGAACCACATACGTACGTAGTGAGAGCAGTGTGCTTATTAGACGATGGTAGTCCACAGTCTATCCTTGTACCGTCGAGGGAACATCTTGTGTCAAATTTGTTATCTCAATTGATGACAGGATAATATTCTTCATTAGTGTGGTAGTTAAACTGCCATATAGGTTGAGAGCATACACACATGCATGGTAGAGAATATGATAAATATAGAAATATATATACATGGTAGGAAATATTATTCTATTCTTGGAATACATGTTTGGAACGTAGCATGCATATGTACGTCTAACATCCATGTGAAAGACCTCGATCATGTTTGCTTACGTTACGTCTTCTCTTTTTTTTGTTGAGAGATCGTCATGTTTGAGGCTCGTTGATCATGTTTGGGGCGTAGCATGCATGGACAACTAACATGCATGTGAAAGATCTCGATGCATATTTTTAAAAGCACGATTAAAAGCAAGATTAAAGAGCCAATAAACAAGCTCTTTTTTCTATTGTTGCATGTTTTTAAAAGCAAGATATAGTGTTTCCTCAAGAAAAAATAATTTTATGAGAGATCGGGCGCACAAGCACAAAAGCTAGAACTTTAGCGATGCACCTACGAATTACATATGTCGGGATGATCGACGGCCGCTTATCCGCAAACTCGGTGGTAAGATCAGTAGTCGCCAGAGAGCAGCTTGCGGCCGACCTCAAAGGAGATGAAGGCGTTGATGCACGCGTAGCTGATCTGCTCGCCAGAGAGATTGTATGCGTCCCAGTTGCTCATCCTCACCCCATAAGGCTTCTCCATGTCGGTGCCCATCATGGCGCTCGCGATAACCTTTAGCCCCGTGCGGCGGAGGCTCGGGCGATCCATCTGCTTCGTCGCAAGCTCGGCCAGGTCCACCGTTTTGGCCACCATCAGCTGTCAGTCCTTCCAAAGTCTGTCGGTGTCACCCTCCACGCCGAAGCCGACAAAACGGTAGTCGTAATCACCGAGGAAATCTTCCAGCTCGTCAGGGAAGTTGTCAACGTTGATGACCTGGAAGATGAGGCAGCGGCGGCCAACACAGAGCTGCAGAACGGTGACGGGGTTCTGGTCAGTGGAGTAGCTGGGGCGCCACTCGACGTCGAGCCCGACGACGAGCTTGTGAAGGCGCCGACGGTGGATGGAGAGTAGCTCATTGAGCCAGTCCTCCACGGCCTTGCTGGAGGACGTCACGGTGGTGGTGATCACATCTTCCTCGAACGTCACGTTGTACACCTGAGTCCCCGACATTGGGTCTCTCTCCTTGTCGTCCCTACGGTTGCCGTGTGCGGCGGCGCGGTGCAACTTCTCTCTTGATCAAAAACCTTCGTCTACACCTTTAGTTTGGATTTTAATGTAAAACGGGCCTGGATATATATAACTGATGCAGTTACAATATGAGCGGAGGAGTTTCCGAATTTGACGGGCCCGAGCCCGGAGTAAAGAGAGTAATGAAGATTTTTGAATCTTATATTTTCTTTATAATTTTAAATTACGATCATTATGACCACAAGTTGCATTGTCTCAACCTAACACCACATACAACAACAACAACATTTCTCAGGGGCCCACCCTCTGGGTATGCTGGGTGGGCCACGTGATACACTGGGTCCAGTCACAAGAGAGTAGGTAGTGTTAATGCATGCTGGAGAGATCAGCAGAATCGGGAACTGGCCAATGAAGATGGATGTCAGCAGTGTCATGGTTCATGTATCGAAACGCGCGCCATACTTTCTCTTCTTCCCCTTTTTTCTTATAAGTTCGTATTATTTTCCACCAATCTTCTAGCCCTCCTTTATTTGAAGTTGTACAGTTGGATCAGGATACGTGGCCGGCGTACACTTTATGACACACTAGTGAAAGTAAAACACCCGATACATTTTATGACACACTTGTGAAAGTAAAATACCCGAAACATTTTATTATTATGGAAGTCCATAACTAAGACTCAATCCAAACCGGGCAAAAATTTTGATGACCCTGACTTCTAGTTTGTTTTTGCAAGCAATCTGAATCAAGTCTTTTTTGTCTTCACCCTTTTGCAATGACGCCCACGAGCATCTAATCTGGGCTAAAGTTTCTACGTACTCCAGAAATTGTTGTTGCGTTTTCTGTGATTTACTACGTGCTTTGCTGTTTGATTGCTCATTATATTGGAACCATGTTGGGTTTGAACATAGAGAGTGGGCTTCTCCCTGCTGGTCCTATCAGATAAACTAGGTGATAGTCACATTCTGGATCTCCAGCTCAGTAGAGTTGGAAGTGGAAATATATTCCATTCTAGAAGATAAAAGAAATAAATAGTGCACTAGTTTATCGTTAGAACCGCAACATTAGAACTATTTTTGCGCACCAATGAACAGAAATATAAAGTTCATTACCTTAAGATGATACATTACAAACAAGAAAAAAGAAAAACACAAACTACAAACAAGAAAAGAAAAACAAGAAAACTAAGAACAAGAAAAAAAACTACTTCTCCTCCACCTCGCTCCACCTACTTCTCCTTCTCCTCCTCCTCCTTGGGCTCCTGGCTGGGCGGGGGCGCCTCCCGCGGCGGAGACAGGAAACCCAGTTTCCTGGACATCGCTGCCACTAGGTTGTCGTGGCCAGCGACGCCGAGCTCGTCCGCCAGCGTCTCCTAGGGGACGTCGAGGCGACCGACCAAGTGTGTCATGCCGAAGACGTAGTGGCCCGTGGTCCCCATTGCAGCATACTCTGGAAGGGGACCAAGCCGAAGGCGACGCATGGAGCATGATGTATTGTCAAATACATCACGCGCCATCTTTCGGAGAGCCCACTCCTTGTCCGGGGGGAGTCCGGTCGGGGACGCTTCCCCTTGGCATCCTTCGGCAGGCTTGGCTGAGGCGTTGTCTTGGGAAGAGAGGAAGAGTGGTCGTGCGGAGAAGACGATGGTGTGCCCAGGTGATCTTATAGCGTAGTAGCAGCCTGGTTGGGGTGCTCATCCTCTGTAGTACTGCAGGTGCAGTAGAGGTGGCTAACATGTGGGTCCCACAACCTGTAGGGCCCTCATGTCAGCCATCTCTACTACACCTGTAGTACTGTAGGGGATTTAAACCCGTCTGGCTGTTCGTCTCTCGACGCGCGCAGTAGTGGTGATAGGACGCTCAGCGGTTCCAATTAAATTCAAAGATGCGCATGCGCTGCGCGCATTTAAGGCACCTCGATGACTGGCGCGCACGTAAGCTCGGTGCGCCCGGTCGCATCAGCCGCCTGTACAAATAGCTACGGCTTGAACGAAAGATCAAACCTTATGCGGCAAACAACAACATATAATACTTCTTCCGCCCCAACTCAACTCTATTTCTGTTTTGGCCGAACTAATTACCTTTGACCAATCATTTATATCGAATTTATTAACTTCAATAACATGTAGTACTAGATTGTATATTATGGAAATATTTTCATGGTGAGTCTAAAAGCACAATTCTTGTATTGTTAAAACAGAGCAAAATTGCGTAAATCTCAAATATAGAATTGACGAAACTTAAGACTTCCCTTTGAAAAAGTTTTATATTTTACATTAGTTTTAAATATGTAATATGCACATAGGATATATCACATAATAGTTTTGCAAAAATACATGGAGGAGAAATATGTATATCCTATATGCTACTATTACGTAAATTAGGGGTGGGCAAATAAACCAAGACCGAAAAACCGAAACAAAAAAAACAAGATCGGAACCGAAAAGACCGAAATATCGGGTATCAGGTACATTTCGGGTAGCAAATATAAATAACTAAAAAAGAAATATCGGGTTCGGGTACCACTCTCGGGTAACTGAAATAACCGAATCATAGGTCCATCAAATAATAAATTAAATTATGCGTGCTAAACTCTGAACAATTCAAATTTAGATATTTTATTTTCAAGTTGTGATGTGTGAAGTTGTTGGATTTAAACGGTTTTTTTATATTTCATTTGTCAATTTATAATAAATTACCTCATGGGATTAAATTTATCAATCATATTAAATTTGTGCAAACATGACATGGATATAATCTATAATTTGGATATATCGGGTAGGACCGAAAACCGAACCAGAATTTTGGTACCCAAAATGTCTGGGTACCTAATATTATTACAACAATTCGGGTAGTGATTTGAAGAAACCGAATTTTGAAAAAGACCGAAATACCCAAACCAAAATATCGGGTAGACCGAATGCACACCCCTAACGTAAATCCATCCGAAATAATTAGCTAGTTTGAGGATGAATGAAGTTGAGCTTGCGAGCTTGATGAGCACCGGCATTGTTTTGAGCAGCGATTAATTTATGGCATCATCAAATCTAGAGTAATTTTTCTAGATCATTTGGGGCCGAAAAATTAGTTAACACGCTATATATGAAGAGAAAGATTAAGATATGCTACCTATTGCTTGTGTTGAATAACCCTGCGCCGTGGACAACATATCGGACACTTCATTCTGGTCGCCAGGATCATTCTGCCCCAAGTCATCTGGGGCAGCAGGCGGAGGACCTTGATGATCAGGATAAGGACCAGGCAAGAAATCATTAGTCAAAGGTAAGTTTGACCAATGCAAAAAATAGAGTTGAGTTTGAACGGAGGGAGGAGTACTTTTTACACACCGCTTTGCAGGCCCCGCTACGGGCGATCTCCTGCCTGCTGACAACTCCAACAGCTAAAGTAGTGTACAGCTGCACTTTAGATGTTGTAATCCCAGTTTGCATCAAAGGAAACTCACGAGACAGCTTAAAGGAATGGAGTCCTCCGGAAGGGAAAGACATTCATACGAGTTTTGCAAGTAGCATTCAAAACGATGCACTTTAGAAGACATAACCATCACTGCGCACATCTCATCGTCTTCTCTACGCGTACTAATAAAGACACACCATCCTCTTCTCCGCCACACACAGGCCATCCTCTTCTCCGCGTGTACTCTTTCTCTTCGTCTCCGTCGCGCGCGTCCTAGTTGGTTCCCTTTGTAGCCCATGGAGTTCCCCTTGCCACACGATATTGCGGTCCTGATCGCGGGGTGGGTCGCTGCAACCTCCCCGCAGACCATGGACGACCTCTCCAGTCTGCACGCCACCTGCAAGGCCATGTATGCGGCATGCCAAGATCGCGCCGTGGGCAAGCGCGTGGCGCTGCAGCGGGAGAGCATCTGGAAGTTTAACTGGAGGTACGACAGCCTCGTGGAGCGCCTGGCAATCATTGGCAACCCTCATGCGTTCTACGTCACCTGGTTCGACCTCGTCTTCCTGCACGGTCACGCGCAGTCGGGCACCCAGTTCCTTGCCTGGGTGGCCACGAATGGCCACATGGTGGCGGCCTACGTCCTCGCCATGCTTCGCTACAACACTGACCACAGGGCCCGCGACGCCTTGAAGTATATCTGGCAGGTCGAAGGTGAGGCCCACGTCGGCTACAACGCGACTGGATCCGTTGCCATGTAGTGGACCAACAAGGAGTGCTGCCGGTGTCGGCATGAAGCCATTAATAGTATCGATGGTGTCGTCTGGAGGTTCCTGGGCAGGCCTCGTCCAGAAGCGCCGCCGGTGGCGGTGCCCAACATTGATGATGATGCTTGGGGCTGCTCAATAGGGGGCAACCAGGGAATTGCCCGCTGCGGTAGGCCTACGTGGGAGGAGTGGACAGTCTTCTGTACATAGAACTATAGGATTAAGCTTGAGCATGACCTGTTCCGCCGTCAGGCGTTGTACTCTATGGGTTATATTCTTTCCATTCCCGTTTGGATGCACCCCTAGCTCTCCAACGGCAAATAAAATAGAACAAAGGGAGTATATAAAATATAATTGTAGTATAGGTGTTTCCCCTATGCTTGCTCGTCTCTGATGAATGTGGCACTTGTTATGTTTCCCCTATGCGCGCTCGTCTTATGTTTAGCCCCGTTTGCATCAAAGGAAACTCACGGGACAATTTAAAGAAATGGATTCTTCCGGAAATGAATACATTTAATCATACAGTAGTTTGGAACAAAGGAAATCAGTGTTCCCTTCTCTCTGTTCATTGTCTCCACTTTTCATTCCAGTCGTCGCTAATCGACAGAACTAGCCATTACATAATCCCCAATAAACACAAAATAAAATAATCGGAACATCTAGTCTGCAACACTTCCCTTGAAGCAGTGGTAATAACTTATGGCCGCGTATAGGAGTAGTGGTAATGATTACACCGCGTATAGGAGCATAGGGCCAGTGGTACGTTGGAGTTCTACCTATTTTTTTCTAACATTTTTCTCGTCCTTTCTTTTCTTTTCTTTTCTCTCTGTTGATTGTCTCCACTTTTCTTTCCAGTCGTCGCTACCTGTTGTACTGTATACTACTTTACAGACTGCTTTGCAGGCCTCGCTGCGGGCGATCTCCTAGAACCTCTAGCGGCTAAAGTATCGTACATGCAACTTTACAAGCCACCGGCGGTGTGGAGGGTCGTTCATTAACAGAGAATACAGATAGAACAGATAGTTCACTAAACAGCAGATAGAAAACAAAATAACAGATAGAACAGACGAACAACATTGAGTTCATTATCATAAAACATTACAGCCTCCTACCTATATTACTTGTCGTTAGAACAAGTTTTTTAGTTCATATTTGAACTACGAAACTTGTCCTAATTATTAATCACAAGTACTAATATGGGAAGGATGAAGTACAAAACATGAAAATCAGCATCACGAAACAAGAAAAAATAAAACATCACAAAAACAAGAAGAGAAAAACATCACGACTGGATTAATCAGTGTCAAAAGATTTCCTGTTTTAAAGTTGGGTTGAACAAGAATGTAATAAGATGTTTGGTGCAATCGTGTAATCAACCATCTTCAACCATTGGATTGATCTACATTACGGTCGTTGAATCTTTTTATTTAACCCGCTCCACCAGGTGGAGGGGTGGTGGTGGGGGTGGTTTAATGAAAAGATGTAATAACCGTAGGATGTATAGATCCAACTGATGAAAATCTTTGATTACACGATTGCACCAAAACTTTAATTGCATGTAGCACTGTCAACGAGTCGAACTCGAGCGAGTTTGTTTCTACCATATATAAAAATTGTGTCCCATAAAACATTTTTAATAGAGTTATATAGTTTAGTTAATCATACGTACATATCATAATGACCACAACAAATGAGCTTACTCGAACTTTTCGAGCGAGCAATTTTGACAAGCTGTGAACGATTTGTCCCACCTCGGAAAGTTGAGCTCGTTGCAACAAGAATATAAGGCAATGCGCGCTATTGTAGTCAGACATTCGATTGAAAAAAGATGTCGTACAAGACTCCTGCACACCACGTTTGATTTCAACGGAGCTCGCCCGGTTGAAATCAAACGGGACGTGTATAAGGCATGTACGGGGCCGATGTTTTTTATATAAAACCCTGGGCCATTTCTGCGTCAAATTAAAAAACTATCATTGGAGCTGATGGGACCTGTCGAGCCGTTGCGATAACCAAGAGGGATGCAAACCGCGGTTTTTTATAAGCATAATTTTTCCTGCATACGCTCAGCCCTTTCCGTGTCAAATTAAAAATTTCTCCTTTCATTGAAAAACATCATCTTTAGCGACGCACCGGAGAGCAAGTGCATACCATTCTCAGATGGTGCCACACGTACTTCCTTCTTGTGTCTTCAATCGTCGTTCACTGATCGTGGCACCATCTATATACCACTGGCCCCAATGTAACACTGGCCCAATGCCCCTATACGCGGTGTAATCATTACCACTACTCCTAACCCAAGGTCTGTAAAGAATTCGTGCGAGCGATTTTGACAAGCTGTGAACGTTTGTCCCACCTTGGAAAGTTGAGCTCATTGCAACGAGAATATAAGGCAACACGCGCTATTGTAGTCAGACATCTAATTGAAAAAATATGGCGTACAAGACTTCTGCACGCTCCGTTCGACATCGTCCGCTCACCCAGTCGAAATCGACCGGAACGTGGAGGAGGCTTGTACGGGGCCGATGTTTTTTAGATAAAGCCCAAGGCCCTTTCCTTGTCAAATTAAAAAACTGCCAGAGAAGCCGATGGGACACGTCGACCCGTTGCCACAACAGAGAGGGATGCAAACCGCGGTTTTTTATGAGCATAATTTTCCCCGCATACGCTGGGCCTCTGCGTGTCAAATTAAAAATTTCTCCTTTTATTGAAAAACATCTCTTTTAACGACGCACCAGAGAGCAAGTGCATACCGTTCTCAGATGGTGCCACACGTACTTCCTTCTCGTGTCTTCAGCTATTCCCTTGAAGCAGTGGTAATAACTTCTGGTCGTGTATAGGAGTAGTGGTAATGATTACACCGCGTATAGGGGCATAGGGCCAGTGGTACGTTGGAGTTCTACCTATCCTTTTCTAATATTTTTCTCGTCCTTTCTTTTCTTTTCCTTTCTCTCTGTTGATTGTCTCCACTTTTCTTTCCAGTCGTCGCTACATGTTAGTACTGTATACAACTTTATAGACTGCTTTGCAGGCCCCGCTGCGGGCAATCACCTGGCACCTCTAGCATCTAAAGTATCGTACAGGCAACTTTACAAGCCACCGGCGGTGTGGAGGGTCGTTCATTAATAGAGAATACAAATAGAACAGATAGTTCACTAAACAGCAGATAGAAAACAAAATAACAGATGGAACAGACGAACAACATTGAGTTTATTATCATAAAACATTACATCCTCCTACCTATATTACTTGTCGTTAGAACAAGTTTTTTAGTTCATATTTGAACTACAAAACTTGTCCTAATTGGATCGATCTACATTACGGTCGTTGAATCTTTTTATTTAACCCCCTCCACCAGGTGGAGGGGTGGTGGTGGGGATGGAAGGGGTTAATGAAAAGATTTAATAACCGTAGGATGTATAGATCTACCAGATGAAAATCTTTGATTACACGATTGCACCAAAACTTTAATTGCATGTAGGGCTGTCAACGAGTCGAACTCGAGCGAGTTTGTTTCTACCATATATAAAAATTGTGTCCCATAGAATATAGAGTTATATATTTTAGTTAATCATACATATCATAATGACAACAACAAATGAGCTTACTTGAACTTTTCGAGCTTGAGCTCATCAAGCTGGCAATACTTAACTTCATCCTCAAACTTTCAATCAAAACTAAGTTTGGTCCTTGAACTTTCAAATGGGTCAATTATTTAGTCCATCAACTTCAAAAAACCGTTTCACTTTCATCCTTACTCTGAGTTGGACATCCACATTGGCATGCCACATAAGATAGTTAATGTGTTTTTAATCCTGTTAATTTGTTATAGAAGTTTGTTTTATTTAAATGTTTGAAGTATGCATCATTATATGCTTGTAAACTCTTTCTCATGTTGAAGCAAGCAGGCAAGAGTTTAAGAAACGATTTGAATGGACCCCTTGGTTGGATAGCTGGGAAGTACAACCGTCGGATCAAAACAAACGGTGGATGCAGCCTTTACTGCACGCATGCAGCAAAATGTCGCTACGTCAGGTGATCCTGGTCCAGGCAGGTATGCTCCGATTCCTGTCCTCCAACTCCATCTAGGCTTCCGATGATGCAGGCGGTTCACCACCAGACTGTAGAAAGGATAAGCACGCACACATGTAACAGTCATTGTTGATTGCGTTGGTCTAACGTCATTGTTTGACTGCGTAGGCCTACGTTTAGTCATTAACGCTAGATTTTGAATATGTGTAGTGCGAAAGGGTTTTTTTTTGGTTTCACACTACACTAGCTTGCCTATATAAAGTTTATCTGTGTTCCCTAATGAATACACAACAAACATTCTCCATACAGAATGAAACTTGCATGCCGCTTTCTTCTGCCGGAGGTTCGAATGAAACTACTAGTACACGGCTGGCCGGGTACACGTACAGTACGGGTGTGCCGGTGTACCTTAACTCCCGTACGTCATCCGTCCCCGGTGGTTGTTGGAAAGAGCCTTACCGGTATGTTCTGATTCCTGTCCTCTTACTCCATCTCTAGGTTTTCGATGACGCAGGCGGTTCACCACTAGACAAACTAAAAAAACCTCGGTGTTGAGCGGCATGCAAGTTTTTTGATGAAAAACTGAATGCGGCCCGCTGACGGCGACCTGCTGATGCATCCATCTCTAGTTTTTTTATGACACTCCCGCTGACGTGTCATCATCTTATTTGTTGTGAAGGTATGGATGTTAAACTAAGCATTAATAAAGGGACCAATAACATTTTGACACATCAGCGGGATGACGCATGGGAGGACAGAACGGGAGGGACACGGCTTGTATAGTCCCATTCAGTGCTTCCATGAGTGCTCCTACTTAAGTGTCATGATTTGATTGGCCCTTTCATTTACCTAACATAGTGCCTGATTTGACTTCAACCAATTAGATGATGACACATAAGCGGGAGTACGCATGGAAGCACAAACGGGAGCACCAAAGTTGCATCCGAATGGGAGGCCCCGCAGTTAGTTTGTCATCAAGAAATTTGCATGCCGCTCATCACCGAGGCTTTGCTGGTTTGTCTGGTGGTGAACCGCATGCGTCATCGGAAACCTAGATGGAGTTGGAGGACAGGAATCAGAACATACCTGCAGGGGTCTTCCAACCACCACTGGGGATGCACGACGGGGGTTAAGGTACACACTGGCACACCCGGATCGTACATATGTGCCAGTGAAGATGGAACGCAGCAGTCTCACGATTATGGATAGAAAAAAGTAATAAGAAAAAGGATGGCACGTGTTTCAATTTTTGAACCGTGAGACTGCTGACTTCCATTTTAATTGGCCAGTTCCCGATTCAGTTGAGTCATTGTTGTTGTACGCGGTGTTTGGTTGACACAATGCAACTAGTGGTCATAATGATAAGAATTAAAAAGAGGAGTATATCAGATTCAAAAATCTTCATTACACCAGGTCGTATGATGGTCGGACACTCTCCAATCCACTTAGATTGAAGTGGATCCGCTCCTACCAAACGAGGAAAAAAATTTTATGGATACGGTATGCATATCCAAGGTTGTGCATGTCGTTCAACATTTGTAACATGTGTCCACATGAACGGACGGATGAAGTAGTTGCATGACTGTGACATGTGTGCACATGAACGAACAAGGTCTCATATGATGGACGGACATGACAGGGATAATGGAAGGATTAATTACAGGAATCGTATCCTCATCACTTGCAATCTATGAACCACCTGGGCCCAGGTTGTACACTGGTCACCTAGAATATTCCCTACATCTGCCCCCGCGGCCCACGTGCGGTGTCCGTAACGAATTCGTGTGAGCGATTTTGACAAGCTGTGAATGATTTGTCCCACCTCGGAAAGTTGAGCTTGTTGCAACGAGAATATAAGGCAACGCACACTATTGTAGTCAGACGTTAGATTGAAAAAAAGATGTCGTACAAGACTCCTGCAGGCTCCGTTCGATTTTGACCTAGCGAGTTCCGTTTGACATCGTCCGCTCGCCCGGTCGAAATCAAAAGGGACGTGTAGGAGGTGTGTACGGGGCGGATATTTTTTAGATAAAGCCCTGGGCCATTTCCGTGTCAAATTAAAAAACTGCCAGTGAAGTCGATGGGACACGTCAAGCCGTTGCGATTACCGAGAGGGATGCAAACCGCAATATTTTATAAGCATAATTTCTCCCCGCATACGCTGGGCCCTTTGCGTGTCAAATTAAAAATTTCTCCTTTTATCTAAAAACATCTCCTTTAACGAGGCACCGGAGAGCAAGTCCATACCGTGCTCAGATGGTGCCACACGTACTTCCATCTTGTGTCTTCAATCGCCGTTCCCTGATCGTGGCACCGTCGATATACCATTGGCCCCAACATAACACTGGCCCAATGCCCCTATGTGCGGTGTAATCATTACAACTACTCCTATACTCGGTGTCCTTAATGAATTTGTGCGAGAGGTTTTGACAATCTGTGAATGATTTGTCCCATCTCGAAAAGTTGAGCTCGTTGCAACGAGAATATAAGGCAACGCGCGCTATTGTAGTCAGATATATGATTGAAACAATATGTCGTACAAGACTTCTGCATGCTCCATTCGACATCGTCCGCTCGCCCGGTCGAAGTCCATCGGAACGTGTAGGAGGATTGTACGGGGCGGATGTTTTTTAGATAAAGCCCTGGGCCCTTTCCGTGTCAAATTAAAAAACTGCCAGTGAAGCCAATGGGACACGTGGAGCCGTTGCAACAACAAAGAGGGATGCAAACCGCGGTTTTTTGTAAGCATAATTTTTCCCCGCACACACTGGGACCTCTGCGTGTTAAATTAAAAGTTTCTCCTTTTATCTAAAAACATCTCCTTTAATGACGCACCAGAGAGCAAGTGCATACCGTTCTCAGATGGTGCCATACATACTTCCTTCTTGTGTCTTCAATCGCCGTTCCCTAATCGTGGCACCATCTATATACCACTGGCCCCAACATAACAATGGCCCAATGCCCCTATGCGCGGTGTAATCATTACCACTACTCCTATACCCGGTGTCCGTAATGAATTCGTGCGAGCGATTTTGACAAGCTGTGATCGGATTGTCCCACCTCGGAAAGTTGAGCTCGTTGCAACGAGAATATAAGGCAACGCACGCTATTGTAGTCAGATATTCGATTCAAACAATATGTCGTACAAGACCTAGCCACGTTCCTTTCGACATCGTTCACTCGCCCGGTCGAAGTCAAATGGAACGTGAATGAGGCGTGTACCGGGCGGATGTTTTTTTATATAAGCCCCGGGCCCTTTCCGTGTCAAATTAAAAAACTGCCAGTGAAGCCGATGGGACATGTCGAGCCGTTGCGATAACCGAGAGGGATGCAAACCGCGGTTTTTTATAAGCTTAATTTTTCCACGCATATGCTTTGCCCTTTCCGTGTCAAATTAAAAATTTCTCCTCTTATTGAAAAATATCTCCTTTAACGACGCAAAATTTTCCCCTTTGATCAGAATACCATCCCCATTGCTACATTAACTTATTTAGATTACAAATTGCCAGAGCCAGAGGGACACGGATCCCCTGACTTTGTGCATTCCATAACTTGGTCACTGACATGTAGTCCCGGACCCACATGTCGGTGCCTGAAGATTAAGTCAGGGGATCCTGATCCGAGCCAGAGACGTGCGCCCGTACATGGGCTCACGCGTCATGGGGACGAACACCAAGTGTTCGAGCACAGTTTCGGCCTAGGAATACAAAGTGACTCAACGCAGTTTCAGCCCACGAATAACAAGCGGCCCAGTGTAGTGAAGGGCCTACTCTAATAGCTTCACGTACGCTTTGTCCTAGCTGCCTCCCCGCCGGACCCTTTGATCCACAACGACCCCTCTCCCGATTGCATGAAACACTCCCAGAGGAGCATCCACCAGCCGCGACGCTCTTGGAGGAGCATCCGCCGGCCGCAACGCTCTTGGAAAGCATCCGCCGTCCACCGGCGTGGAGGAGCATCCGTCGGTCGCCGCACGTGGAGGAGCAACAGCGCCAGGTACAATTGCTCACATAATGTTATTGTAGTTCAATCCTCTTACGAATACGCTGATTAAATTGTAGGAAGCGATGTCAGAAGATAAGACATGGATGGGAAAAGACAGGTGTACGAAGGAGTGGCAGGATGGAATGAAGTCATTTTTAAATTTAGCATTCCAAGGCACTCGTGAAGAAGAAACTAAGCCTTGTTCTTGCACGAAATGTCGTAATATTTGCTACTGGAGACGCAAGGAAGTTCATCTTCACTTGCTTCGTAATGGGATGTCATTTGATTATACTTGTTGGGTACACCATGGATAAAAACGAGTTGAGAAAAATATTGCTAAGCAATAAGCAAATAATGAGGAGCTAATTTCTGATGATGCTGCTATGGAAAATATGCTGTCCAGTCTTCTTAGAGGCACTGGTGATCATGGTGGTACTTCAGCAGATGTTGATGATCCAGAAAATGTTATAAACCAGCAGGAGACTACTGGTTGTGCAAAGGCATTCTATGACTTATTAAATGATGCCAAAAAGGAGTTGTATCCAGGTTGTGAGAAGGTGACCCAATTATCCTTCATTGTTAGGTTGTACCAGATAAAGTGTTTAACTGGTTTGAGCAAAAAAGCGTGTGAGTTGATCCTTGAACAATTCTAATATGTGCTTCCAGAGGGCCATTGCATTCCTAATACACTTGATAAAGTTCAGAAGGTTGTTCGTGACCTCGGGTTGAGCTACGAAAAGATCGATGCATGTATCAATGACTGTGTGTTATTCCGGAAGGACTATTCTTTGCTAGATTGATGCCCAAAATATGGTGAATTAAGATGAAAAATAGTACTGGTGGGGATGCAAGAGAGGCTTTACCTTGTGGAAAAGCCAAGAAGCTTGTAGCATGCAAGATTCTACGATACTTTCCTCTTATTCCACGTCTTCAAAGGTATTATATGGCAGAATCAACGGCATCAAACGTGCGCTGGCACAAAGAAGAACGTATTCATGATGGAATATTACACCATTCTGCAGATTCGAAAGCATGGAAGCATTTTGATAGCACTCACCCAAATTTCTCATCTGATCCTTGCAAGATAAGACTTGGGCTAGCATCTGATGGTTTCAATCCTTTTGGAGTAATGAATGTTTCTTATAGTACATGGACTATGATTCTAATCCCTTATAATCTACCACCTTGGTTGTGTATGAAGCAGCCTTATTGGTTGATGTCAATGATAATTTCTGGGCCAAAGTCAGCTGGAAACAACATTGATGTGTATCTGCAGCCTTTGATTGATGAGCTACTGAAATTTTGGTCTGATGGTTTTGAAACATATGACAGCTCAAAGAAAGAGACATTTCTCATGCGAGCTTCTATATTGTGGACAATAAATGAATTTCCAGCATATGCAATGCTATGTGGATGGAGCACAAAAGGTAGGATAGCATGTCCATGCTGCCATGTAAACACTGACGCCTTGTGGTTGAAACATGGATGAAAGTATTGCTACATGGGTCATCGTCGTTTCCTACCTCGGGATCACCGGTGGCATCGGGACAAAGCTTCTTTCAACAAAAAAATAGATAATAGAGAGGCTCCAGCATCACTCTCTGGTCATGAAGTACTCCAACAATACGAGGCTTTTGATCAAGTGAGTTTTGGACAGACAAATAATAAGAGAAAGCGCACTAAGGAAGATAGGTGGCATAGTTGGAAGAAGAAAAGTATATTTTTTCAGCTCCCATATTGGAAGACATTGCTAATAAGTCATAACTTGGATGTCATGCACATTGAGAAAAAAATTTATGATAGCATATTAGGGACATTGCTTAATATGGATGGTAAACCAAAAGATAATCTACAAGCAAGTTTTCATATGCAGAAAATGGGTATACGACCAAAGTAACATCTGGTGGGTATGAAAGGGAAGTATGATTGTCCATCAGCATCATATACTTTGCAAAAAGATCAGAAGACCACCTTGTGCAAGTTTTCGGTGGATGTGAAGATGCCCAATGGTTATGCCTCAAATATCAAGAAAAGTGTGGACATAACAGCACGTAAGGTATCAGGTCTATTAACTCATGATTGCCATATTATATTTCAGAAGCTCCTTCCTATTGCAATACGTGACATATTGCCTGAAAGGGTTGTTGAACCTTTAATTGAGTTTAGTAGATTCATTAAAGGAATTTGTTCTAAGGAATCGACGGAACCAGATTTGGATAAGATGATTGACCAATTTCCTGAAACAATTTGTAAGCTTCATATGTTGCTTCCTCACGCTTTCTTTGATATCATGGTACATCTTCGAATCCATCTTGGCGAAGAAGCTCGCTTGGGTGGACCTGTTTCTTATAGATGGATGTATCCAATTGAGAGGTACCTTGGTACATTGAAGAGATATGTACGTAATAGAGCTCACCCGGAGGGTTCTATAGCTGAGGGATATATTATGGAAGAGTGTATGACTTCTTGTAGCCAGTTTTCGGATAACATCAGCACCAAGCTTAATAGGCCAGAACGTCATGAAGCTGCAGCTAGGAATGAACCTTCTCTCAAGTCTAATATATTCACAGAAGTTGATAATTCTAAAAAGGGTTTAAATGGGGCCAACTTACTATGGTGGAACTACATAACATCATGTGTTATATTATTTCTAATGTTGAAGAGGTCACTCCATGGATCAAGTACGTATAACACTCAGATGTTCTATACTATATTGGATCACGCTTATGTATATGGCTAATTTAATTTTGTACCCTTTTCACTGAGCATTTTGAAGAGCTGAAAAAGATTCATTCTCGTGATGTTGAAAAACGCCATAGAGATGAGTTTGTTTATTGGTTTCAGAAACGAGTAAGTACATGCAAGTTTTTACTTTGATGAAATATTGAAGAAATATCTGTTCTGAAGTTGGTTTATCGATGACCCCTTTTATACTAATTAATGTGTACAGATTATGACATTACACAAAGAAGGCAAAGTAACCGATTACTTGTATGCATTATCTAGAGGACCTGATCGTCGGGCACATTTTTTTAGTCGATCATTCATAAATGGCTTCTTCTTTCGAACAGCAGAGGTGGAAAAAGATTTACGGATGCAAAACAATGGTGTTGTTGTTCGGGATGGTGATCATGAGTGGTATGGAGTAATCAAGAAAATTATTTCTGTTGATTTTGAAAAAAATCAAGAGGATCTATTATTTGAATGTGAATGGTTTGATCGGCCTCGTTCGGGTCAGAACCAAAGCAGAGGCTACAAAATGGATCGATACGGAATGATAGATGTTGACACTACTATTTCTCAATTTAAGTATGAGCCTTACATTCTAGCCACCCAAGCAGAACAAGTTTTTTATGTTAGAAGTGTGAAGCAACCTAAATGGGCTACAGTTGTTAAAACGAAGAGATGAAACCTTTTTGCCATGCCACCTGGAGACAGTGAAAATAATGTCACTGAGACGATGGAGGCTGAGACATTATTTGATGATCGACGACTTACTGATATAAATCAGGATATGATCGCATGGGATAGGAATTACATTGACGGAGCAACCGGTGATGCTTCCGCTCTTTCAAATGAAGATGATGATGACGATGATGACGATGATGATACATATATCAATGATGGTATTGTACCTCAAATATTGGGGGAGGACAACGAAGATGATGATTTTTTTTATATAGGTACTGTGTGAGCTAGTTGTACGTGAACTATGTAATGCAACGTTTGTGTTTCATGGCGATAGATCTTAACGGCACTACCGGTATTTCGTGGCAACAGATCCTAATACAACGATTGCGTTTTGTGGCGATAGATCCTATCGCCACGAACTTGTGAATCGTGGCATAAGTTCCTAATGCAACGTTTGTGTTTCGTGGCGATAGATCCTAACACCACGAACTGGTGAATCGTGGCAAAAGTTCCAATTGCAACGATTGTGTTCCATGGTGATAGATGCTAATGCCACGAACTATTGAATCGTGGCAACAGATCCTAATGCAATGATTGCGTTCCGTGGCGATAGATGCTAATGCCACGAACTAGTGAATCGTGGCAACAGATTCTAATGCAACGATCGGGTTCCGCGGTGATAGATGCTAACGCCACGAACTATTGAATCGTAGCAACAGATCCTAATGCAACGATAGTGTTCCGTGGTGATAGATGCTAATGCCACGAACTAGTGAATCGTGGCAACAGATTCTAATGCAACGATTGGGTTCCGTGGCGATAGATGCTAATGCCATGAACTAGTGAATCGTGGCAACAGATTCGTGGTGATAGATCCTAATGCCACGAACTAGTGAATCGTGGCAACATATCCTAATTCAACGATCGTGTTCCGTGGCGATAGATGCTAATGCCACGAACTAGTGAATCGTGGCAACAGGTTTGTGGCGGTAGATCCTAATGCCACGAACTAGTCAACCGTGGCAACAGATCCTAGTGCAATGATCGTGTTCCGTGGCGATAGATGCTAATGCCACAAACTAGTGAATCATGGCAACAGATTCGTGGCGATAGATCCTAATACCACGAACTAGTGAATTGTGGCAACAGATCCTAATGCAACGAACTAGTGAATTTTGGTAACAGATCCTAATGCAATGATCGTGTTCCGTGGTGATAGATGCTAATGCCACGAACTAGTGAATCATGGCAACAAATTTGTGGCGATAGATCCTAATGTCACAAACTAGTGAATCGTGGCAACATATCCTAATGAATGATCGTGTTCCATGGCGATAGATGCTAATGCCACGAACTAGTGAATCGTGGCAACAGATTCGTGGCGATAGATCCTAATGCCACGAACTAGTGAATCGTGGCAACAGATCCTAATGCAACGATTGTATTACGTGGCAATAGATGCTAATGCCACGAACTAGTGAATCGTGGCAAAAGACCAAGCTTACTGCAACGATTTAGTATTCGTTTCAGTACACTCGTTGCAATAGGGTGGAATCCTTGTAGTGTTAGGAGGTCTTTTGTATACTTCGTTTGATGCACAAAGGTACCCTCCTTGGTTTTCTTCATTTGCAGCCACAAAGCTCAGTAGTGTAAGCCATGTAATTTTCAATTTAAGCAAGTCATGATCTCACAAGCTTAACTATTTCAAAACCTGAAAGCATGACACTAGTTGCTGCATTTTATTATTTTTCAAAGCATCAATTTAGATCATATGATATTTGCAAGAGATTATATGCGCATCTGCCTTATTCTAACCAACCAAGCCAAGCCTATGTCATTTGACAATCAGAATCTTAAGGACATGGTTTTAGTCATACACAACTTCTTCCAAGTTCATATCTAAGTGCAATGACAAGCCACCTCAAAAGAAGAAGTGCGATGCATGCATATTCTCTTGATCTTTTCTCAATTTATATTTGTTCATAAAAACTCAACATGTGAGTTGATTACTTGATTAATTCTTTATGATTAAAAGCATTTGTGAGCATGCAACAAGTTCAAAACAGCAAGAAAGTTCGACCATGACCAGATTTAGTGTAAGTAATTATTCCAATTACTAGACATGGCAAAAACTACAAAATGTATAACACGAGTAATGTAGTAAGAACTTTCAGCATGTAAAAGGAATCACAAAGTCATATATGTATGAAATACTATGCTCATATTATTTTAAGTTCAGATTCACACATAGACTTCCCAAGTTTCAAAAACTCCCCCTCAATTTAAGCCATGAGGATGCATAACCCCTATTTCACTACGAATGTAACAAAAACGAGTGTAATCCAAAGGTTTTGTAAAAATGTCAGCCAATTGTTGTTCGGTATCTACATGGTGAAGCACAATGTTTCCTTTTTCAACATTATCTCGGAGAAAGTGATACCTAATGTCAATGTGCTTAGTTCTAGAATGTTGCACGGGGTTTTTAGCAATGCAAATGGCACTAGTGTTATCACATAACAGTGGAACACTATCAAGATCAACCCCATAGTCCTTAAGTGTTTGAACAATCCAAAGAATTAGTGAGCAAGCACTAGCAGCAGCTACATATTCAGATTTGGCTGTGGATTGAGCAACTGAATTTTGTTTTCTAGAGGACCAAGCAACAAGAGAATTACCAAGAAAATGACAAGCACCGGAAGTACTTTTCCTATCAATCCTACAACCCCCAAAATCAGCATCCGAAAAAGCTTTCAAAGTAATGGTTGAGGAAGAAGGAAGAAAAATGCCAAATTCTTGAGTTCCATGTAAGTACCTGAGAATCCTTTTGACGGCTTGATGATGTGAAACACGTGGGGAGGCTTGAAACCGTGCACAAAGACATACGCTGAATTGTATGTCCGATCTTGATGTCGTGAGGTACAAAAGTGATCTGATCATGCTTCTATATTCTTTTTGATTCACTGGTTCACCATCTTCATCAAGTTCAAGTGTTGTTGCTGTTCCCATTGGTGTCCGAAGAGGCTTGCTTTTGTCCATGTTGAAGCGCCTTAGGAGGTCTTTGGTATACTTCGTTTGATGCACAAAGGTACTCTCCTTGGTTTTCTTGATTTGCAGCCCCAAAAAGTATGTGAGTTCACCCATCATACTCATTTCAAA
Organism: Tuctoria greenei; assembly: GCA_036927565.1. NCBI lineage: Eukaryota > Viridiplantae > Streptophyta > Magnoliopsida > Poales > Poaceae > Tuctoria > Tuctoria greenei. Next base: position 65,804,874 of record JAYESD010000006.1, read on the forward strand.
TTCGGAACTCATCATTGCTGAAAACTTGGACACAAGATCATGAGAAGCACAACCAAAGATAATATCATCCACATACACTTGAACGAATAATGAGTCATTGCCATGCTTAAGAACAAAAAGAGTTTTATCAACCTTGCCCATGGAAAACCCCTTTTCAAGTAAGAATGTTTTAACCTATCATACCATGCTCTAGGGGCTTGTTTGAGACCGTATAAGGCTTTGGACAGTTTGTAAACATGATTAGGAAAATCTGGATTTTCAAAACCCGGTGGTTGTTTGACATAAACCTCCTCATCTATGTAGCCATTAAGAAAAGCACTTTTAACATCCATTTGAAATAGCTTAAAACCTTTAGATGCTGCAAAAGCTAACAAAATTCTTATGACTTCTAATCTAGCGACAGGAGCAAAAGTTTCATCAAAATCTAGACCTTCAACTTGAGTGAAACCTTGAGCAACCAACCTAGCCTTATTCCTAACCACAACCCCATCCTCACATTGTTTATTTTTAAATACCCATTTAGTTCCAATTAAAGTGTGACCTTGGGGTGGAGGTACAAGTTTCCAAACATTATTTCTTTCAAAATTTTCTAACTCTTCTTGCATGGCAATAATCCAAGATTCATTAGTGAGTGCGTGTGATATATCTTTGGGTTCAAAAGAAGCAACAAAAGCAGAATGAGCATGAGAGTTTGAATCGCAAAACCTGGACCATGTGACTCGTTCGTACAAGCTTCCAATCATCTGTTGTGGGGGATGATCTTTGTAAAAACATAGGGGAACAGATGTCTCACAAGCTCCTTCTTCATTAGGTTCATCGTAGATCGATGAGCTTGTGACTTGTGGACGATCAGGACCAGCATAGGTGATAGCCAGAGCTTGTTCAATGTCCGGAGCTGGACACGTGTCAACTTCAGAACTACCAGGCAGTATCACCGGCTCTTCTTCATCTTCGAAAATACCCTCCCCCTGAGGATACAGATCTGGTCCTGCAACACCGGAGCTAGTACCTAGGCTAGCTTCATCAAAAGACACTTCACAAGTCTCCACAATTTTGTTAGTGTCAAGTAAAAGCACACGGTAGCCTCTAGTATGAGATGGATAACCAAGAAACATGCCATCAATGGATCTAGGTTCAAATTTATCAAGATTACCATGTTTCTTAACAAAGCATTTGCAACCAAAGACCCGAAAGTGTGTAACACTAGGCCTATGTCCAAACCGGAGCTCATATGGTGTTTTACCTAGCTTAGCACGCAAGAAAACACGATTTGAGACATAACAAGCGGTTGCTAACGCATCAGCCCAAAATTTCCTAGGAGTTTGATATTCATCAAGCATAGTCCTAGCCATCTCAACTAAGGTTCTGTTCTTTCTTTCTACAACACCGTTTTGTTGAGGTACATATGGTGAAGAGAATTGATGATCTATTCTATTTTCAGCACAAAAGTGATCAAAAGATTGATTTTTAAATTCAGTTCCATTATCACTTCTAATTTCTTTTAATGATCCTGGGTGATCAATTGATAATCTAAGAAATAAAGTTCTAAAGTGACTAAAAACTTCATTCTTAGACGCCATAAAGTAAACCCAAGAGTATCTAGAATAATCATCAACAATAACAAGAACATACCATTTACCTCTGAAAGATTGAACACGTGAAGGTCCTATGGTGTCAAGATGCAAAAGTTGACATGGTTCAGTTGTCATGATCATTGTGACAGGAGTATGTGAACCTGCAACCATCTTAGCATGTCTACAAGAAGAGCATACAATTTCTTTGTCACCTATAAGCTTAGGCAACCCATGTATGCGATCAAGAGAACTAACACGCGTTAGGTGATCAAAGCCTATGTGACCAAGTCTACGATGCCAAAAATATAATTCCTTTGAATCATTAGCAACTAGACACCTATGCTTAGAGGAAGACATATCAAAATCAGCTTTAAAAACTCTTCCAAACCGAGACATGTTAAAAATAAGCTCACTATTTGAACCTACAACTTTGCAGTAGTTTTTATTGAAAATAATTTCTTGATTTTCATCTAGCAATTGTGCAACGGAAAGCAAGTTGTATTTAAAATTTTTTACAAGTGCCACATCCTTCAAAGTGTAGTGATCATTTACTCTAACCGAACCCTTAGCAATTATAGGAGTTGAAGAATTATCGACAAAAGTAACATTCTCTACACGTGATACAAAAGAGAGGGAGGAGAACCAATCTTTGTTACCGGTCATGTGGCGTGAGCAACCTGAATCCACAATCCAAATGTTCTCCTTCCTCAAATGGGTAACCTACATAAAAGAACAATACGTCGATGACTCAATACTGGAGTTAGTCAAAAGGCATTTAGGAATCCAGTACTGAGTCACGTGACGTGCAGCAGGAAAAACACGCGAAAGCTGAGACAAAACAGCAGGTTTATGAGTAAAAGTTTGAGATTTTTTATTCTTGACTACTGACCTATAAGGTGTTACTTGTGTAGAACAAAAATAAGTAGCTCCGGAGGCAAAAACAGAAGGCCCGGAGGTAAACTTTGAATGTTTTTGACTCAAAACAGCAGGTTGTACATTCGGTTCAATGTGTGCAGAAAATTTTGCATGAAAGTTATGAGATTTAGCAACCATTCTTTCCCTTTTCTGTTGTTTAGCTAGTCTATAACAAAAATCTATGACATGACCATCTCTACCACAGAAGGTACAATGAAATTTAACTTTGTGTTCATGTCTAGATGAGCAAGCAATATTTTTATTTGAAACGAATGAGGCAACACTCCTGCGGATTTGAAAACCACTCCTTTCTGTTTAGGAACTGTTTGTATCAAACCACTTCCTAATGACTTTACAATTTTAGGTGGATGTGCCTTAGCATGAGCATGAGAATCAAAACCTAAACCAGTTTTATCATTGCAAGACTTGGAAGAATTCAGCAGTAAGTTTAGGTTCTTATTCCCATTACAAAACCGATCTAATGTCCTATGCATGTCATAAAGTTTATTTGACAGATCAAGGAAATTTTCACATGAAGTTTTTCCTTTTAGTTTGCAATTGGAACAAAATTTAACTTCATGAGAACGTAAAGCATTGTTCAATATAGAAATTTCATTCATAGCATCCTGTAGTTTCTTATTAAGATCATCACAAGTAGAACAATGCAAATCAATTGTAGAACAAGAAGCATCTTTCAAGTTTTTATCATTAATTGCAGCAAGCTCTTTGTTCTTTTCAATTTCTAACTCAAGTTTATCAAGTGTGGAGGTGTGCGCACTTCTTAATGAGGACAATTTTTCATATATTAAATCACATGAGGAACATGCATCATCACTAGGAATCAAAGTTTTTAAACGGTTGATTTCAGATTCTAGTGATTCAATTTTAGCAGCACTATCCCTAAGCTTTTTGTCCTTTTTCTTAACAATAATAGTGGCACGAGAAATAGCATCACAAATTTCTTCGCAAGTAGGACATACCTCTTCATTGTCGCTGTTGTGTTCTGCCTCCTCCATACTTGATCTTGACTTGCCCGCCATAAAGCACAAGTTTGCTAAATCATCTTCATCTTCATCACTTCAAATGTCCACGTCACTTGAACTGAACACTTGAAGTGCGGTGATGAAACTGTTGATCATCTTGCGTCCTATGGTACCTTTCTTCTTCTTGTTGGAATTTCCAGAGGAGGTCCAGACCTTGCTTTGTTTTTCTTCCCGGGTGGTCAGACCTGAAAGGTTAGGGCATTCTATATGAAAGTGTCCTGTTTTACCACATTCAAAACAGCGTTGAGATCCGGAGCTTCCTCTCCTTCTAGTTCTCACATTTTGCAATGCTTTTGAGAATCTAGTAGAGATGAGTGCCAACTCCTCTTCTGGAAATTCTTCGATCTGCTCCATGGTTAGTGAGGACAACAAAGCAAGAGTATTGCAAGATGATGATTGGCCGGAGCTAGACATATCACGTTGTGAAACAAATGCAATAGACTTATTTGGGTTCTTACGTGAGATTATGTCAATTTCATGAGTTTTTAACTTGGAATATAGCACATCTAAAGTAAGTGAACTCATGACAGTAGATTCACGAATAGATGTGACTTTCATCTCCCAAATTGATATATCTAATGCACTTAGCAATTGCCTAGCATTTTCAGCATCTGAAAAATTAACATTGACACTACGCAAGTTGCTGAGAATCTTATTAAAGCAAGCAAAAAGGTCATCAATAGACTCACCGGGTTGCATCTTGAAGCGCATGTATTCTTTATTGAACATGTCTTGCCTTACCTCTTTGATCGTGTTGGATCCTTCGTGGTAGTCACAAAGTGCTTTCCACACATCGTATGCAGATCGGAGGTGTGCAACACGATCGAAGTCGCTTTGTGTTAATCCTTGTATGATCAAGTTCCGAGCCTTGTTGTTGTTGTCGACATCTCTCAATTTGTAGCTGTAACTTGATCGTTTGATGGCACTTCGTAAGGCTTGTATACCTTCTCCCATATTGCAAAGCCTTGTGCCTGGATGAAAGCCTCCATGCGTGTCTTCTAAACCTGAAAATCAATACCTGCGAACACACAAGGTTTGGTAGAGTACTTCTCCATGATGATTAGTCAAAAACACGCGCAAATCACAAAGATTAGAGCACCGTGGCTCTGATACCAATTGTAGGATCGAAGAGCACGTGAAAAGCTACCAGAGGGGGGGTGAACGGTAGATTTAAAAATCTTACGCAGCGGAAACAATTAAACCCCAAACCTTTTTGGCAGAAAAACGAGCTGTTAAAGAAATCGTGTGTGAGACTAATCTAAACGTGTTTCACTGTGACAAAAGTGATAGATATCAGAGATAATCAAGTCATGAAGACAACACAAAAAGAATCACTCAAATCCGTCAAGAAAAACTCAAGTTATGATCGAAAGATCAAACAATGGTCAATCTGCCCTATCCGAGAATAAACAGTTCTGGAACGCTGCAAAGAAACTCGTGTAGATCATAAACCACAATTCCAATGACCGTGAAATTTTGACATATGATAGATAATCAAGTTTTGAAGACAATCCAAAAATAATCACGTCAATTGGATCTGTAAAACTCGAGTTATGATAAAACCACCGACGAAAGGTAGTGCTGTCCAGAAACTCGACGAGTAAAACTTGTCTGGAACAAGTCGGACGAACAAGGCATAAAAGTTCCTTCGAAATACGAATTTTATTCAATAGAAAACAAGAGGAACAGCCCCAAAGTCGTCCACCACGAGATCTGGGCTCCCTTGCTTATATAACCAGCTCGAAAGCCAACTCAACTAAGATCAGGAACCTAATCCTACTCTTTTCACGAATCGTAACTTTCCATAACTGCTTAGGATTCTTCTATACATAGATAGAAGCAATCTGAAGACTCACAAACACCTTAGGAACGTATCCCACATTCCTAAACAACTCAAATTCGTGACCCACACGAAATCCTATCATAACCAACTCAAATCATACCATATTTGAGTCAAACCCGACTCAGCCGCAGCCTGAGTCCATAACCTAGTCGGCTGGACCTTTCCGACCAATTCTTTACGTCCACATCTCTTCATCACGTCCCGGAACCATGTAGCCACGTCCATGCACTCCTTGCACACATGCAAACATCTTCCAATGACGTCCACGATACCTTCATGTGCATTGTTCTTGATTCAATCATGCTGCGCAACCTCCTGATCAGCTCAACCACAATTCCTCCTGAATTTTGTTGTTGGAACCTCATCTCCTCCCTGAGACTAGTCCAATGGATCCCGTCACTAGCCATGTCTTGAACTCAAGCAACACCTGCACATGAATAAACAACCAATCCATACGAGCTCAAGTCCTTGACTTGACTCAAGTTAGTTCCGAACACAACACCTTACGTGAGAACCTCACATAAGCATGTTGCAAAGCATAGCAAAACGATATCAGCCATATCATCCAAAACGCACCAAAAACATAGTAAAAGAATACTAAGCAAACTTTCCAACAATGTAAAGCAAGTATGAAACATTGCAAATGAAAAAGCAGAAGCACTTCGGTCAAGTTCCGGACCTTGCCAGAACAACCCGAACCTTGAGCCGGAGCTAACAAAAGCTAGTAGAACCTAGCGCCAGAACTTACCAGAACTAGTATAACCAAGCTCCCGCCGGAGCTTACAAAACTAGCAGGACCTAGCGCCGGAGCTAACCAGAACTAGTCGGAACTAGTAAACCCAAAAGCCGGAGCTAGAAAAATCAACTCGGAGCTTAGCAAAAACATGTCGGAGCTATCAAAAACATGTCGGAGCTATCAAACACATGTCGTAGCTAAAGACAAAACTTCACCGGAGCTGACCAAAGCTAGTCAGACCTAGCATCGAACGTAACCGAAGCTACCCAAACCAAGCCGGACCTACCATCGGACCTTGCTGTAGCTCAGAGCTAGAGTCGGACCTTGATAAAAAGGTGTTTTGGTGATATTCAAAACTTTTATCATCAAAGCCAAGTGTATTCACTACAAGCCAATGTATTCAGCACATATAGGTCTTACAAGGTGGATGTGTCTTAGCATGAGCATGAGAATCAAAACCTAAACCAGTTTTATCATTGCAAGTCTTGGAAGAATTCAGCAGCAAGTTTAGGTTCTTATCCCATTATAAAACCGATCTAATGTCCTATGCATGTCATCAAGTTTATTGGACAGATCAAGGCAATTTTCACATGTAGTTTTTCCTTTTAATTTGCAATTGGAACAATATTTAACTTCATGAGAACGTAAAGCATTGTTCAATATAGAAATTTCATTCATAAAATCTTGTAGTTTCTTATCAAGATCATCACAAATAGAACAATGCAAATCAATTGTAGAATAGCTAGCATCTTTCAAGTTTTTATCAATAAGTGCAGCAAGCTCTCTGTTCTTTTCAATTTCTAACTCAAGTTTATCAAGTGTGGAGGTGTGCGCACTTCTTAATGAGGACAATTGTTCATATATTAAATCACATGGGGAACAATAATCATTACTAGGAATCAAGGATTTCAAATGATAATTTCAGATTCTAGTGACTCAATTTTAACAGCATTGTCCCTAAGGTTTTTGTCCTTTTTCTTAACTATAACAGTGGCACGAGAAATAGCATCACATATTTCTTCGCAAGTAGGACATATGTCTTCATTGTCGCTGTTGTGTTCTACATCCTCCATACTTGATCTTGGTTTGCCCGTCATGAAGCACAAGTTTACCATATCATCTTCATCTTCGTCACTTCCAATGTCCACGTTAGTTGAGCCAAGTTCCTGGAGTGCGGAGATAAAACTGCTCACCAATTGATGTCTTGTAAAACCCTTCTTTTTCTTCTTATCATTTATAGAGGAGTTCTTCGTCCTTGTTTGCTTTTCATCCCGGGAAGTAGGACCTGAAAGGTTAGGGCAATCTAAACAAAAATTTATTGTCTTACCACATTCGAAACATCGTTGAGGTCCGGAGCTTCCTCTCCTTCTAGTTCTCACATTTTGCAATGCTTTTGAGAACCTAGTAGAGAGAAGTACTAGCTCCTCCTCTGGAAACTCTTCAATCTATTCAAGGGTTAGAGAGGACAACAAAGCAAGTGTACCACAAGATGAAGATTGGTCGGAGCTAGGCATATCACAATTAGAAACAAATGCAAGAGACTTGTTGGGGTTCTTACGTGAAATTGTATCAATTTCATGAGTTTTCAATTTAGAATAAAGAACATCTAATGTAAGTGTACTCATGACAGTATATTCACATATGGATGTGACTTTCATATCCCAAATTGACATGTCTAATTAACTTATTAATTGCCTAGCATTTTCAGCATATGAAAAACTAACATTGACACTACGCAAGTTGCTGAGAATTTTGTTAAAACGAGCAAAGAAATCGTCAATTGACTCACCGGGTTGCATCTCAAAACGCATGTATTCCTTTTTGAACATATCTTGTTTTACCTCCTTGATCGTGTTAGATCCTTCGTGGTAGTCGCAAAGTGCTTTCCACACATCGTATGCAGATCGTAGGTGTGCAACACGGTCGAAGTCGCTTTGAGTTAATCCTTGTATGATCAAGTTCCGAGCCTTCTTGTTGTTGTAGACATCTCTCAAATTTGTATTTGTAACTTGATCGTTTGATGGCACTTCATAAGTCTTGTACACCTTCTCCCATATTGCGAAGCCTTGAGCCTGGATGAAGGCTTCCATACGTGCCTTCCAAACCTAAAAATAAATACCACTAAAGACACAAGGTTGTGCGGAGTATTTCTCAATGATGATTAGTCAAAACACGTGCAAATCACAAAGATTAGAGCACTGTGGCTCTGATACCAATTGTAGGATCGAAGAGCATGTTAAAAGCTACCAGAGGGGGTGAATGGTAGAATAAAACTTTTTCAGCAGAAGCAATGAAAACCCCTCAGCAGAAAAACAATATGTTAAAGAAATCACGTGTGAGACTAATCTAAACGTGTTTCACCATGACAAAAGTGATAGATATCAGAGAGGGTCACGAAGATGAAACAATAAGAATCACTCAAATACGTCGAGAGAAACTCAAGTTACGATCGAAAGATCGAACAAAGGTCAATCTGTTCTACCCGAGAAAAACAATCCTGGAACACTGCAAAGAAAATCGTGTAGATCAGAAACCACAAATCCAAGGACCGTGAAATTTTGACAGATGATAGATAATCAAGTTTTGAAGACAACCCAAAAAGAATCACGTCAACTGGATCTGTAAAACTCGAGTTATGATAGAACTATCGAAGAAAGATAGTGCTGTGCAGAAAACTCGACGAGAAAAACTTGTCTGGAACAAGTCGGATGAACAAGGCACAAAATTTCCTTTAAACTACAATCTTTATTCAATAGAACACAAGAGGAACAACCCTAAAGTCTTGCACCACGAGCTCTGGCCTCCCTTGCTTATATAACCAGCCCTCAGGCCAACCCAATCTCAACTAGGACTCTAATCCTACTCAAATCACAAATCAAAACTTTCCATAACTGCTCAAAACTCTTCTATACGCAGATAGAATCAATCTTAAGACTTCCAAACACCTTAGGAACGTATCCCACATTCCTAAAAAAACCCAAATTCATGAGCCACACAAAATCCTAACATAACAAGCTCAAATCTTTCCATATTTGAGTCAAACCCGACTCAGCCATAGCCTAAGTCCACAACCTAGTCGGTTGGACCTTTTCGACCAATTATTTACGTCCACATCTCTTTATCACGCCTCGAAACCATGTAGCCATGTCCATGCACTCCTTTCATATGTGCAGACATCTTCCAACGACGTCCACCATACCTTCATATGCATTGTTCTTGATTCAAACATGTTGCGCAACCTCCCGATCTACTCAACCACAATTCCTCCAGAACTTGGTTGTTGAACCTCATCTTCTCCCTAAGACTAGTTCAATGGATCCCGTCACCGGCCATGTCTTGAACTCAAGCAACACCTGCACATGAATAAACAACTAATACTTCCGAGCAGAAGTCCTCGACTTGACTCTCGTTAGTTGTGAAACTACAACATCTTACGTGAGCACCTCACATAAGCATGTTGCGAACCATAGCAAAATGATATCAACCATAACCACCAAAACACAACAAAAACATAGTAAAAGAATACTAAGAAAACTTTCTATAAGTGTAAAACCAGTTCGAAATATTTCAGTGTAAAAGCAGAACCACTGCAATCAAGATCTGAACCTTGCTAAAGCTAATCGAATCTTGAACCGCAGCTTACCAAAGCTAGCAGGACCTAGTGCTGGAACTTAGCAAAGCTAGTCACACCTAGCGCCGGAGCTTACGAAAGCTAGTCGGACCTAGCGCCTAAGCTTACCAAAGCTAGTCGGACCTAGCGCCGGAGCTTACCAAAACTAGCCAAACCTAGACAAAGAAGTCGAACCTAGCCAAAGCAAGTCAGACCTTACGTCGGACCTTGCCGAAGCTACCCAATACAATCCGGACCTATCGTCGGGCCTTGTAGGAGCTCGATCCTAAAGTCGGACCTTGTTAAAAAGGTGTTTTGGTAGTATTCAAAACTTCTATCGCCATAGCCAATGTATTCAGCACACATAGGTCTCACAGAACTCATGAAGCTAGACGTATTGTTGTCAGCCTCTTGCGCCATGAGGAGGAGCTGATTTGTGTTGAACCTTTCGGGGGAGGTGCAACACAACTTTCTTGCACGGTGGCTCCCTTGGCGGGCTTGGAGGTGGAATGTTGGCCACGGTGGTGGTGGCTCGTCGGCGCGGAGAAGACAAAGAAGAAGAAGAAACGTATGAGCGACGCACTTGTGGAGAACTAATGGGCGGTGGCGCGTCTTATATAAGGTTTGTGCAGAGTTGCTGATGGAGCGGTTGGTTTCCTGCGCATTGATGGAATGATGGGACGCATTGATATTGCCTCGGGGAAATGAAAGATCACGCACGCCGGTCGCACGCGTCTCTGCACCACTGCCTCCAAAATTAAGTTCTCTGCAGTCCTAGTGTCATGCGTCTCTCTTTCAACAATGGAAGACGCGCTTTCATGTAGCGCGCGTCTCGCTTTAGTCTCTGACGTGTCTCGCTTTAGTCTCGCTCGTCTCGCGTTTATCTCACTCGTCTCTTCGCCTCCGGTGCTCCTTTACTAGGATCTACGCTCCTTCACTAACTGACCAACTCCAGTGCGACAGCCGCCTGTGTTCACTATCGTCATCGTCGTCGTCACCATCCTTGTCGTCGTCGTCACTGTTCATGGATGGGTTAGGTATTGGCTTGGCGCGTAGCCGGATGAAGGAGGAGTGCTTGGCGTAGCGCAAGAACCATCCCCATGTATGTACTTAACTGTTCACACCGGTTGTATGGTTGTATATATGTAGCTCTGCAATGGACTCATGGACTTAACTGTATTTTTTTTTCGTCTTGTTGGTTTTTGGTATTTTCAATTTCTCTGCGAAGCCTGGATTGGGAGATTTATTAAAGTGGCAGTGCATCGGCCCCGGTAAAGAAAGGGTAAGTCATGAAGAACAAGCACAATCATATAAGTATAACCATCGTCCTCTTATTAATGAATTTCCTTTGTAGACTGATTGGGAAGGTGGTTACTACCCCTGACAATCTCCTTCTCGGAGGACTATCCGTTGGTGCCTCCAAGATGTGCCTTTCCAAGTGGTTTCTTTCACCCAAATGTCCATCGCCCAGGAGCACTCTGCATTGGGATTCTTGATCAAGAGAATGTAAGATAGACTTATTTTGCTCATGTAATTAGTAATTGTTGCCGAACATATTTGAACTGGTTTCTTATGTTGCTTAAATTGATATTTCATATGGGTAGTGGACTGGTTTTATAATCAAAACTATACTACTTGAAGTTCAACATTTGCTTAATCAGCCAAATGCGCTCGATGTTGAAAATGATTGCTATAATCTACTTATCAAAGTTAGACACTTTGTGTTAGTGACCAACGTAGGTTATTCATTTCTCATTCAACATTTGTTATTTTAAAGAATGTCAATGTTTTTAGGATCCAGGAGAATATGAGAGACGTGTTCGGGAGCAAGCTAGATGGTACAGTTTAGAGTGATGTATGGGAGCTTTAGGAAAAAGTTTAGATTCGAAATTAGTTTAGAGGGCACTCAATGTGTATGAACTATGAAATTAATTAAGTTGTAAATTATCTCTGAATTGCAATGTCATTGCGTTTGTTTATTCCTGAATTCCAATTATATCCCTTAATTGCAATGTCATTGCGTTTGTTTATCCCTGCAAAGGAGGCTCACGATAACATGCGAGTGGCAATGGATGCTCATGATGTAAGCAAGTGGCAATAGGGAGACGAGTGCATGAGAGCTGCACCTTAAAAAGATGCGTCTCCGATTTCTGAGATCCGGCAAAAGGGAGACGTGCCTTACCTGAGCATGTCTCCGATTCATGTCGAAAATCATTTGTCCCACCTCGGAAAACTGAGCGCGTTGCAACGATCATATAAGTCATTGCGCACAGTTTCCAGTTGGACAAACCCACATGTGAAAGTTGTTGTTTGCGGGAAGAACAGCTTTCGCATGCGCCTTGCTTGTACGAGCACAAAATAACGCGATATGTGCGTTATATATGAACGTCTAAAAATTTTGTTGCCAAACTTATTTGAACTGATTTCTTATGTTGCTTAAATTGATATTTCATATGGGTAGTGGACTGGTTTTATAATCAAAACTATACTACTTGAAGTTCAACATTTGCTTAATCAGCCAAATGCGCTCGATGTTGAAAATGATTGCTATAATCTACTTATCAAAGTTAGACACTTTGTGTTAGTGACCAACGTAGGTTATTCATTTCTCATTCAACATTTGTTATTTTAAAGAATGTTAATATTTTTAGGATCCAGTAGAATATGAGAGACGTGTTCGGGAGCAAGCTAGATGGTACAGTTTAGAGTGATGTATGGGAGCTTTAGGAAAAAGTTTAGATTCGAAATTAGTTTAGAGGGCACTTAATGTGTATGAACTATGAAATTAATTAAGTTGTAAATTATCTCTGAATTGCAATGTCGTTGCGTTTGTTTATTCCTGAATTCCAATTATATCCCTTAATTGCAATGTCATTGCGTTTGTTTATCCCTGCAACGGATGCTCACGATAACATGTGAGTGGCAACAGATGCTCATGATGTAAGCAAGTGGCAATAGGGAGACGAGTGCATGAGAGATGCACTTTAAAAAGATGCGTCTCTGATTTCTGAGATCCGGCAAAAGGGAGACGTGCCTTACCTGAGCACGTCTCCGATTCATGTCGAAAATCATTTGTCCCACCTCGGAAATCTGAGCGCGTTGCAACGATCATATAAGTCATTGCGCACAGTTTCCAATTGGACAAACCCACATGCGAAAGCTGTTGTTTGCGGGAAGAACAGCTTTCACATGCGCCTTGCTCGTACGAGCACAAAATAACGCGATACGTGCGTTATATATGAACGTCTAAAAATTTTGAGCTATTTTTATCTCTCACGCGCTCTCTGGCAAAAATTTTCGCGCAAAACTTACTCGCGCTTTCTCGACCAAAGGGAGACGCTGAAATGAGAGACGCGTGTAAGAGAGGAATGTCTCTGAGTTTTGCTATTTTTATCTCTCGTGCGCTCTCTCCCAACACTGGCCAAATTTTTTTTGCTCTCGCATGCTCTGTCGACCTAAAAACTGCAGCTTCTGAGCACATCGCCGCCGTCCCTCTTCCTCAACTCGCTCTTCGTCATTGTCGCGTTGCCGCCGTCGACCCCGAACTTCGTCATCAGAGAGTTGAGCACGCTGGAGCACACCGCCATGTCCCGTATCCTCGGAGCTCATCGTCACCTCGACTCCGACCTTGGTAATCGGTTTGAGCACGTCGCTGCCTCCACATAAGTGGAAATTTTCTCCATGTCCCCGAAGCACGTCGGCCTGCTGTCATCAAAGAGTTGAGGAACCGCCGCTCCGGCGCCTCAGCCAGCTTGTCCGGGAGCACGCCGCCGCCTCCTCCTCTGTCCCTGAAGCACGCCTCTGCCTTGACCCTACCCTCAAAGTGTGCATTTTAGTGATTTTATTGAATTTAAGGATGTCCAATGAAGGCTCATTAGTAATGAAGTCATTGATTCAAAGGAAGAATTTTCATTACGATATACATTCATATTCCTTAATTATGTCCAATGCAGAAGTAATGTTGTATATAATGAATTCTGATTCGCATACCCTTGAAACTGCAGGAACTGTGGTTGACACTAGCATTTGCCATCCAAGTGAGTTTGATTTCTATCTTTGCAGCCATGCTGGAATCAAGGTACCTATGCGAGAATTGGTGTTTTTATCACGAGTTTTTGATATCAGGCTATTAATGCATCAGTGGAATGTAAATTGTATTTTTTTTCAGGGGGCAAGCACACCAGCTCACTACCATGTCCTTTATGATGAGAACAATTTCTCTGCTGACGCTTTGCAGATATTCACAAATTGTCTATGCTACAGGTAAGCTCGGTTCTCCATTCACTAACAGTTCTTGTGTCTATTACAATTGTATACCAATTTGTTTCTAAGCCGTCAGATATTTGCTACCTTATGTGACTGTTTAAGCAAATGTGACTGCAATTTGATAATGTTTTATATGATTTCAGAGATTTGGATGTCTGAGTCAGAGCATTAGAGGCTATGAAGGCTCATCGTTAATGAAATCATTGATCGAGAGAATTTTCATTACGGCATACAGGATTAGATGATGACAGTTATGATGTATGTAATTAGTTACTTTGTAATCACGATGAACAGTGTATTTGATTGGTCAATATAATTTAAGGTGTCATCTTTTGGCTATACATATGTTCATATATGTGTATGTTGCTGACACTGGCAATGCGTCTGCCAAATCCTGGCTAGCTCCAGAATGCAGCTGGCAACCAGGATAATCAGGGGTAGTGGGCACCTAATAGGAGACCCTGCTTGTAAACAATCTGCGACGAGCTGTAACAGAGAATATCTTGGATTACCTAAATAAAGGAGACAATCTTCCTTAAAACTTGTCTCAGATCAGTAAACAAATCTGCGCCGCGCTTCAATAAAGAGCATCTCAGATAAGTCAATAAACATGCGACGCGCTATGTTAGTGCTTGTCTCGCATATATGCTGATGGACGGCGCGTAGAAATCACATCACCAATGACATCGTAAAGAACATATGTTATGACTCAAAGAAAAGAGATGTGCTACCTTTGAGCATGTCTCGCACTTTGGCTGATCGGTGACGCGCTTGCCGTGCGTTTGTAACACCCTCATTTCCATGCGTCAAGCCCTGCATTCATCATTAAATATGTCTAACATTAATCCACATAAAAAGGAATAAGTTTAAAATGAAATTAGAAACAAAACTGCACTTAAGAATTCTGGGAAGTGCGGACTAGTCCGATTCCTCTGACTAAAGTCAAACTTGTCCGATTTTTGCCGGACTTGTCCATTTTCCCCTCTGACTAAAGTTGGACTTGTCCGGTTTTGGCCACACTTGTCTATTTTGCCCCTCTGGATAAGTTCAGACTTTTCCGATGTCCAGTCCGGACTTGTCCGATTTCTCTTTGTCTAACTTCGGACTAGTCCGACGCTTTTTGGACTTGTCCGATAAATCGCGACTCCAAGTTGATCTTTTGTTTCACGACTTGTTTTCAGGTTTTACCATAAGTGGGCCTAGGGATGTCGTGCCTAACTCTTTTACAGCCCATGAGGGACTCTAAACTGACCTCTACTCATCTCAAACTCGAAATTCATCCAACCCTAGCCATCACCTCTATATAAAAACCCCACCCCTTGGCTTGACATCTATTTGCCACTTTTCAACCACACCCAAACTCTAGCTCGTGAATATCCACCACCAAGGAGGAAGAAGGAGATCTAGAGCAAGAAGAAGAAGAGGATGAAATGGAAGAGGATCAACATCTCCATCAAGTCTCGTTCTCCATCGCCAATTCACCATCAAGTTCTTCATCAACCCTAGATTGTCAAGATCCAACTGTTGCCTCCAAGATCATTGATTCATTGGAGTTCTAAACACCTGGTATACCTTCTACTTCCTTTTCCTTACGCGAATTCAACCCCAAATCTCCAAATTCACGTTTATCTAGAAAACCCTAGTTCGCCAGTTCGGCGAAGTGCGGACTTGTCCGGTCCCTAGCGGACTAGTCCGATTTTCCTGGTTAAATTGTATTGAATTAATTCCAAGATTAGATCGAATCCACTCCAAACCTGTATAAACCTATTAATAACCATTGTAAATGATTAGTGAACATCATTAATTACTCATTCACTAGTTTTGCTTTGCAATTGCATTAATCATGCGTATCATGTCATATTGAGTAATGATTGTGCACTCTTTGATTATGTTTCTTGTTTTGTATGTTGTGCGGATTAGACAGATTTGCGCTAGAGAGTGTCGCAGAGGATCCCCAGCACCAAGAGTTTGAAGTCTTTGATCCTAACTAAGCTCAAGAGCAAGGCAAGTGTCCTGGAACATATTGATCCTATTTCTAAAATCAATGTTTTGTTTTCAAAAGTACATGCTTGTGCCAATTTGATGGAAATCCTATTGTAGGAAGTTTACTAGCTTTGTTAGACCACCCTTGTCACCTAGAATTCATGGTAGAGAGTCGGGAAGGGCTTTTTACCTTTTTGCTTTGCTTAATTAATTGGGATGGGAACACAACTATACCACTTAACTTAATTATGCATTTATGAGATTATGATTAACATGAACTGGTTAATATTATGTGGTAATGGGTGATCTAAGCAAGCATGGTATGTGGCTGGGTTGGATGTTATGGTGGCTTGCTTGTTTTCGATCTAAGGACCAGTTCGTGGAGCGACCATCCATGATTTATAGTGCCACCACAAGGCCAAGTATGGGTGTGCTGTAGCTAATTAATTAGGGCTTTGCAAGTGCTATTTGGACCATTAAGGATGCTCGGGGAAGGGGTAGTCGGATTGGGTTTGTTGATGATTGGTGGGACTACCCCAGGATCCGAATGGCTCAAGAGGGGGCCCTTGGTTGAAGATGTGCTCAGTTGGAGGCATCGCCACCGGTGAAACCTCAGTGGGGTCGAAATAGGCTAGTAATCCCTTTGTAAAGGCTATTTTGGGATCTCTTGGCCACACACCTAAGGAAGTGTGAGACGGCATAATTGAGATTCTAAAGTCATCAAAAGGTGATGAAATCACAAACACGTGGGTAAAGTGATACAACCTCTGCAGAGTATCTTAAAACTATCATGATAGTCGTGCTCCCGGTTATGAGCAACCTGGACCTCACATGATTATAGGAAACTTGGTATTGGGATGGTTTTTGATATGGTTATGGTTATGGCTGGTTATGGATTAAATTCTAGTATTGAATATGATTCATGGTAATAGTGAAATTTGGAATATGGATGATTGTAATGAAATATGGACTGGTATTATGATGGTTACATGGTTTATGATGGGTCTACTTCACATACATATAATATATTGCTTTTAAAATGTTTTAATGTACTTTTCAGCACTTATCCATTATTATATTCGTCATTCGAATCAGCTACATGTCATACTTTCATTGCATAGTACGACATGTACTCACCCTTGCAAGTCCCCCACCAACAATTGCATATCAGAATTGGGAGTTTAACGATGATAATGTGGAGTTCTAGGCCGTGTCTGCTGTCAGCTTTGCCTGTGGTGTTGAATAGGAGCTGCGCTATCCCTTATGCTTACACTGCAAGGATTCTGGTTTATTGCAACGAAAAAATTCGTCGCAATAGGTCGTTTTTTGTCTTAATAGGTCACTGCTGCAACAAAAAAGAGCGTGGCGATAGTTCTTACGAATCGTCGTAATAATTCCCTTGGCGATAGGTTATTGTGATGCCTTGACATCCGTGGCAAATAGTATGGTACTGCAACAACTTCACATCAGTGGCAAATAGTACGCTATTGCAATGATTTCACGTATTGCAACGATTTAATGTATTGCAACAAATAGTACAGTATTGCAACGAGTTCACGATCGTGGCAAAAAGCACAGTATTGCAACGATTTCATATTTGTGGAAAATAGTAATGCTGTTACAATAATTTTGTGTATTGCGACGATTTAACGTATTACAATGAATATCATGTTATTGCAACGATTTCACATTCATGGTAATTTTATGTGATTGCAACGAGTTCACCGTTGTGGCAATAGTACGGTATTGCAACGATTTCACATTCGTGGCAAATAGTGTGTTACTGCAACGATTTAGCGTATTGCGACGATTTAACGTATTGCAACGAATAGCATGATATTGCAACGGTTTTCACATTCGTGGTAATAGTATGTGATTGCAATGATTTCTCATTCGTGGCAAATAGTGCAGTATTGCAACGATTTCACCGTCGTGGCAAATAGTACGGTATTGCAACGATTTATAGTATAGCGATGATTTATGGTATTGCAACGAATATCACGGTATTGCAACAATTTCACATTCGTGGCAGATAGTATGGTACTGCAACGATGTCACAGCCGTGGCAAATAGTGTGGTATTGCGACGGTTTAACGTCTGTAGCAAATAGTATGTTATTGCGACGGTGCACAAACGTGGCGAATAGTAGTGTATTGCAACAATTTTAGATCCGTGGGAAATAATATGGTACTGCAACGATTTCACATCCGTGGCAAATAGTTGGGTATTGCAACAATTTCTTATCTGTGGCAACAGGTTCGTAACGCAATGTTTCCTGATCTGTGGCAATATATTTCTAATGCAACGTTTCCTGATCTGTAGCAATAGGTTCGTAATGCAGCGTTTTCTGATATGTGGCAGTACGGTTATAATGCAATGTTTAATGGTTTGTGTGATAGAGGTGTAATGCAACGTTTTATCATCTGTGGCAATAGTGTTGTAATGAAACGTTTTCTGCATGGTGGCAATAGCAGTCTAGTGCAACGTTTTTTGAGTCATGGACAAATGTTTATACTGCAACGTTTTGTAATTCGTGGCAATAGCTTCCTATGGCAACAATTTATCATTCGTGATAAGAAATTTGTAATGCCACGTTTTTATAATAAGCGGCAGTAGAATCCTAATGCATCAGGTTTGAAAATTAGTGGCAACAGAATCACGAGTTTAACAATAAACATCCATCAATTGATATTGCAACATGCATAACAACACTCAAGTATTATGTTGTTCGCGACGTATTTGCATGTAATTTTGCCTAAGTTGACCGGGACTAATTGTTGCAGGAGGTGGCTTTTGGCACTTCCTTGGTTGGACCTTTTGTTGAGTTGTCTCCATCATCATTTTGTGCATTTCAGCCATTGAGGTGCGCATGTCCTGCATTTCCTTAGCTATCTGTTCACGATCAGCTACTATCTGACCTTGTAAGTTCTGGACTTGAACGTTTAACTCTTCATTCTTCTGGTTTATGCAGTCCATCTGGGTGTTTAAGCTATCATTTCTTCCTTCCAACTCCTGCACTATTTGATTGAGGCCTGCATTTCTATCTTCTAAGTTTCAAACTTGGTTGTTGAGGTGTTTAGACATCTGGATACGCATATGTTCACGTTCGGGACCAGTTGGGTTAGCCATATAACCACGCCCCCGAACCTGTGATCCTGCACAACCGATTGAGGATCTATAACAACGCTGGAAGATGTCGTTTCTCTCCTCATTTGGAATTGGGCCTCCCTGCTCAGCTTTCTTGGGGATTGTTTGAAAAGTTATTCACATGTACAGCTTCTGCCAGCTTGTTTGCCCAGTCACCGTCCTCCAACAAATGGCTTGCCTCCCACAGTTGTATGTCATCGGGTTCTTCTCCGGTCTCTAGGTCTCGCTACATAAAATACAAGTAAAATTCAGCATGTCGATATACATATTTTTTGCAGCGCAAAGTAAAAGCGTGATTTATTTTCATACCTTCTCGTAACTAAGTCGGGCATAGGATTTGGAGCCAAGCAAGTGACTCGCCTTTTGTCTTCTTCGATTTTGAGAATTGGTTCTGCTTATTGACTACAATAATTTTAAGAATTAATTCCACAAACGAATGTAAATTAAATAGTTTTTGTATGATGCGAAGCTATTAAAAATTTAGCTGACCTTGAATCGCTCAGACAAAAAATATTCTATTAGGTGCAACCAGTCGGGCGCTGTTACGTCGGCAGGCTTGTTTCGTATACGTTCTTCATTTGTAGAATAACTCTTATAGGTGGCATGCAAAGTCGAGTGCCACCCCTTGTAGCGCTCACCAGCAATTTTCAAAATTGTTCTTGCGCTCTCCGGTGTGTCCTCCATGTCCCAGGAATCTTGTAAATTGTATAACAAGTTGCTGTAAATGTACAAGATGGAGATTGCAAGAAAAAAAAATACTTGTGTGGGGGTGTGACAACACTAACCAGAATGTCTCATACTATATCTCTCTTGTTACTATGGCTAACCTCTGCCCACTTCCTTGCGCCGCTGAGGGATGCATGTCTTTTTTTAAACATAACCACATCATCGACAAAGTGCCGCTGGTTAATACCAACTGCAGCACCCAACCTAGTGGAAAACTGAATTGGTAGCTTCAAATGCTACGTTCTACTAACTTGGGATGCATATCATATTCTGGCAACCTTAAGTCCTTTAGCCACACTTCTTGCAAACTTATTTCCTTCTGTTACATTGATTCAAACGGTAAATGATTAAAGCAAATTACCGCCTAAACAAGTTTAGTATCATGTACAAATAGTGTGAAAAGAAGAAAAGTCTGATGTTCGTACCATCTTCAGGACGAGTGCGGAAAATACGAGCATTGGAGGACTGCGTCCCAGCACCATTTTGTTCTGTATTACCCCCTCCTAGTTTATTTTAATTGTCGTATCAGACCAACAAATGAATTAAAAATGAACTAGTTAGGATTGTTTGAATGACAACTATTTTGATCTGGGGGGTACATTGTTGACTTCTTTGTTGCTGTTCATACCATAAAATAAGCTATCAGGTACACATGTCAGTGGCAGTACACACTAGTAGTACTGCAGAGGATTTTCAGTCCAGCAGCGAAGTAGGCAAGACTGTGAGGGGGCGGGCACGCTGCTGGCAATGCTAGACTAGACAAAGATAGAGTTCGCTGGTTCTGTCTGATTGACATCATCCAGAGCGCGTCTCGAAGAGAATTATTAGTTGCAGAGCAAGTAATGAACGCCAGCGGTAGCAGGTGGCGAATGCAAGACAGATAAGGCAGGCAGCTTGCGAGATTGAAATCCACCGCAGTACTGCACCTGCATTAGCTGCCACTAACATGTGGGCCCATGAGACATCGGGTCCACTTGTCAGTGGCGGCTACTGCAGATGTAGTACTGCATAGTCCCAGCTTGTGACGCTCAACAAAGTGAGGGTTCGGTCTCGCTGAAACTTTCGAGGAGGATTGGTGGCAGGGCGAGTAATGGCCAAGGATTTGCGGGCAGCGAGGTAATCATGGCACGCGAAGGATGGTACGTGGCGATGGGCGAGGGAGACGCATCGGGGAGGACACTGAAGTGACCAGCAGCAGGGCGTGGGCGCCGGTGCCGGCCAGAGTGGCCGGCGGCAGTAGAGCACAACGTGGAGGCATAAAAAATCACGCCATCACACGGGCTGATGAACTATTAACTATAAACACTACTCTCTACTTCCCAAAATAGTTGTCGTTAGGACAACAAATCTAGTTCAAAATTGAACTAATTTTGTTGTCCTAATGACAACTATTGTGGGAAGGAGGGAGTACTAAGAAAGTAGAATCGCAAGGCATGCTAAAACAATTAGTAGAGCCTAGGAATGAATGCAAATGACCATGATACACCCATCATCAATACATCTAAAGGACAGAATGTAGTCTCTCAATATTCTACAAATTCAATGCCAAAGGAGTAAAAAACTAACACGCTCTGCCAAAACAAATGCCACGGTAGAGAGGCAGGTAGTAATGTAATGTGATATGGGTAGTTGGAAGCTACCGATAGAGTTGGAGTGGGGCATTTTTTAAGATCCAAAAGTAAAGTTACGCTGGGGCGGAAGGAGTATTTCTGGTTTGTATATCTATACCTGATGTTGATTCATGCATCATAGTACCAGCGAGTGAAGAACCTCGGGGTTCCTGAACATCATGTGCTGCAATATTCTTTGCGTACCATGCAGAGGATTTAATGTTTTCTAATTTTTTTAATTTTGATAGTAAACACATTTATAGTTATACCTGGTGCTCGTTGGCCACCATGAATGCAAGCCGATATTGAATCGTGGTGACTCGTGGCAAAAGTTCGTAATGCAACGATTGTGTTCCGTGACCATAGATTCCAACGCCACGAATTGGTGAATTGTGGCAAAAGTTCCTAATGCAACGATTGTGTTCCGTGGTGATAGATCCTAATGCCACAAACTGGTGAATCGTGGCGAAAGTTCCTAATGCAACGATTGTGTTCCGTGACATTAGATCCTATCCCCATGAACTGGTGAATCGTGGGAAGAGTTCTGAATGCAACGTTTGTGTTTTCGTTGCGATAGATCATAATGCCACAAACTGGTGAATCATGGCAGTAGATCCTAATGCAACGATTCTGTTCCATGGCGATAGATCCAAATGCCACAAATTGGTGAATCATGGCAACATATCCTAATGCAACAATTTTGTTACGTGGCAATAGATCCTAACATCACGAACTGGTGAATCGTGGAAAAAGTTTCAAATGCAACCATTCTGTTCCTTGGCGATAGATCCTACCGCCACGAACCAGTATTTCATGGCAGCAGATCCTAATACAGCGATAGTGTTTCGTGGCGATAGATCCTATCGCCATGAACTGGTGAATCGTGGCAAAAGTTCCTAATGCAACGTTTTTGTTTCATGGCAATAGATCGTAACACCACGAACTGGTGAATCATGGCAAAAGTTCCTAATGCAAAGTTTGTGTTTCGTGGCGATAGATCCTAACACTATGAAGTGGTGAATCGTGGCAAAAGTTCCTAATGCAACAATTGTGTTCCGTGGCAATAGATGTTAACGCCACAAACTAGTGAATCGTGGCAACAGATCCTAATGCAACAATTGTGTTCCATGGCGATAGATGCTAACACCATGAACTAGTGAATCGTGGCAACAGATCCTAATGCAACGATCATGTTCCGTGGTGATAGATTATAATGCCACGAACTAGTGAATCGTGGCAACAAATTCGTGGCGATAGATCCTAATGCCATGAACTACTGAATCGTAGCAACAGATCCTAATGCAACAATCGTGTTCTGTGGCGACAGATGCTAATGCGACGAACTAGTGTATCGTGGCAACAGATTCGTGGCGATAGATCCTAATGCCACGAACTAGTGAATTGTGGCAACAGATCCTAATGCAACGATTGTGTTCCATGGCGATAGATGCTAACGACACGAACTAGTGAATCGTGGCAACATATTCTAATGCAACGATCGTGTTCATTGGTGATAGATGATAATGCCATGAACTAGTGAATCGTGGCAACAGATTCGTGGCGATAGATCATAATGCCACAAACTATTGAATCGTAGCAACATATCCTAATGCAACGATCGTGTTCCGTGGCGATAGATGCTAATGCCACGAACTAGTGAATCGTGGCAATAGACTCGTGGTAATAGATCCTAATGCCACAAACTAGTGAATCTTGGCAACAGATCCTAATGCAACAATCGTGTTTCATGGTGATAGATGCTAATGCCACGAACTAGTGAATTGTGGCAAAAGACCAAGCTTACTACAACAATTTAGTATTCGTTGCAGTACAATCGTTGCAACAGGGCGGAATACTTGTAGTGTTAGTTGCTTTTTAGTTTATTTCCGCTGCATTAGTTCAAACATGTCATTAATATTCATTAGAGCTTGTATTCGAGGATGTTCTAAATTGTGTAATAAAAGTGGTTAATTAATCTTGTCTTGTGGTAGTTTTCTATATATCCTTTTGTGAATGCACTCGCGTATATGTGTTGAATGTCCTGGGCACACATATGTGTTCACTTAGTTTATTTTCGGAACCAGGTGTCACAAATTGGTATCAGAGCCACAGGTTCACCGTAGGATGCAACCTAGATAGAATGGACACTTTAGAGCACATAGGAGCACCCAGAAAGCGATGTGTTTTTGCTTGGTGTGTTGTTTGTTATATATTGTTTGATTGTGTGCTTAATAGAGGATTTTGTGATGCTTTAGCATTGCCATGTCCATATAGGCTAGTGTAGTTAGTTGCTTAGTTTCATATCCCTTGATGCATATAGTTGGGGACGTCTTCTAAATTTTTATCTCTTGCTTTTCTTCAGATGGTGAGGACTCGCAACCAGAGGGATGGCAATGATGAGTAGGAGAACAATGGAGCACCTCAAAACAATAATGGGCAAGGACCTTCCCAGGGAGCTATCAATATTGAGCACCTATTGGCCATGGAAAACCAGCTCATGCAGACCATGATACAAACTATGGGACAGCTGCAGGCTGGTAACAACAACAATCAGCCCCACTTGCCTCCACCGCCACCCCCACCTCCTCATAACCGGTTGGGAGAGTTTATGAGGACTAGGCCGCCAACCTTTCCTCAGCCGCTGACCCTATGGATGCTGATAATTGGCTCAAGTCCGTGAAAAAGAAGCTAGCCATTGTCCAATGAAGCGATCGGGAGAAGGTTCTATTTTCTTCTCATCAACTAGTTGGAGCAGTTGCGGATTGGTTGGATGCTTATTGCAATGCTCATGAGAACCAAGAGAGGATTTCTTGGACCGAATTCAAGGAGAGCTTCCATTCTCATTATGTGTCAGAAGGAGTTATGATTTTAAAGAGGCAGGAATTAGAGAACTTAAGGCAAAGAATGTCAAGCGTGAGTGAATATCTCAATAAATTCACTCAACTTTCAAGGTATGAGCCTGGGAATGTGAGCCGGGACAACCGGAAGCAATATCTGTTTATGAGGGGCCTTAACAATGAGATCCAAGTGCAATTGCTGAATTGTGACTATGTCAACTTCCAGAAGCTTGCGGATAAAGCAATTGTTGTGGAGAACAAGGTTCGTGAGATGGAGAAAGACAACAAGAGGAAGGCGCCATATCAAGGATAGAACCAAGGAAGTAATGTGCGCCCTTGCTTTGCACCGCCAAATGTGCCTTATTATAGTTCCTCTGCTCCTGTACAACACCTTGGTTATGCACCGCGCCCAACTCAGTTTGTGCAGCAGCACCCAGTCATGCAAGCACTTAGGCCTCCAATGCCTTTTGTGCCTCATGCCAACTTTCCTGGTGCCAATGTGCAGAATCAAGTCCTTCCAAATTCTGGTGCAGCAAAGAAGTGCTATACTTGTGGAGAAACTGAACACTTTGCACATCAATGTCCTAAGTCAAGCCTTGGTCAAGGAAGTAATGCTCAAAGTTAGAACCCAAGACCCAATGGAGGACAGCCGCAAGAGAATTGTGGACAACAGAATTTCACTCGCGGCAACATGAACCATGTCTATATGGAGGATGCTCAACAAGCGGATGACGTGGTCGTTGATATGTTTCTCGCAAACTCTATGGGGACCAAGTCCACACATTCCAAGAATCGCAGAGGGTGGTGCTGTGTGATGCGGCACCCAACAGCACACACGAAAAGAATACTACAAAATACAAAGTTTTATTTATATAAACAGTGGAAGTTTTTTACAATACTTAATGTACAGCGGAAGATAATACTCATAGCTAAACTATCAGCCTAGCTATGCAAAAGTACAGTTGTCCAGCCCACGGACGCTGCACACTAGCCACACACAAATTTACGGTAGCGTGAAGGGCTCCCACTCAGCGGTATACCCCGACGGGGCATTGCCTCATCCTCGGGCCCTTCTTCATACGTCTCACCTGCAAATAACTTAATATAGCAACCGTGAGCATGAAGTCTTAGCAAGACTTAACCGTCTCACCTAAACATGGAACTCTTTATGCAGGAATACTTAACATAGGCATAGATATTGCAATAAATGACTCGCCTACATGTTGACCCTCAATTTTCAAGTTATTAATAGCAGCTTACAAGTTTAATAAAGTAAACTTAGTGATCATATTTGATAGCAACCAAAGTATCAAAACAATTTTAATTCAATACATCGTATTCTCCTGACTTCTTCGGTATTTACTACATCACAGCGCATTGAACAAGCGATACTCAAATAACCACAAGGGACGGTCATTTCAATCAGGACACCCCCGAATAACACATCACGTACACCCGTGCCTAAGGAGTGTGCCGTGCTCCTCACCACGTCATACGCAACAACCTTTCACTAGAACCTCAAACTGCGAACCGGTCCCACCATCGCGGGCACAAGGTCCCCGCACGGAGCATGTCTCTGCCCGCCGGCTGATTTACACCTCGCTACCCTCAACCTACCCCTATTGGCAGTGGGCTATGCCTCAACATCCAAGTTATCGAGTTACATCGGTTTCCCGGGTTCCATATGCCCAGTATGCATCCGGTACAGTTCAAACTTGTCCAGCAAGGCCGCACACGGATCGGTCCTCGATCAACACAAGCAGGGCTACGCACGTGAGACCACGTCTCGCTGCATCCTACCCGCTGCTCGGTCTCAATTTCATATTCATAAACCATTCTTCGATCAAATCTTTCCCATGTGATAAAATCCTATCTCGCGAGTAGATTTCAACTACTCGACTTCTACCAGATTCCTATGAACATAAGCATGGCATTTTCTACGCGTCGGGCTGTAGACCTACCCAATACTCCATGGGATTTGTGGGTCATGCAAGTGGAGTAACAAGCATCTTAGCCCTAATGCACAAAATCATCCTAGACTTAAGTGATACAAATAGAAATTTTAAATAACACTTAAATGCAATCCAGGGTTTGCCTGGCTGCGAGTCAGAGGGATAGTTAGCTTCTGGAAGTAGAGTCTCCAAGGGCTCCGGGTCCTCCTCGATCTCGTTCACTATATGATATGCAATATATAAAGTACATGAGTGATATAGAAACTATAGAAAAGATCTTAAAAACATTGATCAGGTATGTAAATTATTTTAATTGGCTTTGGGATTTTCATAGTGGACACTAGGTTCTATGGGGAAGCTCTGGACCAAAAATTGGAGATGTTCAAGGAAGCTTGTTGTCTCTAAAATTCCAACAAGTAAAAGCTTTCTCTGAATTTTGGTTGAAATTATAGAGCTTTGTCATGGACAATGGATGATTATGGTAGAGGAGGTTCTTTTGGTTCCGGGAAAATTCGTTTCACATTTTTCTGAGCTTTCTACAGGGAGAAACTGATTTTACAATTTCGGGGAAAAATATAAAATGTTTCTGTACATTTTCCATTTTTCAATGGACATAGGTGATTTGAACATTGTTTGGTCCAGTAAATGAAGTCCAATTAACTTAAAATTTTTCCTGGAGATCAAGTGTATTCTTAAGAGTGTTCTTACCAAAATTGGGAATTTTCCAATTAGAAGAACAGGAGTAATTAATTTCCCAAGCAGTTAGCTCGAAGGAATTAATTATGAAAATTCTGGAAGTTTCATGTCCAACAAATTGCATCACTGCAAAGTTGAGAACAAGAGGAGTGTACTAGAATGTATTTGGAAATTTTGGAGCAATTCTACTAGGAGTAATTGAATTTAGAAGTTTGAATGAAATCTGGAATTATTTTCTTATTGGAAAGTTTAAATAAACCCACTGGCCCCACTTCATTTAAATGGACCAATCAGAGCGAAGCCGCACCGAGAGCCATGGATTTAACCCGTGTAGCCACAACAAATCATGTGGCCACACCTGATCCAATGGAGGAATAACAGACGCTGACACGCGGGACCCGCAGTGTCATCGTCAACCTCCCGACGAGGACGGCGCCCGAGCTGCCGCGGCGGTGCTGCGCTGGCGGGCTCACCATTTCCATTTCCCCAACCATCTCCCATGCTGAAACTCTCCCCCAACCATTTCACGGGTCGAGGAACACGATAGTGGGGTTGAATCGACGCGGCGACGGCCGGAAATGGCGGCACGACGACGGCGGCGGCAATTAGGTTTCCGGCGATGTCAGGAATATGTATCCTTAGCTCAAACATCTCATAAATCGATCGCAAACGTTCCTGGGATCAAGGGAAAGATGAAATGGAGGTGCAAAAGCCGTGGAACGGTCGACAATGATGAGTTTGACGGTGTGCCAATGGTTTTTCCACGGCGACTACAAAAATCGGCATATCATAACCGTTCCTCGATTATTCTTTCAAGTTTTTGCTCTTGCAGATGCGCAAGGAGGATAGGAAACTATTATGTAACTGGATTAGAAGATAGTTACATCTAGAAAACGAATTGAAAGGTAAACCTAGGAAGAACGTTAAAAGCATGCCGAAAAGGAAAAGAAGATTTCGTGCTCGATAAGCGATTAACATAAGAACGGTTTTCACCATGAGCAAGGTGGTCTCTTGGCACTCAGTTTATTTGTTGATGTTGAAGCTTGAAATGGCCAAGGTTGCTGGCACCACGGTGGACAGAGGACGATGTCCACGGCGGCCCAACGATGGCGACGGCGGAACTTCAAAATATGGGCAAAACAATGAGCAACACGATGAGCCAACTGGTGTAGATGATAGAGCATAGCCTTGACACCATCTTTGCTGTTTGTATCAAAGAGAAAGGATGCAGGATCTAGGTGATCACCAGGGAGGAAAGAAGCCGGCGGTGCTGAGCAACGTCGGGAGAGAAATAGAGCGATGGAGCGCTGGTGTGTTTCCACTTTGGTCAGGAGAGAAAGATAGGGACGGGGAGGGCTTGACGTACACGCCAGAGAGGCCACACAGCTGCTTCGTGCGCTGGAGAGCAGCGACACTGATGGTGATCGGTTGGGGCGCGGGACACTCACGGCAAGGGCGGTTCCTCTGTTCTGTGAGGCTGACCAGTGGGTCCCACTGCCCTTTCATCCCAATCCTCTCCTGTACAATGAAAATTCCCACCAACTTGTGTCAAAAATTCATGAAAATTTCTAGATAGGCTCAACTAGATATCTGGGATTTGATTATGAAATCAAAACTTTGAATTGATCAAGTTTGAATGAAATTCAAATTTGAATTTGAATGGAATTCAATGGAGCCACTGAATTAAATAGCAAGTGAGCTTCAAAATTTGTGAAACTTTGCAGAGAGGCTATTCGGAATATTTGGAATTTAATGGTGAACTCAGATTTTTATTTTGGCAAAGTTTGAATAGGAGGTAATTTGAATTTTTTGAATCCCTTCTATTGAAGTTTGAATTGGTTTAAATTTCTCAATTGCCACTTGATTTCTTTTCCCCATTCAAATTTTAACTTTTCCTTTCTGGACTTTGCACCTTGAATTAAGGGCTTTTACATTCCTCCCCCCTTAAAAGAATCTTGTCCCGAGATTACAAATAAAGAGACGAAGGTAAAAAAGATTCTCGGATATGAGATGATAAGAAATCTGGATAATTTTGATTGGAGATAATCCTCGCTTTCCCATGTCGCTTCCTCAGCGGTATGGTTGCTCCACATGACTTTGTAGAAGTACAAAGTTCGGTTTCTTATGGCGCAAGTCTTTTCATCGATAATCCGGATCAGATACTCAGAATAAGTGAGATCCGGTTGGAGAGCTTTGATGTCTTCGGTGTGGGTTTCAGCTGAGGCTTTAAGACCTTTCGCAGCTGAGAAATATGGAATACATTATGAACTACAGAGAGTGACGCCAGTAACTCCAAGCGATAGGCCACGGGTCCAAATTTTTCAATAGCGGCGAACGGACCGATGAATCGTGGAGCAAGTTTTCCCTTCACTCCGAAATGATGAATCCCTTTCATCGGAGAGACATGGAGATAAACGTGTCCTCCGATGTCGAAGTGGAGAGGTTGACGTCTTTTATCCGCATAGCTTTTCTAACAAGATTGAGCAGCCTTGAGATTGGCTTGGATCACTCGTACTTGTTCTTCAGCTTCATTTACAAGGTCAATTCCGTATATAACTCGCTCGCCGAATTCACACCAGTTCAGTGGTGTGCGACATTTCTGGCTGTAGAGAGATTCATACAGCGCGATCTTGATGCTAGCTTGATAGCCAATGTTATATGAGAACTCCTCCAACAGTAAATGATCATCCCAATTTTTACTGTGGTGCATGGCACAAGCGCGTAGCATATCTTCAAAAACATGATTCACCCGCTCAGTTTGACCATGCGTCTGCGGGTGATATGTGGAGCTTCAGATCAGTTTTGTCCCCATTGACGCGTGCAGCTGCTCCCTGAAATGAGCAACCAATAATGCACCACGATCGGAAATAATCGTATGGGGAACTCCGTGCAAGCACATGACTCTTGCAATATATAACTCCGCATATTTCTTGGCAATGTACATTGTATGTACCGGAATAAAATGAGCTGATTTGAATAGTCGATCGATTATCACACAAATCGAATCATGCTTGTGGAATGTCAGAGGAGAAACGACGATGAAATCCATACTGATGTCCTCCCATTTCCACGCCAGAATTTTTAATGGTTGCAGCTGTCCGGCTTTTCTCATGTGGTCGGCTTTCACCCGCCGACACGTATCACACTCCGATACGTACTTTGCAATTTCTCTTTTCATCCGTGTCCACCAAAATCTGGTTTTCAAATCTTGATACATCTTGTTGCTGCCCGGATGAATAGAATACTTGGACAAGTGAGCTTCGTCCAAGATTTTCTTCCGAAGTGTTATGTCACGGGGTACCACGATACGGTCCTTGAACCACAGGGTACCATGTTCATCGCTTCGTAAGCACTTCATTTCCCCATTCTTCATCCTCCTCTGAATGTGCAACATACCCACGTCTTTCTTTTGAGCTTCCATAATCTCCTCTCGTATGGTAGGGATGAGAGCAAGATTATATAACGCTCCATATGGAACCAAGTATAAACTCGGCTCGTCCTCTTCCATCGGGGTAATGGACAGATTATTGATGTGAGACTTGCGGCTCAGCGCATCGGCCACTACATTTGCCTTGTCAAGATGGTAATGAATTTCAATCTCATAGTCTTTGATCAGTTCTAACCATCTTCGCTGCTGCATATTCAGCTCCTTCTAAGTGAAGATATATTTTAGAGTCTTGCGATCGGTGTAGAGGTGCACTAAATTTCCAAGTAAATAATGCCTCCACATATTCAAAGCGAGTACCACGGCAGCGAGCTCAAGGTCATGAGTTGGATAATGCTGCTCATGATTTCGGAGCTGCCGTGATCCATATGCAATCACGCGGCCTTCTTGCATTAACACGCAGCCAAGACCAATGCCAGATGCATCACAATAAACGTCGAAGGATTTGGTCATATCCGGCTGAGCTAGCATTGGGCTGTTGTGAGATGTTTCACCAATGCTTGGAATGCATCCTCACATGCCTTGCTCCAAATATATTTGGTCCCCTTTTTCAGCAGCTCCGTCATTGGTTTAGCGATTTTTGAGAATCTCGGAATGAACCTCCGATAATATCCCACTAACCCGAGGAAACTGCGAACTTCGTGTACGAACGTTGGAGACTTCCATTTCAGCACTTGCACAATTTTTCTTAGATCAACAGTGATGCCCTCCGCTGAAATAATGTGACCAAGAAATGGTACTTGGCGGATCCAAAATTCACACTTGCTGAATTTTGCATAAAGCTTGTGATCTCGCAATTGTTGGAGCATGATATGCAAGTGTTTGGCGTGCTCTTCCTCTGATTTTGAATAAAAAAATGTCATCAATGAAGACCACTACAAACATGTCCAACTCCGGCATGAACACTGAATTCATCAAATACATGAAGTGATCCGGCGCATTGGTAAGTCCGAACGACATGATGAGATATTCATAAAGCCCGTATCTCGTTGAGATTGCCGTCTTTGGTATATCCTCCAATCAGATTTTTATTTGATGATACCCGAACCGAAGATCCATCTTTAAGAATACTTTAGCACCCACTAATTGATCGAATAAGGTGTCGACGAGCGATAGTGGATATTTGTTCTTGATCGTCACGACATTGAGCGGACGATAGTCCACACATAGACGTAACATCTTGTCCTTATTCTTCACAAATAATGTGGAGCAGCCCCAAGGTGATGAACTTGGGCGCATGAGACCTTTGTCCAGCGGGTCCTTCAAATGCTCCTTTAATTCCGCCAACTCATTTGGTGCCATCTTGTACGGCCTTCGAGAAATGGGCGTGGTTCCCGGGATAAGTTCAATCTTGAACATGATGCCCCTATCCAGTGGCATACCCGGAAGGTCGTCCGGAACACATCCGAATATTCACGGACCATACGAATGTCCTCAAGCTTTGTGGCTTCCGTGTTATATATGGCTGGAATTTCTTGGATAAAGCGGTCTAGAATGAGAGTGTGTGGTTCATATAGTGGAGAGTTCAAATGGACCACACGTGGAACAATATCGAGAACAGCACCATGACGGTGCAGCCACGACATCCGTAAGATGACATCGAGCTTTTGACCCTCCAATATAATTAGAGAAGTCGGATAGATATTCCCACCCATCTTAAGTTGTGCTCTATGGACTTTCATGTCTGCTGCTATTTTTCCACCCGGAGAGCAAATCAAATATGGACTTTCTGTGGGAGTGATTGGTAATTGATGCTTGACAACATAAGATTGTCTAATAAAATTATGGGTGGCACCGGAGTCGAAGAGTATGACTACGGGATTTTAGAGTAGAGAAAACGTACCCACGAGGACGGGTTCGCTTTCCGGCACATCTTCGATGGCTATGTGGTGGACGTTGCCGGGTTTTGGTGCTGGTTCTTGGGCTGGTTGCGGGGCTGAGTTGCACCCTGATATGATGCTTGACCGCTGCCCTGACGCTGCTCGGGACATTCCCTCGAAAAATGCCCGATACGGCCACACGTGTAACACGTTTATATGTGTCGGGTTCCCACCAAGCTGCGGACGGAATCCCAGTGCACCTGGTGGAGGTGGAGACGCATGCGGGAACATCCTTTGCTGCTCTTGCTGCTGTGGGAATGGCAGATGGAAATGCGGCGCATTGAAAGAACGACCGCAGAATTGCTGCGGTCGCGCCGGTGGCTGCCATCGCTGACCGGATGGTGAGGGATACACCACACGGTACTTCTGCGGCCCACCACTGCTGCTGCTCGACGGCGCGCTCCATTTCCTCTTATCAGAAACGAGCTCGCGTTGATCATCTTCTTGTACAATTGCGGCATTGACGATGTCGTTGAAGGTGCCACGGTTGCATTGCACGAGTTGGACTTTCATCTTGGGGTTCAAACCCCAGAAGAAAATACCTCGCTTCCTGTCCTCTGTCCCAACATAATCCGGTGCGTATTGTGCTAGATGGTTGAAAGCACGGGAGTATTCATGGGCACTCCTCCCGTCTTGCTTTAGCTCCAAAAATTCTTGAAGCTTCCTCTTCATTATCCCGGGAGGTATATGGTAGGCGCGGAACGCCTTCCAGAATTTGGTCCAGGTGACCGCATGACAAGCCAGCAGTGAGGCGATGTAGTTTGCCCACCAAGCACCAGCGGATCCTTGAAGGTGTTGCGCTGCAAATAGCGCCTTCTGCTGTTCGGTGCATCGTAGCTGAAAAAACTTCGCCTCGAGGGTGCGGATAAAGTTGTCCACCTCTACAGGCTCCTCGGCCTCCGTGAAGACCATGGATGCGTCGCCAAAAAATCCGAATATGAACTCTGTTGGGACTGGTGTTTCCCATTGTCTTGTCGCCCCCCCCCCCCCTCCTTTACGGGACAAATTCTACACCAACATACGCAGTAACTCGGTTTGCTCATCGCGCGAGCTGAGTACTGCAACCAGAATCCTCGCGAGCGTCCTCGAAGGTTCAGGTGGTGATGGTAGTGGTTGAACTTGTTGCTGCGGTGTCGCGGATTGCTCCTGGGTCAGACATTCATCCTCACGACTCCAGCTCGAGCCTCCCATCTTGGGCGTCGAACGCGTACGCACCATTCTGCATCCAAATGAATTAAAATTAGCAACATGTTTGTTTGCTTCACCCATTCCATACTATAGTAATGTGGTTATTGACAATGTGATAATTGCATAACATTCACATATATTGATAAAGTACAAACTTTATACAAGATATATTATCCTATGACCAAGTTTACAATAGTGATTCCAAAATGACGGACTCCCACTACAGAAGTGCATCTCTACTATACTTGTTCTCCATGAGATGTCATACACATCTTGTCTTCACCTACACACCCACTACTATTTATAATATGACACAAACATGGCTACAAAATAAACACGAGCAACGACTAACTATCCGTTGCCCCGTGATGGCAGTAATGCTGCCCCATCCTACTCTGATGCATCATCATCGGCTTACTCGAGTATCTCAGGATCTTCTTCCTCCACAAAACCTGAGAGAACCTGCTCACCCATATTCAGCGGCATGTTATGAGCCGGTGGGTAAACAA
Organism: Tuctoria greenei; assembly: GCA_036927565.1. NCBI lineage: Eukaryota > Viridiplantae > Streptophyta > Magnoliopsida > Poales > Poaceae > Tuctoria > Tuctoria greenei. The sequence goes on from JAYESD010000006.1 coordinate 65,838,834, forward strand.
CTGGTTGCAATTGTGCTTCGGCCTCAATCACGTCATCACGAAGTTGGTCTGCCTCATACTCCCAATTCTGAGCTTCCTCGATGGCTCCGTCTCGTGCCTCGGTGACTACCAACAGCTGCTCTTGCTGTTGTTGCACCTCCAACTGACTCGCCTGCAGTCCATCACGAGCTTGCTGCAGTTCCATGCGAGTTTGCCTCAGTTCAGCGCAAGCTTTTCGCAGTCTAGTGCTAGTGTTATTCAGCTGATCCTCGCATTGATTCAGCCGTTGATTCGTCAGAGCCAGGAACGAACGTAGGTTCTCATTGATATAATCAAGAGTGTCACCCCCTTCCATCGGTTGCCTCAAGGCTTCGATCTGCTCCCGAAGGATTGCACCTTGTGGAAGAACCACCATGCTGGATGCAGCGGCATAAGTCCAAAGGTTGTCGAGGTTGTGTCGCCATATCGTCGATAGGCCACAATCATACGACGTTGCCACTCAAAACCAGCAGCACCATGGACCGGGAGAAGAGAAAATTGTGTCCCAGCCATGGGATCTTGATGAAGCTCGCAAAGCTTCATAAGCGCTTCGCCCGCTGCAATGACCCACGTGTCCTCCAAGCGAGCTCCCTGGATAGAGACCGAAAAAGGAGCCCATCCATAAAAACGCGGCCTTGTCGGGATGTCGACCAGAACGGTACATGACAGTACGCCTCTGTCAACCGTCTCTTGACACTAATAGCATGGCATCTCGATGAAGCCAAACTGTTGGAGCACCTCCCACAGCATGATCAGGAAGCCCGAACGGTTGGCGCACGTGGAAAATACCCATCCGTCCGGCAATAGCATCACATCCGTCATCTATAAAAGATGTACTTGAATGAGTCAAATACTCAAATTCAACAAACTTTGTTGATAAACAGATCATGGATGTGAAAATTGAATTAGGAAAGTGAATTCAAATACAAATGCCAAATGAAACATAACACTGGAATTCTGTCTCAGTTTCTGTTCATTCTGACCAGTCTGGAGAAATTCGAAATTTTCATCCAGTTAAAGGCACATTCAGGACTTGAGTTAAACTACAAAATTGTAGTACACTCAAATATATTTCCATAATGTATTTATTTTCCTCCAGATCATTTCTTTATAAGGAGATATTATATTTGCAAGTTGACAGTAATTCTGGAAAATTTTTGACAGCACCCCCTCTGTTTAAGGCTGGTTTTGTCCACATTTTTCCAGATACAAAACATCAAGATATGCAAAAATCATAAATTACAACATTGTTTTATACATCCACAGGATTACATAAATGCATTATATGAAGCCATTTGCTGATTATACAAGGATATATGACCAAGAAAGTGACAGGGTATAGAAACTGTCCAGCCTCTATCCAGATTTAACAGAGTTTGGAAATTTGAATTATTCAATAGTTTACAGGGTGATTATGATATGGAGTTGAACATAAGAGTTTTAGAGGACTCTCTAAAATTTCCAACCATGTATGGTAGACCTATAGGGGTGAAATATACAGGAAGTTATGCTGTTCCAAACTTAGTCAATTTTCTGTACAGCTCACAGTTTGAACTAGGAACTGGGCAATTTAAGTTCAAGTGAAGTTTTCAAATTTTAAATCTTGAAATCTGCCTTGGAGATGAAAAGGAAACTTGTGGAGGGCTTCCTCAAGTTCCCAAATCATATGCCCTCATATCCAAGCGACCACATGATCAATTTTAAATCTGTCCAGCACGCTCCAAAACAGAGATTACAAATTCGAACATAGTCCTAAGTTGGAAATTTTTACTTGTTGTCGAGTCACAACACCAACACAAATAGAGTCGTCGACCTGTCTGATGAAACTCGAATGCAATGCCGGTACTATGCTCTCACCAAAGAAAATCCTAAGCCAGTATTCCGGCATATGTCTCAACGGTTGTAGTAATGACGTTCACTCGCAAACGTTTTCTACTCGAGCTACTTAAATGTGGTTAGTGTACTGCGTCTACACACAAATGATAGATCAATCATATGGTGCCGTACGGCACAGCCCACACGGGCAAACAGTTCACAATAATATATATGAAAGTAAAAACATTCGTCCCGTATCATTTATACGGGCCACCCCGAGCTAAGCCAAGTCTTGAGATACATTACTGTGTTTTCTACCACCCGACGGTGTCCCACGTCTTTGCATAGTGCGGCACCAGTAGGGGGCGCATCGGGTTATGTCCCACCCGACGGGGGCTCCTACTAACTTTGAAGCACGCTGGAGTACCACGTGTCATATGTTCTTAGAAACATAGAAAGTTTCAGAGACTCATATTATCATTTCAGTGCCAAGCCACAGAAACAATCACATGCTACCTCTCGCATTGTGAGATTACCGCAATTGATCCACTTGCGGTGGCGTACCTTACCTCTTACCTAACGTCGGAGCGTCGTTACAGAATATAATAACACATAAGTTAGCTTGCCACCTTAAGTAACTAATACTATAATAGACCTTATGTGGGCATCGTAACTAATCCTCACTCGACTATTCTTAAGTTTTCAAAATAGGCTCTTTTCGAGTGTGCTATTCCCAATGCGGCTCTGATACCAGGCTGTGGGGATCGGGTCCACACATTCAATGAATCGCAGAGGGTGGTGCCGTGCGATGCGGCACCAAACAGCAGACACGAAAAGAAGACGACAAAATACAAAGTTTTAATTATATAAAAAGTGGAACTTTTTTACAATACATAATGTACAGCGGAAGATAATACTCATAGCTAAACTCTCAGCCTAGCTATGCAAAAGTACAGCCGTCCAGCCCACGGACGCTGCACACTAGCCACACAAAAATTTACGGTGGCGTGCAGGGCCCCCACTCGACGGTATACCCCGACATGGGCATCGCCTCATCCTCGAGCCCTTCTTCATACGTCTCACCTGAAAACAACTTAATATAGCAACCGTGAGCACGAAGGCTCAGCAAGACTTAACCGTCTCACCTGAACATGGAACTCTATATGCAGGGATACTTAACATAGGCATAGATATTGCAGTAAATGACTCGCCTACATGTTGATCCTCAATTTTCAAGTTATTAATAGCAGATTACGAGTTTAATAAAGTAAACTTAGTGATCATATTTTACAGCAACCAAAGTTTCAAAACAATTATAATTCAATACATGGTATTCTCCTGTCTTCTTCAGTATTTACTACGTCACAGCGCAGTGAACAAGCGGTACTCAAATAACCGCGAGAGACGATGATTGCAATCAGGACACACCCGAACAACACGTCACATACAACCATGCCTAAGGAGCGTTCTGTGCTCCTCACCACGTCATACGCATCAACCTTTCACTAGAAACTCAAAGGTTGAACCGGCCCCACCTTCGTGGGCACAAGGTCCCAGCACGGAGCGTGTCTCTGCCCGTCGGCCGATTAACACCTTTCTACCCTCAACCCACCGCTATCGACAGTGGGATATGCCTCGACATCCAAGTTATCGAGTTACATCGGTTTTATAGATTCCATATGCCCAGTATGCATCCGATACAATTAAAACTTGTCCAGCAGGGCCGCACACGGATCGGTCCTCAATTGTCACAAGCAGGGCTACAACCGTGAGACCACGTCTCACTGCATCCTACCCGCTGCTCGGTCTCAATTTCATATTCATAAACCATTCTTCGATCAAATCTTTTCCGTGTGATAAAATCATGCAAGTGGAGTAACAAGCACCTTAGCCCTAATGCACAAAATCATCTAGACTTAAGTGATACAAATAGAAATTTGAAATAGCACTTAAATGCAAACTGGGGCTTGCCTGGCTGCGAGTCAGAGGCATAGTTAGCTTCTAGAAGTAGAGTCTCCGAGGTTTCCAGGTCCTCCTCGATTTCGGTCACTATATGATATGAAATATATAAAGTACATGAGTGATATAGAAACTATAGAAAAGATCTTATAAACATTAATCGGGTATGTAAATAATTTTAATTGGCTTTGGGATTTTTACAGTGCACAATAGGTTCTATGAGGAATATCTAGACCAAAAAGTGGAGATGTTCAAGGAAGCTTGTTGTCTCTAAAATTTCAACAAGTAAAAGCCTTCTCTGAATTTTGGTTGAAACTCTGCAGCTTTGTCATGGATAACAGTGGATGATTATGATATAGGAGGTTCTTCTTGTTCTGGGAAAACTTTTTTCACATTTTTCTGAGCTTTCTACAGGGAGAAGCTGATTTTACAAGTTTGGGGAAAAATTGAAAAAGTTTCTGTACATTTTCCATTTTTCAATAGACATAGGTAATTTGAACATTGTTTGGTCCAGTAAATGAAGTCAAATTAATTCGAAATTTTTACTGGAGATCAAGTGTATTTTTAACAGTGTTCTGACCAAAATTGGGTACTTTCCAATTAACAGAACAGGAGTAATTAATTTCCCAAGCAGTTAGCTCAAAGGAATTAATTATGAAAATTATGAGAGTTTCATGTCCAACAAATTGCATCACTGCAAAGTTCAGAACAAGAGGAATCTACTAGAATTTATTTGGAATTTTGGAGCAATTCTACTAGGAGTGATTGAATTTAGAAGTTTGAATAAAATCTGGAATTATTTTCTAATTGGAAAGTTTAAATAAACCCGTTGGCCCCACTTCATTTAAACGGACCAATCAGAGCAAAGCCGCACCGAGGGCCACGGATTTAACCTGCATAGCCACAAAAAATCCCACGGCCACACCTGATCCAGCGGAGGAATAACAGACGCTGACAAGCAGGACCCGCGGTGTCATCGTCAACCTCCCGACACGGGCGGCGCCCGAGCTGCCGCGGCGGCGCTGGGCCGGCAAGCTCGCCGTTTCCCTTTCCCCGGCCATCTCTCATGCTGAAACGCTCCACCCAACCATTTCACGTGTCGAGGAACACGATGGTGGGGTCGAATCAACGCGGCGACGGCCGGAAATGGCGGCGCGACGATGGCGGCGGCAATTAGGTTTCCGGCGATGTCGGGAATACGTATCCTTAGCTCAAACATCTCATAAATCGATCGGAAACATTCCTGGGATCAAGGGAAAGATGAAACGGAGGTGCAAAAGCCGGGGAAAGGTTGACAACGATGAGTTCGACGGTGTGTCGACGTTTTTTCCACGACAACTACAAATATCGGCATATCATAGCCGTTCCTCGATTATTCTTTCTAGTTTTTGCTCGTGCAGATGCGCAAGGAGGCTATGAAACTATTATGTAGCTGGATTAGAAGATAGTTACATCTAGAAAATGAATTGAAAGGTAAACCTAGGAAGAACGTTAAAAGCATGTCGAAAAGGAAAAGAAGATTTCGTGCTCGATAAGGGATTGACCTAAGAACGGTTTTCACCGTGAGCAAGGTGGTGTCCTGGCACTCAGTTTATTTGTTGACGTCGAAGCTTGAAACCGCCTAGGCTGCAGGCACCACAGTGGACAGGGGACGACGTCCATGGCGGCCCAACGATGGCGACGGCGGAACTTCAAAATACGGGCAAAACAATGAGCAACACGATGAGCCAACTGGTGTAGATGATAGAGCATAGCCTTGGCGCCATCTTTGCTGTTTGTATCAAAGATAAAGGACGTAGGATCGAGGTGCTCACCAGGGAGGAAAGAAGCTGGCGGTGCTGAGCAACGGCGGGAGAGAAATAGAGCAATGGAGCGCTGGTGTGTTTCCACTTTGGTCTGGAGAGGAAGATAGGGACGGGGAGGGCTTGATATACACGCCAGAGAGGCCATACAGCTGCTTCGTGAGCTGGAGAGCAGCGACACCGACGGTGATCGGTTGGGGCACGGGACACTCACGGCAAGGGTGGTTCCTCTGTTTTGTGAGGCTGACCAGTGGGCCCCACGGCCCTTTCATCCCAATCCTTCCATGTACAATGAAAATTCCCACCAACTTGTGTCAAAAATTCATGAAAATTTCTAGATAGGCTCAACTAATTATCTTGGATCTGATTATGAAATCAAAACTTTGAATTGATCAGGTTTCAGTGAAAATTCAAATTTGAATTTGAATGGAGTTCAATGGAGCCACTGAATTAAATAGCAAGTGAGCTTCAAAATTTTTGAAACTTTGCAGAGAGGCTATTTGGAATATTTGGAATTTAATAATGAACTCAGATATTTATTTTGGCAAAGTTTGAACAGGAGCTAATTTGAATTTTTTTTTAATCCCTTCTATTGAAGTTTGAATTGGTTTAAATTTCTTAATTGCCACTTGATTTATTTTCCCATTCAAATTTTAACTTTTCCTTTCTGGACTTTGCACCTTGAATTTAGGGCTTTTACAAACTCCATCCCGGCGACTATGTAATTTGATTCTGGAGCATCGCATTCATTCATTGCATCTAAATATGTTGGCAAGTATAGTTTGCCTATCTCTCATATGAAGTTTACTCTATTGGTTAAGTCTCCTGGAGGAGAGATGAGGACAAATATAGTATGTCCAAAAGTAAGCCTTAGAATAAGGGGGTAGACTTCTTCGCCAACCTCATTGTCTTGGATTCTCAAGGATTGGACATTATACTTGGTATGGTCTGGTTGAGGAAGCACAATAGAGTTATTGAGTGTGCTGCGAAGACGGTGAAGTTGACCAATGAGGAAGGGATCACTGTTCACATTCAAATAACAGAACCTCTTGATTTTTTTTTCAAAAACAATAGATGTCAAGTGATGAGGATACGCCATCATACGACCTCGTTCATTCATGTGCACACATGTCACAGTCATGCAACTGCTTCATCCGTCCGTTCATGTGGACACATGTCACAAATGTGGAACGGTATGCACACCCTTGGATATGCATACCGTATCCATAAAATTTTTTTCCTCGTTTGGGTAGGAGTGGTTCCACTTCAAACTAAGTGGATTGGAGAGTGTCCGTCTATCATACGACCTGGCATAATGAAGATTTTTGAATCTGATATACTCCTCTTTTTAATTCTTATTTTTATGACCACAAGTTGCATTGTCTCAACCAAACACCACGTACAACAACAATGACTCAGCAGAATCGGGAACTGGCCAATTACAATGGAAGTCAGCAGTCTCACGGTTCATAGATTGAAACGCGCGCCATCCTTTTTCTTCTTCCTTCTTTCTATCCATAACGGTGAGACTGTTGAGTTCCATCTTCACCGGCACATATGTATGGTCTGGGTGTGCCAGTGTACCTTAACCCCCGTCGTGCGTCCCCATTGGTGGTTGGAAGACCCCTGCAGGTATGTTCTGATTCATGTCCTCCAACTCCATCTAGGTTTCCGATGACGCATGCGGTTCACCACCAGACAAACCAGCAAAGCCTCGGTGATGAGCGGCATGCAAGTTTCTTAATGAAAAACTGATTGCGGGGGCCTCACGTTGTGTCCTCCCATGCGTCACCCCGCTGATGTGTCAAAATGTTTTTGGTCCCTTTATTAATGCTTAGTTTAACTAGCATACCTTCACAACAAATAAGATGATGACAAGTCAGCGGGAGTACGCATGGGAGTACAAATGGGAGGAAGCAAGCGGGCAGGATGCAAGTTTTTTGTTGAAAAATTGATTGTGGGGCTTTGTTGGTTTTTCATCAAAAAACTTGCATGCCGCTCAACACCGAGGCTTGGTTGGTTTGTCTGGTGGTGAACCGCCTACGTCATCGGAAACCTAGAGATGGAGTAGGAGGACAGGAATCGAAGCATACCCGTAAGGCTCTTCCCAACAACCACCGGGGACGGACGACGCGGGGTTAAGGTACACCGGCATACCCGTACCGTACGTGTACTCGGCCAGCCGTGTACTAGTTTCCTTCGAACCTCCGGCAGAAGAAAGTGGAAGCATGCAAGGAAAGATTACTGGTCTCGAGACTATTCTGTATGGAGAATGTTTGTTGTGTATTCATCAGGAAACACAGATACACTTTATATAGGCTAGCTAGTGTAGTGTGAAACCAAAACTCAACCCTTTCGCACTACACAGATTCAAAAGCTAGCGTTAATGACTAAACGTAGACCAACGCAGTCAAACAATGACGTTAGATCAATACAGTCAACAATGACTGTTACATGTGTGCGCTTATCCTTTCTACAATCTGGTGGTGAACCACCTGCGTCATCGGAAGCCTAGATGGAGTTGGAGGACAGGAATCGGAGCATACCTGTCTGGACCAGGATCGCCTGATGTGGCGACATTTTACTGCATGCATGCAGTAAAGACTGCATCCACCATTTTACTATTGAGGACATTAGGGAGGGTTCCGATGCTTTCATTTTGTAAACTTGACAAGAACTAAAGAGTTTTTATTTTCATTGCCTCTTGTTTGCATCAGCATGAAGTACAATCTTGTTTCTTTTTTCCCTAGAGCATGAAGTGTCGTATAGATCGACCGCAATAATTAATGAGAAAATGTCATATTTAAAAGACTCCTGAAAATAGGATGCAGCAAAATTCACTACGTAAGGCGATCCTGGTCTGCCTTCAAGGGTCTTCCCAACAACCACCGGGGACGACGCACGACAGGGGTTAAGGTGCAGCCCGGACTGTATGTGTACCTGGCCAGCACGTAGCTTCGTTTTATATTTTATTCCCTAGGCTCAAAGATTTTCATCCGTTGGATATATACATCCTACGGTTATTACATCTTTTCATTTAACCCATTCCACCACCACCACCACCCCTCCACCTGGTGGAGGGAGTTAAATAAAAAGATTCAACGACCGTAATGTAGATCAATCCAACGGTTGAAGATGGTTGATTGCACGATTGCACTAAACATCTGATTACATTCTAGTTAAACCAACTTTAAAACAGGACATCTTTTGACACTGATTAACCCAATCGTGATGTTTTTCTCTTCTTGTTTTTGTGATGTTTTATTTTTTCTTGTTTCGTGATGCTGATTTTCATGTTTTGTACTTCCTCCTTCCCATATTACTTGTCGTTAATAATTAGGACAAGTTTTCTAGTTCAAATATGAACTAGAACACTTGTTCTAACGACAAGTAATATAGGTACGAGGATGTAATGTTTTATGATAATGAACTCAATGTTGTTTGTCTGTTCCATCTGTTATTTTGTTTTCTATCTGCTGTTTAGTGAACAATCTGTTCTATCTATATTCTCTGTTAATGAACAACCATCCACACCACCGGTGGCTTGTAAAGTTGCATGTACAATACTTTAGCTGCTGGAGGTGCCAGGAGATCGCACGCAGCGGAGTGTGCAAAGCGGTCTATAAAGTAGTAGTATACAATACTAACAGGTAGTGATGACTGGAAAGAAAAGTGGAGACAATCAACAGAGAGAAAAGAAAAGAAAGGACGAGTTTCCTTTGATGGAAACGGGGCTAAACAAAAGACGAGCGCGCATAGGGGAAACACAACAAGTGCAACATTCATCAGAGACGAGTGGGCGTAGGGGAAACACATATACTACAAGTCTATTTTATATACTCCATTTGTTCTATTTTAATTGGCATTGGGAGAACTAGGGGTGCATCCAAACGGGAATGGAGGGAATATAACCCATAGAGTACAACGCCTGACGGCAGAACAAGTCATGCTCGTGCTTAATCCTACAGTTCTCAGTACTGAAGACTCTCCACTCCTCCCACGTGGGCCTGCCGCAGCGGGGAGTTTCCTGGTTCCCCCCTATTGAGCAGCCCCAAGCGTCATCATCAATGTTGGGCACCGCCACCGGCGGCGCTTCCGGGCGAGGCCTGCCCAGGAACCTCCAGACGACATGATCGATACTATTCATGGCTTCCTGCCGACACCGACAGCACTCCTTGTTGGTCCACTTCATCGCGATGGACCCAGCCGCGTTGTAGCCGACGTGGGCCTCACCTTCGACTTGCTGGATATACTCGAAGGTGTCGCGGGCCCCGCAGTCGGCGTCGTAGCGGAGCATGGCGAGGACGTAGGCCGCCACCATGTGGCCGTTCGCGGCCGCCCGGGCAAGGAACTGGGTGCCCGACTGCGCACGACCGTGCAGGAAGACGAGGTCGAACCCAGTGACGTAGCACGCATGAGGGTTGCTGATGATTGCGAGGCGCTCCACGAGGCGGTCGTAGCTCTAGTTAAGCTTCCAGATGCTCTCCCGCTCCAGCGCCACGCGCCTGCCCACGGCGCGATCCTGGCACGCCGCGTGCATGGCCTTGCATGTGGTGCACAGACTGCAAAGGTCGTCCATGGGCTGCGGGGAGGTTGCGGCGACCCACCCCGCGATCAGGACCGCAATATCGTGCGGCAAGGGGAACTCCATGGGCTTCGAAGGGAACCAATGAGGGCGCGCGTGACGGAGACGAAGAGGAAGAGTACGCGGGGAAGAGGATGGCCTGTGTGCGTTGCAGAGAAGAGGATGGTGTGTCTTTATTAGTACGCGCAGAGAAGATGATGAGACACACACAGTGATGGTTATGGCTTCTAAAGTGCACCGTTTGGAATGCTACTTGCAAAACTCGTATGAATGTCTTTCCCTTCCGGAGGATTCCATTTCTTTAAATTGTCCCGTGAGTTTCCTTTGATGCATACTGGGGTTATGGCTTCTAAAATGCAGTTGTACACTACTTTAGCCACTGGACTTGTCAGCAGGCAGGAGATCGCTCGCAGCGAGGCCTGCAAAGCGGTCTGTAAAAAGTACTCCTCCCTCTGTCCCAACGCAACTCTATTTTTATCTTTGGTCAAACTTACCTTTGACCAATGATTTCTTGCCTGGTCCTTATCTTGATGATCAAGGTCCTCCGCCTGCTGCCCCAGATGACTTGGGGTAGAATGATCCTGGTGACCAGAATGAAGTGTCGGATATGTTGTCCATGGCGCAGGGTTATTCAACACAAGCAATAGGTAGCATATCCTAATATTTCTCCTCATATAGCGTGTTAACTAATTTTTCGGCCCCAAATGATCTAGAAAAATTACTCCAGATTTGATGATGCCATAAACTAATCACTGCTCAAAACAATGACGGTGCTCATCAAGCTCGCAAGCCCAACTTCATTCATCCTCAAACTAGCTAATTAATTCGGGTGGATTTACGTTAGGGGTGTGCATTCGGTCTACCCGATATTTCGGGTCGGGTATTTCAGTCTTTTTCAAAATTCAGTTTCTTGAAATCACTACCCGAATTGTTGTAGTAATATTAGGTACCCGAACATTTTGGGTACTAAAATTCCAGTTCAGTCTTTGGTCCTACCCGATATATCCGAATTATACATTATATCCATGTCATGTTTGCACAAATTTAATATGATTGATAAATTTAATCCCATTAGGTAATTTATTATAAATTGACAAATGAAAAATAAAAAATAAACGTTTAAATCCAACAACTTCACACATCACAACTTGAAAATAAAATATCTAAATTTGAATTGTTCATAGTTTACCACGCATAATTTAACTTATTTTTTGATGGACCAACTATTCACTTATTTCAGTTACCCGAGAGTGGTATCCGAACCCGACATTTATTTTTTGGTTATTTATATTTGCTACCAGCAAAGTACTCGATACCCGATATTTTGGTCTTTTCAGTTCCGGTCTCGGTTTTTTTGGTTTCGGTTTTTCGGTCTCGTTTTTTTCCCACCCCTAATTTACGTAGTAGAATATGGGATATGCATATTTCTCCTCCATGTTTTTTTGCAAAACTATCAAGTGATATATCCTATGTGCATATTACATATGTAAAATATAAAACTTTTTCAAAGGGAAGTCTTAGGTTTCGTCAAATCTATCTTTGATCAATAATTTATGCAATTTTGATCTGTTTTAACAATACAAGAATTGTACTTTTAGATTCACCATGAAAATATTTCCATAATATACAATCTAGTACTACATGTTATTGAAGTTAATAAATTCCATATAAATCATTGGTCAAAGGTAAGTTCGACCAAAATAGAAATAGAGTTGAGTTCGGGCGGAGGAAGTATTATACGTTGTTGTTTGCTGCATAAGAGCATCTCCAACCCCTTTGTTATTTTTGGTTTGCTATTCTTTCAAATGACAAATATGCTATCCACATTTAGCATCTCATTCCATGAGCATCTCCAACCCGTTTGCTATATGATGTGCTATATTAATTTTTTTTCATATTTTATTAGTATATAATAATTATTTTAAAATTCAAATAACATTGTTGCAATGGTTATATTGTAACGGTTGTATTTATAACGGCTATTTTTCAATGGTTATATTTCCAACAACTATTTTTCAACGGATGTATTTCCAACAGCTAATTTTCAATGACTATTTTGCAACAGGACGACGATAATGTACCAGAAATCGGGAATAGCAAACCGGATAGCATTTGCTACTAGTAGCACACCGACAGCTCTATATAGAAAATGGCTAAAAGTAGCAATCCTAATAGCAAACCTGTTGGAGATGATTTTTGCTCTAGATTTGCTAAATAATAGGATAGCACATCATATAGCTAATGGGTTGGAGATGCTCTAAGGTTTGGCCCTTGAGTCCGTAGCCATTTGTATAGGCGGCTGATGCGACCGGGTGCACCGAGCTTACGTGTGCGCCAGTCACCAAGACGCCTTAAACGCGGGCAGCGCATGCACATCTTTGAATTAAATTGGAACTGCTCCGCGTCCCATCACCACTACTGCGCGCGTCGAGAGACGAACAGCCAGGCTGCTACTACGCTATAAGATCACTCGGGCATGCCATCGGCTTCTACGCACAGCCACTCTTCCACTCTTCCCAAAACTGCGCCAAGAACACCATGGCTGATAAGAAAACGCCGCCGCCAAGCCCGACGAAGGACGCCAAGGGGAAGCGTCCCCGACCGGACTCCCCCCCCGGACAAGGAGTGGGCTCTCCGGAAGATGGCGTGCAATGTATTTGACAATACATCACACTCCATGCGTTGCCTTGGGCTTGGTCCCCTTGCAGAGTATGCTGCAATGGGGACCACGGGCCACTACGTCTTCAGCATGACGCACTTGGCTGGTCGCCACGACGTCCTCTGGGAGACGTTGGCGGACGAGCTCGGCATCGCCGGCCGTGACAACCTGGTGGCGGCGACGTCCAGGAAACTGGGCTTCCCGTCTCTGCTGTGGGAGGCGCTGCCGCCCAGCCAGGAGCCCAAGGAGGAGGAGGAGGAGGAGAAGGAGGAGTAGGTGGAGTGAGGTGGAGGAGAAGTAGTTTTTTTCTTGTTCCTAGTTGTGTGGTTTTCCTTTTCTTGTTTGTACTTTGTGTTTTTCTTTTTTCTTGTTTGTAATGTATCGTCTTAAGGTAATGAACTTTATTTTTCTATTCATTGGTGCGCAAAAATAGTTCTAATGTTGTTGTTCTAACGATAAACTAGTGGACTATTTATGTCTTTTATGTTTTAGAATGGAATATATTTCCACACTTCCAACTCTACTGAGCTGGAGATCTAGAAAGTGACTACCACCTAGTTTATCTGACAAGACCAGCAGGGAGAAGCCCACTCTCTATGTTCAAACCCAACACAGATCCAACATAATGAGCAATCAAAGGGCAAATCACATAGTAAATCACAAAAAACGCAACAACAGTTTCTGGAGTACGTATCAACTTTAGCCCAGATTAAATGCTCGTGGGCGTCATTGCAAAAGGGTGAAGACAAAAAAAGACTTGATTCGGATGGCTTGCAAAAACAAACTAGAAGTCAGGGTCATCAAATTTTTTGCCCGATTTGGATTGAGTCTTAGTTATAGACTTCAATAATAATAAAATGTATCAGATATTTTACTTTCACAAGTGTGTCATAGAATGTATCAGGTATTTTACTTTCAAAAGTGTGTCATAAAATGTATCGGTGTTTTACTTTCACTAGGTGTGTTGGGTTGAGTCTTTTGTTGTTGACCTTTACAACTTGGTGTATCAATGTGGCCGTACTGTACAATATAATCGCATGCCTTGCACAATACAGTACAATATAATTTCCAACCATGTTGTACTCCTCCTTTCGAAGAAACAACAACCGTAGGCGCTAGCCGCTTTTAGGAACAAATGAACACACTTGTGAAAACACGTACGCCACATCCGATCCTCAACATCATCAAATTCAACAAGGGGAGCAACGTCTCTCCACGACGTTCCGCCTGGTGTTGCACACACGGCTCTCGCCTCACGCCGGCCACGTATCCTGATCCAACCGTACAACTTCAAATAAAGGAGGGCTAGAAGATTGGTGGAAAATAATACGAACTTATAAAAAAGGGGGGAAGAAGAGAAAGGATGGTGCACGTTTCAATACATGAACCGTGACACTGCTGACATCCATCTTCATTAGCCTGTTCCCGATTCCGCTGATCTCTCCAGCATGCATTCACACTACCTACTCTCTGATGACTGGACCCAGTGTATCTCGTGGCCCACCAGGCATACCCAGAGGGTGGACCCCTGACAAATGTTGTTGTTGTTGTACGTGGTGTTAGATTGATACAATGCAACTTGGGGTCATAATGATAAGAATTAAAAATTAGAAAGAGTATACCAAATTCAAAAATCTTCATTACTCTCTTTGCTTCGGGCTCGGGCCCGTCAAATTCGGAAACTCCTCCGCTCATATCGTAAATGCATCAGTTATATATCCAGGCCCGTTTCCAATTAAAATCCAAACTAAAGGTGTAGACGAAGGTTTTGCACAAGAGAGAAGTTGCGCCGCGCCACCGCAGATGGCAACCGTAGGGACGATAAGGAGAGAGACCCAATGGCGGGGACTCAGGTGTACAACATGATGTTCGAGGAAGACATGATCACCATCACCGTGATGTCCTCCGGTGAGTCCGTGGAGGACTGGCTCGACGAGGTCCTCGCCGTCCACCATCGGCGCGTTCACAAGCTCGTCGTCGGGCTCGACATCGAGTGGCGCCCCAGCTACCCTACCGACAAGGACCCGTCGCCGTTCTGCAGCTCTACGTCGGCCGCCGCTGCCTCATCTTCCAGGTCATCAACGTTGACTACTTCCCCGACGAGCTGGAAGATTTCCTTGGCGATTTCGACTACCGCTTCGTCGGTGTGGGCGTGGAGGGTGATGCAGACAGACATTGGAAGGACTGGCAGCTGAAGGTGGCCAAAACGATGGACCTGGCCGAGCTCACGGTAGAGGAGATGGATCGCCCGAGCCTCCGCCGCGCGGGGCTGAAGGACATCGCGAGCGCCGTGATGGGCGCCGACATGGAGAAGCCTTACGCGGTGAGGACAAGCAACTGGGACGCGTACAATCTCTCCGGCGAGCAGATCAGCTATGCGTGCATCGACACCTTCGTCTCCTTTGAGCTCGGCCACAAGCTGCTCTCCGGCGACTACTGATCTTACCACCGAGTTTGCGGATCGGCTGTCATCGATCATCCCGGCATATGGAATTCGTAGGTGCATCGCTCAAGTTCTAGCTTTTGTGCTTGTGCGCGTGATCTCTCATAAAATTATTTTTTCTGAGGAAACACTATATCTTGCTTTAAAAAACATGCATGTTATTTCACATGCATCGAGGTCTGTCACATGCATGTTAGTTGTCCATGCATGCTACGCCCCAAACATGATCAACGAGCCTCAAACATGACGATCTCTCTACAAAAAAGAGAACACGTAACGTCAGCAAACATGATCGAGATCTTTCACATGGATGTTAGACGTACATATGCATGCTACGTCCCAAACATGTATTCCAAGAATAGAATAATATTTCCTACCATGTATATATATTTCTATATTTATCATATTCTCTACCATACATGTGTGTACGCTCTCAACCTATATGGCAGTTTATCTACCACACTAATGAAGAATATTATCCTGTCATCAATAGAGGTAACAAATTTGACACAAGGATGTTCCCTCGACGGTACGAGAATAGAATGTTGACTACCATTGTCTAATAAGCACACAGCTCTCACTACGTACGTACGTGGTTCATCAAATTAATCGATCACATGCTGCCATTATGTATTGATGTACTCGTCTTTTGAAGAAACGACAGGTGTAGGCACTAGCCGCTACGTGTTCTAATTTTAGGAACAAATGAACACACTTGTGAAAACATGTACGCCCCATCTGATCCTCAACGTCATCCAATTAACATGTTCCTCAACAAGGGGGCACAAAAATCTTCGACACGTGACCAAACATGCTTGATCGCGAGTCTCTTTCACATGCATTACATTCATGTACACCATCATCCATGATCACGAAAATTATCAGTTCGATATGGACTCTCGGTTGGCAACAGTCGGATCCTTACAAAAAATATGGACTCTCGGTCGATTGCCACGCGTGTTCACGTCAATCTCCGCACCTCGTTGAAATTATTCGCACGAAATGTTATGAACACCGCGATGGACCTACAAAGTATGCCAGGTGGGCCATTGCATATCCTGGGCCCTTTGTGTGTCAAATTAGAAAACTGGCCGATGGGGCGTGTTGAGCCGTTGCGATAACCGAGAGGAGGCGAACCGCGGTTTGGATTAACTCTGACCGTCGATTCAAAAGCACAATTTTTGAAGCGTCCGATCATCTCCACTCACGCGCTTAGACGACGACCCGCTATAAAGGCACACCGTCCTCTTCTTCTCCACCACACCTCTCGATCGATTTTAGCCTCCAAACCTCACCTCTTGCTTCACCGCCGCACCACCGTCGACCACCTCTCTCTCTTTGTTTGCACCTCCATCGCCGCACAAATGGGTAGCCCCGCACCGAAGCACTCCAGGTCATCGACGTCCTCCGAACCTCCTTCTCTGTTTCTATTGCCGCCAAGGCCGGTGGAACTGGAGGCGGCGCCCGCACCTCCTCCACTCTTGTCTCCGCCCGCGGCACCCGCACCTCTTCCGTACGACTATGATGAGACTGTTCGCCTCATCGAGGAAAGCATCAACAAACTCGACGACAAGATTAAGGAGGTCACCGGTAGCCTATTCGCCACCGACGTGTAAGCAAAAGCGCTCAACAAAATGGTGCAGGATGTATTTAACAATACATCTCACTCCTGTCGCCGATTGGCACTTGGTATCCTTCCCCACCACAACAGCATGGACTCCGCCGGCTACTACATCTTCGGATTAGGCTTTGTTGTCGCTCGTCTCAACTGCCTCTATGAGACGATCGGTGAGGAGGCTGGGGTGGAGTTTCACGAGCAACTCGTGAATGCCGTCGGACGGAAGAAGTTCAATCTGATGTTGGAGGATGCTCCGCCGGCGGTTGCGGCGGAGGCGGAGGCGCCGACAGCGGATGCGGAGGCGGAGGCGCCACCGGCGGGTGTGGAGGCGGCAGCAGCAAGGGTGGAATGTCCTCCTTCGAGTAGAGTAGGATTAGTAGTAGTTTTTTCTTTTTGTTTTCTATGTGTTTTTTTCTTGTTTGTAATATATGTGTTGTTTTTATGTTAATGAAAAATGTCTTTTATTTTATGTTCATGAACAATGTGTCCTACAGTACATGCACTAACGAAAAACTCCTCCTTTTATCGAAAAACATCGCATATGGAAAATTAACACATTAGTAATATTATACTGTATCTAATAAATACTCCCTCCTTATTATATTTTTTTATGTTTTGGACAAAGCATTGAACTATATATGAACTAGAACTTGCTGTCTGAACGACAATTAAAAATATAAGGAGGGAGTATTAAACACATTAGTAGGACGTACGTAGTAGAATTATATTTCAAAAAATTATGAAAATAAAAAGCTACACACTAATTAATTTTATTTCTTTTCTCTTTACCAGCTGTCATCGTGCCTGCCCCACCACCCCCACCCACCGGCCTGGCCCTAGGCAGTAGCCCCTCCCGCCTAGGCCCAGAGCCGGGCCTGCCTATAAGAGCATCCGCAATGGTTCACGCTAAATCTTAGGCTGTGTTTGGGAGCACAGTTTTTCAATACTAAAGTTTTGGAAACCACAGTTTTTAAAATGACATGGCAATACCAAAGTATTTCAATAACATAGTTTTGTAATACCACGATTTTGCAATACATGGGACTGTTTGGTTAACAAACACCATTCTGTAAAAAATACCATAGTAATCTCAAATACCACGGTATTGCTCTAAAACTCCAAAAATACTGTGTTCCCAAACACCATTACTTGACTGCGGCCTGCGAATAAGATGGTCTTATCTCTTAACCCCTTGGTGCGGGAATCGAATTCTCTGCGGCCCTTCCGCACAGCCGTCTCTGTGCAACCCTTCCCAGATGGTTTCCACGTACGTTCATGCTCTAAATCTTACAGCCAATGGCGCACTGCACGGTTCCCGCGACTGTGCCACCCTGCCCTGATGATTGCCTCATACGCGAATGCACCGAATCTTGCAGTGCGCACGGGCACATGAACTCCACTTCCGAAATTTGCTCAGCGATCTGAATAACTCGGTGCTCGGCGTGAACGATCCATCATCATGTGCACGAGCACGTACGACGCGGCCAAAAAGATCTGTGTTTGGTTGCTTGTCTTGGATTGAATTGACTTGGATGGTCCAGTCATGTGTTATTTGTATCGCGGTCAGACGGGTGATCTAGGTTTGAGAAATATAAAATATTCCTCGCAGATGCTGGATGAGATGGTCCAGGATATTTGGTTGGATGTGAGTCCATCCACCTTATCTAATTATGCTTCTTAGTGATGTAATTAGTGATAATTACCTTGTTTATTGTTGAATAATAATTACAATTATGATATTAACATTAATATTTGCTAGTAATATGATAATTAGTATATAAAAAATTAATATTATGAAATTATCAACTTAGATGATTCAATAATCCAATCAAGTTTCATCCAACCTACCAAAAAAATTGGATCATCCAGTCCATCCAACCAAACGTTAATTTGGATCATCCAAGACATAAAGAAATGGATCTGATCCTATATCTCCAATCCAACTTCGACGTCAAACCAAACGCAATTGTTGACTGAGCACTTTCTCACATGTCACTAGAGTCTACGCACAAATGACAAATACACGGCCTCAACACTGGGTTTAGGGTGCATCGTGGGGAGTCACGTAATTAGCATGCACCTGCAAGAGCAACTACCTGGCTGCATCCTTTGCGTACGAACGGCAACGCCGACCAACTTATACTTTTTGTACTGCGTACAAAGAATTTTCCTTGTCCATGAGCAAATAAACAAGCTCTTCTGATGCAGCTTTGTAGTTAAAAAATGAACTACAGAGCGACAAGTTCATGGAGACGGGGGAAGTATATATGATCATCGACGTCTCTCTCACATGCATGTTATAGTTGTCCATGCATGCTACCCTATGGCCCAAACATATGATCAACGAGCCAAACTATATATATATATATATATATATATATATATATATATATATATATATATATATATATATATATATATATATATATAACATGTTAGTTGTCATGCCCCAAACATGATCAACGAGCCTCAAACTATATATGACGATGTTTCAACAAAAAACAGAGAAAACACGTAATAATATTGTCATCGAACATGATCATCGCGAGGTTTTCAAGTCCATATGTTACTTGTCCATGCATGCTTGCTACACCCCCCAACATGATCAACGACATCTCTCTCACATGCATGTTATAGTTGTCCATGCATGCTACCCTACGCCACAAACATATGATCAACGAGCCAAACTATATATATATATATATATATATATATATATATATATATATATATATATATATATATATATATATATATATATATATATATATATATATAACATGTTAGTTGTCATGCCCCAAACATGATCAACGAGCCTCAAACTATATGAATGTGGCCTAGAGGGGGGGTAAATAGGCCTTTTTGAATTTTTGTTGGAACCTGCAACACTTAACAACAAGATCAAATCTCGAGATATCGGACTAGTCCGGTCAAGTGCGGACTAGTCTGGTGTGTACCGACTAGGTTAATCAAATTTGATTGATTAATTTGATTCTAGGATGTATCCAGCGGAAATATACTTGTATTGAAGTGTTACACGATTATGAACTAGGATATACCACAAGTCAATCTTATATTTAATGTTTCAATGTAAAGTAAGCAAGATTGATTGAAACCCTAGATTCATATGATGTATAAGAATGATGAGCGCAAAGTAAGAACACAAGCACTTTATCCCGTGGTTCGGTTCCCACAGAGGCAACCTATATCCACTTTGAGGAGTCCACAAAAGGATTGGGTCTTCTCCAACCCTACCCTCGTCGAATCGCCACTGAGGCCAATCCTCTTCACTTATCACAAAGGGTAAATAACCAAATTCAAGGGGCCTTCTCACACGTTGAAGTCTCCCCAAGATTACAACAAGAACACCACCAAGAACACACTCAAAAGATTACAATGAAAATCATAGGAGTGTGTTAGGGAATCAAACCAAGAGCTCAATGAGTGATGAACCGTGTCTCTCCAATGATCCAAAGTTTATCCTCAAGGGATTGATCTTTGTTGCTTTTGATTTCATGGAGAGATGTGTTTTTGAGGCTCTTGGGAGGTGTGACGGCGCAGGGGGTCGAGAGATGTGAAAGATGGGTCGTTTACACCTATTTATATGGGGTTCCCAAAAGTGACCATTAGGGTTCAAAAAGATCAGACTAGTCCGTGGTGGACACCGAACTAGTCTGGTGTGCTGTGTGTAGCAAACCCTAGGTGTCCCAAAATATCGGACTAGTCTGGCTAGAAGCGGACTTGTCCGATTTTGGTTCTGGAAATCTTCGGACTAATCCGGTCGATAAAGTACTTGTCCGAAAAAGTGAAACCCTAAGTGAATTGGGTGACAAGTCCACAGTTGGAGGACTTCGCCTCCTCCACTCTTGTCTCCGCCCGCGGCACCCGCACCTCTTCCGTACGACTATGATGAGACTGTTCGCCTCATCGAGGAAAGCATCGACAAACTCGACGACAAGATTAAGGAGGTCACCGGTAGCCTATTCGCCGCCGACGTGTAAGCAAAAGCGCTCAACAAAATGGTGCAGGATGTATTTAACAATACATCTCACTCCTGTCGCCGATTGGCACTTGGTATCCTTCCCCACCACAACAGCATGGACTCCGCCGGCTACTACATCTTCGGGTTAGGCTTTGTTGTCGCTCGTCTCAACTGCCTCTATGAGACGATCGGTGAGGAGGCTGGGGTGGAGTTTCACGAGCAACTCGTGAATGCCGTCGGACGGAAGAAGTTCAATCTGATGTTGGAGGATGCTCCGCCGGCGGTTGCGGCGGAGGCGGAGGCGCCGACAGCGGATGCGGAGGCGGAGGCGCCACCGGCGGGTGTGGAGGCGGCAGCAGCAAGGGTGGAATGTCCTCCTTCGAGTAGAGTAGGATTAGTAGTAGTTTTTTCTTTTTGTTTTCTATGTGTTTTTTTCTTGTTTGTAATATATGTGTTGTTTTTATGTTAATGAAAAATGTCTTTTATTTTATGTTCATGAACAATGTGTCCTACAGTACATGCACTAACGAAAAACTCCTCCTTTTATCGAAAAACATCGCATATGGAAAATTAACACATTAGTAATATTATACTGTATCTAATAAATACTCCCTCCTTATTATATTTTTTATGTTTTGGACAAAGCATTGAACTATATATGAACTAGAACTTGCTGTCTGAACGACAATTAAAAATATAAGGAGGGAGTATTAAACACATTAGTAGGACGTACGTAGTAGAATTATATTTCAAAAAATTATGAAAATAAAAAGCTACACACTAATTAATTTTATTTCTTTTCTCTTTACCAGCTGTCATCGTGCCTGCCCCACCACCCCCACCCACCGGCCTGGCCCTAGGCAGTAGCCCCTCCCGCCTAGGCCCAGAGCCGGGCCTGCCTATAAGAGCATCCGCAATGGTTCACGCTAAATCTTAGGCTGTGTTTGGGAGCACAGTTTTTCAATACTAAAGTTTTGGAAACCACAGTTTTTAAAATGACATGGCAATACCAAAGTATTTCAATAACACAGTTTTGTAATACCACGATTTTGCAATACATGGGACTGTTTGGTTAACAAACACCATTCTGTAAAAAATACCATAGTAATCTCAAATACCACGGTATTGCTCTAAAACTCCAAAAATACTGTGTTCCCAAACACCATTACTGGACTGCGGCCTGCGAATAAGATGGTCTTATCTCTTAACCCCTTGGTGCGGGAATCGAATTCTCTGCGGCCCTTCCGCACAGCCGTCTCTGTGCAACCCTTCCCAGATGGTTTCCACGTACGTTCATGCTCTAAATCTTACAGCCAATGGCGCACTGCACGGTTCCCGCGACTGTGCCACCCTGCCCTGATGATTGCCTCATACGCGAATGCACCGAATCTTGCAGTGCGCACGGGCACATGAACTCCACTTCCGAAATTTGCTCAGCGATCTGAATAACTCGGTGCTCGGCGTGAACGATCCATCATCATGTGCACGAGCACGTACGACGCGGCCAAAAAGATCTGTGTTTGGTTGCTTGTCTTGGATTGAATTGACTTGGATGGTCCAGTCATGTGTTATTTGTATCGCGGTCAGACGGGTGATCTAGGTTTGAGAAATATAAAATATTCCTCGCAGATGCTGGATGAGATGGTCCAGGATATTTGGTTGGATGTGAGTCCATCCACCTTATCTAATTATGCTTCTTAGTGATGTAATTAGTGATAATTACCTTGTTTATTGTTGAATAATAATTACAATTATGATATTAACATTAATATTTGCTAGTAATATGATAATTAGTATATAAAAAATTAATATTATGAAATTATCAACTTAGATGATTCAATAATCCAATCAAGTTTCATCCAACCTACCAAAAAAATTGGATCATCCAGTCCATCCAACCAAACGTTAATTTGGATCATCCAAGACATAAAGAAATGGATCTGATCCTATATCTCCAATCCAACTTCGACGTCAAACCAAACGCAATTGTTGACTGAGCACTTTCTCACATGTCACTAGAGTCTACGCACAAATGACAAATACACGGCCTCAACACTGGGTTTAGGGTGCATCGTGGGGAGTCACGTAATTAGCATGCACCTGCAAGAGCAACTACCTGGCTGCATCCTTTGCGTACGAA
The DNA here is from genome assembly GCA_036927565.1 of Tuctoria greenei. Taxonomy (NCBI): domain Eukaryota; kingdom Viridiplantae; phylum Streptophyta; class Magnoliopsida; order Poales; family Poaceae; genus Tuctoria; species Tuctoria greenei. Next base: position 65,861,855 of record JAYESD010000006.1, read on the forward strand.
CGGCAACGCCGACCAACTTATACTTTTTGTACTGCGTACAAAGAATTTTCCTTGTCCATGAGCAAATAAACAAGCTCTTCTGATGCAGCTTTGTAGTTAAAAAATGAACTACAGAGCGACAAGTTCATGGAGACGGGGGAAGTATATATGATCATCGACGTCTCTCTCACATGCATGTTATAGTTGTCCATGCATGCTACCCTATGGCCCAAACATATGATCAACGAGCCAAACTATATATATATATATATATATATATATATACATATATATATATATATATATATATAACATGTTAGTTGTCATGCCCCAAACATGATCAACGAGCCTCAAACTATATATGACGATGTTTCAACAAAAAACAGAGAAAACACGTAATAATATTGTCATCGAACATGATCATCGCGAGGTTTTCAAGTCCATATGTTACTTGTCCATGCATGCTTGCTACACCCCCCAACATGATCAACGACATCTCTCTCACATGCATGTTATAGTTGTCCATGCATGCTACCCTACGCCACAAACATATGATCAACGAGCCAAACTATATATATATATATATATATATATATATATATATATATATATATATATATATATATATATATATATATATATATATATATATATATATATATAACATGTTAGTTGTCATGCCCCAAACATGATCAACGAGCCTCAAACTATATGAATGTGGCCTAGAGGGGGGGTAAATAGGCCTTTTTGAATTTTTGTTGGAACCTGCAACACTTAACAACAAGATCAAATCTCGAGATATCGGACTAGTCCGGTCAAGTGCGGACTAGTCTGGTGTGTACCGACTAGGTTAATCAAATTTGATTGATTAATTTGATTCTAGGATGTATCCAGCGGAAATATACTTGTATTGAAGTGTTACACGATTATGAACTAGGATATACAACAAGTCAATCTTATATTTAATGTTTCAATGTAAAGTAAGCAAGATTGATTGAAACCCTAGATTCATATGATGTATAAGAATGATGAGCGCAAAGTAAGAACACAAGCACTTTATCCCGTGGTTCGGTTCCCACAGAGGCAACCTATATCCACTTTGAGGAGTCCACAAAAGGATTGGGTCTTCTCCAACCCTACCCTCGTCGAATCGCCACTGAGGCCAATCCTCTTCACTTATCACAAAGGGTAAATAACCAAATTCAAGGGGCCTTCTCACACGTTGAGGTCTCCCCAAGATTACAACAAGAACACCACCAAGAACACACTCAAAAGATTACAATGAAAATCATAGGAGTGTGTTAGGGAATCAAACCAAGAGCTCAATGAGTGATGAACCGTGTCTCTCCAATGATCCAAAGTTTATCCTCAAGGGATTGATCTTTGTTGCTTTTGATTTCATGGAGAGATGTTTTTTTGAGGCTCTTGGGAGGTGTGACGGCGCAGGGGGTCGAGAGATGTGAAAGATGGGTCGTTTACACCTATTTATATGGGGTTCCCAAAAGTGACCATTAGGGTTCAAAAAGATCAGACTAGTCTGTGGTGGACACCGAACTAGTCTGGTGTGCTGTGTGTAGCAAACCCTAGGTGTCCCAAAATATCGGACTAGTCTGGCTAGAAGCGGACTTGTCCGATTTTGGTTCTGGAAATCTTTGGACTAATCCGGTCGATAAAGTACTTGTCCGAAAAAGTGAAACCCTAAGTGAATTGGGTGACAAGTCCACAGTTGGAGGACTTGTCCGATTTAGGTCAGAGGGTTTTCGGACTAGTCCGTGCCAATATCGGACTTGTCCGATTTACATCAGAATGATATCGAACTAGTCCGTTGTGTGATCGGACTTGTCCGATTTTGTTCAACTTGTGAAGTGTTTTGAGGACTAGTCCGCACTGGGGAGGACTAGTCCGATCCTAGTCAGAGAGATATCGGACTAGTCCGTGGTGATATCAGACTTGTCCGATCTTGTGCAGAAAGATATCGGACTAGTACGGTGTCAGTCGGACTAGTCTGGTCCTGTATAAACTTGTGCAATGTGTGTGATGATTTGTGCTTGAGCTCTTGGGGTGTGTTTCCTTAACACACTCCATACACAATGATCTACTACACTTGTTCCTTGAGCTCCTTTCCACATTGCTCCTCATTCTCCTTTCTTTTTGGCTCTTTGATCATTTTCTCATTAAAACATGTGTTCATCTCAACAAAGTGGTTAGGATCTCATTTGCTTGTCATAAATCATCCAAAACCCACAAGGGATTCCTAGATGCACTTTCAATCTCCCCCTTTTTGGTGATTGATGACAACCAATTGAGATTTCACAAAATATGATAAAAAGTTGAGATTTTCATAGAGTGTGCACATATGAGTTTAAAACACATTAAGAAATGAAAACATGATCCATATGTGCACTCTTTATGGTGGGATGCAGAGCTAAGTGTATAGAAGCAATAATTCTGATGAGAATGACATAATTGACATCAAAACATAAACCACAAGCATATATGTCATTCTTGAAGCAAAATCACAGATTTCATCAATTACTTCATAAGTAGTTCAAAACATTGCATCATAGGACCATAAGTATCATAAGAGCATAATAAAAGTTTTACAACTCAAAAAAATAGACAAAAGACACAAAAAGAAGCTCTCCTCGCATCCTACAGCTAAGACCTAAGACCTAAGACTCCCCCTCAATCTATCCCCCTTTGGCATCAAGACACCAAAAAGAAGGAGAGGAGGGACCTAAAGTCTTCAAGCCTCGTTGTCGGTCCTCTCATCGTCTTCATCTTGTGGCTTTTGAGGAGGAGGAGGAGGAGGAGGAACGGAGCCACTCGAGCCCCCAATGCCAAAATAGGCAAGATCGGAGGGAGTCAAGGGCCCGAGCTCGGTGAAATCAGAGTCGGGGTCATCAGAAATTACTGGAGATCCAACGGGCTTGATCTCCATCTTTTGACAAATCTGCTTCATGTTCTCCTTGACAAATCTCGTGTCTTCCTTTCTTCTTTTGTTGAGCTTGTGGGCCTTCACCTCGGCCTTTTTGCAGGAGGAAAAAATAGCTACCAGGTATTTGAAGATGCCACTTGCAGATCCCTTTTGAGGAGCTGCCCTAGTGGTAGGGGCAGCCCCGGCATCTCCACTCGCTCTCGCCGGAGCCTCTGCACTAGAAGCAGGAGAGGGAGCAGCTTGAACATTTGCTTGTTGAGGCTTCTGAGGCATCAATGGTGTGTGCTCCACATCTTTGACGAATTCGATGCCTGTGACCTTCTCAATCATGATCATGAGGTACGGGGCATAGCCACAGGATCTGTTTGGGGTGCTAGAGATGTTGACCATATCATTCCAGATATAGTCAAATACATCAAACTTGTGGTCCTTGCTTATGACCTTCATCAAGGTCCGGAGATAGCCATGTACACTCCCTGCATCCCCATCCTTCAGGGCAATTGTCTTCCTCAGCACTCTGTTAAGCACCACAAAGAAGGGCTTCATGTTCTTTGTGGAGGGAGGATTGAACTTCAGTGATGGGTCACATAGGAACTTCATCCTATCCGTTTCCAAGACCCCAATGTTGTGGATCACCAGTAAGTTGTTGTCAGTGTTCTCCAGGTGGAGGAGACTGGCGAAATCATCATAGGTAATGGTGTTCTTGGACCCGTCAGTCATCCAAGTCACCCGCTCCTCCTCATCACTGGCAAAGTGACAAGTAGCATAGAACTGAGCTATCACTTCGTCATTCCAGTTGTACTTGAAGGTGAAGAGGTCCTTCAAGCCATGTCTCTTAGCTGCCTCGACCACCTCATCAATGGTGGAGCATCTCTTCCTCTCAAGATGTGCCCAATCTATCCACTCATTGTGCACCACTGGGGTCTTCATCTGGAGGTAGACATACTTGTAAAAGTCTGCATGGAAATTGCTCCAGAATCTTCCATGTGCGGCCTGTCTGGATTGGCTGTAGCAATCCATATTCCTGAACTTTGCAGCTGAGTCACTGCCCTTCCCGTTGAACCTTTCCTTTGTGGGATCCCGAGCCCCTTGCTTCGGAGCTGACATATTTAGATGGCCAATCGGGCCCGTTGCATCCCTTTGCCTTTCCCTTTTGCTTGGCGAGCACTTGCTGAGCTAGGGCCACCACAAGCGGAAGCCCTAGAAGCAGGCACCTTGTGTTGAGCCACCCTTTTCTGAGACTGAGGAGGAGAGGGGGCTGGCTCGGAAGGGCGCTTCTTGTTTTGGCCTGTCGAGGACCGAAGTAGGTCTTCTTGGTCAATCTCGGCTTCGAAGTCAGAAACTTCGTCGTGGGAGATCGACATGCCCTGAGAATGGGTTGTACAAGGTATGAATGAGAATGGATAAAAAGGGATTGCATTGAGGAATTAAAAGGTTAGGTTTGACTTCAGAAAAATCGGACAAGTCCGATGTACAGGCACGCACTAGTCCGGGTGACCGGACTTGTCCGTGCATGGACCGGGCTAGTCCAGTATTCATCCTCAAGAACCTTAATTATGAGACAAATGGAGTTGCTCAATGCAAAACTAGCCTAACAGCAATGTAATACATCAAGGAAAATAGTATTAGGTGAAAGAAGCTAGGCTATTGGATCAACAACGAAGAAAATGGAGATTTCTAGGGTTTGGTGGAAAAATTACTGAAAAATCGCTTGAATCTCAGAGAGGAGGGTGTTGAAGGGCGGACAAGACCATGGACTTTGATTCCTAAGTGAAGGAGCTTGATTTCCACCCAAACTTGGAGCTTTTTGATGGAGGAGTCGCCAAATCGCCTTGGGGAGCTCGAGCGTGGAGAGAGAAAGCTTGAGGCAAGTGTGGGGGTGAGGAAATTAGGGTTTGGCGACGGCTAGGGTTATGGACACGAAAAATCGGACAAGTCCGAAAATGATCGGACTAGTCCGAACTTTTCCCGAGGCTATATCGGACTAGTCCGTGGTCTATCAGACTAGTCCGGCCTAACCGGCGCTCTGCGGACTAGTCTGCACATGCGGAATAGTCCTGGTAACCACGTACTAGTCTGTGGTCACCAAGGAAGAAATGCCTAGCCCATTCGTATATATTCGAACGTACTTATTTAGAAAATAGGGAGGCAAATCAAATCAAATAATCTTGATGAATATGATCAGTAAGCATACAACAATCAAGCAATGATCATAATTCACCAAGATCTAGTAATTGACATAGTTTTTCAAAAAAATTGAGAGAGATGATTTTCACAACACGATCAATGAATTTTGAAGAAGCATTCAGGAATACAAGATTTCAAGCCACACTCCGAGCATCAAGGATATTTAGTTCATTTCGGAGTTCACAAAAGTGTCTTTCATCAAGTGGATTGGTGAAAATATTGGCAAGTTGTTTTTCGGTATTAACATGTGAAATGGTTATATCTCCCTTCATTGAATGGTTTCTCAAAAAGTGATGTCGGATGTCTATGCGTTTGGTCCTAGAGTGTTCAACTGGATTATGGGCAATCTTAATGGCACTCCCATTGTCACAAAAGAGTGTAATACGGTTCATATTGTAACCGTAATCCCTTAGAGTTTGTCGCATCCAAAGGAGTTGTGCACAACAACTCCCGGCTGTAACAAACTCCACTTCGGCCGTGGATAGGGCAATGGAGTTTTGTTTCTTGGATGACCAAGAAACTAGGGATCTACCTAGGAATTGGCATGTATCGGAGGTACTTTTTCTATCTACTTTGCATCCGGCATAATCTGCATCGAAGTAACCAATGAGATTAAATTTGGAACCTTTGGGGTACCAAAAGGACTAGGTTGGGTGTATGAACTAAATACCGCAAGATTCTCTTAACGGCTGTCAAATGACACTCTTTTGGGTTGGCTTGAAACCTTGCACACAAGCATACACTCAACATAATGTCTGGCCTAGATGCACATAAGTAGAGTAAATATCCAATCATGGAGCGATATACCTTTTGATCGACATTTGGTCAATATTCATTGAGACCCAAGTCGCCATTCGTTGCCATGGGAGTCTTTATGGGCTTCGCCTTGTCCATTCCAAACTTCTTGAGTATGTCTTGAGTGTATTTGGTTTGGCTTATGAACGTCCCTTCCTTTTGTTGCCTTACTTGGAATCCAAGGAAGTACTTTAGCTCTCCCATCATTAACATCTCAAACCTATCTGTCATAATTTTACTAAATTCATCACAAAAAGATTTGTTAGTTGAACCAAAGATTATATCATCAACATAAATTCGACAAACAAAGAGATCATTGTCAAAGTTCTTTGTAAACAATGTAATCTACTTTACCGATCTTAAATCCATTTTCAATTAAGAAATCTCTAAGACACTCATACCAAGCTCTAGGAGCTTGTTTGAGGCCGTAGAGAGCCCTACGCAATTTAAATACATGGTCGGGGAACTCTTCATCTTCAAACCTGGGGGGGGGGGGGGGTTGCTCCACATACACCTCCTCCTTGATTGGTCCGTTGAGGAAGGCGCTTTTCACATCCATTTGATAGATCTTGAAATCATGGTGAGTAGCATATGCAAGTAATATTCTAATGGACTCAAGTCTAGCTACAGGAGCAAAGGTTTCATCGAAATCCAAACCTTCGACTTGTGAATATCCTTTGGCCACTAGTTGTGCCTTGTTCCTTGTCACCACCCAGTGTTCGTCTTGTTTATGCGAAAGACCCATTTGGTGCCGACGACGTTGGATTTGGGTCTTTCGACTAGTTCCCACACCTCGTTCCTTTAGAAATTGTTGAGTTCTTCTTGCATGGCCACTACCCAATCCGGATCCTTCAATGCATCCTCAACCCTGTGTGGTTCCAAAAAGGACACAAACGAGTAATGCTCACAAAAATTAGCTATGCGAGATCTAGTAGTTACTCCCTTTTGGATGTCTCTGATGATGTTGTCGATTGGGTGATCCCTTTGGACGCATTGGTGTACTCTTGGGTGTGGTACTTGATGTCTTGAATCTTCATGATCATCTTCTTCTCCCCCTGAGTGGTTGCCCTCATTGACTTGTTGATCATTTTCGCTTTCTTGAAGTTTATCTTGTATGGAAGCTCCCCCTTGATCATGGGCCTCCTCTTGTGGTTCATTTTCCTCAAGCGTAAATAGAGGTGGCTCTTGTGGTCGAACTTCGCCTAACGCCATTCTTCTCAATGCTTTACAAGGAGCTTCTTCTTTATCTAGCACACATGGATCAACTTGCTCCTTTTGGGAGCCATTAGTTTCATCGAACACTACGTCACGTGCTACTTCAACAAGTCCAGAGGTCTTGTTATAGACACAATAGGCGTAAGTGTTCGAATCATAACCAAGCAAGAAACCTTCATCGGACATCGAAGCGAACTTTGAAGTCCTAGGATTCTTGTTCAAAATATAGCATTTGGAACCGAAAACTCGAAAATATGAAATATTAGGCTTGTTACCGGTGAGTAGCTCATAGCATGTCTTCTTGAGTAGTCGATGAAGATAAAGTCGATTTATGGCGTGGCAAACGGTATTGACCGCTTCTGCTCAAAATCCATCTGAGATATTGTACTCATCGAGCATTGTTCTCGCCATCTCTATGAGGGTTCGGTTCTTCCTTTTGCAACTCCATTCTGTTGAGGGGAGTAAGGAGCTGAAAACTCGTGCTTTATGCCTTCTTCATCTAGGTACTCCTCCACTTGTGTGTTCTTGAACTTCGTGCCGTTGTCACTTCGAATGTTCTTGATTATCAATGAGAACTCATTTTGAGCTCGCTTGAAGAACTTCTTGAGTATTCCTTATGTTTCTGACTTATCATGTAAAAAGAAAACCCAAGTGAAGCGAGAAAAATCATCAACAACTACTAAACCATATTTGTTACCGCCGATGCTTATGTAGGCAATCTGACCGAATAAGTCCATGTGAAGTAGCTCGAGGGGTCTTGTTGTAGTCATGATGTTCTTCGCGGGATGGGGTGCTCCAACTTGCTTCCCGGCTTGGCACGCGCTACAAGGCATGTCTTTCCCAAAAACAACATCCTTCAAACCTTGGATGTGATCGCCCTTGAGGAGTTTTTGAAGGTTCCTCATACCAACATGTGCTAGCCGTCTATGCCACAGCCAACCCATGTTGGTCTTTGCAATCAAGCATGTGTCAAGTTCGGCTTTATCTTTGTTGAAGTCAACAAGGTAAAGCTTTCCCTTTAACATACCCTTGAATGCAATGGAACCATAACTCCTCCTAGAGATGGTCACACCCTCATTAGTGAAGAAGCAATTATAACCTTTGTCACATAATTGAGATATGGACAACAGGTTATAATCTAAGGAGTCAACATGTAATACATGAGAAAGAGTGTGTTGTGGTGGTATGACAATTTTACCGGTACCGAGCACCTTTCCTTGACTATTGTCTCTAAAATAGATGCCCTCGCTTGGATCCTCATTTGCTTCATACTCAACGAACATCCTTCTTTCTCCGGTCATATGGTTGGTGCAGCCACTGTCTAGCACCCATTTTGATCCACCGGAGGAATAGGCCTACAAAAACAAATTATGCCTTGGTTTTAGGTACCCATGCTTGCTTGGGTCCTTTTAGGTTAGTCACAAGGGATTTGGGCACCCACACATGAGACATGGTGTTCCCATGGCGTGGCCCAACATAATGAGCATAAACTTTGCCAAAATTACTTCTCATTAAGACATAAGATGCATTGAAAGTTCTAAATAGCAATTTTTGTTGTTTATACATAGGACTAGTCTGGGAGATCGGACTTGTCCGGAGTACCGGACTTGTCCGGATCCCGACCGGACTAGTCCGGTGATCATGCATGTTGGATTCATTAATTTTGGATTTTCCAGTTTGAGAGGGTCTTCCCTTTACAAAGGCATTGCTCTCCTTGTTATTCTTATGGCTTCTAGCATGTTTCTTTTCATCATAAGAGTAACTAATGCCATATTTGACATTTGGAGGTCTTGTGACCAAGTATGCACTACGTGCATATTTGATCTTCTCCTTGTCAAATATGCCACTTTGGGCAGGATGCTTACCCTTGGTAGAGGTTGACTTGTCTTTCAAGAGGGTGTCAACTTTACTACATGAACAAGTAGAAGCACTTTCAGTTTTAATGGGTTGAGAAGGTGAACTTGAAGAGTATGTATGGTCACCTTGCTTGAGTGACTCAACTTGCACTTCAAGGATCTTGTTAACCTTGATTAGGTTAGCAAGTTCGTCCTTGATTGTAGCATTTGAGTCGCTTAACTCCAAGCAAGCTTCCTTGCTTGAAGCTAATTCAAGCTCTAGTGACTTGCTTCACTCCTTTTCAAGTTCTAGAAGCTTGTCAAGTTCAACATATTCCTCCTTTTGGAAGATAATCATGTCTTCTTGACGATGTATCAACTTCTCCTTCTCAACAAGTTGATCAAGTAAAAATTTCATTTTTGTGGATGTTTTCTTATCTAACCCAATGAGCATATCTTCATTATCACTATTAATTTCAATATCACTGGAATAGGAATGCAAGGAAGAGGATTTGGTAGTTACCTTGTGTTTACCTTCCTTTGCCATGAGGCAAGTGTCGTTCCCCTTTCGTGCGCCAAGAGTGGGGAAGGGAGTGGGCTTCATGGATGTCTTTTCGATGGCTATGCTAGCCATCTCCTCATCTTCTTCGAATGAGGACTCATCATTTGAGTCCCATTCTTTCCCAAGATGTGCTTGTTCAGCTTTCTTTTTCTTCTTAAAGAACTTCTTTGGTTGAGGCTTCACTTCTTTAGTCTTCTTCTTATTCTCTTCATATGGGCAGTCAACTATGAAGTGGCTATACTCGCCATAGTTATAGCATGCCCACCTGAACTTTGGCTTTGATCTTTCCTTCACTTGATTTAGCGCCTTGTCTCTTCTTCATCATCTTCTTGAATTTATTCATGAACAGTATCATGTCATCTTCATCCAAGTCACTGCTTTGATCATCACAGTCTTCTTCTAGTTGAGCTTCTCGAGCTTCTTTAGACAAGGGCTTAAGGGTGGACTTTAGAGCGACCCCTTTCTTCTTTGCCGAGGTGAGGTCAGCAATTTCCATAACATTTTTGGCTTGTTTTTCAATCATCTCAAAGTTGATGATTTTCTCAAGTAGCTCATCCGGGGTCATCTTCTTATATTCGGGGCTTTCTCGTATCATTAAGCAAAAGGTGACATTGCGAGGCATGAAGGCTCTAAGGATGAGCTTCACTACCTCGTGGTCGTTCCACTTCTTGCTTCTGTATGCTCGTACCTTGTTGATGAGCGTCTTTAATCGATTGTACATGTCTTGTGGCGACTCATCTTCTTTGATTGCGAACCTTCCCAGCTTGCCCTCAATCATCTCGATCTTCGCTTCTCGCACATGACGATCGCCTTCATGTGCGGTTTGCAATGTATCCCATATCTCCTTCATGATCTCAAGTCCATCCACCTTTGTAAACTCATAGCGGCTGAGCGATGAAGTAATGACTGCAGCAGCTTCAGCATTTCGATGGGTGGCTTGCTCTTGGCTAGGTGTGAGCTCCTCATCATCATCCGGGATATCTATTCCTGTGCATACTATGTGTCACAAACTTGGATTGAGAGAAATCAAATGCATTTTCATGTTTTGCCTCCACATTGAGTAGTCATTGCCGTCAAAATGTGGGGCTTTTCCAAGTGGAATGGATAGATAATGATTATTGTTAGAATTTAGGTGATCGTAGTTAAAAGGATATCGGGAGTAGTCGGTGTGACTACTCCCCTTCTTTTTATTCTCATCTTCGATTTTCACCTTTCCCTTAGAAAGGGTTTTCTTCCTTAGGAGCGCCTTGAGTTCCAGTGTCTCCTCATCGTCATCCTCGAAGTCTTGAATGGCTTCGAGGAGCTTCTCCAATTTTTGTTCTTGTCTTCATCAACCTTCTCTTGGTTGTTGCTCTTGTGTACGTCCTTCATGTCCAACATGATCTCTTCAAGAGATTAGTCTCGTTCTTGAAGAACCTTGCTCTGATACCAATTGAATGTGGCCTAGAGGGGGTGAATAGGCCTTTTTGAATTTTTGTTGGAACCTGCAACACTTAACAACCAGATCAAATCTCGAGATATCGGACTAGTCCGGTCAAGTGCGGACTAGTCTGGTGTGTATCGACTAGGTTAATCAAATTTGATCGATTAATTGGATTCTAGGATGTATGCAGGGGAAATATACTTGTAATTGAAGTGTTACACGATTATGAACTAGGATATACCACAAGTCAATCTTATATTTAATGTTTCAACGTAAAGTAAGCAAGATTGATTGAAACCCTAGATCGATATGATGTATAAGAATGATGAGCGCAAAGTAAGAACACAAGCACTTTATCACATGGTTCGGTTCCCACAGAGGCAACCTACATCCACGTTGAGGAGTCCACAAAAGGACCAGGTCTTCTCCAACCCTACCCTCATCAGATCGCCACGGAGGCCAATCCTCTTCACTTATAACAAAGGGTAAATAACCAAATTCAAGGGGCCTTCTCACACGTTGAGGGCTCCCCAAGATTACAACAAGAACACCACCAAGAACACACTCGAAAGATTACAATGAAAATCACAGGAGTGTGTTAGGGAATCAAACCAAGAGTTCAATGAGTGATGAACCGTGTCTCTCCAATGATCCAAAGTGTATACCCAAGGGATTGATCTTTGTTGCTTTTGATTTCGTGGAGAGATGTGTTTTTGAGGCTCTTGGGAGGTGTGATGGCGCAGGGGGTCGAGAGATGTGAAAGATGGGCCGTGTAGACCTATTTATATTGGGTTCCCAAAAGTGACCGTTAGGGTTCAGAAAGATCGGACTAGTCTGTGGTGGACACTGGACTAGTCCGGTGTGCTGTGTGTAGCAAACCCTAGGTGTCCTGAAATATCGGACTAGTCCGGCTAGAAGCGGACTTGTCCGATTTTGGTTCTGGAAATCTTCGGACTAGTCTGAGGGATATCGGACTTGTCCGGAAAAGTGAAACCCTAAGTGAATTGGGTGACAAGTCTGCACTTGGAGGACTTGTCCCATTTGGGTCAGAGGGTTTTCGGACTAGTCCGTGCCAATATCGGACTTGTCCTATTTACATCAGAATGATATCAAACTAGTCTGTTGTGTGATCGGACTTGTCTGATTTTGTGCAACTTGTGAAGTGTTTTGAGGACTAGTCCGCACTGGGGAGGACTAGTCTGATTCTAGTCAGAGGGATATCAGGCTAGTCCGTGGTGATATCGGACTTGTCCGATCTTGTGCAGAAAGATATCAGACTAGTCCGGTGTCAGTCGGACTAGTCCGGTCCTATATAAACTTGTGCAATGTGTGTGATGATTTGTGATTGAGCTCTTGGGGTGTGTTTCCTTAACACACTCCATACACAATGATCTACTACACTTGTTCCTTGAGCTCTTTTCCAAATTGCTCCTCATTCTCCTTTCTTTTTGGCTCTTTGCTCATTTTCTCATTAAAACTTGTGCTCATCTCAACAAAGTGGTTAGGATTCATTTGCTTTTCATAAATCATCCAAAACCCACAAGGGATTCCTAGATGTACTTTCACTATATATGACGATGTTTCAACAAAAAATAGAGAAAACACGTAATCATGTTGTCATCAAACATGATCGTCGCGAGGTTTTCAAGTGCATATGTTACTTGTCCATGCATGCTTGCTACACCCCAAACATGATCAACGAGTCTCAAATATGACGATCTTTCAACAAAATTAGAAAACACCTAACGTCATCAAACATGCATGATCGAGGTATTTTGCATGTCAAACTGAGAAAACATGAACGAGGGTTTGTGATATATATATATATATATATATATATATATATATATATATCTGTGTGTGTGTGTGTGTTAATGAATGCATGAATGTGTGGTGAGTTCATCGTCTTGTACTTTTTGCTTGTTGTTGCTGACGATCTTTCAACTATATATATATATATATATATATATATATATATATATATATATATATATACACACATATATATACATATATATATATATATGATCTTTCAATAAAAAGAGAAAACATGTAACGTTATGAAACATGATCGAGGTCTTTTGCATGACAAACTGAAAAAAAACTGGAACATTGCATATACCTTGGGCCGGTGGGCCCTTTGCGTGTCAAACTGAAAAACTGAAACACTGCCGGGCATACCTACAAAGTATGCCAGGTGGGCCACTGCATACCCTGGACCCTTTGCGTGTCAAATTAAAAAACTACCTGTGAAGCAAAGATGGGACGCGTCGAGCCGTTGCGACAACTTAGAGGAAGCCAACCGCGATTTGGATTAATTCAAAAGCGCGGTTTTTGAAGCATCAAATCATCTCCACTCATGCGCTTAGACGGCAATGACTGCTATGCAATCTGAATTCCTGTGCAAGCGTGTAATCCACGAATCTCAGCCATTCGATGGACATCCAAGGGTGGCTAACATTTTACACATAGATCCTAACCTTTACACAGACAGGTGGAAAGATTTATGTGTAAAATGTCAGCCACCCTTGGATGTCTGTCCAATGACTAAGATTCGCGGATTGCACGCTTGCACAGGAGTCTAGATTGCACAGCAGTCCGCTTAGACGAGGACCCGCTATAAAGGCACACTCGTCCTCTTGCGTCTCTGCCGCACCACTCCATCTCCATCGACCGTAGCCTCCAAACTTCTCTTGCTTCACCGCCGCACCACCGCCAACCACCTCTCGCTCATTCTCCGCACCTCCATCGCGGCATAAATGGGTAGCCCCGCACTAAAGCGCTCTAGGCTGTCGACGTCCTTCGAACCTCCTTCTTCTTTGTTTCCGTCGCAGCCAATGCCGGTGGAACTGGAGGCGTCGCCCGCACCTCCTCCGTCCCCTTCTCCGCCCGCAGCGCCCGCACCTCCTCATCCCGTTTGGGTTCAGGAGACTGCCCGCCTCGTCGAACACCGCTTTGATGAACACGATTGGCGCCTGAAGGAGGCCACCGAGCACCTTTCCGCCATCGTCGGGTGCGCAAAAAAGCTCGACAAATTGGTGCGGGATGTATTTTCCGATACATCTCGCTCGTGTGACCGTCTGGGTCTTGGGAAACTTCCTGTCTGCACCAGCATGGACACCGCCGGCCACTACTGCTTCATGTTAGGGTTTGTGGCCGGTCGTCTCAACGTCCTCTACGAGACGATCGGGGAGGTGGCTGGGGTGGAGGGCCGCCAGCATCTTCTGCGGACAGTTGCTCGGAAGCTTCCAACTCAATTGTCGAAGGAGGCGGCAGCAGCGGCGGCAGCGGAGGAGGCGGCGGTGGCAGCGGCAGAGGAGGCGGCGATGGCAGCAGCGGCGGAGGAGGAGGCGGCGGCGGTGGAGAAGGAGGTGGAGGAGATCTCCTCCGACTCTGAGTAGAGTAGTATTTGTAGTTTTTCTTTTTCTTGTTTTCTATGTGCTTTCGTAGTTCTTATTTTTAATATATGTGTTGTTTTTATGTTAATGAAAAATGTTTTTTCTGTTCATGAACAATGCGTCCTATGCAGTATCAAAAAACAACCCCTTTCTGAAAAAGGGGCGAGATAACCGTTGTTCAATGTCTAGCCAAGAATTCGTTGTGTTGCGACAATCGACGACTCTTGGTTGAAACTCCATTGAGATCGTGGTTGAGGCTGCGTTTCTCCTCTTTTCTGTTCTTTTACTCAATTTTTTCATTTGTAGTCGGCACATGGGAAAATGTATTTTTAGTAGTAGTATATACTACATGTTATCATTTCATTGCAATTAATGTTACAGAATGTTGATTGATAGCCATCATCCTTTCGTGGACTTGGGTGTTATATATTTGCATATTATTTGCATTAGCACATATACATTTGGTGATTCATATTTTTTTGGAATGTCTCACTAGCTAGCAGATGACTGATTTTAGATTTTCATCTCCAAGCATGGCAACAAAGATGAATTAAGAAGTGAGCAAGTTGTCCTAAGACGAAGTCTACCCATCTAGCTACACGCACCATGTGCAAGAATCGACGCGACATGACATGTAATTAAACACGATTGCATGCGTGCACAAGGGCATGGCTTGCGTCAAATTTTCCACTCCCACGAAATTTTTTTCGTTCTACTTGGTGCGCCACATTTGAGATTTTGACAATTCAATTTTCACTACCTGCACCTCCAATTTCAGTCCCTCCTATTATTGTAACCCTATTTCAGCCACGATGAGTATAAATGGAAACACTGGCCTCCGTTCCCGACACACCGCTGCCCCGCCCTTCTGATGATCTCGCAGTACTCCAAATGTGTTGTCTCTCTGTCCTGTGTTCCATACTTGTATTCCTAAGAAATTCCTGTGTTTTTATTTCCCACGGTTTTTACAATTTTTCCCCCATGGATCTCGCAGTGACGCATCGAAGCTCTTGGTGGTGTTGACTCCTGGGTACAACGTCGGGCAACCAACTTTGACGGGCTTTACCGAACCTCTTCGTCGTCGACACCTCCCTGCGACATCGCATCCTGGACTCCAGTTTTGTGCTAGGTAAACTACACGATCCATGTCGTCTTGTTATAGAGCTATATTGGCTTGGTTCTACACGATCCATGCAGTTTTAAGCTAGTTAAGTTATACACGATCCATCCTGATATACGAAGACTAAACAAATTAACGAAGAAGAAACGTGGTCTTCTATTTCACGAATATATATATATATATATATATATATATATATATATAAAGCATATACTACATCTATCCCTAAATAAATGTCACTCTGACAACTTATTACGGTAGTGTATTTCTAGTTCAATTCCTGGCCGGGAACGACAAATACTAAAAACTAGAGGTAGTAGTATGTAATTTCTGGATTTAGAAGTAAATGACACACGGGTTATCTGATCAACCACTCCAAATGTTGTACTCTCATTCTTGTTTTACAAATTTGTATTCCTAAGATCTTTAGTTCCCATGGTTTTTACATTTTTTTCTTTCATGGGGGTTTCTCAGATCGTACATTTTTTTCTATTCTTTCTTTTCTAATTCCTCCGTTCGTAACAAACACTGCAGTTTATAGAAAGCACACCGTCCGATCCAAAATTTACATCGGTCATGTAATCTGACATTATCACTGTTATTTGGAATGACTACTTACAATGCTCTTTACATTTGGAAGAAGACCTGAAACCGTGATGTCGTCTACAAGCATTCATGGTGGCCAACAAGCACCTGGTATAACTATAAATGTGTTTACTATCAAAATTAAACAAATTTAGACAACATTAAATCATTTGCATGGTACGCAGAGAATATTGCAGCACATGATGTTCAGGAACCCTGAGGTTCTTCACTCCCTGGTACTACGATGCATGAACCAACAGCAGGTATAGATATACAAACCAGAAATACTCCTTCCGCCCTAGCGTAACTTTACTTTTGGAGCTTAAAAAGTGTCCCACTCCAACTCTATCGGTAGCTTCCAACTACCCATATCACATCACATTACTACCTGCCTCTCTACCATGTCATTTGTTTTGGCAGAGTGTGTTAGTTTTTTACTCCTTTGGCATTTAATTTGGAGCATTTTGAGAGACTATGTTCTGTCCTTTAGATGTATTGATGATGGGTGTATCATGGTCATTTGCATTCTTTCCTGGGCTCTACTAATTGTTTTAGCATGCCTTGCGATTCTACTTTCTTAGTACTAAGTCTTTATAGTTAACATTTCATCAGCCTGTGTGATGGCGTGATTTTTTTATGCCTCTACGCTGTGCTCTCTCGCTGCCGGCCACTCCGGCCGGCACCGGCGCCCACGCCCTGCTGCTGGTCACTTCAATGTCCTCCCTGACGCGTCTCCCCTGCCCATCGCCATGTCCCATCCTTCACGTGTCATGATTACCCCGCCGCCTGCAAATCCCTGGCCATTACTCGCCCTGCCACCAATCCTCCTCGAGAGTTTTGGCGAGACCGAACCCTCACTTTGTTGAGCGTCGCAAGCTGGCACTATGCATACTGCACCTGCAACAGCCGCCACTGACAAGTGGACCCGATGTCTCATGGGCCCACATGTTAGTGGCAGCTAATGCAGGTGCAGTACTGTGGAGGATTTCAATCCTGCAAGCTGCCTGCCTTATCTTTCTTGCATTCGCCACCTGCTACCACTGGTGTTCATTACTTGCCCTGCAACTAATAATTCTCTTCGAGACGCGCTCCGGCTGATGTCAGTCAGACCGAACCGGCGAACCCTATCTTTGTCTAGTCTAGCGTTGCCAGCTGCATGCCCTCTCACAGTCTTGCCTGCTTCGCTCGTGGACTACAAATCCTCTGCAGTACTACAAGTGCGTACCGCTACTGACATATGTACCTGATGGCTCATTTTAGGGTATGAACAGCAACAAAGAAGTCAACAATGTAGCCCCCCCCCCCCCCCGGATCAAAATAGTTGTTGTTCAAACAGTCCTAACTAGTAGTTCATTTTTAATTCATATATTGGTCTGATACGACAATTAATATAAACCAGGAGGGAGTACTACAGAACAAAATGGTGTTGGGACGACGCGGTCGTCCCACGCTCGCATTTGCCGCACTCGTCCTGAAGATGGTATGAACATCAGACTTTTCTTCTTTTCACACTATTTGTACATGATACTAAACTTGTTCGGGCGGTAATTTGCTTTAATCGTTTACTGTTTCAATTAATGTAATAGAAGGAAGGAAGCTAGGAAGAAGTGTGGCTAAAGGACTTAAGGTTCCTAGAATACGCTATGCATCCCAAGTTAGTAGAACGGAGCATGTGAAGCTACCAATTCAGTTCTCCGCTAGGTTGGGTGATGCGGTTGGTATTAATCAGCGACACTTTGGCGATGATGTGGTTATGTTTACAAAAAGACATGCATCCCTCAGCGGTGCAAGGAAGTGGGCAGAGGTTGGCCATAGTAACAAGAGAGATATAGTACGAGACATTCTGGTTAGTGTTGTCACACCCCCACACAAGTACTTTTTTTCTTGCAATCTCCATCCTGTACATTTACAGCAACTTGTTATACAATGTATAGGATTTCTGGGACATGGAGGACACACCGGAGCGCGCAAGAAAAATTTTGAAAATTGCTGGTGAGCGCAGCAAGGGGTTGCGCTCGACTTTGCATGCCACCTATAAGAGTTATTCTACCGATGAAGAACGTATACGAAACAAGCCTGTTGACATAACGGCGCCCGAGTGGTTGCACCTAATAGAATATTTTGGGTCTGGGTGATTCAAGGTCATCTAACTTTTTAATATCTTCGCATCATACAAAAAATATTTCATTTACTTTCATTTGTGGAATTAATTATTAGCAGTCAATAAGCAGGACCAATTCTCAAAATCAAAGTAGACAAAAGGCGAGTCACTTGCTTGGCTCCAAATCCTACGCCCAACTTAGTTACGAGAAGGTATGAAAAATAAATCACGCTTTTACTTTGCGCTGCAAACAATATGTATACCGACATGTTGAAGTTTACTTGTATTTTATGTAGCGAGACCTAGAGACCGAAGAAGAACCCGATGACATACAACTGTGGGAGGGAAGTCATTTGTTGGAGAACGATAACTGGGCAAACAAGCTGGCGGAAGTTGTACATTTGAGTAACACTTCAAACAATCCCCAATTAAATCAATATTTGCAAATTACCTGTAACTTTTCTTTTCGTATATAGATCCAGGCACGTGCCCCAAGTGGACGACATGGAAGCTGAGTAGGGAGGCCCAATTCCAAATCAGGAAAGAAACCACATCTTCCAGCGTTGTTATAGATCCTCAATCAGTTGTGTAGGATCACAGGTTCGGGGGCGTGGTTATATGGCTAACCCAACTGGTCCCGAACGTGA
This sequence comes from Tuctoria greenei, assembly GCA_036927565.1. NCBI lineage: Eukaryota > Viridiplantae > Streptophyta > Magnoliopsida > Poales > Poaceae > Tuctoria > Tuctoria greenei. The sequence continues at coordinate 65,880,640 of JAYESD010000006.1, forward strand.
ACGCATGTGTATCCAGATGTCTGAACACCTCAATGACCAAGTTCGAAACTTAGAAGATAGAAATGACGGCATCAATAAAATAGTGCAGGAGTTGGAAGGAAGAAATGATAGCTTAAAGACCCAGATGGACTGCATAAACCAGAAGAATGAAGAGTTAACCGTTCAAGTCCAGAACTTACAAGGTCAGATAGCAGCTGATCGTGAACAGATAGCTAAGAAAATGCAGGACATGCGCGCCTCAATGGCTGAAATGCACAAAATGATGATGGAGACCACTCCACAAAAGGTCCACCAAAGCAACTGCCAAAAGCCACCTGCTCCAACAATTAGTCCCGGTCAGCTTAGGAAAACTCTTAGCATGCAAACACCTCACTTTAGTAATCCTTGAGTGTTGTTATGCGTGTTGTAATATCAATTGATGGATGTTTATTGTTAAACTCGTGATTCTGTTGCCACTGATTTCCAAACCTGGTGCATTCGGGTTCTACTGCCGCTAATTATAAAACGCGGCATTACGAATTTCTTGTCACGAATGTTAAATTGTTGCAATAGGAAGCTGTTGCCAGGAATTACAAAATGTTGCAGTATAAACATTTGGCAATGACTCAAAAAATGTTGCACTAAACTGCTATTGCCACCACGCAGAAAATGTTACATTAAAACACTATTGCCACAGATAAGAAATCGTTGCAATACCAAACTATTTGCCACAGATGCGAAATTGTTGCAGTACCATACTAGTTCCCACGGATTTAAAATCATTGCAATACAGTACAATTCGCCACGTTTGTGGACTCGTCGCAATACCAAACTATTTGCTATGGATGCAAAATCGTTGCAGTACCAGACTAATTTCCACGGATCTGAAATCATTGCAATACGGTACTATTCGCCACGTTTGTTGACTCGTTACAATAACATACTATTTGCCACGGACGTTAAACCGTCGCAGTACTATTCTATTTGTCGTGGCTGTGACATCATTGCAATACCGTGATATTCGTTGCAATATGGTAAATCGTCGCAACACCATAACTCGTTGCAATATGGTACTATTTGCCACGGCTGTGAAAATCGTTGCAAAACTATAGTATTTGTCACGAATGTGAAAATCATTGCAATCACATACTATTACCACGAACTCGAAATTGTTGCAATACAATGCTATTCGTTGCTATACGTTAAATCGTCGCAATACGCTAAATCGTTGCAATAACATACTATTTGCCATGAATGTGATATCGTTACAATACCGTACTATTGCCACGCCTGTGAAATCGTTGCAACCACATACAATTACCACGAATGTGAAAATCGTTGCAATCACATACTATTACCACGAACTCGAAATCGTTGCAATACAAAGCTATTCGTTGCAATACGTTAAATCGTCGCAATATGCTAAACCGTTGCAATAACATACTATTTGCCATGAATGTGATATCGTCACAATATTGTACTAATGCCACGCCTGCGAAATCGTTGCAACCACATACAATTACCACGAATGTGAAATCGCTGCAATACCATGCTATTTGTTGCAATACGTTAAATCGTTGCAATACGCTAAATCGTTGTAACAACATACTATTTGCCATGAAAATGAAATTGTTGCAGTACCGTACTATTTGCCATGATCGGGAACCCATTGCAATACCGTACTATTCGTTGCGATACGTTAAATCGTCGTAAAACATGAAAATGTTGCAATAGTGTTCTATTTGCCACCGACGTGCAATCGTTGCAATATCATACTATTCGCCACGGATGACAAGGCATCGCAATAACCTATCGCCACGGGAATTATTATGATGATTCGTAAAAACTATCGCCACGCTCTTTTTCGTTGCAACAGCGACCTATTGCGATGAAAAACAACCTATTGCGAAGAATTTTTTGTTGCAATAAACCGGAATCCTTGCAGTGAGCTTTGTGTGATGTGTGCCAACGAGTTAAGGCAGAACATCAAAGGCCAGCTGGATTATTGCAACCATTGAAGATTCTAGAGTGGAAGTGGGAAGAAATTAGTATGGACTTCATAGTGGGTTTACCTCGTACCCAGTCCGGTTATGACTCAATCTGAGTAATTGTGGATCAGTTGACCAAATCAGCTCCTTTATTCCCGTCAAGACCACTTTTAATGGAGAGAAGTTAGTGGAACTGTATATGGAAAGAACACTGTGTTTGCACGGAGTTCCAAAGAAGATAGTATCAGATAGAGGTTCTCAATTTATCTCCACGTTTTGGAAAAATTGCATGAAGTATTGGGAACAAGGTTGAATTTTAGCTTAGCATATCACCCTCAAACGGATGGACAAACTAAGAGGACCAACCAGATTTTAGAGGATATGTTAAGAGCTTGTGCTTTGAAGCATGGGAAAAGTTGGGACAAGAGCTTGTCATATGCGGAATTCTCATACAACAATAGTTACCAAGCAAGTTTGAAGATGTCACCTTATGAAGCACTATATGGAAGGAAGTTTAGGACACCTTTATTCTGGAATGGGACAGGACAAACTCAAGTATTTGGTCTGGATGTGTTGCTAGAAGCTGAAAAACTAGTTCAGGATATTCGCGAGAACTTGAGGGATGCTCAATCAAGGCAAAAAGGCTATGCGGACAATAGGAGAAGGAAACTAGCCTTTGAAGTGGGAGACTTCGTTTACCTCAAGGTGTCACCTATGCGAGGTCCTAAGAGGTTTAATATCAGAGGCAAGCTAGCGCCTCGTGACATTGGTCCATTCAAGATTTTGGACAAAAAGAGGAGAAGTAGCGTATAAGTTGGAGATGCCAGCTCATCTTTCAGATGTTCATGATGTGTTTTATGTTTCACAGATCAAGAAGTGCTTGAGAGTACCAGAAGAACAAGTGTCAATGGAAGGATTAGAATTAGAGGTCGGTTTGACTTATGTCGATCAACCGGTCAAAATCTTGGAAACCAAGGAGATTGTCACAAGGAAAATGGTTATTAGATGGTCTAAAGTTAATTGGAAGCATCATAAAGAATCAGAGGCAACATGGGAGTTGGATGATGATCTCAAGAAGGAATTTCCCTATCTCTTCTCTTCCGCGTTGAATCTCAAGGGCGAGATTCATTTTAAGGTGGGTAGGTTTGTAAGACCCTCATTTGCATGCATCATGCCCTGCATCCATAATTAAATATGTCTAATATTAACCCACATAAAAAGGAATAAGTTTAAAATGAAACTAGAAACAAAACCACACTTAAGAATTCTGGGAAGTGCGGACTAGTCCGTTTTGGTGCAGGCTAGTCCGATTTCTCTCTGACTTCCATTGGACTTGTTTGTTTTGTTGCGGACTTGTCTGTTTTTCTCTCTTGACACTTTCGAACTTGTCCAGCCCATAGCGGACTAGTCCGGTATCCCAAATTGCTTGAAAATTTGCTAAGTCCCTGGACTTGTTCGGACTTGTCCTGTATTCTAGCGTACTTGTCCGTTTTTCCTCTGACTAAAGTCAGACTTGTCCGATTTTGGTCAGACTTGTCTTCCTGTCTGACTAAATTCGGACTTGTCCGATTTCGGCTAGACTTGTCTGTTTTTCCTCTTTGGATAAGTTCGGACTTGTCCGATGTCCAGTTTGGACTTGTCCGGTTTCTCTCTATCTAACTTCGGACTAGTCCGGCTCTTTTCGGACTTGTCCGATAAATCGCGACTCTGATTTGATATTTTGTTTCATGACTTGTTTTCGGGTTTTACCTTAAGTGGGCCTAGGGATGTCGTGCCTAACTCTTTTAGAGCCCATGAGGGACTCTAAACCGACCTCTACTCACCTCAAACTCGAAATCCATCCAACCATAGCCTCCACCTCTATATAAACAACCCCACCCCTTGGCTTGACATCTATTTGCCACTTTTCAACCACACCCAAACTCGTTCTCCATCGCCAATTCACCATCAAGTTCTTCATCAACCCAAGATTGTCAAGATCCAAGTGTTACCTCTAAGATCCTTGATTCATTGGAGTTATAAACACCTTGTATACCTTCTACTTCCTTTTCCTTACGTGAATTCAACCCCAAATCTCCAAATTCACGTCAATTTAGAAAACCCTAGTTCGCCAGTTCCGCGAAGTACGGACTTGTCCGGTCCCTAGCGGACTAGTCTGATTTTTCTAGTTAAATTGTATTGAATTAATTCCAAGATTAGATCAAATTGACTCCAAACCTGTATAAACCTGTTAATAACCATTGCAAATGATTAGTGAACATCATTAATAACTCATTCACTAGTTTTGCTTTGCAATTGCATTAATCATGCATATCATGTCATATCGAGTAATGTTTGTGCACTCTTTGATTGTGTTTCTTGCCTTGTATATTCATTGTGCGGATTAGACGGATTTGCTTTAGAGAGTGTCGCGGAGGATCCCCAGCACCATAAGTTTGAAGTCTTTGATCCTAACCAAGCTCAAGAGCAAGGCAATTGTCCGTGAATATATTGATCCTGTTTCTAAAATCAATGTTTTGTTTTCAAAACTGCATGCTTGTGTCAATTTGATGGGAATTATATGGTAGGAAGTTTACTAGCTTTGTTAAACCACCCTTGTCACCCGGAATTCATGGTAGAGAGTCGGGAACGGCTTTTTACCTTTTTGCTTCGCTTAGTTAATTGGGATGGGAACACAACTATACCACTTAACTTAATTATGCATTTACGAGATTATGATTAACATGAACTGGTTAATATGATGTGGTAATGTGTGATCTAAGCAAGCATGGTATGTGGATGGTTTGGATGCTATGGTGGTTTGCTTGCTTTAGATCTAAGGACCGGTTCGTGGAGCGACCATCCAGGATTTATAGTGCCACCACAAGGCCAAGTATAGGTGTGGCGTAGCTGATTAATTAGGGCTTTGCCAGTGCTATTTGGACCATTAAGGATGCCCGGGGAAAGGGTAGTCGGATTGGGTTTGTTGATGATTGATGGGACTACCCTGGGATCCGAATGGCTCAAGAGGGGGCCCTTAGTTGAAGATGTGCTCAGTTGGAGGCATCACCACCGGTGAAACCTCAGTGGGGTCTAAATAGGCTAGTAATACCTTTGTAAAGGCTATTTTGTGATTTCTTGGCCACACACCTAACGAAGTGTTAGACGGCATAATTGAGATTTTATAATCATTGAAAGGTGATGAAATCACAAACACGTGGGTAAAGCGGTACAACATCTGCAGAGTGTCTTAAGATTATCATGATAGTCGTGCTCCTGGTTATGAGCAACCCGGACCCTCACATGATTAGAGGAAACTTGGTATTGGGATGGTTTTTTGGGATGGTTATGGTTATGGCTGGTTATGGATTAAATTCTGGTATTGAATATGATTCATGGTAATGGTGAAATCTGGAATATGGATGATGGTAATGAAATATGAACTGGTATTATGATGGTTACATGGTTTATGATGGGTTTACTTCACATACATATAATATATTGCTTTTCGAATGTTTTAATGTACTTTTCAGCACTTAGCCATTATTATATTCGTCATTTGAATCAGCTACATGTCATAATTTCCACACTTGCTGAGTACGACATGTACTCACCCTTGTAATTCCCCCACCAATAGTTGCAGGTCAGAATTGGGAGTTTAACGATGATAATGTGGAGTTCTAGGCCGTGTCTGCCGTCAGCTTTGCCTATGGTGTTAATTGGAGTTGCACTATCCCTTTGGCTTAGTTGCTTATTAGTTTATTTCCGCTACATTAGTTCAAACTTGTCATTAATATTCATTAGAGCTTGTATTCGAGGATGTTCTGAATTGTGTAATAAAAGTGATTAATTAATCTTTTATTATGTTAATTTTCTGTATATCCTTTTGTGAATGCACTCGTGTATGTGTGTTGAACGTCCTGGGCACACATATGCGTTCACTTGGTTTATTTTTGGAACCGGGTGTCACAGTCTCTGATGACAACGTAATGCGAGATGCGAAGACAGAGACGCACAATTTGTTCGTATGTCCTTCTTCGTTCAGGCACGTCTCGGATGAGCCCTGCTTCATAAACTCTCTGCAAACCGATGAGGGGCTAGTCATGGATCACCAAGGGAAGGCACAACACATTCAACAATATTATCAGGCGCAGTTGGGTACGTTGGTCACAAGGAGAACCTCTCTAAATCTAGAATTACTGAGATGGCAGCCCCATGCATTGGCGCATTTGGAGAAACCATTCACTGAGCAGGAGATTTCCAAGGTGGTCAATAGCTGGCCGAAGGCCCATGGGCCCAATGGATTCATCGTCCTGTTCTACCGAGCATGTCGAGAAACCGTCAAAAATAATTTTGTCTGCGCAATTGAGTATTTATACAACATGAATCAGCATAATCTTCACCTTTTGAACCAGTCCTACGTGGTACTAATCCCTAAGAAAGACAATGCCATGAAGATCTCTGAGTTTTGACCGATCAGTCTCACTCACAGCTTCGCCAAGTTGATCTCTAAACTTCTTGCCAACAGATTAGCGTCGGAGCTCCAACAACTCATTTTGCTAAACCAAAATGCCTTCATTAAGCAACGATGCATCCACGACAACTTCGTGTTTGTACAAGAATTAGTGAGAGAGCTGCACAGAAAGAAGACCCCAAACCTTTTCATTAAGTTGGATATTTCAAAAGCTTTTGACTCGATCAACAGGGCCTATCTTCTTGAAATCATGGCTTTCCTAGCATTCGGGACAAGATGGAGGAATTGGATATCCAACATATGGGAGACAATGACATCATCAATAATGCCCAATGGCAAACCTGGACAGAGTCTGGTTCTTGCACGTGTCATCCGACAAGGGGATACGTTGTCGCCCATGCTATTTCTCCTTGCAATGGAAACCCTACATCGGTATTCAACTATGCGCAAACAAGAGGTATGCTTCTCCCGGTACACAGAGAGAGCTGGCAGTTCGGAGTCTCATTGTACGCAGATGACACTGCTGTTTTCATAAGGCCCACGGAGCATGATCTAAAAATCACAATGGCAATCCTGGAGGTATTCGGTGAGGCATCAGGCCTTCACACGAACATGCATAAAATGGAGTTCTTCCACATCTCTTGTCAAAACCTTCACCTGGCCATCCTTGGCGTCATCTAACCAAACCTGGTCGAATTCCCAACCAAATATCTGGGGTTGCCTCTCCATTATAGAAGACTGTCGAGATCCTCAGTTCGGCCACTGGTTCAAAAGATAGAGAGCAGATTGCCAGAGTGGAAACCGAGGCTACTATCATATTCTGGCAAGGAATTGCGCATAAAATCAGTTATGTCAGTCATTCCCACATACTTCCTCACATTTTTTAATTAAACTTCCAAAGTGGGCGATCAAAAAGATTGACAGCTACTGGAGGAGCTTCTTATGGTGAGGCAAGGGCCCGCCACAAATCTCCAATGGTCACTGCCTGGTCGGTTGGACCAAGTGCACGAGGCGGAGAAAATATGTGGAGGTCTGGGCATCAAAGATTTGGATAAATTTGGAAGAGCATTGAGATTGAGATGGTTATGGTTCAGGTGGAGCATGCCGGACAGACTGTGGAAGCTGTTCTTGAAAATTCGGGACCAAGCTGATCGGGACCTCTTCTTTGGATCCACAAACATCACAGTAGCAGATGAAAAAAAAATACTCCCTTCGGGGTGGCACGATGGCTCCAGAGGATCTCACCAATCGATTAAATACAAAGAAAGATTTCATCATATGGAAATACACGAGGATGAGATAGTTCTCTACGAAAACGGCATATGAAGCACAGTTTGCGGGCTCCTTCGCTAGATGGAACACGATGACGATCTTGAGGGCACAGACCGAACCGAAGTGTAAGTTTTTTTCCTAGCTCGCAGTGCAAAGCAAGGCCCCAACAGCCGACAACATGCTGAAAAAAGACTGTCCCACCGACCCCATATGCCCATTGTACAGCCAGGAGAATGAGAATATCACACACTTGTCTCATGCACATACATCAAAGAAGCTTGGGAGGTACTCAACCCAAAACTTCGGGGGCAGTTCCAGTTGCCTGCACTACTTCATACAAGTGTAAACCAGTCGATGGAGATGGCTGCTTCGACTGGATCAAAGCGGCAAAACGGGAAAAAACTGGAGTGCTATTCTACTTTTGGTGGTTCGTGTGAAAGGAGAGGAATCGAAGGGTATTCCAATGACAGATGTTAGCGGCTCCAGGGATGGTACATCTGCTGATGGATAAACTCAGCTTAATGTTTACTCTTTAGTTAGTTTGCAGCTGCCTTTTGTAGCTTTTTGTTCCCAGATAGGGACTGCTTGAGACTGGAACTGAGCCCGCATGTGGGCTCAAGCTAGTGGCTGTAATCTAGGCTATAATTTTATCTCCTTGCTTAATGAATAAGCAACCCTCCTGCCATTATTTAAAAAAAATGTTGTGTGAAGTATACACAGTTCAGAACGTAAACATAATGATATAAACAAATTTGTCGTCAGAATATTTTTGCAATGTCATACTTCCTTTTTTTCGGTGACTAAATTATTATAAACCCGCACATGGTGAAGTTGCCATCGTATTGATTCTGGAATTAAAGAAAAAACGTCCCATTCGTGCACTGCAGCGAGAGATTCTAGAAGCAATGCGTGATTGGCAAATGGCTGCTGCTCATGGATATCCCTAGCATATGACAACAATGACATAAATTGTAATATTATACTAGCTATGATGAAGTAGTATTCTGTAAAAAAAAAATGGAATACACTAGCAGATAGGAGGCAGATCAAGGGAGCTCCAGAGAAGCACGTCGCTGTCGACAGCGTTCGCCTCCGGAGATGTGCTCGCGACCTCCGACGAGCTGCTGGTCGAGCTCTCCTCACGACCAGCGTCATCACCTCCCTCGTCTGCTACTTGTTGCTGTTCCTGCTGCTTCTTCCTGCACGCCTCCCTCAGTCCGGAGAACGCCAGCTGGTGCCCCCCGGCGCCAGTACGGTCGTCAACATCGCTGAGACGCATTCGGAGGCATTCCGACACGCCGTTGAGTGCGTAGAGCGACGCGGAGAACTTCCTCTCGTACGTCATCCTCTTCATTACCTCGTGGATGGCCGCCGATGGCTCGGCGGTGCCACCGCCTCCGTATACAGCCGGGTCAGCTTCCACCCCTCCGAGCTCGGCTGCCACCATCTCGAACGGCAAGTAGATCCCTCCGGCCGGAGACGGGTTTGCGTCCATGAATCCGAAGTCCAGTGGTGCCACCTCCTCCCTGACAACCTCCTCGCTGCCGTTATCTGTTTCTTGTGAGCAGTTTGACCCGTCCTCGTGCTTCACGACTCCGCTCTCGTCGCCGGTGCTGTCGTAGCTCAGGAAGTCGTCGACTTGGAAGCTGCAATAATCATCATGACCACCATGCTCTTGTTGGCTCAGCTGTTGTTGCAGCGGTGACTGTTGCGTCGTAGCACTTATGTTAAGGTACTCGCTGTTGATGCTGCTGCGTGCTTTCTTGAGGCGGAGCAGGAGGAGGTTGGTAACCTTGGAGGGCAGAGCAGATGGCGGAGGCGGCGGGTCGTGCTGCGCCACGGCAGCAACAGCTGCACCAGCAGGGCGGGGCCAGAAGTTGGTGCGTGTGTTGGTGCCGCGGAGGAGGCAGGCGGCCTCGTCGTAGGCGCGGGCAGCCTCTTCGGCGGTGTCGAAGGTGCCGAGCCACACCCTGATCTTCTGAATGGTGTCCTTGATCTCCGCTACCCACCGTCCTGATGGCCGCTGCCGCACGCCGACGAAACGCTTCCTGGACCGCTGCGCGGCCATGGCGCCCGCCGCAACTAGGGGTGGTGACCTGTGGTCATCAAAACGAAGTTCGTCGGCCATGTCAGGAGATGCCTTGCGCTTGAGCGCCATGTAATCGGAGGATGCACGGGTCAACGCGTGGCACCGTTGATTCTCTCCGGCTCCGTGTGTTAACCGGAGGCGAAGGTGAAACCCTACTAGATATGAGGCGGGTGAGTGAAGTATATATAACGGTGGAGCAAGCTTGGATTGGAGGATCGTCAAATGGGTTTTCATGTTTGCGCCAATTGTGAGCGCGTTCCTCTTCGACTACTGTGCCCTTGGACCCTTGGAAGCTTTACAAATGGAAGCTGGCGAGGAGGAAGCTGATATTTGTTTCTTGACACAAGCAATGTTGGCGGGACATAAACATCTAAAGCCTTGACCAAGTATTTAGGATTGGGCAGAAAGTAAAGTAGAATATTTCCAATGGCATCTACAAAATTTGGAATAAATCTTTATGATGTCCTAACGGAATTTAGGAAAGATGTCAGGCCCAGGGGGTCATTTCTATCTTAAATTAAGTGGAGGCAACACTCTTTTGAAATGGTACGATATTTTTCATGTGAAAATAATAAGGAAAAGCATTCGCCAACATACGCGAACAGCATCTCCTTATAAGAAGCTTCCACTTCCATTTTTTGGTTGTATCGCCACGTAATCTGGCCGTCCATCTTACTGATGATCAACCCCGCACATCTTTCCAGATTCCGGCGCATCCGAACATTGGTCGGCCCTCTCTCTTCCCCCACGCTGCAGAAAACAAGAGTAACAGCCCAGGTTGCGCCGCTAGGTGTGAGCATAAAAATGGGGATTGAAAAACGAAATCAGTTACTTGTTCAGGTAATGAATTTTAGATAAATGATAAATATTATTTTAGTTTCAGGTGTATCTAAAATAATCAAATAATCTGTCCGTTAAATATGAAGTTAAACTGTGGTATATGAATAATTCAAAATTTAATATTTTATTTGTGTGTTGTGATGTGTGAAGTCGTTGGATTAAACTGTTTCTCTGTGATCCATTATTTGTAAACTTATAATTTATTAGTTTGTGAGATTAAATTCATGAATGATATTTGACTTAAGTGAACCTAATCAAGTTGAAGTACTTAATTTTTGGATACCTAATATTGTTACAAATATTTTGGGTAATGACCTCAACAAACTGAAATTTGAAAAAGACTAAAATACTCAAACTAAAATATTGAGTATACCAAACGCCCACCCCTATCCCCGCTCGCAGCTCTTCCATAACGCAATCCCGTCTGACATCAATTCTGGACTCCTCTTCCAGCATTCCTCAAAGCAGCCATGGCACATAATGTCACGCCCAGTTGGTAGTCGAATTTCCAGTGCATATAGTGTTAAGCCAAGACAAATAACAAGTACATTTTCACATATTTTCAACAGAAAGTGACCTACATCTCACTGTGTCTCACCAGAGTAGGCATATTTTGTCCCTTTTTTTGTCATCTTAAAGAAACACATGAAAGACTGACATTATGTTTTAGATTCTAGACGAGGTATATTTATTCTAATTTGCAACTAATACTAATAGACCATTAAAATGTGGGAAACAAGCATTTTTCTAATTTGCAAGCACGTCTGAATTTTAGCCAGGTGTATGAATTCACGGTGCTTCATTAATATAGTTACTAGCTTGATGTGACAAGCAATGAAATGTTGGGGAAAAAAACAGAGAAAAAAGGAGCTTAACGTCTATATCATACTTTGAACCTTTGACAAGGTCCATAATACGTCCAAGCATCAACTTTTGATAGCTACCTACTGTCTTATTATTTCCAAGACTTTTAGGTGGAACCAAAATGAGTTGTTTATCTTGTATTTTGTGGGCTTGAATTGGTCAAGAAGCCTAGTTTGATGCAACTTGTTCCGCTCAATAAGTGTAATCAACTTGGATCCCAACGTCAGAAAACATTGGAAGTAAATTGAAGTTTTCACACACGCTACCATCTCCATGCTAGCCATACATCAATGTGTCACTTCCCATAATTAGTAATTTAGTATGCAAATCATATTCTATGTACATCAGATAGACATAAGATTAGTATTCTTACATCTTTTGTCCATGACAGACGAATAAAATTTCCTTTTCTATATTAATATATAAAATATAGATAACCTGTGGATATGGCTGTAGTGTTAATGGACATCTTTAATGTAGTTGGAGCTCATATTGTGAATATGAGCGTCTTAGATAAAAAACAATGAGTCTTATGCAATCTAACACTTAATATAATCATGCATATCTTTTTTGAAAGGCCTCAAGGGCGTTCATTAATAAGCAGGTAGAAAGCGACGCACAAGAAGTACATCAGAGGAGACCTAAGCCCCAAGACATACACCCTAAGTAGGGAGAGGATGAGATCAGATAGACAGGGGGGGGGGGAGAGAAAAGAAACAAAGTGGAAGAAACTACTGGTTACAGGATAGCGACAAAGGCCGATGGCTTGACCAGCTTCTACAGCTGGAAATGCTCCTTGATTTCCCGCAGTATCTGTTCAGGTTGATGATCGCTATGCCGGAAACACTACTACAATAAGCCTCATCGCAGGCGGCTCCAAACTATTATCACACGCAGTTTCAAAAATCGCCTAAAACGAAGAGCCTGTAATAATCTGCAATTTCACAGGCAGAGAAGTGAATCTGCCTGTGAAGACATATTATCACAGGCAGTTCTTTACTTAGGCTAGCCACCTTTGAAGACATATTATCACAGGTGAGTCGTGCAGCATATATAACCGCCTGTGATAATTGTGTTATCACAGGCGGATCTTTACCTACGACAAGCTGCCTGTGAAGACAGTTTATCGCAGCCAGTTTGTACCATAATAGCATCCCCCTGTGATAATGGAGTTATCACAGGTTGTTCTTTACCTATTTCTAACCGTCTGTGATAATATAATTTCATAGACAGGTCTAGCTGTAGGTAAAGAATCGCCAGTGATAAGGTATAACCTATGTAGTACTAGCTGTTGTTATTTCTAATTTCCAGTTCAATTCAGTATAATCATAGAAGTCAACAATATCATCACAGAAGTCAACAATATCATCACAGAAGTAAACAATATAATCAAAGAAGTCAATTTTACTAAAACAATATACATATGTACAAGTTACACATACAAGTCATCTCATAGTTGGAAACTGTTTACAAGTTTACAAGTTTTACTAAAAATTGTTTCTATTGGCATAGTCTGAAAGTTCCGGCACATCAGCTATTGCACCATGCTCATCAAAGAACTCTTCTCTTTTGTGCAAAATTTTGCGACGCACGAATTGACACAGTTCAGAAGCAATCTTGTCAGCTCCTCCAGCAGGAATACTTCTACAAACCGGTCATTCTTCATTCACATTCTTCGTGTGCTACAATGAAACACATAACAAGGTTTTTAGAATGTGTTGGTTTGAATAATCTCAAAGTATAGATCAAAGTAAGAGTATACAGGAATTTATTTGGTGTTTTTGGAGCAGTTGTACTATGAGCAATTGAATTTTGAAGTTGACAAAATCTAAAAATAATGAAACTCAAAAGTAAGAAAATATGATATCGACATTAAGGATAACTTATATCCTAACGATTCACTCTATATTCGCTGACGGTCCAAAGATGCTCGCATACATAATATCCACATAAGACACTCCCAGCGGGCTGCTTCGGACAAGCATAATATGTTTTAATATCCAATGCATTCTTATTAGGAGGTCTCTGACCGTCAAGCCGTTCCGCGTAAAACCAGCAAGCGCTGTAATACAAGAAATGTCATATAAAACTTGTCAACACATTCTAAATGTGTGTAAATTAAAAGTATCAAATAAACGTACAATTTCAAAATGGAAAAGAAATATTTGTAACGATCTGGTGGGTAATCAGCTGAGTCCAAGACTGTTGCCAAGCCCTGTGTTGGCTTTATGAAGATCATTATGTAGTGGTTATTGCACACATACAAACACACGTGTTAAGTTAATAATTAGCAATAATTGTTATTTCAATGTCATGTGTCGAACTTACTCGAAGTGGTACAGAGCCTTTACGAGGACCTTGTCGTCTCTGACAAAGTTAAACATTGCATGCCATATGTAAGCTGCAACTTCTGTCCTTCTATCCTTCTTAAGTTTTGCGATTGATTTTTCAAACTTTTTTTCTCATACGTTTGAACTGTACTGATTTATGATCCGCCTTGACGTCGAATAGCGTCGTTGCAATCCATGTAGGGTCAAGGATACCTGTCTTGCTTTTCATCTTTTCATTATCCATATATTGAATCCTATTGAAGAAGTCCATAATAATTATAATCTCATGAAATGTGTATGCGTGTAGTAAGAAAAGCAAATACAAAATATTAGAGGCACTTACACGCACCAGACGAGTAGCAGGTTGATTTCGAGCATGCCCCGTTGGAAAATTGTATACAGCTCTTCAAATAAAATGACTCATTTATTTTGTCCAGTGCTCCAGAATGCTTCTTTTGGAATACAAAATGTGACGCAAGAAAGATCATATTTTGTGCAGGTAGTGATGTACCACTCGTGCATTCTTTTGAGCGGGGCAGGTTGTTTGCTAAGTTGTACGGATGTCATGAACGGCTTCCCATTCTCAAATTTAGGAGGAACATCCTCAAGCTTGTATATTAGAACTCCTGGTTTAACTAAAGTTGTTCGCCGATTATACATGACACCGTCTTCTTCCCACTCCTCGACATCTTCTAATGTTGGCTCATGAGAAGAACGAGATGCACTCAATTTTCTAATTTTTTCTTTCATATTTTCCAAATAATTTGACACTTCTGATGAAGGTTTCTTAATTTCGTATGAGCTAACTTTGATAGGAACTGATGATCGAGGAGTAGTCGTCGGAAGTTGGACACTGGCTTGTTGTTGAACCTGTTGTTCAACTGATTGCTCTTTACTTCCAGCAGCTGGCTCTAGTACTACTTCAAGCTGTTGCTCAACTGGTTGCTCTTTACTAGCAACAGCTTGCTCTGGTACTGCTTGAAGCTGTTGTCCAACTTGTTCGTGGACTGGAAGTGGATCTTCCTGGACTAGGAGTAGATCTTCTTGGACTGGGAGTGGATCTTCCTAGACTTTTGCCTTAGAAGACGGGGTTGCAATATTTTGAGATGCGACAGGGCTAAAAATCGGCTCATCGTCCAACACGATATCGCGTCGTGCCAAAGGATTAATTGGTTGACAGCTGCCCCAGAGTCGCGATCCTCTCATGTGTCACGTGGTCTATTTCATAATCTTCATAATCATTATCAATGATGTGAAGAACTTGCACCACAACATAATACAACGAAAGTGAATTGCCATTGAAGTCACGATCGGACTTTGGCATAGCAGTGGCAACCTGCTTGGTTTTGTTCCCTGCTCTGCCGATCGGGACAAGAAGATGAAAAGATCTGTCCTAGCAATATCACCAGCAGCGAACTTATGGGTTGACCCTGAGCCTGACACAGAACCTACGCTTCTAGGGTAGGCAGTTGGAGATACCAATTACTCCTTTGGCACGGGAACCATCGCTATACTCGATGCCACTAATTGCCCCGATTATCTAAGTTGTTCCATTATTTCTTGCACATTTTCCTTGACCTTTTGAGCAATCGTTTCATCAAGTGTTTTCTTGAACTTCTCACGTCTTCTATATGTATCTTTATCTTTTGGGAAACCATCTAGCCAAGACAATTGAGAAGAGATTGCTCGAACCCGTCCACTGTGTTCAGGGTTTCCTAGGATAGCGGTAAGTTGGTCATTTTCCCTCTTCGGCTTGAAGAGACCCTTCTGTTGCTTTTCAATTACTTCTTTCATTTTTTCCTCTACTTCATTCACAGAGTCGGGCTTTTCAAGTTTGCCCTCGCTGGTCAAACTTGACTGAGCAAAGACCCACTTTTGAAATCTCTCATGCAGCCTTCTAACGGGTGAGGATTGCCTTACTGGTAATTTCATCTAATATATTATTCCATTTATGGACTTTGGGGGCATATCCGGCAGACCCCAAGCGATGATGGTATTTGTTCTTTTTGGCAAGCTATGATCTAGTTGCACTTAGGGCTGTAGCATCAGGTGTGCTCTTTTGACGAACAAATTCTTGCCACTGAGCTTGTGTTATTTTTCCCATCTTCCTCAGGCTAGGGACCTTTTCGGCCTCAACATATGCATTGATTTCACTCTTCCAGCCACAAAACTTCTCGCCGCAAGAGACCAATGTTGCTTTCTTTATAGCTTCTTCCGTGCCTTTCGGGAACTTGAATTGTTTCTTTATCCTTTCCCACAACTCGTTCTTTGTCTCCTTGGGTAATTTCCTCCAATTCTCGATTGTGATCGGCACGAGCTTTCTAACAAGAAAACTACATGCATTTCGGTACTTGGTAACTGAATCTAGTGGTTCTTGGGGAAGCCCACCTGGACTGACCCTTGTTATGTACATGATGCGAGCCAATGGACCCTTATTGGGACCTCGTTGCCCTCGTTTCCGCTTGAGTGAAGCTGGGATTCATCTATAGGAAAACCTTCTGTGGTTTTAGTAGCCGAAGTCACCTCGTTGTCTTCGCGATTAATCTAGGTAGAAAAGAATTATAAGACTTTGTATACTTGACAATCAACATTAACTTCAATTGCTGAAGTTAAGATTCGTGATCCATACCTCGTCGGCAGGATCATACTCCAGGTCTAGATCCTCTGAAGTCTTTTTAATTTTTATATTCAGAAAAGAATCTGATGGACTGTGAAAGGAGCATGAACTACTGGAGTCAGTAAACTCCATGTTGTCTTCTTTATTATTACTACCATCACCAGTCTTCTTAGGGCTTTCCATGCTAGAACTAATAAGACAAAAAAATATAATGAATGGCATATTAACTCTACATGAAGTGTCCTGCAGAACCATCAACCACTTGTGCGTGTCAAACAATTTATCAATATCGATTGATGTGTTAGCTCATCAAGTATGATCGAACTAGTAATGAAGAACTAACTTTATTCAACTAATTAATCAGCTACTCCTTCTACTTGATACACAATTTGGTTTGGACAAACCAATCTGTTAATCTGGCACAGTTAGAATATCAAACAAGTTCAAGAAATTGTTCAAAGGAATTGAAAAAGTGGAGCCCTAACCAAGGAACCCTAACCAAGGAAACATGGTGGAGAAGGCAAGCAAGAAACTGGTGTTTGGGAGAATGGAAGCACTTATCATCAGGAGAGCGAGTGTGCACCAAATGATGAAGCGCATAAGGTGGCAGAGGTGGGTGGTAACTCATAATATGGAGGTTGGTATTAATATTGATTCCTTTCCTTTTGGAACTCAGAAGTCAATAAGTAATTGAATCCTGAACAGATTACAGAGTCCGAAGGAGAGAGTATGGTCCGTGCAGTGCACTATTTGGCGGCTATTACTAAGGCTTCAACAATGGTGACTGCAACACGGTTGAGCAAGAGAAAAAGCTCTTCCGTGGATGAGAACTCCTTGGGGAGGGTGGAGAAGTTGAAGGCCAAACGTAATGAAAGTCAGGAACACACGTCTTCTTAAGTTTTTCTACTGAAATGATTAATTCGGATCTGAATAGTGTGGGATTTTGCTGTTTCATTATGCATCTAGTAATGGTGATGATGAAATTAAAAAATCAGTCAACATATTGAAGGAAGCAGAAAATAATAGATTAAGCAGTGAGCAAGTGGTGGATAAAAAAAAATAGTAGTGATGGATTAGGAACAGGAACATATCATAAAGGAGGAAGACTTAGATAGTTTTATTCTTAATAACTTATGTGGAGACATGATGGTGGAAGTAATGGATCAAGACGATGATCGTTGTGATCTTATCGCTGGATCGACTTCATGTCTAGGGAGGTGCAGAAGCACAGGGCGGTTAAGACCAACATAATTAAAAATGAAAGGGATTGTTTGCAAGAGATATGGGTTTAAAACCCCCAAAAAACATAGGTTTGTATCATACTTAACTAAAGAGCTGTGCTTAACATTCGTTGGTATTTCGTAAAGGGGGTAAGAGAGTTTAGGCACGGCGGGCTGGCTAAATTCGAGGCCCTATACTGAATATTAAGATAAAGTTTATTTTTATATAAAAATGACTAAAAATCTATAATGACTTATATAAAAACATTTCTATTTGTTAAACTCATGTCTCTTGAATCTTGATGCATAATGTTTATTTGAACAAAACATAATTTTCGTAGTGTTACTTGAATCTTTAACTACATCTACAGTTAAACTTTTTAAGAGCAACCTCTAAATTATCACAAGAAAATTTTAAGCTCTTGTTATCCAATAATTGTATTGCTTCAAAAGTAAATAAGAATTCAAAAACTTTCTGAGAAACCTAATGGTATTTAAATCTCCTTAAGTTACAAAACAGTGATCAATAGTTATAAATTGGTTGACAAGCGGATATGTACTAAACCATCATTATCCAAGTAAATAACATTAGCAAAGTGGAGTATAAGCAATGAACCCTAACCAACGAACCCTAACCAACAAACCCTAACCAAGGAATCCTAACCAAGCAGGGAGGCGGCATGGGGACGGAGGAGGGAAGGTCGAATGGTTTAGTGTTTACCGTTAAGATCGGCGGCGATGGCAAGGGCTTTGCTCGGTGTACCTGGAAGTGGCAAGGGCGAAGCAAACGGACAACGGCGAAGCTCGGGGGCGACGGCGAAGCTCGGCGGCCACGGCAAAACTCGGCGACGACGGCGAAGCTCGGCAGCGAGAGCGGCGAAGACTTGGTGGCAAACGAAATGTTGGCATACTGGCAGCGTCTAAGTGATTTCACCTGGGTCAGGCTTTTCCAACGCAGCTGAGGGGTATATATAGACGCCTATCTTCTCAGGCGGGTGGTAATTACCAACCACATGTGAAGATGCAATTATCTCAGGCGGTCGGTGAGTAATACCCGACTGAGATAATTGTCTTCTCAGACGGTTATTCAGTACCAACCGCCTGAGAAGATCTTTTCTTCTTCTTAATTAATATTCTTTTCATTTATTAATACTCTTGATTAAATGTGGGGCCTTTCAAAAGCCCAAATTCCACTTTCTTGTAATATGATTTATTATTAAAGGTTACCATTAAATTTCACTTCATAAAGCGTTTGAAATTGGTCAGAACATAAAAAACATATTGCTATTTATCATTTTTCTATCTTGATGAATATAATGATTTTTTCATTTATTTTTTCAGTAGACATTTTTAGTCATCATACCAACCTCTATGAATTTTTTTGAATCAATGTGTGTTCAAAATTTGATTAATATCTCATATGTATATGAGCATTTAGTTAGAATGATGGATAATTTGAATTTTGACATGTTGGAATACTTTAAAAAAATTAACAAAATTCATAAATGTATAAATAATACAAATATGTTCATACAAACCACTTTCACTAAATGATCCTTTTTTTTAGGAGATACATATATCTGAATAATATGTAAGTATAAATTAATTTGATATTTACCAAAATATTATAATGTCAGCTATACAAGTTTAAAAATATTTGGTTCAGGTGGTATATGTTAATTTTTAAAAAATATAGAAGAAAGAATCAACGAATTTGGACTCAATTTGCAGAATCTATACATGTTTGAGTATTTATATTTGTCAGTACCCCGCGTACCGGTACCCCACGGTACCGCAAGATGTGCAAGAGAGTTCCACCAGTCAAAGTTAAAGGTCTCTTCAGGACCCACACACCATATTACACTGGACCCGCATTTCTCATATGGGTAGCTCCGAAGATTGACACGTGTAATGTAAGTCCGGAGCTAAACTCCCAATAGAGGGAAGTTCTGCAATCAACACATGTATAACGACCCCAGACCTAACCCCCAACAGAGGGAAGCTCCGGTGCCAACACGTGTATAGCGGTTCTGGAGCTACCTCCCCGCAAGGGGAAGGTCCAAAGCTGCCACGTGTGGAGCCTCTGGACCTACACCACCAACGAGTACGCTGGCGGATCTCCAACAGCACGAACATTCAAGGGACAGTTAAAGTAGCGGTTACCAAATCTGATTACGTGTCATTAATGCTGTAATAATGACACACGATCTGAGCATTGTTAATAGGGTTAACGCAAACATTAAGGCACGCTATCACACTATTAACCACACTTAATACTCATAGACAGTGTATTAGGCTATTAAATACGCTAGGGCCACATGTCGGGCTAGGCAAGCGTTGTAACGGTCAGTCCTTGGATTATAAAAGGACTAACTGCACGATACAAAGACAGACTGAGCCAAACACTATGCGGACTAGTGATACTCTATACAACAACACAAACCCCGTGGAGTAGGGTATTACGCTCAAGCGGCCCGAACCACGTAAATCTCCCGTGTCACCATTTTGCTCTTGATCTCTGTGTGCCCAAACCAATAGAAGAACCTCCGCGGGCTACATTTGGTAGTACCGGGGGAAGTGTCATAGTTACATTTCGACATTTTGGAGATCTCAAGATGGTGAACTCCATCGCAGGATCCTCCAACGACAACCATGCTGAGCAACATGCTAGAGGCAATCCCTCTAACATGCAACATCCAACAGGCACCCGTTGTCCCGGTGGATGTTATGCCACCACCACCACCATCTGCTCCAGCAAATAACGTTGGACAATAGGATGGGTTACTTGTGTCGGTCACAGCATCGACAAACAACAACCTCAAGAATGCGCTAAATGATGCACGAACCCTGTTAGAGCGCCCACCAGCGCCCGGAGCACCTCAGGGTGCAGTGGAGCAGTGGCACGCTAATGTACAACATCTGGTTGTAGCCACAACCGATGCCATGAGGAACCAAGGTCCTCCCTATTTGGGGCAGGCAACAGCTCAACGTAAGACCTTGTCTGGAAGACTTGGTCCTCACGTGTCACAGCACCGACGTCATGCTGCTTCTCAGCAAGTGACCTCTTTGCCTTCTGGGGCACGACGTACCCACACCATCACAAGGATTTTGACTCATGATCTACGATCGGAACTTGATTGCTATTACCGGCAGTAGGACGGTCGTGTCCATTTCGAGCATGCTCGCGAGAGGCGAGAGGCTCGGGAAAACCTGCTCCTCAGGGAGTAGGAGGAGGTTGTTATGCTCTGGCCATGCACTTACGCATGGTCAGATGGCCATAGAAGTTCCTCCCTCATCTACCAGAGAAATTCGACGGGACTGTCAACCCCAATGAATTTCTTCAAATTTACTCCACTGCTATACTTGCAGCGGT
Organism: Tuctoria greenei; assembly: GCA_036927565.1. NCBI lineage: Eukaryota > Viridiplantae > Streptophyta > Magnoliopsida > Poales > Poaceae > Tuctoria > Tuctoria greenei. Next base: position 65,901,665 of record JAYESD010000006.1, read on the forward strand.
AGGCGATGTGGCCGTGATGGCCAACTACTTCCTAGTGGCTTTAACCAGAACCGCTAGGTCCTGGTTTATGAGCCTCCCGCCTGACTCCATCAACAGTTGGGCGGAGCTATGCCAACAGTTCACTGCTAATTTCGGGAGTTCATATACTCGACGTGGCACTGAACTGGACCTTTTTGCTGTCTAGCAAAAAACAGGAGAGTCATTGCGATCCTTCATCCAGCGGTTCTCTCAGGTACGCAATACCATCCCATCCATCTCAAGTGCCTCTGTTATTGTTGCATTTAGATAGGGCGTTCGGGACAAAAAGATGCTGGAGAAGATGGCATTCAAAGAAGTCACCAGCGTCACAGAACTCTTCACCCTAGGAGACAAATGTGCTAAAGCTGCGGAAGGCCATGAGATGCACTCCAAGCCAGCTCCGGAGGCTAACAAGAAGTCCTCCAAAGCCGAATACACTACATCCGGAGGTGGTCAAAAGAAAAAGAAGCCCAACGGCAAGAAGAAGCGATCGACCAGTGCACCTACCGCTGTGGCTACATCAGCTCCTGGTGGCTGGGGGCCACGTCTCGAGAAACAACCTCGACCATCATCACAATATGGTGGCACCTCCAAAGTATGGTGTTCGATCCACAGGACGGACAAACACAGTCTGGAAGAATGCCGAGAGGTCCGGAACCTTGCCGAGCGCTACAACAAGCGCCGGGAAGAAGCTCCTTTCCGCCAGCGGGAAGGGAAACAAAAAGTTGACAACGCTCCGGCTGAGGAGGAGTTAGGTTTCCAGGACCCCAAGAAGGTCCTGAAAGCTTTCTACAACACCGTTGAGAATGACTCCGACATCTCTGACAACGAGTGTCGGAAAACCCTAAACACCATTTATGGTGGTTCTTGGGACATCTCCTCTCGTCGCATCCTCAAGACAATGCGGCGGGACATGGCCGTTGCAGCTCCCACTGCTAGGGCGGAGCCTCATCGGAAGTGGATGGACACTCCCATCATTTTCGGTGCTTTGGATTGCCCCCAGAACATGATCGGAGTCGGCCAACTCCCGTTAATGGTGTCTCCAACCATTAACAATATTCAACTCCACCACGTAATGGTGGACGGAGGTGCAGGGCTGAACCTCATAAGCTTTGAAGCCTTCATCAAGCTCCAGCTCCGACCTTCGGACCTTCGCCCATCTCAACCTTTCTCTAGGGTAGGTCCGGGGACCATTACCCCTCAAGGCTCCATCACACTCCTAGTGACCTTCGAGACTCGGGAGAACTACAGAACCGAGAAGTTGGTCTTCGACGTCGCACAGATCAGTCTGCCGTTCAACACCATTTTGGGCAGGCCAACCTTGTACAGATTCATGGCTGTCGCCCATTATGGTTATTTAGTGTTGAAGATGCCAACACCTGCGGGAGTTCTCCGGATCTTCGGAGATCGCACTGCAGGAATCACTGCATTGTAGGAACTCTATGCGTTTGCTACAGCGCAGGAGGAAGCACCCGGTAAGGAGCCATCTCCGAACCCTCCGAGCATTTGTCATCGAGGATCTACCTCTACACCTCATGTGCAACCAAGCGGCGACACCAACGTTCCCGTAAAAGTCATCCAAATTGGTTCTGATGCTGCTCAGACTACCCGTATATCGGGAGGTCTGAACAACAAATAGGAACTCGCGCTCATCACTTTCCTCCGGGCTAATGTCGACGTGTTTGTCTGGCAACTGTCGCAAATGCCTGGGATCCCTAGGGAGGTGATTGAGCACAATCTGAAGATTTATCCCGACACACGGCCTGTACACCAGAAGCCCCGGAAACAGTCAATCGAGCGGCAAAACATCATCCGATAGAAGATCAAGAAGTTGCTTGAAGCTGGTTTCATCCGGGAGCTGTTTCACCCAAAATGGTTGGCAAATCCAGTCATGGTGCCCAAGGCTGGCGAGAAGCTTCGGATGTGTATCGACTACACCACCTTAAATAAGGCATGTCCAAAGGATCCATTTCCACTACCTATGATAGATCAGATAGTGGACTCCACCTCCGGGTGTGAGCTATTGTGCTTCTTAGATGCATATTCTGGATATCATCAAATCCAAATGTCTAGGGAAGATGAAGAGCATAATGCTTTCATAACAGTAGATGGATTGTACTGTTATACTGCCATGCCCTTTGGTCTTAAAAATGCTGCTTCAACATTTGTGCGAGCTATGTACAAAACATTTGGAGAGCTGATTAGAGACTGGGTGGAGGTGTACGTTGATTACATCGTCGTGAAAATCAAGAACAAGGAGTCACTCCTTGACAATTTACAAGCTATCTTCGACAAGCTGCGCACCACGCGCATCAAGCTGAACCCAGACAAATGTGTCTTCGGGGTTAGCTCCGGAAAGCTTCTAGGTTTCTTGGTTACCCACCGAGGAGTTGAAGCAAATCCGGCGAAGATCAAGGCTATAGAAGATATGTGGCCCCCAGCCGCATAAAGGATTATCAGAAGTTAACTGGATGTCTAGCTGCACTCAGCCGGTTTATCTCAAGACTGGCAGAATGGGCGCTACCCTTCTTCAAACTCCTGAGGAAGTCCGGACCATTTCATTGGTCTGAAGAAGCAGAAAAGGCGTTTCAAGAGCTAAAACAGCTCCTCACCACACTACGGATATTGGTAGCTCTGAATCCTGGTGAGCCTTTACTGCTTTACATTTCTGCAACTACCGAAGTTGTCAGCATGGTCCTGGTCGCGGAAAGACTGGAGCCACATCCAGTCCAGGAGCCCAGACCCTTCTGGGAGGGTCCGGAGTTACCTGAAGGCGTGTCTGGGTCCCAGCCCCCAGACACGGAACCTCGAGTCGAAATGCTAGGAGATCACCCTCACTCACCTTAGGGGATTCACCTAGTCGACCAAGATGATTTGGACCCTTCTAACAAGGTCTGGGTCGAACAAGAAGAAATTATGGACCCCTTTGGGAGGGTCCAAGAAGCTCAGCAAGAAGGTTTGGACCCCTCCGAGAGGGTCCGGGTCAATGGAGAAGAAGCTCCGGGCCCTTCTGAGAGGGTCCGGACCGTCCAGCGCCCAGTGTACTTCATCAGCAAAGTACCCCATGATGCCGAGACAAGATACATTGAGGTGCATAAGCTGCTTTATGCAGTTCTTATCGCCTCAAGGAAGCTTCGTCACTACTTCCAAGCCCACAAAATATCAGTGGTAACTTCTTTCCCACTGCGTGCTATTTTGCATAACCCTAACTCTACTAGGAACATTGCAAAGTGGGCAGCGGAGTTGGCCGAGTTCGATCTAGAATTCGTGTCACGACAAGCAATCAAAAGTCAAGCTTTGGCTGACTTCATGGCAGAATGGACTCCTTCTCCATCGAACCCTGGGGGCCCCAATGAGCAGAAACCGGAACCCAAGGTCCCGGTATTCACTGAGCCTCACTAGACTCTCTACTTCGACGGCTCCGTGCAGAAGCAGGGGGCCAGAGCTGGAATCCTACTCCTGGATCCGACTGGGGAAAAGGTCAAGTACATGGTTCACCTTGATTTCAAAGCAACCAACAATATGGTGGAGTATGAAGCTCTCATCAACGGACTCAAGGTGGCACTATCTTATGGTGTCAAACAGCTGTTGGTGAAGGGTGATTCACAACTCATCATCAAACAAGTCAAAGGTGAATGCTGCTGTAACAATCCCCAACTAGCTGCTTATCTCTTTGAAGTCTAGAGGCTCCAGAAGGACTTCGAAGTCTTGGGTCTCCACCATGTTTAGCATCAGCATAATGCTGAAGCTGACGAACTCTCGACGAAGGCTTCAACCGGAGCTCTAGCTCCTGACGGAATTTTCATCCAGAGGTTGTCAAGACCAACAGCTCAGCCTGCCGAACTGAGCGAAGGGGGTGATACCAACACCTCAAAGTTGGCAGTCCCAATGGCCCTGTTACCATGGCGTCCATCAAGGGTCGTAGGTGCTATCATAAGCTCCGAGCAACTCAGCGTGCAAGACTCAGAAGCTCAAGTTAGCCTCGGTGCATGGATCTCGAAGATCCAGAGCTACTTAAAAGACAATATCCTTCCTGAACACAGTGTATCTGCTGACCGGATTGTCAGATTGGCTAAAAGATACACGTTGGTAGAAGGGGATCTCTACTGGCGCGGTTCCAATGGCATCCTAATGCGGTGCATTGCAAGGGAAGAAGGTTGCAAGCTCCTCGCAAAAATCCATGAAGGCGAGTGTGGGAACCATGCTTCTTTCCGCACGTTGGTTGGTAAAGCCTTCTGGCATGGTTTTTACTGGCCTACAACACTCCAGGATGCGGTTGAGCTAGTGAAAAAATGTGAAGCGTGTCTGTTCCACACAAAACAGATTCATACACTGGCTCAATCACTACAAATTATACCTCCTACATGGCCATTCGCCGTGTGGGGCATGGAAATCTTGGGACCATTCCCAAAAGCAATCGGAGGTTACAGGTTCCTGTATGTCGCCATCGACAAGTTCACCAAATGGCCGGAAGCAACTCTAGTTGTGACATTCAACAAGCAATCAGCAATCAAGTTCTTGAAGTCCATTATATGCAGATTTGGAGTTCCAAATAAAATCATAACTAACAATGGAACCCAATTCACAAGTGCTGCATTTCAAGAATATTGCAAAGACCTCGATATAAAACTGAGCTACGCCTCAGTAGCTCACCCAGCAAGCAATGGCCAAGCTGAGAGAGCAAATGCGGAAATTTTAAAGGGACTCAAGACGCGCACATATGAGCGCCTAAAAGAGCATGGAGCCAACTGGATTGAGGAGTTTCCATCCACATTGTGGGCGAACAGGACAACTCCAAACCGGTCAACTAGGGAGGCTCCTTTCTTCCTGGTGTACGGAGTTGAAGCAATTCTTCCTTTGAAGATCACCTTGGGGTCCCTCCGGGTCCGGACCTTCGATGAAGCCACGCAGGACCAGCTCCGGCGTGAAGACCTTGACCTTGTCGACGAGGGAAGGTGCCAAGCAGCTATCCAGAATGCACGTTATCGCCAAGCGCTCCGACACTATCATCAAAGGCATGTGCGCAACTGACAGCTTGAAGAAGGTGATCTGGTGCTTCAGAAGATACTAACTCGTGAAGGAATGAATAAACTTTGCCCCAACTGGGAAGGTCCATTCCGATTGATCAAAGTATCCCGTCTCGGATGCGTTCGCTCGGCAACTGAGGATGGGACTCCACTTCCTAATCCTTGGAACATCGAGCACCTCCGTAAGTTTATGCTTAGAATCACGGAGATGAGTCTGTAATTACACACAATGTATGTTATAGAGTCGCCACATAAAGATGGGTAGATCTTCCGAGAGAACATTCGGACCCCTCCGGGAGGGTCCGGGAAGTTCAAATACACTTTATACAGTCATAGCGCTAAAGTGTAGTTACCTGTCGAGGGTCAGTACAAGATGTATGATGCACTTAGCTTGGTCTTGTACCCTAAGTGTGTCCTTGTCTCCCCTGTAATCCGGACCTATAATGAAAGACATTATTATGTGAAAACAGACTCCACATGCATTTATTTCTGTACAAGGCTCGATATATCAAATTATTATTTTTACCCTGCTTGTCTATAATGAAGTTGTGCATTTCTTTTTAAGTTTTAGTCCAAGTAATTCATATGTATTACAAGTTTTATTGATGGTCTCTTTGGATCCTAACATTGTTGCATAGTCTACTTGCCTAAACGCCAAGCCAACATAGGTCCGAAGTGTGCTATAGACTTAGCCTGGTCCTGCACCCTAAGTTTGCCACTCTACCTATATCCCGGCAGGCCTCAGTAGGGTGAGTACTAAAAAAGGCATGTGGATCCGGAAAGATTATACCAATATGCTTGTTATCATGTCGAGTTTCTTCGGATCTAGAACTCAAATAAGAATGATAAGTCACAAACGATTTATAGACAAGAGGACGAATTTTACATTTTCCTTGTCTCAAATGCGCAGGAAAAATAGAAACATATAGTGATGGTGGACGACGCCGGAGCTACTAAATTCCGACATCCTCCAAGGGGGCCTATCGTTGACGTGTCATATGTTGATGGAGGGTATCGTCGGAGCTACCAAGCTCCGACAATCCCAGAGGGGCTACCGTCGACGTGTCGGAAATAAAGACTTCAGACCTAAAATCTACTAGTTTGAAGCGTTCAAGTCATAAACATACTGTCGAATCCTTTTGGTACATGTACACACTTGAATTGTGCACATATACCAGGGGTCAACAAGACAGAGCACAGTATATTGAAGACAAAACAACAACAAATTGAAGTTCATGGCAAAGTGGATTTCATTAATTCAAAGAACTGGATTACAAAATTGGGATTACAACAGAGGGGAAAAGGAAAAAGTCCTAGCTATTGGAGGATCTAAGTCCTGCAGAAGAATGAGGCGACTTTCATGGAAATTTCTTGGACATTGGCCTTGGCGGCGCCCTCCTCTTCAGCAATGGGACCCTGGAGCACCGGGTCCAGGGAGAATTGGGGGTCTCAGCTCACATAGCACGTCAGCAAATATTCTGCAACGTTCGTAGCTAAAGACTTACCCTCTGTCTCCAGCTGGTTTACAATGACATCACCCATCGCATCGAGTTTGCCGCCAGCAGCATTGAGGGCCACTAGCGCTCGGTCCAAGTCCAGCTTCGGATTGTTCGGACATACAGGACTGAAGCCTAGTGGTGTCAGCGCGTCGTTGGCTTGCCCCAAGAAGTCCCACACTTGAATGGACTCTGTCTCCCTCAAGCTCCGCAGTTCCTCCAGTGACCTCCGGGCGGCCGCAAGCTCCGAACCTTCCCGAGCGAGGCGCTCAACCACTTTGGCATGCTGCTGCATATTCTCAGCAACTTGCTTCTCGCGATCAGTCAGCTTCATCTCCCGAAGGTTGATGCGGTTCCACCTTTCCGCCAGGTCTTTTTCCCTGCCTCTCACTTTCCCTTCCCTGGTGGCGACATCAGCTTCTCTTTTCGAGAGCTCCTGCCCCAGTTTCTAGCACTTCTCCTTTTCCTCTTTACTCCACTGCTCAAACTTCTTTGAGCGATCCGCAAATTTTGCTATCCCAAAGTTAACTTCTGAGTGAGCTCCTCCTCCCTCTTCAGAAGATCCTCCTGCTGTTCTAGAAGCTTTGCTTCCCTCGCCTCAAGGTCTGCTCGGCGCTTCAGGATGACCTCGTTTCACTTATTGAGGTTTTCGCGACGCTCATCAGCAACATCACTCCTCTCCTTGGCTTGCTTAATGATATACCTAGAGTTAGCGTCGAGCACCCTGATGGCAGCTTCCTTCTCCTCCAGCAGCTTGTCCTAGTATCTCGTACGGGCCTTTTCCCTCTTGACCCACTCCTTCTGGTCAGCAAGCCTTGTTTGAGCAAGTCTGGTTTCAAAATGGAGTTTGTTATGCCAATGCCTTAAGATGGTGCACTCCTCCTCCAGGGCTTCGCTCTCATGATCGAAGGCGAGTTGAACTTGTGAGAGGCTCGAGCAGGCATTGTCTATGGACAACGCCAGAGGGATAGGCTTCGGGCCTGCTGGGGTCAATTTCGGTGACTCCAGGGGGTTTTCCATAACAAAAATAGGGTCTCACTATACAAGTGTAATCCCCTGTGCTTCTGCGGCATTAGGGCCGCTCTCCGGAAGCCTTTCTGCAGCAGCGGAGGAAGAACACATGGGGGGAGCTTCCACCTCCACAGCAGAAGTTGAAGGCGCTGCTTCCGGGTCTTCAGTTACCGACTCCGAGGGTGGAGGACCTACCGCCGCTTCTTCATGTTGCTCCGGCTCTGGCCCAGACATCTCTGGGGCAACGGTTGGAGCTTCATCCGGTGCCTCTACCACCGCTAGCTCAAGAGTCGACATGTCAGCCACTTTCGGTTTAGCAACCGGAGCTTCAAGCCTTTCCGGCTCAACAGTTAGACCTTCAATAACTTCTGGCCCAAGGGGCGGATCTTCAACCATATTTGGCCCGATGGTCTGGGCTTCAATTGTCTCTGGCTTAGCGGCTAGGGCTTTGATGACTTCCAGCTCAAAGGCCGGAGCTTCTGACATCTTCGGTTCTGGCACTGGAGCATCAGCCTCCAGCACTATTGCCAGAGGTACATCTTCAACTTCTCCCCCGTGGTCCGGCGCTACCATGGGAGCTTCCGGCGATGACTCTGAATCCAAATCCACGACAGCTGGCGCTAGAACTGCCATGACTTCTGCCACCACTTGAGGAGGAGGCTCGATGGTCGAAGCCGGATCTTCGGCATGTGCAGCCACAGTCGCTACAATAGATACTGAAGTCCCTGACTCCTTTCTCGACACCCTGAAAATAAAGGGATGAGAATATTAAAGACACAACGAAAACAAGATTAACATTTTAAGGTGAGCACACGATGCTTACCTAGGGATGCTACCGCCCTAGTCACTGCGGAACCTCTTCTTCTGAGGCCCAGGACCAAAGCCCACCAAGTCTGGTGAGACAACGACTTCGGACCTCAACTGAGGACCACTTGCAGTAGTCGGAGTCCTCTCGGTTGGAACTTCTCTTGTTCAGGAAGAACTCCCAGGCCTGGAGCTCTTAGCCGGCACGGAGGCCGGTGTTGACTGTCTGGAGCTAGCGCCTCTCGGATACGCCAGCGCCGGATAAGGTGTGGCCACAACAGACCTCCCTCGCCAGGGAGAAGGGGCCATTGTAGAAGGAGCAGGCTTGACGGACCTCCCATCAGCATGCTTCAGCTTCCTCTTCCGGCTGGAGGGTTCGGCTGGCTCTTTGCCCTTGCCTATGTCTTCAACCCTCTGGCTCAAAGCAGGGGTGGCCACCTCATCGGAAGCTCCGGGGATTACAACCCTGGAGGTTCAATGTTGTTCTACCTCGCCAAGGTTTTCTAGCACCGGCATCTTCATTCGGAGCTCCATGCTGATCTCTGGAATCATGTTCAAGGGCAGGATAGCAGCCGGTGGAGCCAAGTGGTCGCCGTCGACTAGCACATGCTGAAATTTCTTGAGATGAAGCTTCATAGATTCATCATCCAAGTTGGACTTCAGACTGGTTTCAATCCGATCGTCATCCATCACGCTATTGAGAGCCCAGGCGAGCTTCTCTCTCTTCCTCAGCGGAGCCCACCTGTTGACCAAGAAATTTCCGAAGACAAGCTGAGGGGTCACTCCACCCTCCATGCATTCTCGGATCCTGGTCAAGACAGGGTTAAATGCATTTGACAGCTTCGGAACTACACTCCAGGCATCAATATCAACGTTGGGGAGTCCTTGGGGTAGCTCCAACCTTTCGTGCTCCTCCACTGCAATGATGGCCCAATCCTTCTTCAAGTCATCCCATTTGCCGGAAGGGAATGACTTCAAGTACTTGAAGGGACAATTCTTGCGCTTCACGAAATAGTAGAAGCCAAGAAGCTTAGTCCCCTTGCCGGTGGTGTGGATCGTGAAGAAGGTACGGGACAGCTCGATGCAGGGGGGAACACCCACCCACATATCGCAGAAGTGGACGAAGATTGCCACTAGCAGAAGAGAATGGGGGCCAAGATGATACAGCTGGAGACCATAGAAGTCTAGCAGCATTAAGAGAAAACTTGAAAAAGGTGGGATCAATCCCACCATGGCATACGCTGAGAAGTACACCATGTCGCCATTATGCTCCTTATTGAATGGGAGCTTGCCGGCGCGGATCAAGTGGTTGAAGGAGTCACTGGACCACCCCATATAGTTCTGAACCTTCATCAGATCGTCCTTGCTATTAAGGCAGCTCTTGGGAAGACCCAACTCCATCACGGCAAAGTGGAGCAAAGGAAGGGAAATCTAGGCGAAGTTTGGGAGGCTCTGAGCGCAAGTTTGATCAAAAGAGTTGTAGGATCGAAGAGCACGTGAAAATCTACCAGAGGGGGGTGAATGGTAGATTTAAAAATCTTACGCAGCGGAAACAATTAAACCCCAACCCCTTCGGCAGAAAAACGATCTGTTAAAGAAATCATGTGCGAGACTAATCTAAACGTGTTTCTGCATGAAAAAAGTGATAGATATCAGAGAGAATAAAGTCACAAAGACAACACAACAAGAATCACTCAAATCCGTCGAGAAAAACTCAAGTTATGATCGAAAGTTCAAACAAAGGTCAATCTGTCCTACCCGAGAAAAACAGTTCTGGAACGCTGCAAAGAAACTCGTGTAGATCAGAAACCACAAATCAAATGACCGTGAAATTTTTATAGATGATATATAATCAAGTTGTGAAGACAACCCAAAAAGAATCACTTCAATTGGATCTATAAAACTCAAGTTGTGATAAAACCACCGACGAAAGGTAGTGCTGTCCAGAAACTCGACGAGTAAAACTCATCTGGAACAAGTCGGACGAACAAGGCATAAAAGTTCCTTCAAACTACGAATTTTATTCAATATAACACAAGAGGAACAGCCCCAAAGTAGTGCACCACGAGCTCTGGTCTCCCTTGCTTATATAACCAGCTCGAAAGCCAACTCAACTCAAATCAGGAACCTAATCCTACTCTGTTCACGAATCGTAACTTTCCATAACTGCTTAGGATTCTTCTATACGCAGATAGAAGCAATCTTAAGACTTCCAAACACCTTAGGAACATATCCCACATTCCTAAACAACTCAAATTTGTGACCCACACGAAATCCTATCATAACCAACTCAAATCTTTCCATATTTGAGTCAAACCCGACTCAGGCGTAGCCTAAGTCCATAACCTAGTCGGTTGGACCTTTTCGACCAATTCTTTACGTCCACATTTCTTCATCACGTCTCAGAACCATGTATCTACGTCCATGCAATCCTTGCACACGTGCAAACATCTTCCAATGACGTCCACGATACCTTCACATGCATTGTTCTTGATTCAATCATGCTGCGCAACCTCCTGATCAGCTCAACCACAATTCCTCCTGAATTTGGTTGTTGGAACCTCATCTCCTCCCTGAGACTAGTCCAATGGATCCCATCACCAGCCATGTCTTGAACTCAAGCAACACCTGCACATGAATAAACAACCAATCCATACGAGCCCAAGTCCTCGACTTGACTCAAGTCAATTCCAAACACAACACCTTACGTGAGAACCTCACATAAGCATGTTGCAAAACCACAGTAACACGATATCATCCATATCAATCGAAAACGCACCAAAGACTTAACAAATGAATACTAAGCAATCTTTTTAGAGATGTAAAGCAAGTACGAAACATTGCAAATGAAAAACAGAAGCATCGCGGTCAAGTTCCGAATCTTGCCAAAGCAACCCGGACCTTGAGCCGGAGCTAACAAAAGCTAGTAGAACCTAGCGCCGGAACTTACCAAAACTAGTATAACCAAGCTCCCACTGGAGCTTGCAAAACTAGTCGGACCTTGATAAAAAGGTGTTTTGGTGATATTTAAAACTTTTATCGTCAAAGCAAGTGTATTCACTACAAGCCAATGTATTCAGCACACATAGGTCTTACAAGCGTAAAGAGTCCTCAAACCGCGCATACTTTCCTTCTTAAGTAAGCCTCCGCGACGCTTGGATGGAAACCGCAACGAGAGTGGGGTCACATTTCAAAAATCTACCCCGTCCATGAAGAATGGACCCGGGGCCACCCCATCGAAGAGGTCGAGGTTATTACCCCAGGTAAACAGTTGTCATGATAGGTAGCAGGAAACCCAAAGGCGGCACCCAGACAGGGCGCTCGGAACCGATACGGTTTTCGTATTGGGAACTAGCGACCTTCAATTGTGTGAGATCCGCACTCAAAGATCCCATCTGCCGCATTCATAACAAGACACGCGGCGATGGTTTAATCCCGAACCATCGCCCCAACGGCACATCAGAAGACTTTTGAAGTCGAAGCACGGGAATCGAGGTTGGTCCCACCTCCAGTAGAATAACTTAACCCAAAGGATTTCTCCCAGAGGTGGGCCCGGGGGCCACTGCCGGTACCGCAAGAAGTGCAAGAGAGTTCCACCTGTCAAACTTAAAGGTCTCCTCAGGCCCCACACGTCATATTACACCCGACCCGCATCCCCCATATGGGTAGCTCCGGGGATTGACACGTGTAATGTAAGCCCGGAGCTCCAGTGTCACCATCTTGCTCTTGATCTCTGCGTGTCCAAACCAATACACGAACCTCCGCAGGCTACATTTGGTAGTAACGGGGGAAGTGTCGTAGTTACACTTCGACAATATTGGAATCTGAATAAAAAAGAAGCAAGGGAAAAGAAAACTGAAGAACAGGCTCGGGCAATTATCTCAGGCGGTCGGTAAGTAATACCCGCCTGAGATAAGCTTTTTCTCAGGCGGTTATTCAGTACCAACCGGCTGACAAGATATTTTCTTCTTCTTAATAAATATTATTGATTAAATGTGGGGCCTTTCAAAAGCCCGAATTCCACTTTCTTGTAATATGATTGATTATTAAAGGTTACCATTAAATTTCACTTCATAAAGCCTATGAAATTGGTCAGAACCTAAAAAACTAATAACAATTGCTATTTGTCATTTTTCTATCTTGATGAATATAATGATTTTTTTGATTTATTTTTTTAGACGACATTTTTAGTCATCATACCAACCTCTATGAAATTTTTCAGATTTTTTTGAATCAATGTGTGTTCAAAATTTAATGAATGCCTCATATGTATATGAGCATTTAGTTAGAATGATGGATAATTTTAATTTCGACATATTGGAATGCTTTAGAAAATTAACAAAATTTCAGTAATACAAATATGTTCATACAAACCAATTTCAGTAAAGGATCCTTTTATTAGGAGATACACAAATTTGAATAATATGTAAGTATAAATTAATTTGATATTTACCAAAATATTACAATGTCAGCTATACAAGTTTTAAAATATTTGGTTCAGGTGGTAGATGTTAATTTTTGAAAAATATAGAAGAAAGAATCACCGAATTTGGAATCAATTTGCAAAATCTATACATGTTTGAGTATTTATATTGGAATCTAAATAAAAAAGAAGCAAGGGAAAAGAAAACTGAAGAACATGCTCGGGCAATTATCTGAGGTGGTTCTCAGGCGGTTATTCAGTACCAACCGTGTGAGAAGATCTTTTCTTCTTCTTAATTAATATTATTTTCATTTATTAATATTCTTGACTAAATGTGGAGCCTTTCAAATGCCCAAATTCCACTTTCTTGTAATATTATTTATTATTAAAGGTTACCATTAAATTTCACTTCATAAATCCTTTGAAATTGGTGAGAACATAAAAAACATATAACAATTTCTATTTGTCATTTTTCTATCTTGATGAATATAATAATTTTTTCATTTATTTTTCAGTTGACATTTTTAGTCATCATACCAACCTCTATGAATTTTTTCATATTTTTCTGAATTTTTTTGAATCAATATATGTTCAAAATATGATTAATTCCTCATATGTATATGAGCATTTAGTTAGAATGATGGATAATTTGAATTTTGACATGTTGGAATGCTTTAAAAAAATTAACAAAATTCATGAATGTATAAATAATACAAATATGTTCATACAAACCAATTTCAGTAAATGATCCTTTTTTTAGGAGATACACAAATCTAAATAATATGTAAGTATAAATTAGTTTGATATTTATCAAAATATTACAGTGTTAGCCATACAAGTTTTAAAATATTTGGTTCAGGTGGTAAATGTTAATTTTTAAAAAATATAGAAGAAAGAATCATCGAATTTGGACTCGATTTGTAGAATCTATACATGTTTGAGTATTATATTGGAATATAAATAAAAAAGAAGCAAGGGAAAAGAAAACTGAAGAACAGGCTCCGACAATTATCTCAGGCGGTCGGTAAGTAATACCCGCTTGAGATAAGCTTTTTCCAAGGCGGTTATTCAGTACCAACCGCCTGAGAAGATCTTTTCTTCTTCTTAATTAATATTCTTGATTAAATGTGGGGCCTTTCAAAAGCCCAAATTCCACTTTCTTGTAATATGATTGATTATTAAAGGTTACCATTAAATTTCACTTCATAAAGCCTTCGAAATTGGTTAGAACATAAAAAACTAATAACACTTGCTATTTGTCATTTTTCTATCTTGATGAATATAATGATTTTTTTTATTTATTTTTTCAGTGGACATTTTTAGTCATCATACCAACCTCTATGAATTTTTTCAATTTTTTTTGAATTTTTTTGAATCAATGTGTGTTCAAAATTTGTTGAATGCCTCATATGTATATGAGAATTTAGTTAGAATGATGGAAAATTTGAATTCTGACATGTTGGAATGCTTTAAAAAATTTAACAAAATTCATAAATGTATAAATAATACAAATATGTTCATACAAACCAATTTTAGTAAAGGATCCTTTTTTTAGGAGATACACAAATCTGAATAATATGTAAGTATAAATTAATTTGATATTTACCAAAATATTACAATGTCAGCTATACAAGTTTTAAAATATTTGGTTAAGGTGGTAGAGGTTAATTTTTTAAAAATATAGAAGAAAGAATCATCGAATTTGGACTCAATTTGCATAATCTATACATGTTTGAGTATTTATATTGGAATCTAAATAAAAAAGGAGCGAGGGAAAAGAAAACTGAAAAACAGGCTCGGACAATTATCTCAAGCGGTTCTTATGCGGTTATTCAGTACCAACCCCCTGAGAAGATCTTTTCTTCTTCTTAATTAATATTCTTTTCATTTATTAATATTCTTGATTAAATGTGGGGCCTTTCAAAAGCCCAAATTCTACTTTCTTGTAATAGATTTATTATTAAAGGTTACCATTAAATTTCACTTCATAAAGCCTCTAAAATTGGTCAGAACATAAAAAACATATAACAATTACTATTTGTCATTTTTCTATCTTGATGAATATAATGATTTTTTATTTATTTTTTTAGTCGACATTTTTAGTCATCATACGAACCTCTATGAATTTTTTCAGATTTTTTTGAATTTGTTTGAATCAATGTGTGTTCAAAATTTGATGAATGCATCATATTTATATGAGCATTTAGTTAGAATGATGAATAATTTGAATTTTGACATGTTGGAATGCTTTAAAAAATTAACAAAATTCATAAATGTATAAATAATACAAATATTTTCATACAAACCAATTTCAGTAAAGGATCCTTTTTTAGGAGATACACAAATTTGAATAATATGTAAGTATAAATTAGTTTGATATATACCACAACATTACAATGTAAGCTATACAAGTTTTAAAATATTTAGTTCAGGTGGTCGATGTTAATTTTTAAAAAATATAGAAGAAAGAATCATCAAATTTGGACTTAATTTGTAGAATCTATACATGTTTGAGTATTTATATTAGAATTTAAAGAAAAAAGAAGCAAGGGAAAAGAAAACTGAATAACAGGCTCCAGCAATTATCTAGGCGGTCCGTACGTAATACCCGCCTGAGATAAGCTTTTTCTCAGGAGGTTATTCAGTACCAACCGCGTGAGAAGATCTTTTCTTCTTCTTAATTAATATTCTTGATTAAATATGGGGCATTTCAAAAGCCCAAATTCCACTTTCTTGTAATATGATTGATTATTAAAGGTTACCATTAAATTTCACTTCATAAAGCCTTTGAAATTGGTGAGAACAAAAAAACTAATAACAATTGTTATTTGTCATTTTTCTATCTTGATGAATATAATGATTTTTTTCATTTATTTTTTCAGTGGACATTTTTAGTCATCATACGAACCTCTATGATTTTTTTCAGATTTTTTGAATCAATGTGTATTCAAGATTTGATGAATGCCTCATATGTATATGAGCATTTAGTTAGAATGATGGATAATTTGAATTTTGACATGTTGGAAAGCTTTAAAAAATTAACAAAATTCACAAATGTATAAATAATACAAATATGTTCATACAAACCAATTTTAGTAAAAGATTTTTTATGAGATATACAAATCTGAATAATATGTAAGTATAAATTAATTTGATATTTACCACAACATTATAATGTCAGCTATACAAGTTTTAAAATATTTGGTTCAGGTGGTAGATGTTAATTTTTGAAAAATATAGAAGAAAGAATCATCAAATTTGGACTCAATTTGCAGAATCTATACATGTTTGAGTATTTATATTAGAATCTAAATAAAAAAGAAGCAAGGGAAAAGAGAACGAAGAATAGGCTCGGGCAATTATCTCAAGCGGTCGGTAAGTACCAACCGCCTGTGAAACAGTTAAAAACCATCTGAAAAAAACCTCCTGAACTTTATTAATTTTTATCACAGGTGGTTGTTTCGTTAAAAACCGCCTGTGAAAATCGACGCCTATATAAAGGTACCCCTCGGGCACCACAGAAAAC
This sequence comes from Tuctoria greenei, assembly GCA_036927565.1. Lineage (NCBI taxonomy): Eukaryota > Viridiplantae > Streptophyta > Magnoliopsida > Poales > Poaceae > Tuctoria > Tuctoria greenei. Next base: position 65,917,970 of record JAYESD010000006.1, read on the forward strand.
CTAACCCTGGAGATTTTCAATCGACGCTGTCAGACTGCCAAAAATTTCCACCGTGCGCCGGGCATTCATCAGTTGATTTCGAATAGAGAAAAGGTTAGAAGAGACTTCTTCTTTACTGTCATGTTTTTAATTTGTTCTTTTTTCACTGTTTCATTTTGTTGTGTTTGCATATGCGTGAAGCCCCCCCTCCCCCAACCACTTGAGATTTGTAGTAGATTTGAATGATTAACGGATGAAAGATGTAGTTTAGTCTTCCCTTGAGCTCACCCATGAATTTTACAGAACAAGAAGTAGATTTGAATTATTAAAGGTTGAAGATGAATACAAGCACGTCACGTGTTTGATGAAATATTTCAATGAATAAGCCTAACTTCAAAAATCCATTATGGCCACTCCGGCTCTGATGATAAGTCTTTGTTCCACCAATGATGCTCTCTCCTTGCTTTGTTATTGTTCTGGTTTTTACCAATATGAAGCATGTAGTGCTGTTTTTCACCTGTTTAATTCAATCTAGGAGCATATAACAATATATAGTTATATACTAGCTATATATGTACATATATATACTGTCGACTACTTTTTTCCATAAAAAAGTAGTGGACGACTAGGGTCGACTAGAGGGTGATTAGTCGCCCTAGTCGATGACTAATCGACCTAGTCGTCCTTATCGCCCCTTAGGCGACTAGGGTCGACTAGGCGACTTGAAAATATTGCTTGGAACCCTTACGAACAGACCTATATGATACCAATATTCACTCATATGATACAGGCTTGTTATGTGTTTGTAAATTCATTTTATAGAAGACCTTTACAGAACATTTGTGGCCAAATTTTGTAAATCTTACAAAAAATCTGTTATTGAAGCGTGGACCGTCGAGTGTGGATGTATAACATGCCAAGACCCCATCCTATGAACATTCATAATGTTGCAAATTTTATTGAAGCATCCAAGAGACATGCGAAGTTACAAAAGATAGATGGCATATTATGTCCATGTATCGACTTTGAAAATAAGATTGCTTCAACGGATACTATAGTAATCCAATCTCATTTGGTGAAAATAGGTTTCAAAAAAAAACTACACAATATGGACAGAGCATGGTGAGTTAGATACACATGATGTGGATAAAGATGATGAGAGAGGTTCATATGACGATAATGTTCATATCGATGATGGTAGTGACAATCAAGATGGTGATGATGATGATGATGAGCTCGATTGTGAGGAGATGTTGCGTCACTTTGAACCATATGTATTGACTTCTATGGGAGCAAGCAAAGATTTAAGTAAAATGAAGACATTGCAAGATGCTACGACAGAGCGTTTATATGATGAATCAAATGGTTGTGATAAAGAGTTTACTACATTGCATGCAGTCTTGGAACTACTAAAGTTGAAAGCCACACACGAATGCTCCGATTGTAGTTTCTCTGATCTTTTGAATCTTATGGCAGGAATTCTTCTAAATCCAAATAAACTGCCCAGAAGCACTTATAAAGTAAAGAAACTTCTTTGCCCGATGGCACTAGGTGTGACAAAAATACACGCTTGTGTGAACCATTGTATTCTGTATCGCAAAGATCATGAGCTCGCAACTAGATGCCCCATCTGTGGTGTTAGTAGATATAGGAAAGACTATAATCACCAGTATGTTACCAACAAGAAAAAGTCTCAGAAGAATAAGAAGTTTATTATTGGTTTTGAAGGTGACGATGACGATACTTCTGGCGATGCAGACGAGAAGAATAAGAGAAAAATTCCTGTCTTGGTGATGTGGTACCTTCCAGTAATTGATCGCTTAAAGTGTTTGTTCTCAAACCCTACAGAGGTTGAACTTATGCGTTGGCATTCTGAGCAACGCAAGAAGAATGAAAAACATATTTGACACCTTGGTGATGTAACACAGTGGAAACATTTTGATATTTAGTAACTAGAATTTGCAAAGGAAATCGAAAATGTGAGGTTTGCCTTGGGTACAGACGGAATGAATCCGTTTGGTGAAAAAAGGAGCATACACAGCACATGGCCTGTGGTCTTAACGATGTACAACCTACCGACGTGGTTGTGTCACAAAAGGAAATATATCTTGTTATTTTTTCTTATCCAAGGTCCGAAACAACCGACATCGAAATTGATGTGTTCTTGGAACCTTTAATAGAAGATATGGCGAAATTGTGGAATGAAGGGGTACGTGCATGGGATGAGTGGAAGCGGGAGTATTTCACGCTAAGAGCAATGATATTCGTTACCGTGCATGATTACCCCGGACTGTTTACATTATCAGGACAAATGAAAGGGAAGAAAGGTTGTGTAAGGTGCGTGGATAGAACTGTATTTCTATACCTCACTTCATCTAGAAAGACAGTGTACATGAGACATCGACGGTTATTGACAGATACACATAAGTATAGGAAGATGAAAGAACAATTTGATAACAAAATCGAAAAAGAAACTGCACCAAAACCTTACAGTGGAAAACATGTGTTCGAAATGGTCAAGAACATTCATATTGCTTTCGGTAAGGGCAAAAAATGTAAAGGAATCAAGAGAAAGAAAAGTACATCTTCGGGTGATACAACTGACATGGCTTTCAAGAAACAATCAATTTTTTTCAAGTATCTTCTATATTGGAAGAATCTGGAATTTTGCCATAGTATTGATTTAATACACGTTACAAAGAATGTATTTGACAGCATCATTGGAACCTTGCTGGACATCGAGGAAACCAAAGGACGGATTCAATTCACGTATGGACCTAGTAAATCTTGATTTGAGACTAGAGCTTCATCCAGTAGAAAAGGCGAACGAGAAGCATTACCTTCCCCCAGCCAGCTACAACTTGACGCTAGAAGAAAAAAAAAAGCAATTTGTGAATGCTTGCGTGGGTTCAAAGTGCCCACGAGTTTCTCATTCAATATCCGCAAACTAGTCTCGATGAAAGACTTGTCCTTATTCGGTTATAATTCTCACGACTGTCATATGATGATGACAGTGTTCCTTGCCATTACAATAAGAGTCATCAAACCTGAGCATATAAAAGTTGTCATCACACGTTTGTGTTACTTCTTCAATGCAGTATCGCAAAAGGTGATAGCACGTGAAGATTTAGACTATCTGAAAACATACATCGTGGAGACTATGTGCAAGCTTGAGATGTGTTTACCACCATCCTTTTTTGATATGCAAGTACACCTAATCATACATCTTGTTGATCAGATACAAGCATTGGGGCCACTATATTTACATCATATGTTTTCATTTGAGAGATATTTATTAGTATTAAAAGGTTATGTGCGGAACCGTGCTCACCCAAAGGGTTCAATTATGGGAGGATACACCACTGAAGAAGTGATTGAGGGTTGTGCTGATTACATCAAAGATTGAAAATCGATAGGTGTGCCTATACCAGTACATGAGGGTAGACTACGTGGGAGAGGCAAAGTGGGTAAGAAAACTTTTATCGTTCAAGATTACAAGAATGTACACCGTGCACATTTTGGTGTACTATAACAACTCGCAATAGCTGAGTCGTACATCGAGGAACACCAAATTGAGCTTCGTGAAAAAAACCAAGACCCCACAAAGGACTGGATCATGAAAGAGCACAGAAGATGCTTCACGGAATGGTTAATGGATAAAAATATACCATATGAAGAGGCAACAATGAAGAAGTTAGCTTCTGGCCCATCTGCTTTGGTGACATCATGGCAAACATATGGCATCAATGGTTACACATTTTACACTAAAGAAAAAGATGGTAAGAGTGTTGCACAAATTAGTGGTGTTCGTATTGAGTCTTATGATTCACAAGGGCAAAAGACCACATACTTTGGGTTCATAGAGGAAATATGGGAACTCGATTATGGCGAAAGAATGGTAATGCCCGTATTTAAGTGCCAATGGGTCAAACATCCTGATGGTGTGAAAGTGGACAATTACGGAATGACACTGGTAGACTTGTGGGTTATAAAGATGACCCGTGGGTTCTCGCCGATAGTGTTTCACAAATTTTTTATGTTCAAGATTCAGAAACTGAGAAGATGCACGTAGTTGTTTCTGGAAAGCAAAATATTGTTGGGGTTGAGAATGTGGGAGATAATGAAGAGGAATATAATCAGTATGAAGAGATGTACCTTTTCACCGAACCTAAAAACATCAAGCGCGTAGACAGAAGCATTAAAAAGGATTTGAAAACCTATATGCGAGAAGATGTCAATGCTGGAAAAAATGTATGATATATATTGTATATATTTGTATCATTTGAAATCAACTTAGAACAATGCTCTATTTCAACTTTAGATAGCATGTTTCAAACATTATTAAATTCAGCTTCTGTTTCAAACATTATTACATTATTATATTTATCACCTTCACCTGTTCCACAAGTTATCAAATTGTATGTGTATATAAATTTCTTCTAACCTATAATGATCAGGCTTGCCTTCCAATAGCTTGGTTCCAAATAACATATAGAAGCACAACTCTTGAAGCTCCTGTCAAGCTAATCCCTTCACAGCAAGCTCTTGTAGATGCAAGTAACACTCGAGACTCATCATTTGGATTGTTAAAACCTTCAATTGAAGTATGACGATACTTCCCATCCATTTGAGGGCTTGTTTAAATAGGAGTGGATCCACTTCAATATAAGTGGTTTGAGGTGGATTGAGGAGAAAATTAGTTCATTCTTCACTTCAATCCACTTCAATCCAATTAGATTGAGTACACCCAAACAAGCCCTTAAAGATTTCTTTCTCTTCTCTCCATTTTAAAAACTTACGAAGATGCTACTTTATCAGTTCTAATGGCTGAATATATTGATTACAAATTAGTACCATCTCTCTTAGTGCTTCACACAAGCGACGAAGCGAACAACTTCAATCACAAATCTTGTTTTTAGCCTTTTCACAGGAATTTGACCTTAATCTTTCAAGCATAGATTTATTAGTAACTGAAGCTTCCTCATCAAACATGTTAATGGCAATTACAAGTGAAGGGTGTGTTGAAGCTAACGAAATCTCAACGGGAGTGAAGACAAAGAGATGTTGCATATGAGTGACAATATCCAGGTTAGACAACATGAAGCTATGATGGCAGCCTTCAACAATATGAAAAGTGATGCCAAGGTTATGCTTGCATCAACCAAGACATGTTGTGAGGGCATAACACTTGTTGGAGCATAACAGTTATGCTTGCCCCAACAAGTGTTATACCCTCACAACATGCCTTGGTTGATGCAAGCATAACTTTAACATCATTTTTCTTGTTGTTGAAGGTTGCCATCATAGCTTCACGATGTCTAACATGTACATTGCCACTCATATGCAGATCTTTTTATCTTTAGTTCGATTAAGGTTTTGTTATCGTCGGCACATCCTTCACTTATAACTGTCATTAACATGTGTGATAAGGAAGCTTCACTTATTTGATAAATCTATACTTGAAAGATTAAGGTTAAATCCCTATGAAAGTGTAAAAACAAGATTTGTGATTGAAGTTGTTCGCTTCCTCGCTTTTGTGAAGCACTAAGAAAGTAGGTACAGATTTTTAGTCAATATATTTAGGCATTAAAACTGAGTAAGGAACATCTTCCTAAGTTTTCAAATGGACAGGAGGGAAAGAAATCCTTCAAATGGATGGGAAAATCCTTCCAAGGATCGTCAGGCTTCAAATAGATGCTTTCAACAATCCAAATGATGAGCCACGGGTGTTACTTGCATCTACAAGAGCTTGCTGTGAAGGGATTAGCTTATCAGCATCACAGACGGTTCTTAATGAACAAGCAGCCTGTGAAAACAATGACTTTCCCCAGGCGGTTCTTCAATAAAAACCGCTTGTGATGATTGAACCAGCACATACGGTTCTTAAACAATGACCACCCGTGAAAATCATGTATTTACCCAGACGGTTATTAATTAAGAACCGCCTGTGATGTTTGCTACATCACAGGCGGTTTTTATTAATAACCGCATGAGAAAATAATGTACTTACCCAGGTGGTTGTTTCTTAAAATCCTCCTGTGATGTCCAGTCATCACAGGCGGTTATTGTATCATTCGTCATCACAGTCGCATTTTTTTTACGGACCGTCTGTGTTTGGAAAATCGAGGCACCTGTGAAAATGCTTTTTGTAGTAGTGAAAATACGGGCATTCCTCTCCTTCCACACTATCCATAAGACAAGCATAACCATGGATTTGAAAGCATTAGATCTGGCACCTCCGCCCTTGTGATTTCAGCAAACCACTCCTGGAGGGGAAGACTGCAGTTCCAACCAACCGGTTGCATGAGGTGGTGTACAGTCTATAGATTTCTAAGGCAGAGTGGACAAAAGTACTCATTCAACCAACCCCGTCTCAACAAACGATCTGTTGTCCAGATTCGCTGCCTCAGTGCTAGCCAAGCAAAAAATTTAACTCTCGATGGTGCCCACACTTTCCAAATAAGGTCACTGAAAGGGAAAGCAGGCTACCTTCAAATTGCACATGGTAAGCAGAGCTTAAGGAGTATGTACCCGATGCACTTAGACGCCATGAGATGGCGTCCACTTCATCAGGGTTGATGTTCACCTGCGCGTCCTGGATAAAACTCCATAGTGCCACAAAATCCTCTAGTAACGGAACCGTTAAATTGTGAATGAGGTCCCTTATCCAGGCATCATCCTCCAAGGAAGCAGCAACAAACCTTTTCTTGCCCCTTGCTGTGTTTGTAAAGAGTAGGGAAAAGATACACAGGGGCTCGCCGGTTTAGCCAACTGGACTCCCAGAAACTTTCTTTAATGCCATTCCCAATTGTCACTTTGGTGGCCATACTAAAAAGTTGTTTGTCCGCCAGATCCACTGGCAGTTCCATGCCATGCCACAACCGCTGCGTTGGTGTCCATGAAAGCCATAAACAACGCAACCTAAGCGCCCGACTGAACCTTTCTAAGTCAATTATACCGAGCCCTCCACACTGTTTGGGCCGACACACTGCAGGCCAACTGACTTTACACTTTCCTCCGTGCAACTGTTGCTCACCTGCCCAGAGGAATCTCTTGCGCAACTTGTCCACTTGCCGTATGAACTTTTTGGGCACCCGGAGAGTTGTCATTGTGTAGACGGGCACAGCCGACAGTACTGAATGTACCAGTTCTCTCCTTCCTGCCAGATTTAAAAGCTTGCCCTTCCCGCCTGCAAGCTTATTTCCTATACGATCCAGGGTCGGCTGAAGGTGATGTACTCACAATGGACCTAAAGTGAGCGGCATACCAAGGTAGGTTAACGGGAAGGGGACTACCTGACCAGCAAATGGTGACAACACCTGCTGCAGATCGATGTCTTGGCATTGAATTGGGGCAACCATGCACTTAGACGTGCTGATTTTGAGTCCGGTGGCTAGTCTAAACTGATGAAGCAAATTCACAGTTGCCTGCACTTCCTGTTGTACGGGGTTAATGAAAAGAATGACATCGTCCACGTACATTGAGACCCGCTGCACTGTTGGGCACACGCTAATAGGGCCGAAGGTACCATTAGTCGAGGCCGCTGAAAACATGCCCTGGAGCGTGTCAATTGCAAGAGCGAAGAGGTGTGGTGAATTTGGGTCCCCCTGCCGAAGGCCACGCTGATGCTGGATGGAAGGCCCTGGCACTCCATTCAATCGGACACTGGATGCAGTAGTGGCTCATAGTGCGAATAACCAATTGTGCCATCGCTGAGGGAAACCCAGCTGCTGCATAAGATCCAGAAGATAGGCCCACGACACAGTGTCAAAAGCTTTGGATATGTCCAGCTTAAGCACAAGGGTCGGCTGTTTTTTGTCTATGCCGGCTTCTAGCCATATTGCGGACAAACACGAAATTATCGTGGATGCTTCTCCCCTTGATGGATGCACTCTTCGCCGGCGAGATTAGTTTGTCAATGTGTCGTGCTAATCTCATTTCCATCACCTTCGAGATGAGTTTGCCAACAGAGTGGACGAGACTCATGGGCTGATAATCGCCAGGAGACTGCACATCATCCTTCTTCGGTATCAGGCAGATGTCCGCCTTATTGAGCCGTGCCAACAGCCCGTTGTTGAGAGAGGAAAAGCTGTGGAAACATGCCATAATGTATACTTTGATGATGTCCCAGCACTTCTTATAGAAAGCTCCAGTGAACCCATCAGGCCCAGGGGCTTTGTCAGAAGGCAGCTCGCTAATAGCCTTTGCTACTTCTTGCTCAGTGAACTGCTCCACTAGGTCTGGTGCATTCAGTTGGGCAGCTGGATACGATCCCAGTTGAACGTTATTTCCCTCTCCTCCCGGACAGCAAGAATACTACTGAAACGTTGAAATATAACCTCCTCCTTTGCTTCATGCTCCCAACACTGATGGCCATCTGCATTTGTGACACTTGAGATATGATTCTTGCGAGATCGAGAATTTGCATATATGTGGAGAAACCTGGTACATGCATCGCCTGCACGCAGCCAATTAAGCCTAGATGCTTGCTTTCGCCTCGCCCGTTCAACCGCTGCCAGGTCAAGCGCCCAGATTTTCAGATCAGATCTGAGTTGTGCTTCTTCCGGAGAGAGCACCCGGTCCTCACTCGCCAAATCAAGATGAAGGATCATATCATTTGCAATGCACATTTGAATGCGCGCATCCCTGAACAGACCATTGCTCCATCTTCTCAGGGCAGTAGCAGTGCAACGTAATCTGTTAGCAAGGATGGACATTGGGGATGAACCACGGACCTGCTGGTTCCAAGCCGATTGCAACACCTCCATAAAACCCGGTGTTTTAGTCCAGAAATTCTTAAATTTAAAATGAAAAGTGTGTTTGGCCTGATCAGGTGGTGCCAATAATATAGGACAATGGTCAGATATTGAGGACGAGAGTGCCTGCAGCCGATACCTCGGATGGCTCGCCTCCCACTCCTGATTGCAGAAGGCCCTGTCCAAACGGACCATAGTCGGCTCAGACCTTTCGTTGCTCCATGTGTATTTCCGATTGCACAATGGGATCTCCATCAGCTGGGATTCATCCAGTATTCGTCGAAAGGAGCCCATCAGATGCTTGTTCAAATTTCCATTATTCTTGTCTTGCGCCTGGTAAATTAAGTTGAAATCTCCAATAACAAGCCACGGTGACCCCTTCGGTGGTAAAGTTGCTCTAACTCATGCAGGAAAGATGTCTTATCTGCCTCCACTAAAGGTCCATACACAACTGAAAGTTTGAAGTGTGCAAATGGAAGGTGCAACTTGACATGGGCAGATAGTGTGTAGCACTGCCGGTCCACTCCTGACACATCAACAGTAGACTACTGCCAACCAATAAGGATACCTCCTCTAATGCCAACAACAGGCAAATCAACAAAGTGGGTGTAAGCTGGCCCCAAGATCTCGCTGGCTAGCGTCAAATCCATCTGACTAAGCTTGGTTTCCTGGAGACACACGGTCGCCATCGGACCGGCAAGGTGAGGCCCCGAACATTCAAACTAAGTATTTTAAACCTGGGATCCATTACAGTACCAAAGCCTACCACAAGAGCTGACCAAAAGGGGGGCATCCTTCCCCACACTGACACAAGTTGACATCAACGAACCTAACAGTCCTGCTAGCATTCCATCTGCCAACAACTGAAAACACCAGCCGCTATCCCACTGACAGTCAGCACCAGAAACCCCAAGATTGCACTGCCACAGACCAACCACACCTAGCAGACAAACACACACTATAACAACGATCACATAGTACAGCCAGACACAACTTAACATGGGTAACTTGGGGGTGCCCCAATAAGCTTTTCCAGATAGCGGATTACATTGCCTCCGCCATGACCGCTTGTTCCTCAGCAGCCAGTGGAGCAAGCATCTCTTCATGCTCGTGGTTCACCAATCCCGTGATGCGGCGGAGAGCCTAGATCGCCTCCGCGGACAGGGGGCGCTTATACATGGCAGCATAGGAGTTGAGGGCCTTCTCCATGACTGGCTCATCCTTCCTGACCAGGCCCAGCTCACGGATCACCCTCTCTGTTGCACGCTGGGCAACAGGGGTGGTTGTCTTGATCTTCTCCTGCCTCGCGCTCCTCCTGACTAGGGTCGCAGGAACAGCCCGACGCTGGCGGCCACACGCCTTCAGGGCTGGAGGAGGCGAACGCTCCCAGGAGCGCACTTGAAGAGTGTCCCTCCATCTACAGCTGTCATTGCTCCATCAAATGCCGCGCCATCATCATCGCATGCCACAACAGGCGCATCCACCTCCTTCGCCTGTGCATCCTGAGGGGGCACCGAAAGCTCCAGCAACATGGGATCAGCAAAGTTTGGCACATCAGGAGCCACCGGGGCACTCGCCTGTAGGAGAGAAACAAGAAGAGGGTATTCTTTCCCCACACCCATGGACGCGGGGCTGTCCAAGTTGCGAAGGTTCTCAGAGACCTCCCAGCGCCGGAGGGAGCGGGCACGGCCCGGCTCCACTGAGGGCAGGTGACCCTTTACGCGGTCGTCAATCAAGACGTGCATGGGCACGGGGCGGTCTAGGACGCGTCGCCTCTTTGGAGCCTCCTGGCGTCGGGGGGGGGGGGGGGGGGGGGCAGTGGCCCCTCACCGCACCGGGCATATGGACGACCACATCATCAGCAATTGTAGGCCATGCCGCGCCTGGACGCTGGGAGCCTCGAGCGGGTGGGTTCGCGTATCGCAGGGAGTCAACCACCCCCCGCCTCCAAAGGAATCTCTTCAGGCGGGGGAAGGTCTCCCTCGAGGAGTTGGACGACACCGAAGAGTGGCCGTCAGAGGTGTCGCCTGATGTGGAGGACGCCGGAGAGTTGGAGTGGACCGGTGTGTAGTTGTAGGAGTGTTCCAGATGCATAATGAGCTCAGACCGGAGACCCCCAGGCGGTTCCACTAACATGTGGTTGAAAGGATCTTGTGGTGGTCCGTCAACACGTCGCGTCCGGCGGTCGCTTCTCGAGAAGAAGGTTGTCGTCTTGGATAACAGCACGAGGTTCGGGTCTTTCATCCACCCGACGACAGCACATATGTTGGATTGCTCTCAATGGTAAGTCATTGCATCAAAGTGATCAAAGAGAAAGATGTCGCCCAGTACCTGTCGGATGCCCTCTGCAGTCCAGACAAGCAACGGAAGGTTCTCAATGTAAATCTTCATGTGGAAAAACCAGCCGTCGATCGGTACCCCCACCCCAAAGATCCACGGCCTGAAGTAGTGGGTTCCCTCTAGCATGGGGAGGAGAGCAGTCTGTATGGCATGCTCCGGGTAGTCAGGGCGCGTGAAATGCACCAGGAACTCCCCATCGCCATACTTGGTCACTGTGAAGGCCCAGTGCGGAATCTCCAGGAGATTGTGGATGGCCAGAGTAATCTCTCTGGGGGTCGCCTCACTACGGCCCCCTCTTGGCACCAAGAAGGCAGCTTGGCGGCGCAGGCAAATAAACTTCGTCGTCATGATGCCATTGGTGACCACCGTACACTGCCCCTTTCGAGGTCGCAGAGACGATGGTCCAGCTACTTGCTCACGACGTGCAACATTGCGAGGCATCGCAGCGACAACAGAAGCAAAGGACCTCTCCAGCGAGACACCCGCGTCAAGTTGAGGACTAGCCAAGAACTTGAGCCTGGAAGTAATGGGTGGGGATGAGGCTTTAAGAAGACGGGCATGGAAGGGCTGCTTGTTGTCTGGTCCCTTGGGTACGTGGCACCGGCTGGACAGATGACCAGGGAGGAAATAGGTCGAGCAATGTTGTGGCTCACGACAGGTTGCCGCAATGTGTCCGTGAACCAAACATCAAAAACAGCGTCTGTCGAAGCGTACGAATGACACTTCTCCCAGTACTACTGAATTGTATCCCGCGGAGGTTCTTGTATCGATTTGGGCGCGCAGAGATTAAGAACAAGATGATGACACAAAGGATTTTACGTGGTTCAGGTCGCCTGAGCGCAATACCCTACTCCATCGAGTGTGTGTTGTTGTATTGGAGATTTGCCTGTCCTTGCGTGCGTATGAGCTTGCCTGTTTTGTACCTAGTAGCACATCCCTTTTATAGACCAAGGGATGGCTGTTACATGGGTTGTCTGGCCCGACATGTGGCCCCAGCATTTATTCTTGCCCAATACACAATTAAGTGTGTTTAAGTACCCTAACAATGTGATAATGCTCATTAATGGTGGCATTACCAGTATTAAGGGTCTTCTGATCATGCGCCATTAATAGTGCATTAATGGCACATAATCAGGCCAATAAGAGTCCTTTCAATACTTATGCCATTGGAGATCCGTCTGTACTCCCGTTGGTGGCGTAGGTTCGGAGCTACTATACACGTGGCGGCATCGGAGCTCCCCTCTACTGGGGGTTAGGTCCGGGGTCATTATCCACGTGTCAACCGCAGAGCTTCCCTATGTTGGGAGTTCAACTCTGGTCCTACATTACACGTGGCAATCCCAGAACTACCCATATGTGGGAGGTGGGTCCAGTGCCATGTGACACGTGGGGCCTGAAGAAGTCTTCAACTCTAACAGGTGGAACTCTCTTGCACTTCTTGCGGTATCATGGGGTACCCGGTATGTAGGGTACCGACAGTGGCCCCTGGGCCCACCTCTGGGAGAAACCCTTTGGGTTAAGTTATTCTACCAGAGGTGGGGCCATCCTCAATTCCCGCGCCACGACTTCAAAGGTCTTTTGATGTACCATTGGGGTGATGGTCTGGGGTTAAACCATCACCGTGTGGCTTGTTTTGAATGTGGCAGATGAGATCTTTGAGTGCAGATCTCACGCGATTGAAGGTTGTCGGTTCCCAATATGAAAACCGTATCGGTTCCGAGTGCCTTGTTAGGTTGCCACCTTTGGGTTTCCCGCCGCCCATCATGACAACGGTTCGTCTGGGGTAATAACCTCGAACTCTTCGTCGGGGTGGCCGTGGGCCCCTTCGTCATTGATGTGGTAGGTTATTTGTAATGTGGACTTGATCTTGTTGCAGTTTCCATCCAAGCGTCGTGGAGGCTTACATAAGAAGGAATGTCTGCACGGTTTGAGGACTCTTTACGCTTTTGATCAAACTCGCGTTCAGAGCCTCCCAAACTTTGCCTAGCTTTCTCCTCTTTCGCTCCACTTTGCCACGATGGAGTTAGGTCTTCCCAAGAGTCGCATCCAGAGCAAGGACAATCTGATGAAGGTCTGGACCTTCATGGAATGTACAGGGACTCCTTCAACCACTTGTTCCGTGCTGGCAAGCTCTCCTTCAAGGAGGAGCACCGCGGCGAGATGGTGTACTTTTCAGCGTACGCCATGGTGGGACTGATCCCGCCTTTTTCAAGTTTCATCTTGATGCTGCTGGACTTCTACGACCTCCAACTGCATCACCTCGGCCCGCACTCCCTCCTGCTCGTGGCAACTTTTGTCCACTTCTGCGAGATGTGGGTGGGTGTGCCTCCCTGCGTCATATTGTTCCAGACCTTCTTCCTAGCCCATACCACTGATAAGGGGACAAAGTTGTTTGGCTTTTGCTACTTCATGAAGCGCAAGAATTGTCCCTTCAAGGACTTGAAATCATTCCCCTCTGGCAAATGGGACGACTGGAAGAAGGATTGGATCGTCATTGCAATGGGGGAACACGACAGGTTAGAGCTGCCCCAAGGACTCCCCAGCGTCGACATCGATGCCAGGAATGTAGTTCCGAAGCTGTCAGATGCATTTAACTCTATCCTGACCAGGATCTGAGAATGTGTGGAGGGTGGAGTGACCCCCAAGATGGTCTTCGAAAATTTCTTGGTGAACAGGTTGGCTCCACTAAGGAGGAGGGAGAAGCTCGCTTGGGCTTTCAACAGTGTGATGGATGACGACCGATTTGAAACCGGTTTGAAATCCAACTTGGATGACGAATATTTGAAGCTCCATCTCAAGAAATTTTAGCATGGGTCTATTGTCGATGATGCCTTAGTTCCGTCGGTTGCGTTCCTTCCTCTAAACATGATTCCAAAGATCAGCAGGTAGGTCCGCAGGAAGATGCCGGTGCTAGATGACCTTGGTGAGGTGGAGAAGCCCAGGACCTCCAGGGTTGTGATACCCGAAGCTTCTCAAGAGGTGTTTGCCCCTGCCTCGAGCCAGAGGGTTGATGACATCGGCAAGGGCAAGGGCAAGGAGCCAGCCGAACCTTCCAGTCGGAAGAGAAAGCTGAGGCATGCTGATGGCAGCTCCGTCAGGTCTGCTCCAGCAACAACTGCCCCTTCTCCTCAGTGAGGGAGATCTTCAGTGGCGAAACCTCCTCTGGTACAATCGTCTTCAAGAGGTGCTAGCTCCGGACAGTCAACTCAGGTCCCAGTGCCAGCTAGGGGCTCCAGGTCCGGAGGTCCTTCCCAGCTAAGGGAAGTTCTGGTCGAGAAGACTCCAGCTGTTGCAAATGGCCCTCGGCCGAGGTCCGGAGTTGCTATCTCACGAAACTTGTTGGGTTCTAATTTCGGGCCTCAGAAGAAGAGGTTTCGCAGCGATTGAGGCGGTAGCATCCCTAGGTAAGCATCATGGACTTACCTTGAAATGCTAATCTTGTTTTTATTATGTTTTTAATCTTCTCGTGATTTTATTTCCAGGGTGTCAAGAAAGGAGTCCGATTCTTCGACATCTGTCGCATGTTGAAGCTTCTGCTTCAACCATTGAGCCTCCTCCGGTGGTGGCAAAAGACACGGCGGCTTCGGCGCTAGCTGTTGTGGACTTGGATCCAAAAGAGATGCCAGAAGCTCTTGTGGTAGCACCGGACCACAGGGGGGGAGTTGCTGAAGATGCACCAAAGGCAACAGCACCAGAGACTGAAACTCCAGTGTGGGAGCTGGAGGTGTTGGAAGCTCCAGCTTCTAAGTCAGAGGTAACCGAGGCTCCGGCTCCTGTGCCAGAGGTTGTTGCAGGACCGGTAGGTGAACCGGTGGAGCCAGAAGTTCCGGCCCTTGAGCCGGAAATTGTTGAAGCTTTGGCCGCTAAGCCACAGATGATTGAAGTTCCGGCCACCGAGCTAGAGATGATTGAAGCTCCGGCCCTCGAGCCAGAAGTTGTTGAAGCTTCGATTGTCGAGCCAGAGATGCTTGAAGCTTCGGCTACTGAACCAGAAGTGGCTGATGTACTGGCACTAGAGCCGGTGAGGAAAGTGGCTTCGGGTGAAGCTCCAACAATCGCCCCGAAAAAAATTTCTCCGGAGGTATCCATGCTGGAGCCGGAACACCATGAAGAGGCGGTGGCAGGCTCTCCACCTACGAAGCCAGCGGCTGAACACCCAGAAGCAGGACCTTCGGCTTCAGCTCCGGAGGTAGAAGTTCCCAAGTGGGATCTTCCTCAAAGGTTGCCGAGGAGCTCCCGGTGGGTGGCCCTAGTGCCGCAGAAGCTCAGGGAACCATGCTTGCAAAGGAGGCCACCATTAGGTCTCTAGATGCTAATTCTCGAGATATTCTCGAGCGTGCCAAGGAAAGGAATGATGCTGTTGATGAGCGTCACGACAACCTCAGTGCTTTAAATGAGATTCTCCAAAAGCGGCGAGTGGACCTTGATGTGAGGGAAGAGAAACTCCTGAAACAACAGGAGGATGTTTTGAAAAGGGAGGAGGATCTCACCCCAAAATTGACTCTGGCCGAGCAAAATTTGGCAGATCGCACTAAGAAATTGGATCTGTGGAGTGAGGAGGAAAAAGAGAAGTACTGGAAACTGGGGAAAGATCTCTCAAAAAGACAAGCTGATGTTGCTACCAGAGAAGGGAAGGTAAGGGGCAGGGAGAAGGACCTGGCCGAATGGCGGAATCGTATCCACCTCCTAGAGATGGAGCTAGTCGATCACGAAAAGCAAGTCGCTGAGAGTATGCAGCAACGTGCCAAAGTGGTCGTGCGCCTCGCTCGAGAAGGTTCAGTGCTTGCGGCCACCCGGAGGTCACTAGAGGAGCTGCAGAGTTTGATAGAGACTGAATCCATTCAAGTATGGGACTTCTTGGGGTGAGCTAATGACGTGTTGACACCACTAGGCTTCAGTCCTGTGCGTCCGGACAATCCAGAGTTGGAGTTGGACCAAGCGCTGGTGGCCCTCAACACTGCTGGCAGCAAACTTGACGCAATGTGTGACGTCATTGTGGACCAGCTAGAGACAGAGGGGAAATCTTTGGCTAAGAACGTAGCAGAATATGTGCTGTTGTGTTATGTGAGCCGAGATCCCCAATTCCCTTTAGATCCGGTGCTTAAAGGTCCCATTGCTGAAGAGGAGAATGCCGCCAAGGTCAGCGTTCAAGAAGTTGCCAAGAAGGTGGCCTCATTCTTCCGCGGGACTTAGATCCTCCAGTAGTTAAGGCCTTTTCCTTTTGCCTTTTGCTGTAACCATGATTTTGTAATCCAGTACTTTGAATGAATGAAATCCACTCTTTCTGCCATGAATTTCACTTTATCTTTGTCTTCAATATATTGTGCTTTGTCTTGTTGGCCCCCTGGTATATGTGCACAATTCAATTTTGAACATGTACCAAAAGGTTTAGACAGTATGTTTGTCGGTACCCTGCGTACCGTATACCCCTTGGGATTACAAAAAGACCAAAGGAACTTCACCTGTCTGAGTTGAAGATCTGCGAAGACCCCACGTGTCATACGGGACCGTACCTAACCTTTGACAGAGGGAAGCTCCGGTACTAACACGTGTACATGTACACCGGACCTACTCGTTCCAAGACAGATAGCTCTGATGCTTCCACGTGTCCAAACGCCAGACCTTCAGCCTTAACAATCAGACTAGTGGACCCCCAACAGCTCGGACCTTTAAGGGGCAATCAAAGACTTCAAGACCCGATTAAGTGTCATTAATACCAAATTAATGACACATGTTCGGAAGGCCCTTAATACCCGTAACGGCATTGTCAAACCCGTTACCATGCTATTAAGGGTAATTAATCTCTTTAATTGTGTATTAAGCATCAGTAACCGCCAGGGCCACATGTCGGGCCAGGCTAACGGTTAAACAATCGGTCCTTGTACTATAAAAGGACTAGTCGACGATACACAAGGGACGGCTCTCTGGAACCCTCCCATAGATAGCTTTGATACTCAATACAACAAATACACACCTCGTGGAGTATGGTATTACGCTCAGGCGGCCCGAACCACGTAAATCCTTGTGTCCATTTTCCATACTCTTCGAAATCTCTGTGCACCCAATACCGAACTACAAACTCCGCGAGCTACCAAAGGTAGTATCGGCAGAATTGTCAGAAAAACACTCCGACAATTGGCGCGCCAGGTAGGGGGAGTGCCCGAGATTTCAAGAATGGTGAACTCAGCTGCTGGATCATCCAACGGCAACCCTGCCGTGCAACCTACTGGAGGCAATCCCTCTAATATGCAACAACCAGCAGGTGTCGCGGCTCCAGCAGGAGTCATGCCTCCACCGCAACCGTCTGCACCAGCAAATCAAGCTGGACAACGGGACGGGACATCTACGTCGGTCACAGCATCGGCGAATAACAACAATCCTGAACACGCGCTCCACGCTGCACAGGCTCTTCTCAAACGCCCACCACCTCCGGGTGCATCCCAGGGTGCAATGGAACAGTGGAGGGTTGATGTGGAACATTTAGTTGCAGCAGCAGCCGATCGCATCAGCAACCAAGGTCCTCCCCCCTCTGGGCGGGCCTCATTGCAACATCAGACTTTGTCGTACAGACTTGGTCCGCACGCTTCCCAAAATAGGAGGCATGTTGCGTCTCAACAAGTGACATCGCTGCCTATCGGGGCGCGAGGCACCCATACAGTAACTAGGCTTTCAACTCATGACCTCTGGGCGGAGCTTGATTGCCGCTACCGTCAACAGGACGGCCGCATCCATATTGAGCGTGCTCGCGAAAGGGCAGAGGCTCGAGACAGTCCTGCTCCCGAGGAAATAGGAGGAGGTTGTTTTGCCCTGGCCATGCACCTACGCATGGTCAGATGGCCACAAAAGTTCTGGCCTCACCTGCCGGAGAAATTTGACGGGACTGTCAATCACGCTGAGTTTCTCCAGATTTACTCCACTGTAATCCTTGCAGCTGGAGGTAACGAGGCCGTAATGGACAACTACTTCCCAGTGGCTTTAACTGGGACCGCAAGGTCCTGGTTCATGAGCCTTCCGCCCAACTCCATCAATAGTTGGGCAAAACTGTGCCAATAGTTCACCGCCAATTTCGGGAGTTCATACACCCGACCAGGCACCAAACCGGACCTTTTTGCCGTCACGCAGAAGGGGGGAGAATCCCTGCGTTCCTTCATCCAGAGATTCTCCCAGGTACGAAACACTATTCCTTCTATCTCCAGCGCCTCTGTTATTGTGGCATTTAGACAGGGCGTACGAGACAAGAAGATGCTGGAAAAGCTGGCGATCAAGGAGATCACCAGTGTCACGGAGCTCTTCAGCTTGGCAGACAAGTGTGCCAAAGCTGCGGAGGGCCGTGAAATTCACTCCAAACCACCTCCAGAGGATAATAAAAAATACTCCAAGGACGAAGCCACTACCTCCGGGAGTGGAAAAAAGAAGAAAAAGTCCAATGGCAAGAAAAAGCCATCGGTCAGCACACCTACTGCTGCAGCTGCTGCAGCTCCGGGTGGCCGAGGGCCACGCCCCGAGAAACGACCTCGATCGTCATCAGAAGACGGCGGCAACTCCAAAGTATGGTGTCCTATTCATAAGTTGAACAGCTATAACTTGGAAAACTGCCGAGAGGTCCAGAACCTTGCCGAGCGCTACAACAAGCGCCGGGAAGAGGTTCCTTTCCGACAAAGGGAAGGAAAACAGAAAGTCGATGAAGCTTTGGCTGAAGAGGAGTTAGGCTTTTAGGACCCTAAAAAGGTCTTGAAGGCTGTTTACACCTCCGTTGACGACCACTCCGACGTCTCCGACAATGAACGTCGGAAAACCATGAACACCATTTTTGGTGGTTCGTGGGACATCACCTCCCGCCGTGTCCTCAAGACCATGCATCCGGACATGGCTTCAGTGGTTCCCACTGCCAGGGCGAAGATGCACCGGAAGTGGATGGATACTACCATCACTTTCAACGCATCAGACTACCCTCAGAATATGATCGGAGCTGGTCAACTCCCATTGATGGTATCTCCGACCATCAACAACATCCAACTCCACCACGTAATGGTAGACGGAGGTTCGGGGCTGGACCTCATAAGCTTCAAAGCTTTCGTCAAGCTTCAGCTCCAACCATTGGACCTTCGCCCCTCCCGACCTTTCTCCGAGGTAGGTCCGGAAGCCATAACCCCACTTGGTGGCATTACTCTCCCCGTAACCTTTGGGACTCAGGAGAATTATCACATTGAGAAGTTGGTCTTTGACGTTGGTCAGATCAACTTACCCTTCAACGCCATTCTGGGCAGGCCAGCTTTATACAAGTTCATGGTTGCTGCTCATTATGGCTACTTGGTGTTGAAGATGCCAACACCAGCTGGTGTTCTATGGATCCGTGGAGATCGCACCGCCGGAGTGACAGCTCTAGAAGAACTTCACGCGCTTGCCACAACGCAAGAAGAAGAATATGGAAATGAGCAAGCTCTAAAACCACCGAGCATACGTCATCTAGGCTCAACCTCCGCACCTCGCGTGCAACCAAGCGGCGACACCGACATTCCCGTCAAAGTCGTCAAAATCGGTTCTGACGCTGCTCAGACCACCCGTATATCAGAAGGTCTGAATGACAAATAGGAACTTGCGCTCATCACTTTCCTCCGGGATAATGTCTACGTGTTTTCCTGGCAACCGTCACAAATGCCTGGGATCCCTAGGGAAGTGATCGAGCATAATCTGAAGATCTACCTAGACGCTCGGCCTGTACATCAGAAGCCTCGGAAGCAAGCAGTAGAGCGGCAGAACTTCATATGACAAGAAGTGAAGAAGTTGCTCGAAGCTGGATTCATCCAAGAAGTCTTCCACCCAAAATGGCTGGCAAACCCAGTCGTTGTACCCAAGGCCGGCGGGAAGCTTCGGATGTGTATCGACTACACAACACTAAATAAGGCATGTCCAAAAGATCCATTCCCACTACCTAGAATCGATCAGATAGTGGATTCCACCTCCGGGAGTGAATTACTGTGTTTCCTAGATGCATATTCTGGGTACGATCAAATCAGAATGTCTAGGGAAGATAAAGAGCATACTTCTTTCATCACAGTAGATGGATTGTATTGTTATACTGCCATGCCATTTGGTCTCAAGAATGCAGCTTCAACATTTGTACGAGCTATGTACAAAACTTTTGGAGAGCTCATCAAAGACGTAGTGGAAGTGTATGTTGATGGCATCGCCGTCAAGATTAAGGACAAAGAGTCACTTCTTGACACCCTGCAAGCTGTCTTCAACAAGTTGCGAGTCACTCGCACGAAGGTGAACCCAGACAAATGTGTCTTCGGGGTTAGCACCGGAAAGCTTCATGGTTTCCTGGTAAACCACCGAGGCACAGAGGCAAATCCGGTGACGATTAAAGCCATTGAAGATATGCGGCCACCAACTTGCATCAAGGACGTCCAGAAGCTGACTGGATGTCTAGCTGCCCTCAGCCGGTTCATCTCAAGACTGGCGGAACGGGCACTACCCTTCTTCAAGCTATTGAGGAAGTCCGCTCCATTCCAATGGACTAAAGAAGCAGAAAAGGCGTTCCAGGAGCTGAAGCAGCTCCTCACCACTCTACCAAGCTTGGTAGCTCCTAACCCTGGTGAGCCTCTACTGCTTTACATTTCAGCAACTGACGAAGTTGTTAGCATAGTCCTGGTTGCAGAGAGACCAGAACCGTTACAAGCTCAGGAATCCAGACCCCTTCGGGAGAGTCAGAATGTTCCTGAAGGCGAGTCTGGGTCCCAACCCCCAGACTTGAGTCAACAAGGAGTTACTCTTGTTGAGCAAGAAGAGCCGAACCCTCCTGGGAGGGTCCAGGTCACTCCTGAAGAAGCTCCGGGTTCCTCCAACAAGGACCCAACAATCCCCGAAGAAGGTCCGGACCCCTCTGGGAGGGTCCGGGTTGATGAGGAGGAAGTTTCGGGCCCCTCCGGGAGGGTCCGGACAGTCCAACGCCCAGTGTACTTCATCAGTGAAGTACTCCATGACGCCAAAACTCGGTACCTGGAAGTACATAAACTGCTATACGCAGTTCTTATTGCTTCGAGGAAGCTCCGACACTATTTCCAAGCTCATAAGATCTCAGTGGTGACTTCATATCCACTGCGAGCGATTTTGCATAATTCCAACTCCAGTGGAAACATTGCAAAGTGGGCAGCAGAATTGGCCGAGTTTGACCTCGAATTCGTCCCAAGAAAAGCAATCAAAAGGAAAGCATTGGCGGACTTCGTGGCAGAATGGACCCCCTCTCCATCTAACCCTGGGGGCCCTAGTGAGAAGAAGCCGAAACTCAAGGCTCCGGTCCTCACCGAGCCTCACTAGACTCTCTACTTCGACGGCTCCATGCAGAAGCAGGGGGCCGGAGCTGGAGTCCTTCTCCTCGCTCCGACCGGGGAGAAGGTTAAATACATGGTACACCTTGACTTCAAGGCGACCAATAACATGGCAGAGTTTGAAGCACTCATTTACGGACTAAAGGTGGCACAAACATATGGTGTCAAGTAGCTGTTGGTCAAGGGGGATTTGCAGCTCATCATTAAACAGGTGAAGGGTGAATGCTCCTGCAACCATCCCCAACTAGCTGCCTATCTCCGTGAAGTCCAGAGGCTTCAGAAGGACTTCGAAGTCCTGGACCTCCACCATGTACAGCGTCTCCATAACGCTGAAGCTGATGAACTCTCGACGAAAGCGTCAACCGGAGCTCCGGCTCCCGACGGAACCTTAGTCTGGAGGTTTTCTAAACCGATAGCTCAGCCTGTCGAACTGAGTGAAGGGGGCAAGACCAGCACCTCAAAGCTCGCAGTCCCGATGGCCCTGTTACCATGGCAGCCATCAAGGGTCGTAGGTGCTGCCGGAAGCTCCAAGCAACCCAGCACGCAAGACTCGAATGCTCAAGCTAGCTCCGATGCATGGATCTCGGAGATCTGGAGCTACTTGAAAGACAACTTCCTTCCTGATGATAATGTATCCGTTGACCGGATAGTCAGATTGGCTAAAAGATACACGCTGGTAGAAGGGGGTCTCTATCGGCGCGGTGCTAACGGAGTCCTAATGCGGTGCATTACAAAGGAAGAAGGATGCGAGCTCCTCGCAGAAATCCATGGGGGCGAGTGTGAGAACCACGCGTCTTCCCGCGCGCTGGTCGGTAAAGCTTTTCAGCATGGATTTTATTGGCCTACAGCGCTCCAGGATGCAACTGAGCTGGTGAAGAAATGTGAAGCATGCTAGTTTCATGCAAAACAAATTCACACACCGGCTCAGCCTCTACAAATGATACCTCTTACATGGCCTTTCGCTGTGTGGGGGATGGATATCTTGGGACCTTTCCCAAGAGTCATCGGAGGTTACAAGTTCCTGTACGTCGCCATTGAAAAATTTACCAAATGGCCGGAAGCAACTCCAGTTGTGACAATAAACAAGCAATCAGCCATCAACTTCTTACAGTCCATCGTATGCAGATTTGGAGTCCCAAACAAAATCATAACCGATAATGGGACCCAATTCACAAGCTCTACATTCCAAGGATATTGCAAAGATCTCGGCATTCAAGTTAGCTACGCTTCCGTAGCTCACCCGACAAGCAATGGCCAAGCCGAGAGAGCAAATGCAGAAATCCTAAAAGGACTCAAGACGCGCACATATGAGCATCTGAAAAAACACGGAGCCAACTGGATCGAAGAGCTTTCGCCCACTCTATGGGCCAACAGGACAACTCCAAACTGGTCAACTGGAGAGACACCCTTTTTCCTGGTGTATGGAGCTGAAGCAGTCCTTCCTCCAAAAATCACCTTGGGGTCGCTCCGGGTCCGGACCTTCGATGATGTCGCGCACGACCAGCTCCGTTGCGAAGACCTTGACCTCCTTGAAGAGGGAAGGTGCCGAGCAGTTGTTTGGAATGCCCGATACCGCCAAGCTCTCCAGCGTTATCACCAAAGGCATGTTCACAGCCGACAGCACGAGGAAGGCGATCTGGTGCTACGGAGAATACAATCCAGAGAAGGGTTAAACAAACTCTCCCCCAGCTGGGAAGGACCCTTCCGAGTGATTAAAGTAACCCGTCCCGGATGCGTTCGCTTGGCAACTGAGGATGGGACACCTCTCCCTAGTCCTTGGAACATTGAGCACCTCCGTAAGTTCTACGCTTAATATCACAGAGGTGAGTCTGTAGTTACACGTGATGTATGTTATAGAGTCATTGTACAGAGTCGGGTAGCTCCTCCGGAAGAACAGCTAGACCTTCTCTGGAAGGTCTGCAAAGTTCAGGCACACAGTCTCAGAACTAAAAGTGTAGCTAGCTACCTTGGGTCAAACAAGAAACAAAACACACTTAGCCTGGTTTCGTACCCTAAGAGTGTACTTGTTTCCCCTGTACCCCAGACCTATAATGAAAGACATCTTTGTGTGAAAATAGACTCCACGTGCATTTACTTTGTACAAGCTTATTATTTTTTATTTTTCTCTTTCTTGTCTATAATAAAGTTGTGCGATTCTCAAGATTTTTTTAGATCGACTAATTCATGTACAACTTGAGTTGCATTGTTAATTCCTCCGGGTTTTCATGTTGTTGAATGGCTCACTTGCCTAAATGCTGCCAGCCAATCTAGGTTCGGAGTGTGCTATCGACTTAGCCTGGTCCTGCACCCTAAGTACGCCACTCTACCTACACCCCGGCGGGCTGAAGTAAGGCGGGTCCTGAAAACAATTGGACTTGGAGAAAACAACTCAGTGCACTTGATTGTATGAAGAATTGTGCTCGACTCAAAAATTTCTTACGAGAATAGTAAGTCGCAACTGAGTTATAGATAGGAAACGAATTTTACTATTTTTCTTGACTTCAGTGTGCAGGAAAAATAAAGATCTCATGATGATGGTGAATTAAGCCGGAGCTATTAAAGCTCTGACATCCCCTACATGGCTAGTAATTGATGTTTTAAACATTGATAACAAGCATCGCTGGAACTGCTCAGCTCCAGTAAAGCCATAGGGCTAGCCGTCAAAGTGAACAAAAAATGGTAGGAAGACTCCAGAGGACTAACTGTCGACGCTCTATGCATTGATGAAGACCACTGCTGGAGCTACCAAGCTCCGATGATGGTCAAGGCCGGAGCTCTCAAGCTCCGATAACCTCAGGGGGCCTTCACTACCGAAGACTTCGGACCTACGCTCTACAAGTCCGAAGCACGCGAGTCTTCAAAAACTATTACATCCTCTTGGTACATGTTCACAATCAAATTGCGTACATCTACCAGGGGGCCAAGTGGGACAAAGGTGTTGAAGACAAAAAAATGAAATTCATAAAAAACTTGGATTTCATTCATCTGGAGAGAATAGAAAATTGGAGAAAAAGAAGAGAGGATATAAGCGGGAGCTACAAAGAGATGGTCCTAGACCCTATGGAAGAACGAGGCGACCTTCTGGGCAACCTCATAAACACTGGCCTGGGCAGCTTCTCCCTCTCCGTCGATGGGGCCTTGGAGCACCGGGTCCAGGGGGAATTAGGGGTCCCGGCTTGTGTAGCACGACAGAACAAATTATGTGACGCTCTTGGCCAGGGATTGTCCTCGGTTTCCAGCTGGTCTGCAATGACATCGCCCATCTTGGTGAGCTTGTTGCCTGCCGAACTCAGCGCCTGCAACGCCTGGTCCAGCTCCGGTTCTGGATCATCCGAACGCACGGGACTAAAACCCATTGGCGTCACTGCGTCATTGGCTTCGCCCAGGAAGTCCCAAACTTGTTGGGACTCCGCAACCCTGCCACTTCGCATCTCCTCCAAGGATCTTCTGGCTGCCGCAAGCTCCGAATTCTCCCGAGCAAGACGCTCCACCTCTTTGGCAATCTGCTAAATCTTTTCAACAACCTACCTTTCGAGTTTGTTGAGCTCCACCTCCCGGAGGTGGATCTTGTCCCGACGGCTGACCAGGTCCTTCTCCCGGCCCCGCACTTTCTTCTCCCTGGAAGCAATTTCATCCTCCCTCTTGCGGAGGTCCTATCCTCGCTGCCAGGCCTTCTTCTCCTCTTTCTCACTGCGCTCATCCAACTTCTTGGTGCGCTCCGCGAGACTCTTGTCACCCAGAGTCAGCCTCTGAGTAAGCTCTTCCTCCCTCTTCACGAGGTCATCCCGCAGCTCCAGGAGTTTATGCTCTTCATCTTCGAGCTTTTTCTCCCGCTCCTCAAGGTCCTCACGGCGCTTGACGAGACTGGCGTGGATGGCGTCAAGCCTCTCTTGGCGATCATCCGATGCGCTATTAGCAGCTTTGACCTGTTCGTAGATGGCCCGAGACTTGTTGTCAAGGGATCGCGTCATGCTTTCCCTCTCATCCAGCAACTTACCCCAGTACTCCAGGCGGATCTTCTCCTTCCTCACCCACTCTTTGTCATCAGCCAGCCCTGACTGCGGCAGCTTGGTCTTAAATTGGAGCCGATTGCGCTACCTCCTAAGAGTTTGACGCTTCTCCTCGAGAGCCTTGCTGTCGTGGTAAAAATCCAGCTAAACCTGGCGAAGACTAGAGCCGGCATTGTCAATAGACAATGATAGAGGGATAGGGTCCGGACCTGCCGGGGTCATCTCCGCTGGCTCCAGCAGGTTCTCCGTGACAAAAATTGGGTCCCACTCTACAAGAGCGATCCCCTGAGCTTCCACGGCACTAGGGCCATCCTTTGAGATAGCCTCGGCCGCCGCCGAGGAAGGTCCTGCAATAGAAGTTTCGACCTCCGGAGTTGGCTCTAAAGGTCCCGCCGCCAGGTCATCAACAACTGGCCCCTCAGGCAGGGGGCCAGCAGCTTCATCTTGGAACCCTGGCTTAGGCGTGGGAACCTTCAGGACCATTACCTCCGGGGCAGGCGTTGAAGATCCTGCAGAAGCTAAAGCCACTTCTGGCACTGACGCTGGCGCCTCCTCTGTCATCGGCTCGGGCGCTGGTGCTTTGACCATCAGGGGCTCGGGCGCTGGCACCTCTGCAGCAACGGGCTCAGGCGCAGGAACTTCTTCGATGACCGGCTCGGGCGCCGGAACTTCCTCAGCCACCGGCTCTACCGCCGGAGAATGATCAACCACCGGCTCTACCGCCGGGGCATCATCAAACACCGGCTCCACTACCGGGGCTTCAACAACATCCGACTCTAGGACTGGAATCGCAGATATCTCCGGTTCTGAGGCCGAAGCATCCACCATTTCAGCATCCGAATCCGGAGCTTCAACCTCCGGGGCAGGTGCCGCTGGTACATCCTCATTCCTATGGTCCGGCGCTACCACAGGAGCTTCTGGGGATGAGTCAAGATCCAAGACCACGACAGCCGGCGCCGGAGCTGTTGCAGCCTCAGCCACTCCTTGGGGCGGCGCTAGGATTGGAGCTGGAGCCTTCGCCTGCACAGCTTCAGATGTTGTAGCGGGAATAGGAGCTTCAGCCCCTCTCTTGGGTACCCTGTGGATGAAGGATGAAGACACTCAAAACACAGTTAGAACATGAAATAACCAATTGAGGTAAAAAACAAAATTTACCTTGGAAGGCTTCCGCACCAGTTAGCAGGGAACCTCTTCTCCGGACGCTCAGGACTAGACCCTGTCACCACTGGCATGTCAGTTCCGGAAGATTCCCCAGAGCTCGCCGCAATTGTCAGCGTTGCTTTGGTCGAGGCCCCCCTCCGTCGGGAAGAACTTTTGGACCCAGAGCCTTCAATTGGTCCTGGTATTGTAGCCATATGGCCGGAACTAGCACCCCGAGGAGATGCCGATGCTGGAGTGGACGCCGCCATTGAAGACCTCCCCCTCCGGGGAGAAGGAGCCGCTGTAGAAGGAGCAGGCCTGACGGACCTCCCATCACAGTGCTTCAGCTTCCTTTTTCGGCTCGAGGGCTCGGCCAACTCTTTGCCCTTGCCCATGACTTCAACTCTCTGTTCCAGGACGGAAGGGGGACCACCCCCGAAAGCTCTAGAGATCACCAACCCGGTGGTCGGACGCCTCTCAACGACACCAAGGTCATCAAGCACTGGCATCTTCCACCGGAGCTCCCTGCCGAACTCTGCCTCCATGCTCAGAGGGAGGAAAGCCGCCAGCAGAGACAAGTAGTCATCCTCGACGTCGATGCCGTGCTAGAACTTCTTGAGGTGAAGCTCCAAGGTTGCGCTTTCCAGGTTGGACTTCAAACCGGTTTTGATCCGGTCATCGTCCATCACGCTGTTGAGGGCCCAAGCAAGCTTCTCCCTCTTCTTCAGCAGAGCCCACTTGTGGGCCAGGAAGTTGCAAAATACCGCCTGAGGAGTCACCCCTCCTTCCACACATTGGCAGATCTTGGTCAGAGCAGGGTTGAAAGCATCCAATAACACTGGAACTTCGCTCCAAGCTTCAGTGTCGATGTTGGGGTGGCCTACAAGAAACTCTAGCCTCTCGTGCTCCTCTGTCTTGATGACAATCCAATCCTTCTTCCAGTCGTCCCACTTGCCAGAAGGGAACGACCGCAAGTACTTGTACGGGCACTTCTTGCGCTTAACAAAGTAATAGAAGCCAAGGTACTCGTCACTCTTGCCGGTGGTGTGTATGGTGAAGAAGGTGCGGAAGAGCTCGATGCAGGGAGGAATACCCACCCACATCTCGCATAAGTGAACACAGATCGACACCAAAAGAATGGAGTGGGGGCCAAGGTGGTACAACTGCAGACCATAGAAGTCTAGCAGCATCAAGAGAAAAGAAGAAAAGGGTGGGATCAGTCCCACTGTGGCGTATGTGGAGAAGTACACCATGTGGCCGGCGTGCTCCTTCTCAAATGGAAGCTTGTCGGCGCGGACCTGGTGGTTGAAGAAGTCACTGGACCACCCCATGAGTGCCCGGACCTTCTTCAAGTTGTCGTTGGTCTTAAGTCGGCTCTCGCGAAGACCCAACTCCATCGCAGCACAAGCGGGGCTAGGGACGAAAAGCAAGCGAAAGTTTGGAGGATTTGAGCGCAAGATCGAATGAAGGCGTAAGGAACCCCCAAATGGTGCACGCTTTCCTTCTTAAGTAAGCCCCCGCAACACTTCGATGGAAATCGCAGAGGAGCCGATGATACAAGTCAAAAACTTCACCCTGCCAATGATGAGAGGGTCCGGGGCCACCCCAACGATCAAGTCGAGGTCCTTACGCCAGGCGAACGGTTGTCACAATGAAAGGCGGGAAACCCGAAGGTGGCGGCCTGACAAGGCGCACGGAACCGATACGATTTTTGTATCGGGAGTTGGCGACCTTCAATTGCGTGAGATTCGCACGCCCAGATCTCAGCTGCTGCATCCTGGATGCCACGCGGTGTTCGTTTAACTGTGAACTACCGCCAACGGCACATCCGAAGACCCTTGAAGACGCGGCTCAAAAACTGAAAGATAGACCCACCTCCGGCAGAATGACTTCATCCAAAAGGTCTCTCCCAGAGGTGGGCCCAGGGGCCACTGTCGGTACCCTGCGTACCGTATACCCCTTGGGATTACAAAAAGACCGAAGGAACTTCACCTGTCTGAGTTGAAGATATGTGAAGACCCCACGTGTCATACGGGACCGGACCTAACCTTCGACAGAGTTAAGCTCCAGTACTGACACGTGTACATCTACACCGGACCTACCTGTCCCAAGACGGATAGCTCTGATGCTGCC
Source organism: Tuctoria greenei (assembly GCA_036927565.1). Lineage (NCBI taxonomy): Eukaryota > Viridiplantae > Streptophyta > Magnoliopsida > Poales > Poaceae > Tuctoria > Tuctoria greenei. The sequence continues at coordinate 65,946,659 of JAYESD010000006.1, forward strand.
ACGTGTACAAACGCCAGACCTTCAGCCTTAACAATCAGACCGGTGGAACCCCAACGGCTCGGACCTTTAAGGGGCAATCAAAGACTTCAAGACCCGATTAAGTGTCATTAATACCATATTAATGACACATGCTCGGAAGGCCCTTAATACCGGTAACGGCATTGTCAAACCCGTTACCATGCTATTAAGGTTAATTAATCTCTTTAATTATGTATTAAGCATCAGTAACCGCCAGGGCCACATGTCGGGCCATGCTAATAGTATAACGACCGGTCCTTGTACTATAAAAGGACTGGTCGATGATACACAAGGGACGACTCTCTGGAACCCTCCCATAGACAGCTTTGATACCCAATACAAACTACACACCCCGTGGAGTAGGGTATTACGCTCAGGCGGACCGAACCACGTAAATCCTTGCGTCCATTTGCCATACTCTTCGAAATCTCTGTGCACCCAATACCGAACTACAATGTCCGCGAGCTACCAAAGATAGTATCGGGAGAATTGCCGGAAAAACACTCCGACAATGTTGATTACTTGAACGCTTCAGACTTGTAGATTTTAGGGTCGAAGTCTTTATCTCCGATACTTCCAGAAACCCTTTGTCATGTTGGCGGCTGGCCCCCTGGGGCTGTCGGAGCTTGATAGCTTCGACGACACCCACCATCAACATATAACACGTCGACGGCGGGCCCCCTGGTTGTTATCGAAGCTTGATAGGTCCGGTAGCGCCCAATGTCAATGCACAAATCGTCGACAGCGAGCCCCCTAGGGCTGTCGGAGCTTGATGGCTTCAAGGGCACCTACCGTCAGCATATAAAACATCAACGGCGGGCCCCCTTGGAGGATGTCAGAGCTTAGTAGTTTCGACGTTGTCCACCATCGCTGTGATTTTTTTGTTTGTCCTGCATATTAGATACAATAAAAAGAGTAAAATTCGTCCTCTTGTCTATAAATCGTTTGTGACTTATCGTTCTTATTTGAGTTTTAGATCCGAAGAAACTCGATATGATAACAAGCATATTGGTTTAATCTTTCTAGATCTGCATGCTTTTTTAGAATTCACCCTATTGAGGCCTGTCGGGATGTAGGTAGAGTGGCGTACTTAGGGTGCGGGCCTAGGCTAAGTCGATAGCACACTCCGAACCTATGTTGGCTTGGCGTTCAGGCAAGTAGACTATGCAGCAATATTCAGATCCAAAGAGACCATCAATATAATTTGTGGCTCATATGAATAAATTGGACTAAAACTTAAAAAGAATTGCACAACTTTATTATAGACAAGAATGATAAAAATAATAATTCGCGTTATCGAGCCTTGTACAAAAATAAATGCACATGGAGTCTATTTTCACACAATAATGTCTTTCATTATAGGTCCGGATTACAGGGAAGACAAAGACACACTTAGGGTACAGGACCAGGCTAAGTGCGTTATACATCTTGTACTAGCCCAGGGAAGGTAGCTACACTTTTAGTGTTGTGACTGTATCAAGTGTTATTTGAACTTCCTAGACCCTACTGGAGGGGTCCGGATGCTCTCCCGGAGGACCTAACCGATTTTGTATACTGACTCTATAACATACATTGTGTGTAATTACAGACTCACCTCCGTGATTCTAAGCATAAAACTTACGGAGGTGCTCGATATTCCAAGAATTAGGAAGCGGAGTCCCATCCTGAGTTGCCAAGCGAACACATCTGAGATGGGATACTTTGATCACTCGAAAGGGACTTTCACAGCTTGGAGAAAGTTTGTTCATCCCTTTACAAGTTAGTATTTTCTGCAGCACCAGATTGCCTTCTTCAAGCTATCGGTTACGCACATGCCTTTGATGATAACGCCGGAGCGCTTGGCGATATCGTGCATTCTGAATAGCTGCTTGGCACCTTCCCTCGTCAATGGGGTCAAGGTCTTCACGCCAGAGCTGATCCTGCGTGGCTTCGTTGAAGGTCCGGACCCAGAGCGACCCCATGGTGATCTCTGGAGGAAGGACTGCTTCAGCTCCGTACACCAAGAACAAGGGTGTCTCTCCAGTTGATCGGTTAGGTGTAGTTCTGCTTGCCCACAGCACGGACGAAAGTTCTTTGATCCAGTTGGCTCCATGCTTTTTTTTGGCGCTCATATGTGTGCGTCTTGAGTCCTTTTAAGATTTCTGCATTTGCTCTCTCGGCTTGACCATTGCTTGTTGGGTGAGCTACTGATGCGTAGCTGACACTAATGCCGAGGTCTTCACAATATTCTTGGAATGCAACACTTGTAAATTTGGTTCCATTGTCAATTGTGACTTGGTTCGGGACTGCAAATCTGCATATTATGGACTTCAAGAACTTGATCGCTGATTGTTTTTTGATAGTCACAACTGGAGTAGCTTTTCGGCCACTTGGTGAACTTGTCGATGGCGACGTACAGGAACCTGTAACCTCGACGGCTTTTGGGAATGGTCCCAAGATGTCCATACCCCACATAGCGAATGGCCATGTAGGAGGTATCATTTGCAGTGATTGAGTCGGTGTGTGAATTTGTTTTGCGTGAAATTGGCACGTTTCACACTTTTTCACTAGCTCGACTGCATCCTGGAGTGTTGTAGGCCAGTAAAAGCCATGTTGGAAGGCTTTACCAACCAACGTGCAGGAAGATGAGTGGTTCCCACACTCGCCTCCATCGGTTTCCGCGAGGAGCTCGCAGCCTTCTTCCCTTGCAATGCATCGCATTAGGACGCTATTGGCACCGCGCCGGTATAGATCCCCTTCTACCAGCGTGTATCTTTTAGCCAGTCTGACGATCCGGTCAGCGGATACACCGTCTTTAGGAAGGATGTTGTCTTTCAAGTAGCTCCGGATCTCTGAGACCCATGCATCGGAGCTAACTTGAGCTTCTGAGTCTTGCATGCTGGGTTGCTCGGAGCTTCCAGCAGCACCTATGACCCTTGGTGGACGCCATGGTAACAGGGCCACCGGGACCGCTAGCTTTGAGGTGCTGGTCTTGCCCCCTTTGCTCAGTTCGGCAGGTTGAGATGTTGGTCTTGACAGCCTCCGGACGAAGATTCCATCAGAAGCTGGAGCTCCGGTTGAAGCCTTCGTCGAGAGTTCATCGGCTTCAGCATTATGGAGACGCTAAACATGGTGGAGATCCAGGACTTCAAAGTCCTTCTGAAGCATCTAGACTTCAAGGAGATAAGCAGCTAGCTAGGGGTTGTTGCAACAGCATTCACTCTTGACTTGTTTTATGATGAGCTGCGAATCACCCTTCACCAACAGCTGTTTAACACCATAAGATAGTGCCACCTTGAGCCCGTAGATGAGAGCTTCATACTCCGCCATATTGTTGGTTGCCTTGAAGTCAAGGTGAGCCATGTATTTAACCTTCTCCTCGGTCGGGGCAAGGAGAAGGATTCTAGCTCCGGCCCTCTGCTTCTGCACAGAGCCGTCGAAGTAGAGAGTCTAGTGAGGTTCGGTGAAGAACGGGACCTTGGGTTCCGACTTCTGCTCACTGGGGCCCCTAGGATTTGATGGAGAAGGGGTCCACTCCGCCACGAATTCAGCCAAAGCCTGAATCTTGATTGCTTGTCATGGCACGAATTCGAGATTGAACTCAGCCAACTCCACTGTCCATTTGGCGATGTTCCTAGTAGAATTAGGGTATGCAATATAGCACATAGTGGATAGGAAGTTACCACTAATATCTTGTGGGGATGAAAATAATGGCGAAGTTTCCTTGATGCAATAAGAACTGCATAAAGCAGCTTATGCACCTCAATGTAGTGTGTCTTGGCATCATGAAGTACTTCACTAATGAAGTACACTAGGCGCTGGACTGTCTGGACTCTCCCGGAAGAGCCCAGAGGTTCCTCTCCATCGACCCGGACCCTCCCAGAGGGGTCCGGACCTTCTTGTTGAGCTTCCTGGGCCTTCCAGGAGGGGTCTGGAACTTCTTCTTATTCGATCCGGACCCTACACGAAGGGTCCAAATTGCCTTGGTCAGCTAGGTGAACCCCCTCTTGCGAGAGAGGTTGATCCCCTAGCCTTCCGTCTTGAAGATTTGTGTCTGGGGGTTGGGACGCAGACTCGCCTTCAGGTAGATCTTGACCCTCCCGGAAGGGTCTAGACTCCTGAACTGCACGTGGCTCCGGTCTTTCCGCGACCAGGACCATGCTTACAACTTCTGTAGTTGCAGAAAAATAAAGCGGTAAAGGCTCACCAGGGTTCGGAGCTACCAAGATTGGTAGGGTGGTGAGGAGCTGCTTGAGCTCTTGGAACACCTTTTTTACTTCTTCGGACAAATGGAATGGTCCGGTCTTTTCAATAGCTTGAAGAATGGAAGTGCTCACTTTGCCAGCCTTGAGATGAACCGGCTCAGTGCAGCTAGACATCCAGTTAGCTTCTGGATGTCCTTGATGCGGGATGGAGGCCGCATGTATTCTATAGCCTTGATCTTCACCGTGTTTGCCTCAATTCCTCTATGAGTCACCAAGAAACCAAGGAGTTTTCCGGAGCTTACCCCGAAGACACACTTGTCTGGGTTCAACTTGGTGTGCGTGATGCGCAGCTTGTCAAAGACGGCTTGCAAGTTGTCAAGGAGTGTCTCCTTGTTCTTGATCTTCACAACGATGTCATCGACATACACTTCCACCAAGTCTCTAATGAGTTCTCCAAAAGTTTTATACATAGCTCGTACATGTTGAAGCAGCATTTTGAGACTAAAGGGCATGGCAGTACAACAATACAATATATCTACTGTTATGAAGGCAGTATGCTCTCCATCTTCCCTAGACATTTGGCTTTGATGATATCCGGAGTATGAATCTAGGAAACACAATAGCTCACACTCGGAGGTGGAGTCCACTATCTGATCTATCCTAGGTAGTGGAATGGATCCTTTGGACATGCCTTTTTTAGTGTGGTGTAGTCGATATACATCTGAAGCTTCCCGCCAGCCTTGGGTACAACGACTGGGTTTGCCAACCATTTTGCATGAAAAACCTCCCGGATGAAACCAGCTTCGAGCAACTTCTTGATCTCCTGTCAGATGATATTTTGCCACTCGACTGATTGCTTCCGGGGCTTCTGGTGTACAGGTCGTGCATTGGGATAAATCTTCAGATTGTGCTCAATCACCTCCCTAGGGATCTTAGGCATTTGTGATGGTTGCCAGGTAAACATGTCAACATTAGCCTGGAGGAAAGTGATGAGCGCGAGTTCCTATTTGTTGTTCAGAACTCCCGATATACGGGTAGTCTGAGTAGCATCAAAACCAATTTGGATGACTTTGACAGGAATGTCGGTGTTGTCGCTTGGTTGCACGCGTGGTGCAGAGGTTGAGCCCCGGTGACGAGTGCTCGGGGGTTGAGCAATGAGCTCTTTGCCGGAGGTCCCTTCTTGCGTCGTGGCAAGCGCATGGAGTTCCTCTAGCGTGGTGAATCCTGCAGTGCGGTCTCCACGGACCCGGAGGATGTGTGAAGGTGTTGGCATCTTCAACACCAGATATCCGTAGTGAGTTGCGGCCATGAACCTCTACAAGGCAGGCCTGCCCAGGATGGCATTGAAGGGCAGACTGATGTGAGCGACATCGAAAACCAACTTCTTAGTCATGTATTTCTCCCGTTTCGCGAAGGTCACCGGGAGAGTGATGGATCTGAGGGGGATGATGGCCCCTGGACCTACCCTAGAGAAAGGTCTCGAGGGGCGAAGGTCCAAGAGTTGTAGTTGGATCTTCATGAACGCTTCAATGCTCAAGAGATTGAGCGATGCGCCTCCGTCTACCAAAACATGGTAGAGCTGAACGTTGTTGATGGTCAGAGATACCATCAGTGGAAGTTTGCCAGCTCCTATAATGTTCCTGGGGCAGTCTGATGCATCAGAAGTGATGGGCGTGTCCATCCACTTCCAATGTGGTTCTTCTCTTGCAGCAGGAGCTACAGTAGCCATTTTCTGACGCATTGTCTTGAGGACGCAGCGAAAGGTGATGTCCCAGGGCCCTCCGTAGATGGTGTTGAGGGTCTTCCGACGCTCATTAGCAGAGACGTCAGAGTCATCATTAACTGTTTTGTACACAACCTTTAGGACCTTCTTGGGGTCTTGGAAGCCTAGCTCCATTTCAGTAGGAGCTTCATCAACTTTTTTGCTTTCCTTCCCTCTGACAAAAGGAGCTTCTTCTCGGCACTTGTTGTAGCGCTCGACAAGATTTTGGACCTCTCGGCAGTCCTCCAGACTATGCTTGATCATCTTGTGGATTGGACACCACATCTTGGAGCTATTGTCGTCTTCTGACGAAGGTCGAGGTCGTTTTTCGGGGCGCTGCCCCCGGCCAACCGGAGTTGCAGCTGCCGCAGCAGTAGGTGCACCGGCCGACGACATCTTTTTGCCATTGGACTTCTTCTTCTTTTTGCCACTGCCGAAGGTAGTGGCTTCAGTTTTGGAAGGCTTTTTGTTAACCTCTAGAGCTGGCTTTGAATGCATTTCCCGCCCCTCGGCGGCCCGGGCGCACTTGTTAGCCAGGTTGAACAACTCCGCAACGCTGGTGACTTCTTTCGTTGCCAGTTTCTCCAGCATTTTCTTGTCTCGGTCGTCTTGTCTAAATGCGACAATAACAGAAGCGTTCAAGATAGAGGGGATTGTATTGCGTACCTTACAAAATCGCTGGATAAAGGGTCGCAAAAATTCCCCCGTTGTTTGCTTCATGGCAAACATGTCCAGTGCAGTGCCTAGTCGAGTATAAGAACCCCCAAAGTTGGCAGTAAACTGTTGACATAGCTCCGCCCAGCTGTTGATGAAATTGAGCGGAAGACTCATGAACCAGGACCTAGCGGTCTTAGTTAGAGCCACAGGGAAGTAGTTCGCCATCACGACCTCATTGCCTCCCGCTGCAAGTAGCAATGGAGTAGATTTGATGGAATTCGGTGGGGTTAACAATCCCGTCAAATTTCTTTGATAGATGAGGCCAGAACTTTTGTGCCAACGGACCATGCATAGGTGCATGGCCAAGACAGAACAACCTCCTCCTACTCCCACTGGAGTAGGGTTGTCCCGAGCTTCTCGCCTCTCGCGAGCACGTTCAATGTGGACACGACTGTCTTGCTATCTGTAGCGGCAGTCGAGTTCTGACCGCAAATCGTGTGTCGATAGCCTCGACATGGTGTGGGTGTGACGCACCCCGGAAGGCAGTGACGTCACCTGTTGAGATATAGCACGCCTCCAGTGCTATGATACGTGAGGACCAAGTCTCCCAGAGAAGGTCCTACATTGAGTCAGTGCCTGCCCTGATGGGGGAGGACCTTGGTTTCTGATGGCATCAGCTGCAGCTGCAACTAGATGTTGGACATTAGCACGCCATTGTTCCATCGCACCCTGAGGTGCTCCAGGCGCTACCAGGTGCTCCAGCAGTGTACACGCGGCAATCAGCGCATTCTCAAGGTTATTGTTCGCCGATGTTGTGACTGATGTGAGTACTCCATCCTGCTGTCCAGCATTGTTTGTCGGACCAAATGGTGGTGGTGGTTGTACGACACCTGTCGGGATAGCGGCGCCTGCTGGTTCCTGCATGTTGGAAGGATTCTCTCCAACAGGTTGCACAGCTTTGTTACCGTTGGATGACCCTGCGGCGGAGTTCACCATCTTGTGATCTCAGGCGGCCCCTACCTGGCGCGCCAAATGTCGAAGCGTACGAACGACACTTCCCCCGGTACTACTGAATTGTAGCCCGCAAAGGTTCTTGTATCGGTTTGGGCGCGAGGATATTAAGAACAAGATGATGACACAAAGGATTTTAGGTGGTTCGGGCCGCCTGAGCGCAATACCTTACTCCACGGAGTGTGTGTTGTTGTATTGGAGATTTGCCTGTCCTTGCGTGCGTATGAGCTTGCCTGTTTTGTACCGAGCAGGACATCCCTTTTATAGACCAAGGGATGGTTGTTACATGGGTTGTCTAGCCCGACATGTGGCCCCGGCAGTTATTCTTGCCTAATACACAATTAAGTGTGTTTAAGTACCCTAATAACATGATAGCGTGTATTAATGGTGGCGTTACCAGTATTAAAAGTCTTCTGATCATGCGCCATTAATAGTGCATTAATGGCACATAATCGGGCTTGTAATTGTACCAATAATAGTCCTTTGAATACGTATGCCGTTGGAGATCCGTCTGTACTCTTGTTGGTGACGTACGTCTGGAGGCTCCACACGTGGTAGCTCCGGAGCTTCCCCTCGCGGGGAGATAGGTCCGGAGCTGCTATACACGTGGCGGCACCGGAGCTCCCCTCTACTAGGGGCTAGATCCGAGGTCATTATCCACGTGTCAACTGTGGAGCTTCCCTATGTTGGGAGTTCAACTCTGGTCTTACATTACACGTGGCAATCCCGGAGCTACCCATATGAGGGAGGCGGGTCCAGTGCCATGTGACATGTGGGGCCTGAGGAAGCCTTCAACTCTGACAGGTGGAACTCTCTTGCACTTTTTGTGGTATCATGGGGTACCCGGTACGCAGGGTACCGACAGCGTCCCTTGAGGATCTCATGAAAATCAGGCGCCAGGACCGAACCCTATAGAGCTTTCGGCTCGCTGCAGTCGTCATGAACACGAGGGGGCCCATTTTGCCAGAATTCGTGGCAGGTCGTACTGCAGCGTCGCGGCCAGGCCTCCTGCGCTTGACCATAGTCCAACCTTCCATAAGGTCATCTCATGCGCAAATCTCTGCAGACGCGACATGCCGGCCCGAAGCATGGCAGGCAGGTGCTACAGGAACGGGGCCCAGAATGGACAAAGTAGGCATGAGTAGGAGGCAAGGACCTACCGGGCAGGTTGCAGTGGCTACTTGGGGGGTGACAGGGCCTACCACGAGGGTGGAAGGAGCCAGCGGGGGGGTGGTGGTAGGAGTAGGGCAGGAAATTTTCGAGCGTTCGAAATCCATGGCCACCAGCTCCGGCGAGAGAAGAGAAGGACAGGCGGACATCTACGACCGGCACACCAGAGAGGGGGTCCTGAGGAGGGGAGGCATCAGTTCAGCCTCAGAAAGAACCTCATTCAAGATGGGGAGGAGGGACAAGGATTCATCAAGCTCCGCGCCGAAGGGAGGGGAGGGGAGAGGAACCGGTGAACGAAGTTCAAGGAAGGGGGTACACGAGCCCAAAGGGCTGGACCTCCGACGAGGAAACACACGGGTAGGGGGGACTCCCAGAGGCGAGGGGAGTCAGGACAGTGGAGGCGGGGCCAACACCGGCGGCTTGCACAGTCTCAGCCGACACAGAGATGTGGGAAGACGGCAACGGCCCAGTGCAACAGGTGGGGTGACGCGAGCAGGAACCCACCACGAAGGCTCCTGACGAGCCGAAAGCCAGATGAGATGCAGGAGTTGACGGGGACGAACGCTGCAGGAGCAAAAGGACTAACGGAGCCTGGACGCCCGACAGCGCAGGGACAAGTGGGGCAGGCGGGACAACCGACGGGGAGGCGGCCGAAGAAGGCAGAATGCCTTCAAGCGGAGGGGTGGGAGCCGGGGGCGGACTGCCCTTTGGCAGGCAAGTGGACGCCGAGAGGGGGGGGGGGGGGGGGGGGGGGGGGCTGGAGTTCGCTTAGAGCCTTATAATCATGCTTTGAGGAAACATCAATATATCTGCCTACTCTACACAAAACAAATCTATTTTACATATAATTGTATAATAGGATTTTACAAAGTAATCATTTACATCTTATTTAGATCTAGCTATCCTTTTCAAAACAAATATAGGTGCTCTATGACATAAATAAATCTTGATCATCAGGCATCTGTTATCATACATAGTTTTTATCTTAAATTCCTACTAGTAATTTGGCAACTTGGCATCACTCTTACTACGATGGATTCCTATTCTTTCTGACGCATGTTAGCAAAGTTGTGCAAGTTTTGAGTCAAATCAATTATGACAAGGTTTGGTCAGGCACCCACCCACCTATATGGCAGCAGCGGTGGCCCGGAGGCGAAGGCGGGCGGGCGGAGGCAGTTAGGCTGAGTGGACGCAGAGGCATCAGACGCTAGAGAAATCACGCTGAGCTTATACTCGGTCTGATTGACGTGAAGAGTCAAATCTTATTCGACAGTGCTCTTTTCAGATCAGGACATATAAAACATATCTTCATCCCTAACCCTAATTATTTTATTCTCTCACCCAATCTCTCCACCAGCGACGGGGCAGCCCCTGCTACAGCGAGCAACGACAGCGCGAGGGAGTGGCCGACAGCGACCTATGTTGTGATGACGACGGTCGGTAAGGCGAGGAGAGACTCCCTCACACCTAGGCGGCGTTTGAACACTGATTATGACTAAAAAGCATTAAGGAGACAAATTTAAACAGAGTAGGTATGATGGTAAACATGTAGGATGGAGGCCTCGAGCCACAACTGTTAGAAAAATCTTACCCTCATTGATCTGCTACATTCATAAATAATTGTTAAACCAGCAACGCTTTCTCATCTTCTCTGTATGCAGTTGTCATGTCTGATGAAATATCCATAATATGACGGTGTATCCGATGCACAATGCCCTATCTGCTCCTTTTAGCCAAAACTTGGTGACTTTGTCAGAACCTGGTCAGAAACTAAGGTTCTAGAAAGTGAAGAGACAAGAACAATAAAATCAATTGTGCATATGCATATTGATGTGATTGATTAGACAATGTTTTGATGATTATGTGTAGGTTTCATGTCCTAGTTTTGAACGGAAGGATTTGATATTCTCAATTATTTGTAGATTTGTATGAATCTGTTTTTGTATGCAGCATGAACCTTTTTTAACAAAAATATATAAACATAGAAATATCAATGGGAACGACTGGAATGCAACAGCACTTTGGTACAATCGTGCAAAAATTAAATCTTAACCACATGATCTTCATCCAATAATTATTGTATTTTTACATTTAAACCTCCTATTTGATAAAATAAATGCAGTGCACATGCTACTGTTAGATGGAAAGGTTTAAGTGTCAAAATGCAATAACTATTAGATGTAAATCGTGTGGTTTAGATTTAATTTTGCACGATTGCACCACAATGTTGATTGCATTCTAGTTATTCCCCAACATCAACAGCCTTAAATAGTAACACAATACTTACTATGCAAAGCACCATGAGCCACTTGTGTGATTAACCTTCAAAAACGGCAATGATATCTTAGTGACTTTATATGTGGAAGACATGAGTTTCATGATATAAATTGTGCTAATGGAATGGCACTGAATTACTTATCTCAAGGAACAATCTTTCCTGCAAGATACAAGACCTAAACTGTTTTCTACTTTTCACAACAGCTGGCTTGCTTCGCTAATCACCTCCTTTTCAACTGCTACATGTATTTGTCTTGGGCAAGTGTAATTATCTTAATGTGACATCATCAACCAAATTGAGACCTTCTGAGTTCTTGGCCAAAAGCAATGACGGCATCACCTGTTGAATCACACTCCTTAACTTTTAGGTAAGATGTCCCATCACAGAGCCTCTCAATTTTATACTTGGCCTGTTAAAAGGAAACTATATATGACTATGGTTAACAAGGATAAATTAAATGCGTACAAATAACAGGTTGTGAATTCACTATGAGTTTGAAATCGAAGATCATTAGAAATACATTATCTGTATAGGATAAGCCATTTGATGTACGCCAGATCAAATAGGGTTCCCGTGAACAAAGACAAATACAATCCGCACACAACAATGAGCAATGCTGTATGGACTGGACATTGTTTTTTTCTTCCAGAGCAGCCTTTCGAAAGAATCTCTCTTGCAGAACTGGACAATGTAGAGATATAGGGGTTATTTATATTTTTTTCTTTTGTATAAGATCTTTTCTACATATTTATAATCTCTTGTACCTCTATTTATAGTGGCATCTGACCCTCATAATAATACAAGTACAGTTCCTAACATGGTATAGAGCAAAAACTAGGGTTAGTTTTCTTTCGACCCTAGTCCAGATCCTGTTCCAGTCGACTCATCCCGTCGGCTTATCCGTTGTTCCCAGTGTTTTTCTTTGCGCCTTTCTTTTCAAGGCGCAGATCTGGGCGACTTTTTCTTGTTGTCCCGTGAAGCTTCTGCAGCCCCTGCCTGGAAGCTTCTTCCGCCCGCGCCCGTGCCTGGAAGGTTTCAGGCCTTCGGTCCTCCGCCCGCGTTGCGGAGATCGGCTGCGCCCGTGCTACAACGTTTTCTGGGCGTTCGGTCTTCTCCGGTGATGTGTTGCCTGTCTGCATCTTAGGACGTGCGTGACGTCCGCTGGCGTCACTCCGTGGTCCTTGGTGACGCGCCGCCACTACAGTGGAGCTGCTCCCGTGACTTGGGTGTTTAGGGTTTGAAGAAAAAAAAGAAAGAAAAAAATAAAAATAATAAAAAAGAAAAAAGAAAAAAATTAAAAAAAAAAGAAAAAAACTGCAGCTTGCGTAGCTTATACTCTTGCGCTCTCGCCGTCGCCTGTTGTCCGATCAGGATGACTTTTTCTTCAGGTGAGATTCTGGTCTCGCATTGTCTGGTGCTTTTTAATGGCACCAACTATCGCGATTGGGTTCCTCGTATGCGTCTACATATGTGTGGTTTGCGTCTTTGAGAGTTCTTTACGGGTTATCTCAAATGCTCGCCTTGTCCTGCTGCTTTTTCATAGCCTATCATTCAAGAGAAGACTACTGAGAATGAGAAAGAGAAGTTACTTGAAGATTATGAGACTCGTCTAGCTTCCTATGAGTCTTAGTTTAGTGTTTACAGGACGTGGTTGGATGAGGATGCTCGTGCAGGTGCTATTCTTGCTGGTAGTATGGAGGATCGTCTAGCTACTGATATAGTGGAGTTTGAGTATGCACATCATATGTGGGCTTTTCTGCGTCGCTGCTATGAGCCTACTGGTCAATCTATCTATCTTGCTGCTATTCGTCAGGAGCAGCTTTTATGACAGGAAGATGTCATAGTGGATGAGTTCTTTGCTCAGATGTCTGCTATTTGGCGTCAGCTTAACACTCTCGACCCTCAGTTGTCACCGAATTCCTGTTTGTCTTGTCGGAGTCATATGGATGCACTTGAGCTTTGTCGCACATATGAGTTTTTGACTCGGGTCCGTGATGAGTTTCAGCCTCTTCGTGCTCAGCTGCTTGCTCGTCACTCTTGTGTCTCTCTTATGGACGCTCTGGCTAGCGTTCATTATGAGGAGACTCGTCTTCGTGTTGTTGGTTTGCTACAGTCTTCTTCACCATTGGCTACTCGTTCTTCAGTATCGGCTCCCCATCACACTACTACTCCACCAGTAGTACCTTCTTCAGCTGCTCCTCCTTTTGCATTTGGAGGGCATGGTGGCCTTCATTGTGACTATTATGGTAAAGATGGGCATGAGGAGACACGTTGTTTCAGAAAAAAAAGGAAGGCTCTGACTCGTCGTTCTTCACAGAGTACTGGTGGTGCTGGTACTGGAGGCTTTCAGGGGGTTCTGCTACTACATATGCTGTAACACCCTTATTTTCATCCATCATGCATTGCATACATTCTTAAACTGTTTAATATTAAGCAACATAAAAATAAACAAGTTAAAATGAATTAGAAGCAAAACAACACTTAAAAGTCTGTATTAGTACGATCTTGTCCGGTTTGTACCCCGGACTAGTCTGGTTTCCCCCTCTGATGCCCCTCCGGACTTTTTTGTTTTTACTGCGAACTAGTGTGATTAAGTCTATGTTCCATTCCGGACTTGTCTGTTATTGAGTGTGGAGTAGTCCGATCTTTGGTACGGTTTTCGAATAAGTTGTCAAATCCCCGGACATGTCCGATCTATGCCAGACTTGTCCGTTTTGCTCTCTGGACAAGATCGGACTTGTCCGAACCTCCTATTGAACTTGTCCGTTTTCTTCTCTGTCCAACATCGGACTAGTCCGTTCCTCTAGCAGACTTGTCCGGTGTGCTTGACCCGAATTCAATTTTTTCCTCCATGACTTGTTTTTGGGTATTTACCTTAATTGGGCCTAAGAACATCGTGTCTAACCTCTTTGGAGCCCACGTGGGACCCCTACACAGCCTCTACCACCTTGAACACAAAATCCATCAAAACCTACCTCTCCACCTCTATATAAGCAATCCAACACCCCAATTTCTCACCACTTTTCCACAATTGAAAGAAACCCAAACCCTAATTCGTTGGAGCCGTCATCAAGAAAAGATCCAGAAGCAAGGAGGAGAGGGAGAACACGAAGGAGGATCAATCAAGCAAGATCTTCATCGACTTTTCATTCTTCATTACCAATCCACCCTCAACTCTCCATCAACTCTTCATCACCAACCCTAGATCACCAAGATTGAAGTGTTGCACTCAATTCTCGATCCTTGGAGTTCTAGACACATGGTACACCTTCTACTTTCCCTTTTCCATGTGAATTCAATTCCAATTCTTTTTGATCAAGAAAACCCTAGTAAACAGGTTCCGACCAGGGCAAACTAGTCCGCCCCTGAAACCGGACTTGTTCGACCTCTTAATATGAATTGTGCTGAATTGATTCCAAATTGACTCGAATCAATTCCAAACTTGTCAAAACTTATTAAAAACTATCAGAACTAGTTAGTAAATATTAATAGCAACTCATTAACAAGTTTTACTTCACAATTGCATTAATCATGCATGTCATGGCATATTGAGTAATATATGAGCATTTGTTGATTGTAATGGTTGTTTTGCATGTCTATTGCGTGAAATAGAAGGTTTTGCTCTAGAGGGTGCTGTCAAGGACCTCCAGCACCAGAATTTTGAAGCCTTTGACCCTAACCAAGCTATAGAGCAAGTAAAGTGTCCTTGATCATATTGATCCTGTTTTTGAATGTTTTGATTGCAAAATTGCATGCTTGAGTCAATTTGATGGGAAACCCAAAATGGGTGTATACTAGTCTTGTTTGACCATCCTTGTTGCTTGGGATACATTGTAGAGAGTCGAGAAGGGTATTTTTACCTTTTGCTTCGCTCTAATTCATTGGGATGGGAAAACAACCAAATGACTTAATTAGGAACTAAAGGATGATGTAAATTGAGGAATATGGTTAATTGATAATATGGGACTTGGGAGATCCAAGCAAGTATGGTTTGTGGATTGTGTTGGATGTTATGCTGGTTTGCTTGCCTTGGATCCAAGGACTGGTTCATGCGAGAATAAGCCAATACAACAGTGCCACCACAAGGCCAAGTATGGCTGCAGCTTAGCCAATTCATTAGGTGTATTGCCAGCAATGATTCGAATCATTTGGAGGAGTGGGGAATGAGAGTCGGTTGAGTTTGCAATAGTGGCGGGACTATCCTGGGATCCGAACGGCACAAGAGGTGCCCTTGGTTGGATGAGATTAATTGGAGGCATCACCACCGGTGAAACCTTAGTGGGTCTGAATATGCTGGTAGTCACTTTGTAAAGACTATTTTGTGATCTCTTGGCCATACACCTATGGTAGTGTTTTGGCATAATGGAGGTTTCCTTTAGTCGCCGACGGGTGACGAAATCACGAACTTGTGGGTAAAGTGGTACAACCTCTGCAGAGTGTGTTTAAAACTATCATGATAGTCATGCTCCCGGTTAAGAGCACCTGGATGACCTACATGATTAGAGTGGAACTTGGAATTTGGGATGACTATGGTTGGGTTACATTTTGGTATTGATTATGAATATGGTTAATGATGATGGTTAGAATTTGGCATATGGATGGATAATTATTGAATTCCGCCTATGTTGTAATGACATAGCCGGTCCCAAGTCCAGATAAAGGAGGAGGAGTTGTGATAGGATTTGCGAGCCAGCAACTATACTTAGCCATTCTCATGGAAATGAAACTCATTGGAAATTCGTTGGGGCATAACCCTCTTAGCGACGCGCCATACCGGAACCCGGGTATGGTGTTAAGTGGGCGAGGACCAGGTCGCCACCGCCTTAGTAGCGCACCATATCGGGACCCGGATGTGGTGTTAAATGGGCGAGGAACGGATCACCACCACCTTAGTGGCGCGCTACATCATCGCCCGGATGTAGTGTTTACTGAGCAAGGGTATTTGCATCTTCCTCGGCGAATGCGAAGGGTAAGGAAGCTAGCCGAGGAAACTAGGTTTCGGGTGGGTAGTTAGAATGTAGGATTCTTGACGGGAAAGCTACGAGGGTTAGTGGATGTTGCGATTAGGAGGCGTGTAAATATCCTTTGTGTAAAAGAGACTAGAGGGGCAGGTCAAAAAGTGAGAGAGGTTGAGAATACCGGTTTCAAGCTTTGGTATTCTGGCTCGACTGGAACTAGGAATGGCGTAGGCATCCTAATAGATAAGAGCTTTAAGGATGGAGTAGTGGATGTCCGTAGACGAGGGGATAGGATCATCCTAGTCAAGGTAGTTGTGGGGGACCTTATCTTGAATGTCATTAGTGCTTATGCCCCACAAGTTGGGTCGACATGTGCACTAAGAGGCAATTTTGGGAGGACTTGGAGGATATGGTTAGTAGTATACCGGTAACCGAGAAGCTCTTTGTGAGACCTATGTGTGCTGAATACATTGGCTTTGACAATGAAAGTTTGAGTGCTGCCATAACATCTTTTTAGCAAGGTCCGGCTTTAGCTTCGACATGTCTTTGATAGCTCTGACATATCTTTGTTAAGCTCTGATATGTTTTTGCTAGGTCCGACTTATGTTGGTTAGCTCCAACATGTTTTTCTAGCTCTGACACTAGGTTGTACTAGCTTTGGTAAGCTCCGGCTCAAGCTCTGGTTAGTTTTGGCAAGATTCAAAGCTTGATCGCAATGTTTCTGCTTTTATCTTGCAATGATTTGTACTTGCTTTACATTGTTGGAAAGATTGCTTAGTATTCATTTGCTAAGTTTTTGGTGTGTTTTGGTTGTTATGGTTCATATCGTTTTGCTATGCTTTGCAACATGCTTATGTGAGGTGCTCACATAAGGTGTTGTGTTCGGAACTAACTTAAGTCAAGTCGCGGACTTGGGCTCTTACGAATTGGTTTTTTGTTCATGTGAAGGTGTTGCTTGAGTTTAAGACATGGCTTGTTACGGGATCCATTGAACTAGTCTTAGGGAGAAGATGAGGTTCAACAACCAAGTTCGGGAGGAATTGTGGTTGAGTTGATCGGGAGGTCGCGCATCATGTTTGAATCAAGAACAATGCATATGAAGGTATCGTGAACATCGTTGGAAGATGTTTGCACGTGTGCAAGGAGTGCATGAATGTGGCTGCATGGTTCCAACTCGTGATGAAGATATGTGAATATAAAGAATTGGTCGGAAAGGTCCAACCGACTAAGTTATGGACTCAAGTTGTGGCTGAGTCGTGTTTGACTCAAATATCGAAAGATTTGAGTTGGTTATAATAGGATTTCGTGTGGGTCACAAATTTGAGTTGTTTTAGGAATGTGAGATACGTTTCTAAGGTGTTTGGAAGTCTTAATATTGCTTCTATCTGCATATAGAATAGTCCTAAGCAGTTATGGAAAGTTTCGATTCGTGAACGGAGTAGGATTAGAGTTCTGATTTGAGTTGAGTTGGCTTTCGAGCTGGTTATATAAGCAAGGGAGACCAGAGCTCGTGAGATACAACTTTGGGTCTGTTCCTCTTGTGTTCTATTGAATAAAATTCGTAGTTGAAAGGAAATTTTGTGCCTTGTTCGTCCGACTTGTTCCAGATAAGTTTTTCTCGTCGAGTTTTGTGCACAGCACTATCTTTTTTGGTATTTTTATCATAACTCGAGTTTTACAGATCCAATTGATGTGATTCTTTTTGGTTTGTCTTCATAACTTGATTATCTATCATATGTCAAAATTTCACGGTCATTGGATTTGTGGTTTATGATCTACACGAGTTTCTTTGCAGCATTCCAAAACTGTTTTTCTCGGGTAGGACAGATTGACCTTTGTTCGATCTTTGAATCGTAACTTGAGTTTCTCTCGACGGATTTGAGTAATTCTTTTTGTGTTGTCTTCATGACTTGATTCTCTCTGATATATATATCACTTTGTCACGGTAAAACATGTTTAGATTAGTCTCACACACGATTTCTTTAACATATCATTTTTCTGCTGAAGGGGTTGGGATTTAATTGTTTCTGCTGCGTAAGATTTTTTAATCTACCATTCACCCCCCTCTGGTAGCTTTTCATGTGCTCTTCGATCCTACAATTGGTATCAGAGCCACAGTGCTCTAATCATTGTGATCTGCACGTGTTTTTGACTAATCGTCATAGAGAAATACTCTGCCAAACCTTGTGTGTTTGCTGATATTAATTTTCAGGTTTGGAAGGCACGCATGGAGGCTTTCATCCAGACACAAGGCTTTGCAATATGGGAGAAGGTGTACAAGCCTTATGAAGTGCCATCAAACGATCAAGTTACAGCTACAAATCTGAGAGATGTCGACAACAACAACAAGGCTCGAAACTTGATCATACAAGGATTAACTCAATGCGACTTCGACCGTGTTGCACACCTCTGATCTGCATACGATGTGTGGAAAGAACTTTGTCACTACCACGAAGGATCCAACACGATCGAGGTAAGGCAAGACATGTTCAAGAAAGAATACATGCGCTTCGAGATGAAACCCGATGAGTCAATTGATGATCTTTTTGCTCGCTTTAATAAAATTCTCAACAACTTGCGTAACGTCAATGTTAATTTTTCAGATGCTGAAAATTCTAGGCAATTATTAAGTGCATTAGACATGTCAATTTGGGAGATGAAAGTTACATCCATTCGTGAATCTACTGTCATGAGTACACTTACTTTAGATGTACTATATTCCTAGTTAAAAACTCATGACATTGACATAATATCACGTAAGAACCGCAACAAGTCTATTGCTTTTGTTTCACAACGTGACATGCATAGCTCCGATCAATCTTCATCTTGTGGTACACTTTCTTTGTTGTTCTCTCTAACCCTTGAACAGATTGAGGAGTTTCTAGAGGAGGAGCTAGCACTTATCTCTACTAGGTTCTCAAAAGCATTGCAAAATGTGAGAACTAGAAGGAGAGGAAGCTCTGGACCTCAACGATGCTTCGAATGTGGTAAGACAGGACACTTTCGTATAGATTGTCCTGACCTTTCAGGTTCTACTTCCCGAGAAGAAAAATAATCAAGTACGAAGCACTCCTCAATAAATGATAAGAAGAAGAAGAAGAAGTGCTTTACAGGTCGCCAACTGGTGAACAGTTTTATCTCCGCACTCCAGGAACTTGGCTCAAGTGACGTGGACATTGGAAGTGACGAAGATGAAGATTATTTGGCAAACTTGTGCTTCATGGCGGGCAAGTCAATATCAAGTATGGAGGAGGCTGAACATAACGGCGACAATGAAGAGGTATGTCCTACTTGCGAAGAAATGTGTGATGCTATTTCTCGTGCCACCGTGATAGTGAAGAAATAGGACAAAAAGCTTAGGGACAGTGCTGTTAAAATTGAGTCACTAGAATATGAAATTAATCATTTAAAATCCTTGATTCCTAGTGATAATTATTGTTCCTCATGTGATTTAACATATGAACAATTGTCCTCATTAAGAAGTGTGCACACCTCCGCACTTGATAAACTTTAGTTAGAAATAGAAAAGAATAGAGAGCTTGCGACACTTAATGATAAAAACTTGAAATATGCTAGCTGTTCTATAATTGATTTGCATTTTTCTACTTGTGATGATCTTGATAAGAAACTACAAGATGCTATGAATGAAATTTCTATATTGAACAATGCTTTACGTTCTCATGAAGTTAAATTTTGTTCCAATTGCAAATTAAAAGGAAAAACTTCATGTGAAAATTGCCTTGATCTGTCCAATAAACTTGATGACGTGCATAGGACATTAGATCGTTTTCTAATGGCAATAAGAACCTAAACTTGCTGCTGAATTCTTCCAAGTCTTGCAATGATAAAACTTATTTAGGTTTTGATTCTCATTCTCATGCTAAGGCACATCCACCTAAAATTGTAAAGTCATTAGGAAGTGGTTTGATTCAAACAGTTCCTAAACAAAAAGAAGTGGTTTTCAAATCTGCAGGAGTGTTGTCTCCTTCGGTGTCAAATAAAAATGTTGTTTGCTCATCTAGACATGAACACAAAGTTAAATTTTATTGTACCTACTGTGGTAGGGATGGTCATGTCGTAGATTTTTGTTATGGACTAATTAAACAATAGAAAAAAGAAAGAATGATTGCTAGATCTCATAACTTTCATGCAAAATTTGCTGCACATGCTAAACCGAATGATAGGAACATGCAACCTACTGTAATGAGTCGAAAACATACAAATTTTGCTCCCAAAACTATTGTTTTTCGTGCTACACATGCAACACCTCGTAAGTCAGTAGTTGGACACAAAAATTCTCAAGCTTTGGCTCATAAACCTACTGTTTTGTCTCAGCTTCGCGTGTTTTTCCTGCTGGACATCGTGTGACTCAGTACTAGATTCCTAAATGCCTTTTGACTAACCCCAGTATTGAGTCATCGATGTATTGTGCTTCTATGTAGGTTACACGTTTGAGGAAGGAGAACATTTGGATTGTGGATTCAGGTTGCTCACGCCACATGACCGGTAACAAAGAATGGTTCTCCTCCATCTCTTTTGTGTCACGTGTAGAGAATGTTACTTTTGCCGATAATTCTTCAACTCCTATAATTGCTAAGGGTTCGGTTAGAGTAAATGATCACTACACTTTGAAGGATGTGGCACTTGTAAAAAATTTGAAATACAACTTGCTCTCCATTTCACAATTGCTAGATGAAAATCTGGAAATTATTTTCAATAAAAACTGCTGCAAAGTTGTAGGTTCAAATAGTGAGCTTATTTTTAACATGTCACGGTTTGGAAGAGTTTTCAAAGCTGAATTTGATATGTATTCCTCTAAGCATAGGTGTCTAGTTGCTAATGATTCAAATGACTTATATTTTTGGCATCGTAGACTTGGTCACGTAGGCTTTGATCATCTAACGCGTGTTAGTGCTCTTGATCGCATACGTGGGCTGCCTAAGCTTAAAGGGGACAAAGAAATTGTGTGCTCTTCTTGTAGACATACTAAGATGGTTGCTGGTTCACATACTCCTATCACAGTGATCATGACAACTGAACCGGGTCAACTTTTGCACCTTGACACCATAGGACCTTCACGTGTTCAATCCTTCGGAGGTAAATGGTATGTTCTTGTGATTGTTGATGATTATTCTAGATACTCTTGGGTTTACTTTATGGCATCTAAGAATGAAGCTTTTAGTACTTTAGAACTTTATTTCTTAGATTATCAATTGATCACCCAAGATCTTTAAAAGCAATTAGAAGTGATAACGGAACCGAATTTAAAAATCAATCTTTTGATCACTTTTGTGCTGAAAATGGAATAGATCATCAATTTTCTTCACCATATGTACCTCAACAAAAGAAAGAACAGAACCTTAGTTGAGATGGCTAGGACTATGTTTGATGAATATCAAACTCCTAGGAAATTTCGGGCTGATGCGATTGCAACTGCTTGTTATGTCTCAAATCGTGTTTTCTTGCGCGCTAAGCTAGGTAAAACACCATATGAGCTCCGGTTTGGACATAGGCCTAGTGTTACACACTTTAGGGTCTTTGGTTGCAAATGCTTTGTCAAGAAACATGGTAATCTTGATAAATTTGAACCTAGATCTGTTGAGGGCATGTTTCTTGGTTATCCATCTCATACTAGAGGCTACAGTGTGCTTTTACTTGACACTAACAAAATTGTGGAGACTTGTGAGGTGTCTTTTTATGAAGCTAGCCCAGGTACTATCTCAAACATTGCAGGTCCAAATCCATATCCGCAGGGGGAGAGCATTTTCGTTGAAGATGAGGAAGAGGTGGAGCTGCTGCCCGAAAATTCAGCAGCTAATGACATTGTTTCAGCTTCTGATTTTGATTCACAGCCGGCACCGACGACCACCATTGCTGGTCCATATCCTTCTCAAGTCACATGCTCATCAATTTGTGATGAACATGAAGAAGAAGAAGAAGCTTGTGAAGTGTCCACTCCCCTCCGGGTTCTCAAAAGTCATCCCCCACAACAAATTATTGGAAGCTTGCACGAATGAGTCACATGGTCCAGGTTTTGCGATCCAAACTCTCATGCTCATTTTGTTTTTGTTGCTTCTTTTGAACCCAAAGATATATCGCACGCACTCACTAATGAATCTTGGATCATTTCCATACAAGAAGAGTTAGAAAATTTTGAAAGAAATAATGTTTGGAAACTTGTACCTCCATCTAAATATCACACTTTAATTGGAACTAAACGGGTGTTTAAAAATAAACAAATTGAGGATGGGGTTGTGGTTAGGAATAAGGCTAGGTTGGTTGCTCAAGGTTTCACTCAAGTTGAAGGTCTAGATTTTGATGAAACTTTTGCTCCTGTTGCTACATTAGAAGCCATAAGAATTTTGTTAGCTTTTGCTGCATCTAAAAGTTTTAACCTATATCAAATGGATGTTAAAAGTGCTTTTCTTAATGGCTACATAGATGAGGAGGTTTATGTCAAACAACCATTGGGTCTCAAGAATCCAGATTTTCCTAACCATGTTTACAAACTGTCCAAAGCCTTGTATGGTCTAAAACAAGCCCCTAGAGCATGGTATGATAGGTTAAAAACATTCTTACTTGAAAAGGGGTTTACCATGTGCAAGGTTGATAAAACTCTTTTTGTACTTAAGCATGGCAATGACTCATTATTCATTCAAGTGTATGTGGATGATATTATCTTTTGTTGTGCTTCTCATGATCTTGTGTCCAAGTTTTCAGCAATGATGAGTTCCGAATTTGAAATGAGTATGATAGGTGAACTCACTTACTTTTTGGGGCTGCAAATCAAGCAAACCAAGGAGGATACCTTTGTGCATCAAACAAAGTATACAAAAGACCTTCTAAGGCGCTTCAACATGGACAAAAGCAAGCCTCTTCAGACACCAATGGGAACAGCAATAACACTTGAACTTGATGAAGATGGTGAACTCGTGGATCAAAAAGAATATAGAAGCATGATCGGATCACTTTTGTACCTCACAACATCAAGACTAGACATACAATTCAGCGTATATCTTTGTGCACGGTTTCAAGCCTCCCCACGTGCTTCACATCGTCAAGCCGTCAAAAGGATTCTCAGGTACTTACATGGAACTCAAGAATTTGGCATTTTTCTTCCTTCTTCCTCAACCATTACTTTGAAAGCTTTTTCAGATGCTGATTTTGGGGGTTGTAGGATTGATAGGAAAAGTACTTCCGGTGCTTGTCATTTTCTTGGTAATTCACTTGTTGCTTGGTCCTCTAGAAAACAAAACTCAGTTGCACAATCCACGGCTGAATCTGAATATGTAGCTGCTGCTAGTGCTTGCTCGCAAATTCTTTGGATTGTTCAAACACTTAAGGACTATGGGGTTGATCTAGATACTGTTCCACTGTTTTGTGATAACACTAGTGCCATTTTCATTGCTAAAAACCCCATGCAACATTCTAGAACTAAGCACATTGACATTAGGTATCACTTTCTTCGTGATAATGTTGAAAAAGGAAACATCGTGCTTCACCATGTAGATAACGAACAACAATCGGCTGACATTTTTACAAAACCTTTAGATTTCACTCGTTTTTGTTTCATTCGTAGTGAAATAGGGGTTATGCATCCTCATGACTTACATTTAGGGGGAGTTTTGAAACTTAAGAAGTCTATGTGTGAATCTGAAATTAAAATAATATGAGCATAGTATTTCATACATATATGACTTTGTGATTCATTTCACATGCTGAACAAATATAAATTGAGAAAATATCAAGAGAATATGCATGCATCGCACTTCTTCGTTTGAGGTGGCTCATCATTGCACTTAGATATGAACTTGGAAGAAGTTGTGTATGACTAAAATCATGTCCTTAAGCTTCTGATTTTCAAATGACATAGGCTTGGCTTGGTTGGTTAGAATAAGGCAGATGCGGTATATAACCTCTTGCAAATGTCATATGTTAAAAGTTTGTGCTTTAAATAATAAAATGCAACAACAAGTGTCATGCTTTCAGATTTTGAAATAGTTAAGTTTGTGAGATCATGACTTATTTAAATTGAAAATTACATTTGATCTCTAGCATGGCTTACACTACTTTATGTATCTCATTGATGTGATAATGTAAGTTACTTGATAGTATGACTTGGATGAACTTTGTTTATATGTCTATGTTATAATATGCTCATAACATTTGAAATTTCTCTTTTGAACCTTGTTGAATACATTGTCAAAGGGGGAGAGATAATATGTGAATATTTAAATATAAGTATGCAAGGGGGAGAAATTGATTACACATTGCACATATTCACAATTATTTTTGGCACGATTCTTCTTAGGGGGGGGGGGGGCTTCTTTTTCTCATTTTATTTCGGTTTTACAAAGGGGGAGAAATTGTTTTCAAAACTTTTAATGTGAATAAGCCAATGTTGGGATTTTAAATGGTGTCGCCAATGCATTCATCAAGGGGGAGATTGTGAGACCTATGTGTGCTGGATACATTGGCTTTGACAATAAAAGTTTTGAATGCTGCCATAACATCTTTTTAGCAAGGTACGACTTCAGCTTCGGCATATCTTTGATAGCTCCGACATGTCTTTGCTAAGCTCTGATATGTTTTTGCTAGGTCCGACATATGTTGGTTGGCTCCGACATGTTTTTCTAGCTCTGGCGACAGGTTGTACTAGATTTGGTAAGCTCCAGCTCAAGCTCTGGTTAGTTTTGGCAAGATTCGGAGCATGATCGCAATGTTTCTGCTTTTATCTTGCAATGATTTGTACTTGCTTTACATTGTTGGAAAGATTGCTTAGTATTCATTTGCTAAGTTTTTGGTGCGTTTTGGTTGTTATGGCTGATATCGTTTTGATATGCTTTGCAACATGCTTATGTGAGGTGCTCATGTAAGGTGTTGTGTTTGGAACTAACTTGAGTCAAGTTGCGGACTTGGGCTCGTACGAATTGGTTGTTTGTTCATGTGCAGGTGTTGCTTGAGTTCAAGACATGGCTGGTGACGGGGTCCATTGAACTAGTCTTAGGTAGAAGATGAGGTTCAACAACCAAGTTGGGGAGGAATTGTGGTTGAGTTGATCGGGAGGTCGCGCAACATGTTTTAATCAAGAACAATGCATATGAAGGTATCGTGGACATCGTAGGAAGATGTTTGCACGTGTGCAAGGAGTGTATGAACGTGGCTGCATGGTTCCAAGGCGTGATGAAGAGATGTGGATGTAAAGAATTGGTCGGAAAGGTCCAACCGACTAGGTTATGGACTCAAGTTGTGGTTGAGTCGTGTTTGACTCAAATATGGAAAGATTTGAGTTGGTTATGATAGGATTTTGTGTGGGTCACGAATTTGAGTTATTTTAGGAATGTGGGATACGTTCCTAAGGTGTTTGGAAGTCCTAAGATTGTTTCTATCTGCGTATAGAAGAATCCTAAGAAGTTATGGAAAGTTTCGATTCGTGAACGGGGTAGGATTAGAGTCCTGATTTGAGTTTAGTTGGCTTTCGAGCTGGTTATATAAGCAAGGGAGGTTATATCTCATGAGAGACGACTTTGGGTCTGTTCCTCTTGTGTTCTATTGAATAAAATTCGTAGTTGAAAGGAACATTTGTGCATTGTTCATCCGACTTGTTCCAGACAAGTTTTTCTCGTCGAGTTTTCTGCACATCACTACCTTTTTTGTGTTTTTATCATAACTCAAGTTTTACAAATCCAATTGATGTCATTATTTTTGCATTATCTTCACAACTTGATTATCTATCATCTGTGAAAATTTCACGTTCATTGGACCTGTGGTTTCTGATCTACACGAGTTTCTTTGCAGCGTTCCAAAACTATTTTTCTCGGGTATGACAGATTGACCTTTGTTCGATCTTTCAATCGTAACTTGAGTTTCTCTCGATGGATTTGAGTAATTCTTTTTGTGTTGTCTTCGTGACTTGATTCTATCTTATATATATCACTTTGTCATGATGAAACATGTTTAGATTAATCTCACACACGATTTCTTTAACATATCGTTTTTCTGCCGAAGGGGTTAGGATTTAATTGTTTCCGCTGCGTAAGATTTTTTAATCTACCATTCACCCCCTCCCTCTGGTAGCTTTTCACGTTCTCTTCGATCCAACACTCTTCACAGGAGGAGATCTCAATGGTCATGTAGGTACAACTAACATAGGTTTTGAGGGGGTACACAGAGGTTTTGGGCGTGGCGATAGAAACTAGGAGGGTAAGGATATCCTAGACTTTGCTGTAGCCTATGACCCATTGGTAGCTAACACCCTCTTTAAGAAGAGGCTATCTCACTTAGTGATCTTTACTAGTGTCCAACATTCTAGTCAAATCGACTATATCCTCACCAGGAGATGGGAGAGAGGGTCATGTTTAGATTGTAAGGTGATTCCTGGGGAATGTGTTGTTCCACAACATAAACTTGTGGTAGCCGACTTTCGTTTCCACGTGCATTTGTCACGAGACAAAGGTGTTAAAACCGCAAGAACGAAGTGGTGGAAGTTGAAGGATGAAGTGCAATAATCATTCAAAAGGAGGATGATTGCAGAAGGACCTTGGAGCAAAGAGGAAGATGCGGATATTATGTGGGTGAAGATGGCGACTTACATTAGGAAGCCAGCTAGGGAGGTGCTTGGGTGGACAAAAGGTAAGAAACTTGCAGATAAAGACACTTGGTGGCGGAATGAAGATGTACAAAAAGATATTAAGGAGCAGAAGGAGTCTTATAAGAGCTGGCATCATGAGAGCAGCGCAAGTAACATGAAGAAGTATAAAGAGGCTAAGAAAAATACAAGGTGTGTTGTGAGTAAAGCAAGAAGTATAAAGAGGCTAAGAAAAATACAAGGTGTGTTGTGAGTAAAGCAAGAAGTATAAAGAGGCTAGTGACAAAAGAAGGCGAAAAGGATATATACAAGATGGTGAAACTTCGTGAGAGAAAGGTGAGAGATCTCAACCAAGTCAAATGCATTAAGGATGAGGCAGACCAAATTCCATTGAAGGATGAAGAAATTAGGAACAGATGGTGGGACTACTTCAATGGACTATTCAATGACGGGAATGAGGGCATTAGGTTTGAGTTGGATGACTCATTTGATGACACCAACAGATGATTCGTGCAGAGGATACAAGAGTATGAGGTTAGAGAGGACTTAAAAAGGACGAAAGGAGGAAAGGCCCGCGGCCCCGATGATGCCCCATTGAGGTGTGGAGATGTCTGGGGGATGTAGCAATAGTATGGCTCACTACACTATTCAAGCGCATTTTTCAATCTAACAAAATGCCTGAAGAATGGCAGAAAAGTATTTTAGTACCCATCTTCAAAAATAAAGGAGATGTTCAAAGTTGTACTAACTACCGAGGTATTAAGCTCATGAGCCATACTATGAAGCTCTGGGAGAGAGTGATTGAACACCGCTTGAGGAAAGCGACCAATGTCACTAAAAACCAGTTTGGTTTTATGCCTGGGAGGTCCACTATGGAGGCGATTTTCTTACCCCTTCAGCTTATGGAGAGGTATAGGGAGCAAAGAAAGGATCTACATATGGTGTTCATTGACTTGGAGAAGGCATATGATAAGGTACTAAGACCGGTCATGTGGTGGGCACTAGAGAAATACAAAGTCCCAACAAAGTACATTAACCTTATCAAGGATATGTATGATAATGTGGTGACAAGTGTGCTCTTAAAAGATAGTGAGATCGACACTTTTCCTATCACAATAGGGCTACACCAAGGATCAGCCTTAAGTACTTACATCTTTTCCTTAGTGATAGATGAGGTGTTGAAAGATATACAAGGGGATATCCCTTGGTGTATGCTCTTTGCTGATGATGTAGTGTTGGTAGATGAAACTAGGAATGGTGTTGATAGAAAATTGGAGCAATGGAGGCAGACCTTAGATCCTAAGGGGTTTAGACTTAGTAGAACCAAGACCGAGTATATGAGATGTGACTTTAGTGATGTCGGGTGCGAGGATGGAAATGTTAGTTTACAAGAACAAGTAGTACCTAGGAGGGACACATTTCGATTTTAGGATCAATGTTACAAACCAATGGTGATATTGATGAAGATGTTTGCCACAGGATCAAGATCAGGTGGATGTGTAGGATCGAAGAGCACATGAAAAGCTACCAGAGGGGGGTGAATGGTAGATTCAAAAATCTTACGCAGCAAAAACAATTAAATCCCAACCCCTTCGGTAGAAAAACGATCTGTTAAAGAAATCGTGTGTGAGACTAATATAAACGCGTTTCACCGTGACAAAAGTGATAGATATCAGAGAGAATCAAGTCACGAAGACAACACAACAAGAATCACTCAAATCCTTCGAGAGAAACTAAAATTATGATCGAAAGATCGAACAAAGGTCAATCTGTCCTACCCAAGAAAAACAGTTCTGGAACGCTGCAAAGAAACTCGTGTGGATCAGAAACCACAAATCCAATGACCGTGAAATTTGGACAGATGATAGATTATCAAGTTGTGAACACAACACAAAAAGAATCATGTCAATTGGATCTGTAAAACTCGAGTTATGATAAAACCACCGACGAAAGGTAGTGTTGTCCAGAAACTTGACGAGTAAAACTTGTCTGGAACAAGTCGGACGAACAAGGCACAAAAGTTCCTTCAAACTACGAATTTTATTCAATAGAACACAAGAGGAACAGCCCCAAAGTCGTCTACCACGAGCTCTGATCTCCCTTGTATATAACCAGCTCGAAAGCCAACTCTACTCAAATCAGGACCCTAATCCTACTCCGTTCACGAATCGAAACTTTCCATAACTGCTTAGGACTCTTCTATACGCAGATAGAAGCAATCTTAAGACTTCCAAACACCTTAGGAACATATCCCACATTCCTAACACAACTCAAATTCGTGACCCACACAAAATCCTATCATAACCAACTCGATACTTTCCATATCGAGCCATAACCGACTCCGCCGCAGCCAAAGTCATCAACCGATACGATCCGATCCTTCCAACCAGATCTTCCCATCCATAAACCATCTTCAGAACCATGTTGCCATGTCATTCGCCGCATGCATACGTGCAAACACCTTCTTTCGACTTTCAGTAACCTTCATATGCACTGCCCTTGATTCAATCATCTTGCGCGACCTCCTGACCTGCTCAACCAGAATTCCTCCTGAATTAGGTTGTTGGAACCTCATCTCCTCCCTGAGACTAGTCCAAAGGATCCTGTCACCAGCCATGACTTGAACTCAAGAAACACCTGCACATGAACAAACAACCAATCCATACGAGCCCAAGTCCGCGACTTGACTCAAGTCAGTTCCAAACACAACACCTTACGTGAGCACCTCACATAAGCATGTTGCAAAGCATAGCAAAACAATATCAGCCATATCAACCAAAACACACCAAAACTTAGTAAAATAATACTAAGCAATCTTTCTAAGAATATAAAGAAAGTTCGAAACATTGCAAGATAAAAGCAGGAATATTGCGATCAAGCTCCAAACCTAGCCAAAGCTAACCGGAGCTTGAGCCGGAGCTTACCAAAGCTAGTACATCCTAACGCTGGAGCTTACCAAAGCTAGTACAACCTAGCGCCAGAGCTTACCAAAGCTAGTACAACCTAGCGTTGGAGCTTATCAAAGCTAGTACAACCTAGCGCCGGAGCTTACCAAAACTAGTGGGAACTAGTCATCCCAAAAGTCGGAGCTAGAAAAACATGTCGGAGCTAACCAACATAAGTCGGACCTAGCAAAACATATAGGAGCTTAACAAAGACATGCCGAAGCTATCAAAGACACGCTGGAGCTAAAGACAAAGCTCACCAGAGCTACCCAAAAACATGTCGGACCTAGACAAAGAAAGTCGTACCTATTGTCGGACCTTGCAGAAGCTCGGAGCTAGAGACGGACCTTGCTAAAAAGATGTTATGGCAGCATTCAAAACTTTTATTGTCAAAGCCAATGTATTCAGCACACATAGGTCTCACAATCTCCCCCTTGATGAATGCATTGGCAACACCATTTAAAATCCGAACATTGGCTTATTCACATTAAAAGTTTTGAAAACAATTTCTCCCCCTTTGTAAAACAGAAATAAAATGAGAAAAAGGAACTCTCCCCCTGAGAAGAATCGTGCCAAAAACAATTGTGAATATGTGCAATGTGTAATCAATGTCTCCCCCTTGCATATTTGTTTTTAAAAATTCACATATTATCTCTCCCCCTTTGACAATGTATTCAGCAAGATTTATAAGACAAATTTTAATTGTTATGAACATATTATAACATATACATATAAAACAAGGCTCATCCAAGTCATACTATCAAGTAACTTACACTATCACATCAATGAAATACATAAAGTATTGTAAGCCATGCTAAAGATCAAATGTAATTTCCAATTTAGCAAGTTATGATCTCACAAACTTAACTATTTCAAAACCTGAAAGCATGACACTTGTTGCTGCATCTTGTTATTTTTCAAAGCACAAATTTAGATCATATGATTGTATGCGCGTCTGCCTTATTCTAACCAACCAAGCCAATCCTATGTCATTTGACAATCAGAAGCTTAAGGACATGGTTTTAGTCATACACAACTTCTTCCAAGTTCATATCTAAGTGCAATGATAAGCCATCTCAAAAGAAGAAGTGCAATGCATGCATATTCTCTTGATCTTCTCTCAATTTATATTTGTTCATAAAAACTCAACATGTGAGTTGATTACTTGATTAATTCTTTACGATTAAAAGTACTTGTGAACATGCAACAAGTTCAAAACAGCAAGAAAGTTCGATCATGACCCGATTTAGTGTAAGTAATTATTCCAATTACTAGTCATGACAAAAACTACAAAATGTATAACATGAGTAATGTAGTAAGAACTTTTAGCATGTAAAAGGAATCACAAGTCATATATGTATGAAATACTATGCTCATATTATTTTAGTTCAGATTTGCACATAGACTTCCCAAGTTTCAAAACTCCCCCTCAATTTAAGCTATGAGGATGCATAACCCCTATTTCACTATGAATGTAACAAAAACGAGTGAAATCCAAAGTTTTGTAAATATGTCGGCCAATTGTTGTTCGGTATCTACATGGTGAAGCACAATGTTTCCTTTTTCAACATTATCACGGAGAAAGTGATACCTAATATCAATGTGCTTAGTTCTAGAATGTTGCACAGGATTTTTAGCAATGCAAATGGCACTAGTGTTATCACAAAACAGTGGAACACTATCTAGATCAACCCCATAGTCCTTAAGTGTTTGAACAATCCAAAGAATTTGTGAGCAAGCACTAGCAGCAGCTACATATTCGGATTCGCCTATGGATTGTGCAACTGAATTTTGTTTTCTAGAGGACCAAGCAACAAGTGAATTACTAAGAAAATGACAAGCACCAGAAGTACTTTTCCTATCAATCCTACAACCTCCAAAATCAGCATCGGAAAAAGCTTTCAAAGTAACGGTTGAGGAAGAAGGAAGAAAAATGCCAAATTCTTGAGTTCCATGTAAGTACCTGCGAATCCTTTTGACGGCTTGACGATGTGAAGCACGTGGGGAGGCTTGAAACCGTGCACAAAGACATACGCTGAATTGTATGTCCGGTCTTGATGTCATGAGGTACAAAAGTGATCCGATCATGCTTCTATATTCTTTTTGGTCTGTGGGTTCACCATCTTCATCAAGTTCAAGTGTTGTTGTTGTTCCTATTGGTGTTCGAAGAGGCTTGCTTTTGTCCATGTTGAAGTGCCTTAGGAGGTCTTTTGTATACTTCGTTTGATGCACAAAGGTGCCCTCCTTGGTTTGCTTGATTTGCAGCCCCAAAAAGTACGTGAGTTCTCCCATCATACTCAGCTCAGATTCAGAACTCATCATAGCTGAAAACTTGGACACAAGATCATGAGAAGCACAACCAAAGATAATATCATTCACATACACTTGAACGAATAATGAGTCATTGCCATGCTTAAGCACAAAAAGAGTTTTATCAACCTTGCCCATGGTAAAACCCTTTTCAAGTAAGAATGTTTTTAACCTATCATACCATGCTCTAGGGGCTTGTTTGAGATCGTACAAGGCTTTAGACAGTTTGTAAACATGATTAGGAAAATCTAAATTTTCAAAACTCGGTGGTTGTTTGACATAAACCTCCTCATCTATGTAGCCATTAAAAAAAGCACTTTTAACATCCATTTGATATAGATTAAAACCTTTAGATGCAGCAAAAGCTAACAAAATTCTTATGGCTTCTAATCTAGCAACAAGAGCAAAAGTTTCATCAAAATCTAGACCTTCAACTTGAGTGAAACCTTGAGCAACCAACCTAGCCTTATTCCTAACCACAACCCCATCCTCACTTTGTTTATTTTTAAACACCCATTTAGTTCCAATTAAAGTGTGACCCTGAGGAGAAGGTACAAGTTTCCAAACATTATTTCTTTCAAAATTTTCTAACTCTTCTTGCATCGCAATAATCCAAGATTCATTAGTGAGTGCGTGTGATATATCTTTGGGTTCAAAAGAAGCAACAAAAGAAGAATGAGCATGAGAGTTTGGATCGCAAAACCTGGACCGTGTAACTCGTTCGTGCAAGCTTCCAATAATCTGTTGCGGGGGATAATCTTTGTAAAACCGTAGGGGAACAGATGTCTCACAAGCTTCTTCTTCTTCATGTTCATCACAAATCGATGAGCTTGTGACTTGAGGAGGATCTTGACCAGCAATAGTGGTCATCGGTGCTGGTTGTAAATCAAAATCAAGAGCTCGAACAATGTCATTAGCTGCTGAATTTTCGGGCAGCAGCTCCACCTCTTCCTCATCTTCAATGAAAATACTCTCCCCCTGCAGATATGGATCTGGACCTGCAATGTTTGAGCTAGTACCTAGGCTAGATTCATCAAAAGACACTTCACAAGTCTCCACAATTTTGTTAGTGTCAAGTAAAAGCACACGATAGCCTCTATTATGAGATGGATAACCAAGAAACATGTCATCAATGGATCTAGGTTCAAAATTATCAAGATTACCATGTTTCTTAACAAAGCATTTGCAACAAAAAACCCGAAAGTGCGTAACACTAGGTCTATGTCCAAACTGGAGCTCATATGGTGTTTTACCTAGCTTAGCGCGCAAGAAAACACGATTTGAGACATAACAAGTGGTTGCAATTGCATTAGCCCAAAATTTCCTAGGAGTTTGATATGCGTCAAGCATAGTCCTAGCCATCTCAACTAAGGTTCTGTTCTTTCTTTCTACAACACTGTTTTGTTGAGGTACATATGGTGAAGAAAAATGATGATCTATTCCATTTTCAACACAAAAGTGATCAAAAGATTGATTTTTAAATTCAGTTCCGTTATCACTTCTAATTGCTTTTAAAGATCCTGGGTGATCAATTGATAATCTAAGAAATAAGGTTCTAAAGTGACTAAAAACTTCATTCTTAGATGCCATAAAGTAAACCCAAGAATATCTAGAATAATCATCAATAATCACAAGAACATACCATTTACCTCCGAAGGAATAAACACGTGAAGGTCCTATAGTGTCAAGGTGCAAAAGTTGACCCGGTTCAGTTGTCATGATCATTATGAGAGGAGTATGTGAACCTGCAACCATCTTAGCATGTCTACAAGAATAGCACACAATTTCTTTGTCCCCTTTAAGCTTAGGCAGCCCACGTATGCGATCAAGAGCACTAACATGTGTTAGGCGATCAAAGCCTACATGACCAAGTCTATAATGCCAAAAATATAAGTCTTTTGAATCATTAGCAACTAGACACATATGCTTAGAGGAAGACATATCAAAATCAGCTTTAAAAACTCTTCAAAACCGAGACATGTTTAAAATAAGCTCACTATTTGAACCTACAACTTTGCAGCAATTTTATTGAAAATAATTTCCAGATTTTCATCTAGCAATTGTGAAACAGAAAGCAAGTTGTATTTCAAATTTTTGACAAGTGCCACATCCTTCAAAGTGTAGTGATCATTTACTCTAACCGAACCCATAGAAATTATAGGAGTTGAAGAATTATCAGCAAAAGTAACATTCTCTACACGTGACACAAAAGAGAGGGAGGAGAACCAATCTTTGTTACCGGTCATGTGGCGTGAGCAACCTGAATCCACAATCCAAATGTTCTCCTTCCTCAAACGTGTAACCTACATAGAAGCACAATACGTCGATGACTCAATACTGGGGTTACTCAAAAGGAATTTAGAAATCCAGTACTGAGTCACACGACGTGCAGCAGGAAAAACACGCAAAAGCTGAGATAAAACAGCAGGTTTACGAGTCAAAATTTGAGGTTTTTTACTCTTAACTACTGACCTATAAGATGTTACTTGAGTAGCACAAAATCAGTAGCTCCGGAGGTAAAAACAGAAGGTCTAGAGGTAAACTTTGACTGTTTTTGACTCATAATAGTAGGTTGCATGTTCCTGGCATTCGGTTTAATATGTGCAGTAAATTTTGCATGAAAGTTATGAGATCTAGCAATCATTCTTTCCCTTTTCTGTTGTTTAGCTAGTCTATAACAAAAATCTATGACATGACCATCTCTACCACAGTAGGTACAATGAAATTTAACTTTGTGTTCATGTCTAGATGAGCAAACAACATTTTTATTTGAAACTGAATGAGACAACACCCCTGCAGATTTGAAAACCACTTCTTTTTGTTTAGGAACTGTTTGAATCAAACCACTTCCTAATGACTTTACAATTTTAGGTGGATGTTCCTTAGCATGAGCATGAGAATCAAAACCTAAACCAGGTTTATCTTTGCAAGACTTGGAATAATTCAGCAGCAAGTTGAGGTTCTTATTCCCATTACAAAACCGATCTAATGTCCTATGCATGTCATCAAGTTTATTGGACAGATCAAGTTAATTTTCACATGAAGTTTTTCCTTTTAATTTGCAATTGGAACAAAATTTAACTTCATAGCATTGTTCAATATAGAAATTTCATTCATAGCATCTTGTAGTTTCTTACTAAGATCATCACAAGTAGAACAATGCAAATCAATTGTAGAACAGCTAGCATCTTTCAAGTTTTTATCACTAAGTGCAACAAGATCTTTGTTCTTTTCAATTTCTAACTCAAGTTTATCAAGTGTGGAGGTGTGCGCACTTCTTAATGAGGACAATTGTTCATAGATTAAATCACACGAGGGACAAGAATCATCACTAGGAATCAAGGTTTTCAAATGGTTGATTTTAGATTCTTGTGATTCAATTTTAGCAGCATTATCCCTAAGCTTTTTGTCCTTTTTCTTAACAATAATAGTTGCACGAGAAATTGCATCACACTTTTCATTACAGGTAGAATATACCTCATCGTCGTCACTGTTGTGTTCTGCATCCTCCTGACTTGATCTTGATCTTGTTTTGCCCGCCATGAAGCATAAGTTGGCCAAATCATCTTCATCTTTGTCACTTCCAATGTCCACGTCGCTTGAGCCAAGTTCCTGGAGTGCGTAGATAAAACTGTTCACCAGTTGGCAACCTGTAAAGCCCTTCTTCTTCTTCTTATCATTTGTTGAGGAGTGCTTCGTCCTTGATTGTTTTTCTTCTCGAGAAGTAGAACCTGAAAGGTTAGGGCATTCTGTATGAAAGTGTCCTTTCTTACCACATTCGAAGCATTGTTGAGGTCCGGAGCTTCCTCTCCTTCTAGTTCTCACATTTTGCAATGCTTTTGAGAACCTAGTAGAGAGAAGTGCTAGCTCCTCCTCTGGAAATTCCTTGATCTGCTCCAAGGTTAGTGAGGACAACAAAGCAAGAGTATTGCAAGATGATGATTGGCCGGAGCTAGGCATATCACATTATGAGACACATGCAATAGACTTATTTGGGTTCTTGCGTGATAAGATGTCAATTTCATGAGTTTTGAGTTTAGAGTAAAACACATCTAAAGTAACTGTACTCATGATAGTAGATTCACGAATAGATGTAACTTTCATGTCCTAGATTGACATGTCTAATGCACTAAGAAGTTGCCTAGCATTGTCAGCATCAGAAAAATTAACGTTGACACTACGCAAGTTACTGAGAATTTTGTTAAAGCGAGCAAAGAGATCATCGATAGACTCACTGGGTTGCATCTCGAAGCGCATGTATTCTTTCTTGAACATGTCTTGCCTTACTTCTTTGATCGTGTTGGATCCTTCGTGATAGTCACAAAGTTCTCTCCATACATCGTATGCCGATCGGAGATGTGCAACGCGGTCGAAGTCGCTTTGAGTGAGTCGTTGGATGATCAAGTTTTGGGCTCTGTTGTTGTTGTCGACATCCCGTAGGCTTGTAGCCGTAACTTGATCGTTAGGTGGCACTTCGTAAGGCTTGTACACCTTCTCCCATATTGCGAAGCCTTGCGTCTGGATGAAGGCCTCCATGCGTGCCTTCCAAACCTGAAAATCAATACCAGCAAACACACAAGGTTTGGCGGAGTATTTCTCCATGATGATTAGTCAAAAACACGTGCAAATCACAATGATTGGAGCACCATGGCTCTGATACCAATTTTAGGATCGAAGAGCACGTGAAAAGCTACCAGAGGGGGGGTGAATGGTAGATTCAAAAATCTTACGCAGCGGAAACAATTAAATCCCAACCCCTTCGGAAAAAAATGATCTGTTAAAGAAATCGTGTGTGAGACTATATAAACGTGTTTCACCATGAAAAAAGTGATAGATATCAGATAGAATAAAGTCACGAAGACAACACAACAAGAATAACTCAAATCCGTCGAGAGAAACTCAAGTTATGATCGAAAGATCGAACAAAGGTCAATCTGTCCTACCCGAGAAAAACAGTTCTGGAATGCTGCAAAGAAACTCGTGTAGATCATAAACCACGAATCCAATGACCGTAAAATTTTTGTAGATGATAGATTATCAAGTTTTGGAGACAACCCAAAAAGAATCACGTCAATTGGATTTGTAAAACTTGAGTTAAGATAAAACCACCGACGAAAGGTAGTGCTGTCCAAAAACTCGACGAGTAAAACTTGTCTAGAACAAGTCGGACGAACAAGGCACAAATGTTCCTTCAAACTATGAATTTTATTCAATAGAACACAATAGAAACATCCCCAAAGTCTTCTACCATGATCTCTGGCCTCCCTTGCTTATATAACTAGCTCAAAAGCTAACTCTACTCAAATCAGGACCCTAATCCTACTCCGTTCACGAATCGAAACTTTCCATAACTTCTTAGGACTCTTCTATACGTAGATAGAAGCAATCTTAAGAGTTACAAACACCTTAGGAACATATCTCACATTCCTAAAACAACTCAAATTTATGACCCACATGAAATCCTATCATAACCAACTCGATACTTTCCATACCGAGCCATAACCGACTCCGCCGCAGCCAAACTCATCAACCGATACGATCTGATCCTTCCAACCAGATCTTCCCATCCATAAACCATCTTTGGAACCATGTTGCCACGTCATGCACCGCATGCATACGTGAAAACACCTTCCTTCGATGTTGAGTAACCTTCATATGCACTGCCCTTGATTCAATCATCCTGCGCGACCTCCTGACCCACTCAACCACAATTCCTCCTAAATTAGGTTGTTGGAACCTCATCTCCACCCTGAGACTAGTCCAAAGGATCCTGTCACCAGCCATGACTTGAACTCAAGAAACACCTGCACATGAACAAACAACCAATGCATACGAGCCCAAGTTCGCAACTTGACTCAAGTCAGTTCCAAACACAACACCTTACATGAGCACCTCACATAAGCATGTTGCAAAGCATAGCAAAACAATATCAGCCATATCAACCAAAACACACCGAAAACTTAGTAAAAGAATACTAAGCAATCTTTCTAAGAATATAAAGCACGTGTGAAACATTGCAAGATAAAAGCAAGAACATTGTGATCAAGCTCTGAACCTAGCCAAAGCTAACCGGAGCTTGAGCCGGAGCTTACCAAAGCTAGTACATCATAGCGCCGGAGCTTACCAAAGCTAGTACAACCTAGCGCCGGAGCTTACCAAAGCTAGTACAACCTAGCGCCAGAGCTTACCAAACCTAGTACAACCTAGTGCTGGAGCTTACCAAAACTAGTCAAAACTAGTCATCCCAAAAGCCGGAGCTACAAAAACATGTCGGAGCTAACCAACATAAGTCGGACCTAGCAAAACATATCGGAGCTTAACAAAGACATGTCGAAGCTATCAAAGACATGCCGGAGCTAAAGACAAAGCTCACCAGAGCTACCCAAAAATATGTCGGACCTAGACAAAGAAAGTCGGACCTATTGTCGAACCTTGCAGAAGCTCGGAGCTAGAGTCGGAACTTGCTAAAAAGATGTTATGGCAACATTCAAAACTTTTATTGTCAAAGCCAATGTATTCAGCACACATAGGTCTCACAGGATGAAGTGGCAATAAGCATCTGGAATCTTATGTGATAAGAAAGTTCCACAAAAATTGAAAGGAAAATTCTATAGGACGGTGATCAGACCTGTGATGCTGTATGGAGCAGAATGTTGGACAACTAAAAGGCAACATGTCCAACAAATGAGTGTTGCAGAGATGTGCATGCTATGGTGGATGTGCGGTCACACAAGAAGAGATAAAATTAGGAACGAGGTGATATGTGATAGGGTAGGGGTGGCACCGATTGAGGAGAAGCTAGTCCAATATCGCCTACGGTGGTTTGGGCATATCCAGCGGAGACCTCCAGAAGCATCGGTTAATAATGGGATTATAAATAGTAGAGAAAATTTTAGGAGGGGTAGAGGTCGACCAAGGTTGACATGGCAGGAGGCGGTGAAACAAGACTTAAAGGAGTGGGACATACCTAGAGATTTGGCTCATGATAGGACTGCATGGAAATTAGCAATTCATGTGCCAGAATCTTAGTTTATTCGTATTTGTTACTCTTATCTTCTTTCTTATTAACCCATTTATAAAATAAATAAAATGTAGAATCTTATTTTGTTTGTATTTATTATTATTATTATATTTTTTTACTTTC
Source organism: Tuctoria greenei (assembly GCA_036927565.1). Lineage (NCBI taxonomy): Eukaryota > Viridiplantae > Streptophyta > Magnoliopsida > Poales > Poaceae > Tuctoria > Tuctoria greenei. The sequence continues at coordinate 65,985,684 of JAYESD010000006.1, forward strand.
ATCTTATTTTCTATTACTTTTCTTCAAAATTGTTGGGTTTCATTTCTAGCCGACCCCAACTTGTTTGGGACAAAGGCTTGGTTGTTGTTGTTGATGGATGATTATTGAAGGATGTGATATAATGATAATTGATGGTATTGGAGTCATAAATAGTAATTATTGGGGATATGAAGGGAATACACATAGACATAGTATGCTGCTTTTTACATGTTTTAAGTGTACTTTTCAGCAGTTAGCCGTTACTTATTATCATTCCTTGTCTAAGATACATGTCATAGCTTCTTACACTTGCTGAGTATGATATGTACTCACCCTTGCAATTCTCCCACCAACGGTTTCAGGTGATGTCTGGGAGTATCATGACGATAATTCATATTACTAGATTGTGTGCTACCGTCAACTTGCCTGTGGAGTTGCTTGGAGCCGCGCTACCCTTTATGCTTAGTTTGCTTAGTTGCTTAGCTTCATACTTAGATTATTTCCGCTGCAGTAGTATTATTAATAATGATCATTAGAGTTGTAATTTGAGAATTATTTGAATAGTATAATAAAAGAACTTATTTAATAATTTGAGATGTGGTACTTATCTGTTTATCATTTGTGAATCACTTGTGTATGTGTGTTAAACATCCTGAGCACACATATGCATCACGCTTGGTTCAGTTTCGGAACCGGGTATCACAGATGCACAGATGCTCATGCTTCTTCGCCACCTTGTTGCCTCTACACCATCAGGAGCTGCTAGTTCTGTGACTCACCCCTATACACCTTCATGTTCTTCTGCTTTCTAAGTCTTCCACTGAGGGACCACCTACCACTTCTGCTCCAGGTACACGTCCATGGATTCTTGACTCTGGTGCCTCATTCCATATGACTCCTTATCGTACCAGTTTATCTCCTTTAAGTCCATCCTCTCATTCTCTTACTGTTCATACTGTCGATGGTTCCCCTCTTTCTGTTGTTGGACAGGGCAGTCTTTTATCTAACTCTTTTCATATTCCCGATGTCTCTTATGTTCTTGTTCTGACCATGCAGCTTATATATGCTGATCAGCTAATCGATCATGGCTGTCGAGTAATTCTTGATTCTAATCTTTGATATGTTCAGAATCATCGCACATGTCACCTAGTTGGCACTGGCCCCGTCGTCGTGACTCACAGCGTCTTTGAGAGCTTGACTGGCTTCGTCTTTCTTTCGTTGCGCCTACTAGTCTTAATGGCTCCGCATTAGCTGCTTCGTCTACCTCGTCGTTTGCTCAATGGCATTATCGTCTGGGTCATCTGTGTGGCTCTCGTTTGTCAGTCCTACTCCGTAGTAGCCTTTTAGGATCGGTTTTAGGTTCTAAGTGTTTAGCTCAGTGTCAAGATTGTCAATTAGAGAAGCAGATTCAGCTTCCCTATCCTTCTAGTGAGTCAGTGTCTGAGCGTCTGTTTGATCTTGTTCATTCTGATGTATGGGGTCCAGCTCCTTTTGTTTCGAAAGGAGGGCACCGATATTACATCATTTTTATAGATTAATTTTCTCGCCACACATGGATTTACTTTATCAAATATTGTAGTGAGGCATTGTCTATCTATAAAATCTTTTAGCTATGATTTGCACTCATTTTGACAAGTCTATTCGTGTTTTTCGTACTGATCCTGCTGGCGAGTATCTTTCTGATGCTCTTTGTTAGGTTATTTCTGAGCAAGACACTCTTGCTCATTTTCTTGTCCTGGTGCTCATGCACAAAATGGTGTGGCCGAACGCAAGCATCGACACCTCCTTGAGACTGCTCGTACTCTTCTGCTTGCTTTCTCTGTTCCTCCTCACTTTTGGGCCGAGGCTGTTTATACTGCCACTTACCTGATTAACATTCAACCTTCATCCGCTCTTCAGGGTGAGATTCCCTTTCGGTGTCTTACTTGCAAGATGCATGACTATTCCAGCCTTCGTCTTTTTTGTTGTGTGTGCTATGTGTTGGTAGCACCTCGTGAGCGCACTAAGCTCACTGCTCAGCCAGTCGAGTGTGTTTTTCTTGGATATAGTGTTGAGCATAAGTGGTATCGTCGTTGGGATCCTGTTGGTCGATCAATGAGGATCTAACGGGATGTTATCTTTAATGAGACGTGTCTTTTCTATCCTCGTCCTTCTTTAGATACCGCCCTGTCTCTTTGGTCGATCTGATTTCATTCCAATTCCTTCCAGATGCCCCTCTTTCTAGTATACCTCCTTTACACTTGGTGTCGCTTCCTACAGTGTCTTCTTCGAAGCCTTCTTCTATGGTCCCTGACTATACTATGAATCCTCCTATGACATAGGTCTACACTCGATGAGTTGCCTTCTTCTAGTGAGCCACCAACTCCAGTTGAATCCTCTTCGTCTGATGACCCATCTTCTCCTGAGGCACCATCTTCTCATAAGGAATCATATTTTTCTGATGATTCTTCTACTGAGCAGCCTCTTGGACGTGGTCATCTCTCTCGTCAGCCTCCTGATCGGTACTCTCCTTCTAGTTTTGTTGTTGCCGTTCTTTCTGAGCCAGCTATGTATTGTGATTTTGTTCCTCATCCAAAATGGCAGCATGCGATGGCTGAGGAGATTGCTGCTTTCGAGCGCACCGACATGTGGGAACTTGTGCCCTGTCCTCCACGTGTTCACCCTATCACCTATAAGTGGGTCTATAAGGTTAAGACCTGCTATGATGGTTCACTTGAGCGCTATAAAGGCTCGGTTAGTCGCTCGTGGCTTCCAGCAGGAACATGGTCGTGACTATGACGAGACCTTTGCTCTTGTGACACATGACCACTATTTGCACACTGCTTGTTGTGGCATCTGTTCGTGACTGGTCCATCTCTCAACTTGATGTGAAGAATGCCTTTCTTAATGTTGAACTGCATGAGGGGATTTATATGCAGTCACCACCTGGGTATTCTGTTCCTGAGGGTATGGTTTGTCGCCTTAGGCGTTCTCTTTATGGCCTTAAGCAGGCTCCTCGTGCTTGGTTTCAGTGTTTTGCGTCTATGGTCACGACTACTGGTTTCTTTGCTAGTTCTCATGATCGCGCGCTTTTTGTGCACACTTCGTTTCATGGCCGCACTCTTCTTTTTCTCTATGTTGATGACATGATCATCACCGGATACGATTCTGAGTACATAGCCTTTGTGAAGGCCCGTCTCAATGAGCAGTTCCTTATGTTCGATCTTGGTCCTCTTCGCTACTTTCTTGGGATCGATGTTTCCTCTTCCTCTAAAGGAATTTATCTGTCTTAGAAGAAGTACATTCAGGATCTTCTTGATCGGGCTTCTCTTACTGATCACAGGACTGTTGAGACTCTCATGGAACTCAATGTCTATTTTCGAGCCACTGATGGTCAGACTCTTGATGATCGTACTCTTACCGTCATATTGTTTGGAGTCTCATGTACCTTGGTGTCACTCGTCCTGATATCTCGTACTCTGTTCACATTCTAAGTCAGTTTGTTTCCGCTCCCACCCAGGTCCATTATAGTCACTTGCTTTGTGTCTTGCATTATCTTCGTGGGACTATCTCTAGATGTTTGTTCTTTCCACGCTCTAGCACTTTACAGCTCAAAGCATATTCTGATGCTACTTGGGCTAATGATCCCTCTGATCGTCGATCTCTTTTTGCCTATTGTGTTTCTCCTGGCGGTTCCCTCATTGCTTGGAAGACTACACTTAGCAGTTTCTTGTTCGAGTGTAGAGGTTGGGTTACGTTCTATGGCTCTTGTGAGTGCAGAAGTTACTTGGTCGCGGTGGTTGCTTGAAGACTTTGGTGTTTCTGTTGGTATGCCAACTCCGCTTTTATCTGACAGTACATATGCTATCAGTATTACTCGTGATCGGGTGAAGCATGAGCTTATCAAGCATATTGGTGTTGATGCTTCTTATACACAAGCACATGTAGAGGACGGTGTTGTTGATTTTCAGTATGTGTCTTCAGAGCTTCAGCTGGCAGATTTTTTCACGAAGGCACAAACCCAAGCTCAACATAGTTTTTATCTCTCCAAACTCAGTGTTCGTGATGCACCTTGAGTTTGAGGGGGCTGTTAGAGATATAGGGGTTATTTGTATTTCCCCTTTTGCATAAGGGCTTTTGTGCAAATTTGTAATCCCTTGTACCTCTATTTATAGTGGCCTCTGGCCCTCACAATAATACAAGCACAGTTCCTAACAAACAATTCAACGCTTGGAATGTAAATATCGATCAATTCTTAGAATGCAGATATATTTTTCATAATCCTCTAGGAGTATTTGTTTTCATGCGAGTGGTTCAAGAAAGATTGTTGAGTTAATCACATATTGAGAATTAATAGAGACTAGGGAAAGAGTTAAAGGTAGACTTTAGAGATAGAGTTAGAGTCTGACTCCAAGATTAAACAAGAGTCCTCAAAAGTTTTAGGGGTGTTTTTTTTTTATGTGTAAAAGGTCTTTATATAGCTGGACAACCCCAAGAAATAAATCAAGCATATTATTATTGAAAATCGAGTTGATTATTATCCAAAATTCTAACAATTGATATCAGAGCCAGAGTTCAGAACCTGTCCTGGAGGACGTGCTACTGGGGGTGGCCAACGAAATAGGTGTGTCAGTAGCTTCATCATACATCAACATAGGAGGATCCAACAGGAGAAGTGCAGTCAGATCGAGGAATGGATCTTGAATTGGAGGCAGCTCGAATCCGACTGGTCCAAGCAAAATTGGCGAGGATTGAAGGCAAAAACGACGGAATCGAGACAATAGCACGGGAGTTGGGGCAACGAGCACCGGGCAAGAAAAAGAGAGGCCGAGGAGCGTAGGCCCGGAAGGTCTATGCGCGGGCGGTGTCGACCCGATCTGAAATCAGGGGTGCATGATCAAGGCAGGAAGGTATGTTGCTGAGCGGTGGGCGTTGTTGGAGCTGAGGATCGACGAACTATCGAAGACACGAAGAACAAATAAGAGCGGGCAATGAATGCACACCTTTGTTTGTTCTAAACACAACTCAGCTCTGGCGGTGGTTGGTGGCCTCACAGAAACTCGGGAGCGACTAGAATGCAATCAGGTGTTTGGTGCAATCGTGCAATCAAGCACTCTCAACCAATAGATCTGTATCCAACGGTTGGTGTATTTTTTTATTTAACCCCCTCCACCACCCCTCCACCTGGTGGAGGGGGTTAAATAAAAACAGGTAAGACTGTAGGATGCATATCCGATAGTTATGAATAATTGATTGCACGATTGCACCAAACCTTTGATTGCATAGTAGTCATTGCCTCACGCAAATAAAAAACACGGAGTAATGAGACCTTTTTGTGTTGCGGCAACCGACGGCGTTCACCTGTTAATCTTACTGATTTATAGCTGGTTACAACGGAAACGTGGTCCGACCATTCCGCATCGTGCGAGGTCCCGCACCACTCAACTACGCGTACGTGCATGTTGGATCGTGAGCCGATAACTCCGTGCATGCAACAACATTATCTGACCAGGACGTAGAACACTCGAATACGCCCGGTGTTGGACTCGTTCTGCCTAACAACCTGACTCCACAGCATACTAACTAACACAAGCTACTGCTAGCGGACACGCTAACTGAGATACACCAAGTTAACTAACGCAAGTAAAGATTATTGCTAATAATCACTTCCCCAATCTTAACTTGCATCTTCTTATAAACTACGACGTGACACCATCGTCTTCATAGAAGCACTGGTGATTCATCAACATTAGCGAGCAGGGCTTCTTCCTTCTTCGCGGAGCGGCAGTCCCCCGCCAGATGTCCATGCTTACCACAATTGAAGCACCTCCTGCGGTCACAACACCTTCTACATCTGCTTTCTCTAGAAATCGTGTTGTTGCTGTCGTCTTCGGAGTCTTCCTCACTGCGATATCCGCTTCTTAAACCGCCATGACGTTCATTACCATCTTGCGACCGATTATTGCTTTGCTGACGTCAATTTTTCCTGTGTTGACGTTGCCGAGCCTCCCACTGCTCCTCAGTGAGCATGAGTTGCCCGACGTGGTCCCCTACTGCCTCGTCATTGAGGTGATCTTCAGCAGTTCAAAGTCGGCCGACGAGTTCTCCCATCAACATGTGATTGAAATCGATTAACATCTCAACTGCACATGTAATCTGCGGGAGCACACGCAAGATCTTTCGCACCAATAGATTTTCATCGATCTTCACTCCCAATTCGCACAAATTTCCTGCAATTCCGGAGATTCTCACCACAAAGTCATGGAAGGATTCACCGTCAACGAAGCCAATCGTCTCGAGTTGCTTCATAAGCTATTGGGCATTGGCATCCTTCATGCACTCATCGCCCATGCGCATCCTCTTGATCGCAGCCCATGCTTCGAAAGCGGTCTTCTTCACAACAATCAGTGCTTTGCCACCACGGAGCTGGAGTTGGGGACGAAGCATTTTGCCACCACAGAGCTGTCGGAGCCTGGCGTGTCAAATGCGCCCATCTTGCCTTGCGGAGTGGCCATCCTTCTCTGACTCTGATGCCAATTGTTGGAGCTGAGGATCGACGAACTATCGAAGACACGAAGAACAAATAAGAACGGGCAATGAACGCACACTTTTGTTTTTTCTAAACACATCTCAGCTCCAGCGGTGGCTGGTGGCCTCACCCAAACTCACGCAAATAATAAACACGGAGTAATGCGACCTATTTGTGTTGCGGCAACCGGCGGCATTCACTTGTTAATCTTACTGATTTATAGCTGGTTACAACAGAAACCTGGCCCGACCATTACGCATCATGCGAGGTCCAGCACCACTCAACTACGTGTACGTGCATGCAGGCTCGTGAGCCGGTAACTCCGTGCATACAACAACAACTAAGCCTTTGTCCCAAACAAGTTGGGGTCGGCTAGAAATGAAACCCAATAATTTTTAAGAAAAGTAATAGAAGATGGGGGAAATATATATATATATAATAAGATTCTACATTTTATTTATTTTAGAAATGGATTAATTAGAAAGAAGATAAGAGTAACAAAATATGAATAAACTAAGATTCTGGCACATGAATTGCTAATTTCCATGCACTCCTATCATGAGCCAAATCTCTAGGTATGTCCCACTCCTTTAAGTCTCGTTTCACCGCCTCCTGCCATGTCAATCTTGGTCGACCTCTACCCCTCCTAAAATTTTCTCTACTCTTTATAGTCCAACTGTTAATCGATGCTTCTGGACGTCTTTCCTAGATATGCCCAAACCATCGTAGGCGATGTTGGACTAGCTTCTTCTCAATCGGTGCCACCCCTACTCTATCACATATCACCTCGTTCCTAATTTTGTCTCTCCTTGTGTGACCGCACATCTACAGTAACATGCACATCTCAGCAACACTTACTTATTGGACATGTTGCCATTTAGTTGGCCAACGTTCTGCTCCATACATCATCGTAGGTTTGATCACCATTCTATAGAATTTTCCTTTCAATATTTGTAGAACTTTCTTATCACATAAGATTCTAGATGCTTCCACCACTTCATCCACCCGATCTTGATCCTGTATCAAACATATTCGTTAATATCACCATTTTTTGTAACATTGATCCTAAATATCAAAATGTGTCCCTCCTAGGTACTACTTGTCCTTGTAAACTAACATTTCCATCCTCGCACCCGACATCACTAAAGTCGCATCTCATATACTCGGTCTTGGTTCTACTAAGTCTAAACCCCTTAGACTCTAAGGTCTACCTCCATAGCTCCAATTTTCTATCAACACCATCCAAAGTTTCATCTACCAACACTACATCATCAGCAAAGACCATACACCAAGGGATATCCCCATGTATATCCTTTGACGCCTCATCCATCACTAAGGAAAAGATGTATGGATTTAAGGCTGATCCTTGGTGTAGCCCTATTGTGATAGAAAAAATATCGGTCTCACTATCTCTTACTCGCACACTTGTCACTACATTATCGTACATATCCTTGATAAGGTTAATGTACTTTGTTGGAACTTTGTGTTTCTCTAGCGCCCACCACATGACCGGCCTTGGTACCTTATCGTATGCCTTCTCCAAGTCAATGAACACCATATGTAGATCCTTCTTTTGCTCCCTATACCTCTCCATAAGCTGACGGAGTAAGGAAATCGCCTCCATAGTGGACCTCTCAGGCATAAAACCAAATTGGTTTTTAGTGACATTGGTCACTTTCTTCAAGCGGTGTTCAATCACTCTCTCACATAGCTTCATAGTATGACTCATAAGCTTAATTCCTCGGTAATTAGTACAACTTTAAACATCTCTATTTTTGAAGATGAGTACTAAAATACTTTTTCATCACTCTTCAGGCATTTTGTTTGACTGAAAAATACGGTTGAATAGTTTAGTGAGCCATACTATTGCTACGTCCCCCAGACATCACCACACCTCAATGGGGACATCATCGGGGCCGAGGGCCTTTCCTCCTTTCATCCTTTTTAAGGCCTCTCTAACCTTAGACTCTTGTATCCTCCGCACGAATCGTCTGTTGGTGTTGTGAAATGAGTCATCCAACTCGAACCTAATCCTCTCATTCCCGTCATTGAATATTCCATTGAAATAGTCCTGCCATCTATTTCTAATATCTTCATCCTTCAATAAAATTCGATCTGCCTCATCCTTAATGCATTTGACTTGATTGAGATCCCTCACCTTCCTCTCACAAAGTTTCGCCATCTTGTATATATAATTTTCCCCTTCTTTTATCCCTAGTCTCTCATATAGCGCATCATAGGCATGTCCCCTTGCTTTTAGGGGTGGGCATCCGGTTAACCGATCTAATTCGGTTCGGTTTTCTGGTTTTTTCAAAATTCGGTTTTTGAGAACTGGAAACAAAAATATAACTTACAAAAGAAAAAACCAACCCATCGGTTAACCGTCAATTTCGGTTCGGTTTCTGGTTAACCGAAAAAACCGACTTCAAATCCAATCCTCCGTCTCTCGATGGATTTTGTCAACGGGGGCAGGGGCAAAAGTGCTCGAGGCCATAGTGGCCGTGGGGGACGGTCGTGGGACGCGGAGATCTTCGGGCTCGGGGTCCAGGAGGGCGTGGCGGCATTTGTAGGGGGCGACTAGGGCGGCACAGCGGCGGAGCTTGGTGTCGCAGTGGTCGGATCGACGCCGTCGCTGCTGGGGCACGAGTCAACGACCGCGAGTCGCGGGTGCTGGGGCGGCCAGGTGCCGGCGGCGATCCGCAAGGCGTGAGTCCGACGGCGGGGTGCGCGTTGCCGGCGACGGGGCGCCGAGTCGCAAGTGACAAGCGCACCGCACATGGTCGAGGCGGAATGAAGGGGTGGCGGCGGCTAAGGGTTAGATCATTGGCTGGTAGGTGATGACGTGTTAGGGTTATTAGTTGGGCCAGAACTGTTGGGCCGACTCAGTATACAGCTGAATGATTATAAGTTCGGTTACTTCGGTTAATCGATGAAAAAAACCGAATCGAATAAAAAGATTCGGTTTTCAGAGAATGGTAACCAAAATTTGATCCGGTTTTGTCGGTTCGGTTTGTTCGGTTCCGTTTACCGGTTAATTCGGTTCCGGTTTTTTGTTTCCGGTTTTTTGCCCACCCCTACTTGCTTTACTCACAACACGCTTTGCATTTTTCTTAGCGTCTTTATACTTCGCCATGTTACTTGCGCTTCTATCACGATGTCAGCTCTTATAAGACTCCTTCTTCTTCTTAATAGCTTTTTGTACATCCTCATTCCACTACCAAGTGTCTTTATCTACAAGTTTCTTACCTTTTGTCCACCCAAGCACCTCCCTAACTACCTTCCTAATATAAGTCATCATCTTCACCACATACTATCTGCATCTTCTCCTTCGCTCTAAGGTCCTTCCGTGATCATCCTCCTTTTGCGCTTCATCCTTCAACTTCCACCACTTTGTTCTTGCGGTTTTAACACATTTGTCTCGTGAGACACGCACGTGAAAATGAAAGTCGGCTAATACAAGTTTATGTTGTGGAACAACACATTCCCCAGGAATCACCTTACAATCTAAATATGCCTCACTCTTCCTTCTCATGGTGAAGATATAATAGATTTGACTATAATGTTGACCACTAATAAAGGTCAGTAAACTAAGTGAGATATATGAAGCAACATTATCTGACCAGGACGTAGAACACTCGAATACGCCCGGCGCTGGACTCGTTCTGCCTAACAACCTGACTCAACAGCATACTAACTAACACAATCTTACTGCTAGCGGACACGCTAACTGAGACACACCAAGTTAACTAACGCAAGTAAACATTATTGCTAACATGCGTCACGGCGGGAAACTGGCAGTGCATGCAGTACCGGCGAACTGCTCGCGCTTGATGTGCCAGCTGCTGCTTAGCGAGACCCAAGGTAGCTGGCAGCAGGCTGCACATGGGTGCTTTTCAAGTTCCAGACGGTGTTGTCCCGTAGACCTGCCTTAAATGCGTGGCAAGAAGTCAAGGAAGGTAGGAGTCACGTGGATCAGTTCATGGTTTGAGAAAAGGATTCTCCAAAGTGACGTTAGCTGCTGTAGCAGTCGTAGGCTCTAGTGGTTCAGAGAAAAGGATTCTCTTCTTGTGCTCCGCGTGTTATAGAAGGGGATCGGAACAGAGGAGACAAACTGGACCAATAGAGGAAGTCTTTAAGGTGGAAAGCCTGGTCAGGGATTGTAGCTGGGGCTTCTTGTGCATAACAAAAGGAGTATTGATGTTGGTCACGTGCAAGAGTGAATCTAAGGACGTGGCAGAGGCAGTTTAAGGAGTAGGTGGTCATGCAAAGTAGAGTGCTTGAGATGATGTGTTCATCTCACTTAAAACTTGTGCTAGAGACGATGTGTTTATCTCATACGTATAAGTGCACGAGATGATGTGTTTGTTCTAGAGGTGATGCATTTGTCCCAATGTCATGCAGGATGATGTGTTCATCTTCGAGATATAGTGCCCACCTTAAAGGTTGATGTCGGTACCCGGCATACCGGGTACCCTCGCGCACAAGCTAAATCCGCCTAGGTACCCCGCCTCCCAGCAGAGGTGGGGTCTGAGGGTGCCATGTATTCAAGAGACCCGGACCCATCAGCCTCGGATGGGTGGTCCAGGATACCCGCAAGAAGCCCCAAAAGAGAAGCTCAGCACCCCCTTTGGAGACGAGCCCCCAGGTAACCACGTGTCCAGCAAGTAAGGATCTCTCCTCCCCATGAGACAGGGCTCTGGAGCTGCCGCGTGGATCAAAACATCAGACAGGTCACCTCTCATATGGGCGGGTTCTGGCACTGCCGCGTGTCCCGCAAGGCTAGAGCTAACCTCCTCTGGGAGGGTGGGCTCCCGAGCTGCCACGTGGACCGAAGGACGGCACCTGATCTCCTCCACAGAGGTGAGCACCTGAGCTGCCACGTGGTCCGCAAGGAAGGACCTGACCTCCTCCGCAGAGGTGAGCTCCCGAGCTGTTACATAGACTAGCCACTTGCCCTGGACGGAGGGACGCGGGAGTTAAGAGAGCGGTACGCATTGTCCCTGTCAAGACTTGAAGATACGCGTCTTCCCTAGACACATGGCACGGCGCACACCTAATGTCAGGAACCACTACGACCAATTGCATCGCGATGAAGACGCCGCAGGCCTATCCCACTTATGGTGACAGAGACAGTTGGACGAGACATCACCTGCCAATGTCAGCAACGGCGTATAGGCTACTGACGACGCAAGCGGCAAGACAGCGAGTCTTCAAGTCCAAGGTCAGAGCAAGTTTACGAAAGAAGCCTTAGATATTTAGTATAAGATCACCCCAGGACCACCTGCCGGGCCCTGGGACCCCACTTGTAAGGTGTCCGACCTTGTCTATAAAAGGCTCGGATCGCCACCGTTACAAAGGATCCACACATCACATACGCATACACATATATTAGCAATACCATCCACTGTGGAGTAGGGTGTTACGCTCCTTGCGGCTCGAACCACTTAAAAACCACCGTCTCATATTCTCATCCGCTAGAACACTTGATTGAGGCCTAAGCCCCGCTGAACAAAGAACATCCGCGGACTGCTTCTTAGCAGATCCAGGGGAAGTGTCGCATTAACACTTCAACACTTAGTGCGCCATGTAAAGGCTTTTCCCTCAAAAAGTGGTAGCGCTTTCACCACCATGGTGTTCATTAGGCCTAGGGGTGGGCAAAAAAACCAGAAACCGAAAACCGAAACCGAATTAACCGGTAACCGGAACCGAACAAACTGAACCGACAAAACCTGATCAAATTTTGGTTACCATTCTCTGAAAACCGAATTTTTTTATTTGGTTTGGTTTTTTTCCTCGGTTAACCAAAGTAACCGAACTTATAATCATTCAGCCGTATACTGAGTCGGCCCAACAGTTCTAGCCCAACTAATAACCCTACCACGTCATCACCTACCACCCAATGATCTAACCCCAGCCGCCGCCACCCCTTCATTCTGCCTCGACCATGTGCGGTGCGCTTGTCACCGGCGACTCGGCGCCTCGTCCCCGCAAGCGCACCCCAACGTCGGACTCACGCCTCGCGGATTGCCGCCGGCACCTGGCTGCTCCAGCGCCCACGACTCGCGACCGTTGACTCGTGCCCCAGCAACGACGCCGTCGATCCGGCCACCGCGACAACAAGCTCCATCGCTGTTCCGCCCGAGTCGCCCCCTACAGATACCGCCACGCCCTCCTGGACCCTGAGTCCGAAGATGTCCACGTCCCATGGCCGTCCCCCACGGCCACTGTGGCCTCGAGCACTTTTGCCCCTGCCCCCGTTGACAAAATCCATCGAGAGACAGAGGATTGGGTTTGAAGTCAGTTTTTTTTTGTTAACCGGAAACCGAACCGAAATTGACGGTTAACCGATGGGTCGGTTTTTTATTTTGTAAGTTATATTTCGGTTTCCAGTTCTCAAAAACCGAATTTTGAAAAAACCGGAAAACCGAACCAAATTAGATCGGTTAACCGGATGCCCACCCCTAATCAGGCCCGTGGAAGGCGGTTTCCGCGACCATCGTCCGGTGACCAGATCCGTCGCTCAAGCGGTGCTCTCTGGTCCATCACGCCCCCGTGCAGGTACAGCTGGCACGAACGGCACGTCGAGACACATCTCGGCTCAGTCGGCCCCGCCGGTACCACCAACTGCAAGCCCGAAGAGCGCTCTGGTAGCGGCCAAAGCCCTTCTCCACCACCCACTTTCGCTGAACGCTTCTTAGCGAGCGGCTCAGCAGTGGGTCCAAGATATCGACCATTTTGTCGTCGCAGCCATCAACTCCCCCAACAGGGGTAGGCACCTTGCGTCGCTGTCACAAACGCCGTCCATCGGCCGCCGCACCGCCAACTCCTACTCCTCCAGGTCTACGAGCGTTGGTCGGCTTCCCATGGAGGACCTCAGCACTGAGCTTGACCGCTGTCAAGATCACTTGGATGACCGAGTCATCATCGAGCGGCAGCAAGAGAGGCAGCGCAATCTTGACGCGAATATGGTCCTCAATGCCCTGTTCACGAGGTGTTCTCTGTCCAAGGTGCACCTCAGGTAAACCCTCTGCCACCTGACCAGGAGTATGTCAGCTCGACAGCCCCCCTACAGTACTCGATGCAGCAGGACATGCAACAACAGTACTTGGCGCAGCCGGTACCATTGTAGTAACGCATGGCACAACCAGTGCCACAACCGCAGGTTCCACAGGCGCCGCACATCATGCAGTAGACCCCCTTGGGGTATGCTACCCCGTATGCCTCTCCAACGAAACCCATTGGAGGCTGCGCAGCATTGGCTCCGCACCTTCGCATTGCGACGTGGCCACGCAAGTTTCGGCCACATATGACGGAGAGGTTCGATGGAATCATCAACCCGACCGAGTTCCTGTAGATCTACACCACGATGCTCCTTGCTGCAGGAGCAGATGAGACCATTCTGGCGAACTACTTCCCAGTCGCCCTGACAGAATCGGCACGCTCGTGGCTAATGAACATGCCAAAGGGGTCTATAACCTCTTGGGATGAGCTGTGCTGGCAGTTCATGGCGAACTTCGGCAGCTCCTACACTCGCCCCGGCACCGAGCTCGACCTCCACGCTGTGCGACAACAACCCAAGGAGACGCTGAGGTCTTTCATTCAGCGTTTCTCCCAGGTACGCAACTCCATTCCCAACATTCCAAATGCCTCTGTCATAGTGGCATTTCCCAGGGAATGCGTGACCGCAAGATGCTCTAAGAAGTTAGCCACGCACAACGTGCGAGACATCTCCGAGCTCTTCTCTATTGCCGACCAGTGCACTAGGGCGACAGAAGGTCGTGACTGGCTCGCTCAGTCCGCCCTTGGGGCGGGCGGGGTCGGCCAAACCAGAGAAGGAGCCGCTACCCCTGGTAGTGGCAAAAAGAAGAACAAGAACTGGGGTGGTGGCTAGAACAAGCTGCTGCAAGGGTCCCCTGTTGTGGCAGCAGCTGCGACCGGATGTGGCAAACACCTGCGCTCGGAGAAGCGTCCACATCAGCCACATGCCGCTGATGAAGGCGTCGAGCCCTGCCCGGTGCACAAAACTCGCGATCACACCACGAGCGGGTGCCGGGAGATAAAGAGATGCGTCGAACGCTACCAGGAGCGGACATAGCAGTGCCCATATGGCGCCCCCTTCCGCCAGTGGGAGGGCAAGCAGAAGGTTGACCCAAGGTCGACGATGACGAGGAGATGGAGTACCAGAAGCAAGAGCAGGCCATCAAAGTGGTCCACCAGGACGAGGACTCTGACGCCAGCAGCGACCACGAGCGCGCGCAAGACCCTCCACATCATCTTCGGAGGGTCTTGGGATCCCGCGTCCCGGAATGCGGTCAAGACCCTTTGTTGCGCAGTGGCTTCAATAGCTCCTGCCACCACTCCAACACGGCACCACCACTGGAAGGAGACGCCGATCAGCTTTGACGCCTCTGATTGCCCCAAGAAAATGGTTGGGGCAGGGGTTCTACCTCTTCTAGTCGCCCCCACCGTAGACAATGTCAAGCTTCACTACGTCTTAATAGATAGCGGGGCCTGCCTCAACCTCCTTAGCCGTGCAGATTTTGAGCAGTTGCAGATCCCGGTGTCCAACCTCACCCCCTCGAGCCCATTCTCGGGGGTGGGACCAGGGAGCATCATCCCATACGGCAACATCCATCTCTGGGTGACCTTCAGGACACTCGACAACTACAGGATGGAGAGCATCCTCTTCGACGTTGCCGATGTCAGCCTTCCCTTCAATGCCATCATCGGCAGGCCCGCCCTATACTGATTCATGGTCATAGCCCACTATTGCTACCTCATCCTGAAGATGACAACCCCCTCCGACGTCCTCAGGATCCGCGGAGACCGCACCGCCACAGTGTTAGCCTTGGAGCAGCTCCAAGCCCTCTCAGTAGACCCAGCACCCGTCCCGGGCGGCGCTGGATCAAGTGAGCCTCTGCCGAGCTCACATCAGCGTGGAGCAACCGCTGCGCCCCGGCTATAGCCCTCCGACAGCATCGACACCCCCTCCGTCAAAGCTGCCAAGCTCAGTCCCGACTTTGCTCAGACCACTCGCAAGACGGGGGGTCAAGGCAGGAAGTAGGGATGCTCGCTCATCGTCCCTCTTATAGCTATTGACAGCAAGGTTGCCCCGCAACCATCGCAGCTACCCATGGAGCTTTGGGCACCCCTATTGTAAATATTAAGCTTAGTAAAACAGTGTAAAGGTTTCGTAGGAGTTAGGAACAGCACTAAGGGCAATCGAGCACCGGGAGGGTCAGGTCCAGAGTGTGCAGTCAGCTTAGCTTGGTTCTGAACCCTAATCCTGTACACATTGCCTCCCTCATCATCCGGAGGTGAGCCGTTGCCCTCTTTTGTACAAGCCTTTCTCCCCCTATGAACTCCGATAAAAAAGAATCACTGTTTTACTTAATGACTTCTTAAAAAACATTGTTCATTTAATTAGGCATTAATTTTCTGAACATGCCATACTAGACTCGTTTATTGCATATTACCTTCATGTGCATGGTTGTACGCCTTGTAACTTACCCATGCAGGAGTCATGCAATCCTAATACAGACAGGTTCACTTGAGGTACCTGTAGTGTATGAGGGGATCTTTCGGTTGCCCTCGTCATTAGGGTCCTGTTGCGCCAGAAGGCTTTCCAAGAAAGGCCTGTGCCGAGCAGGAGGTCCAGGGGGTGTAAACTACTTAGCCTGGCCCCGTACCCTAAGCATGCACACCCTGCCTCCTAGAGCTACGTCCAAGTACTGGAGCCTGAAGGATCACACCCTGAGGACGGTGAGAGCCGGACCCCGGAGCACCAACGCATCGAGCCGTACATACGACTTTCATCGAATACGGCTTTCCACAGAATTTGATAGGCATCTATGAGATCAAGTATGGAATTCAGTTTACTCACTTTAAATTGAGTATATGTTTCCCTCCTTTTCCCTCTAGGATCAGAAATCCTGTATTTTCCATATCCATACGATCGAGTCCTTAGGTTTTTGAAATAGTGTACCCAAGCCACGTGCATTGGTCCTGGACAGTAATGCATGACAAGGCTAAGGGAAGGAACAGGTAAACCAGCGAGTAGACTAGTACTTCCTCTTTCTATCATATGTGCAGGACAAACTACCAGAGCGTCTAGCTCCTGCACCTCCCAAGGGGCCTGCCGTCGACGTCTCAAAGATGATGGTGGGCGACGCCGGAGCACCCAACCCTGACACCTCGCAAGGGGCCTGCCATCGACGTCCCAGCATGTCAATGACAGCACCAAACACGGATAAGTGAGTAAACTCTCCTGTCCCGCTCTTGTTGCTAATAGGTTTCTCTTGCGATAGCCTGTACACAAGGGGCCTGTCGTCGATGACTCTACAACGATGGTGGATGACGATGGAGCATCCAACTCTGGCACCCCCCAAGGGGCCTACCATCGACGACTCTACAACGATGGTAGACGATGCCGGAGCATCCAGCTCTGGCACCCCCAAGGGGCCTGCCGTCGACGTCTCAAAGACGATGGTGGGCGACGTTGGAGCACCCAGCCCTGGCACCTTGCAAGGGGCCTGCCGTCGACGTCCCAACACGTCTACAACAGCACCAAGCGCAGATAAGTGAGTAAACTCTCTTGTCCCGCTCTTCTTGCTAACAAGGTTCTCTTGCGATAGCCTATACACAAGGGGCCTGTCGTCGACGACTCTACGATGATGGTGGACGAAGCCGGAGCATCCAGCTCCGGCACCCTCCAAGGGGCCTGCCGTCGACGTCTCAACGATGATGGTACACCAGTGGCCTGCCGTTGACGACTCTACGACGATGATGGATGACGCCGAAGCATCCAGCTCCGACACCCCCCAAGGGGCCTGCCGCCGACGTCTCAACGACGATGGTACACTAGGGGCCTGCCGTCGACAACTCTACGATGATGGTGGATGACGCCGAAGCATCCAGCTCTGGCACCCCCAAGGGGCCTGCCGTCGACATCTCAACAACGATGGTGGGTGACGCCGGAGCACCCAACTCCGGCACCTCCCAAGGGGCCTGCCGTCGACGTCTCAAGGACGATGGTGGGCGATGCCGCAGCACCCAACTCCGTCACCTCGCAAGGGGCCTGCTGTCGACGTCCCAAGACGTCAACAACAGCACCAAGCGCGAATAAGTGAGTAAACTCTCCTGCCCCGCTCTTGTAGCTAACAGGGTTCTCTTGCGATAGCCTGTACACTAGGGGCCTGCCGTCGATGACTCTATAACGATGGTGGACAATGCCAGAGCATCCAGCTTCGGCATCCCCCAAGGGGCCTACCGTTGACATCTCAACGACGATGGTGGGCGATGCTGGAGCACCCAGCTCTGGCACCTCCCAAGGGGCCTGCCGTCGACGTTTCAAAGACAATGATGGGCGACGTCGGAGCACCCAGCTTTGGCACCTCGCAAGGAGCCAGCTGTCGACGTCCCATCACATCAACGACAGCACCAAGCGCAGACAAGGGTTTGCCATCGATGACTCTACGATTATGGTGGACAATGTCGGAGCATCCACCTCTGGCACCCCCCAAGGGGTCTGCCGTCGACTTCTCAACGACGATGGTGGGCGACGTCGGAGCACCCAGCTCCGGCACCTCCCAAGGGGTCTGTCGTTGACGTCTCAAAGACAATGGTGGGCGACGCCAGAGCACCCATCTCGGGCACCTCGCAATGGGCCCGCCGTCGATGCCCCAGCACGTCAATGATAGCACCAAGTGCGGATAAGTGAGTAAACTCTCCTGCCCTGCTCTTCTTGCTAACAGGGTTCTCTTGCGATAGCCTGTACACCAGGGGCCTGCCCTCGACGACTCTTCAACGATGGTGGACGATGCCGAAGCATCCAACTCCGGCACCCCCAAGGGGCTTGCCGTCACCGTCTCAACAACAATGGTGGGTGACACCAGAGCACCCACCTTTGGTACTTCCCAAGGGGCCTACTATTGACATTTCCACAACGGCGGTGGGCGACGCCGGAGCGTCCAGCTTCGGCAATTGGTGGCGCTCCGACACTCCAACTCCCCTGCTCCACTGGGGGCACGTTGAAGACATCCTGCAAATCAAATGGTAGATGTGTCCAGCCAACTAATCACATCTACCAAGGGGCCTCTAAGGGAGTTCCATAGGCAGGAAGTCAATGGGCAACACCTTAGCCATATCAATTATGCAACCCTTGGTCCTTAAAAGCTAACGGGCTCAGCAAAGGTTCTGCAAACCCTTAAGCAATTGAGTTCTCAGAGCAACAGTTGAGAAGCACAAAGACAAGCCAAGAAGCCAAACACAAATTCAAATTCATTAAGGAATTTTTATAAAGGGACGAGCCCCGGATACAAAGATGAGCTACCTGCCTCAACCTCAGCTGAATTGTCCTACGACGTGTTTGGCGGCTTCTTTAACCTCCGTCGCCGCTGTCGCCACGCGCTCCTCGAGAGGGCCTTCAAAAACTCTCTCCAAAGGCAGGTCGGGATACTGGCTTCGGTAGCACACCAAGACATGGGACGCCACCGTCTCCGCCGCTGCCCTACCCTCGGCTTCCAGATGCTGAGTCAGCTGACGCTCCCACAGATCGAGCTCCCGGGGGCGGTGCCCAACTTCGTGCTCCCGGTCTTGGACGTCGAGATCATGCAGGAGGAGTTCCTGACACTCAGCCAAGTGCTGAGCCCGATCCTGCGCCAAGTTTCTCTCCCGGAGCTCAAGGTCTTCGAGGCGGGGTTGCAGCCTGTCCCGATCGGCCTCAGCCCGGGCCATCATCGCCTACGCCACCACCTCTTGTTCGGCAACAACAGTCTCCCTCTCGGCAACAATAGCTTCTTGGTGACTCAGGCCCTCTCGACCTTCTTCAAGAGCGCGCAAACGGGCGTCAGCGATGTCGTTGGCTACCTTGGCGTCAGCCAGAATCTTCTGGGACAGGGCGTCTGTGGCCCTCACCAAACGGTGCTTCAGCTCTAGCTCCTTGCTCTCCTTTTGGTACTTTGCCTTTGTCTCGGCGATCCTGGACCTCAGAAGATCCTCCCACCTCGGAGGCGCTCGCCCTCGGCACACAGCTTGTCCCACTCCGTGGCACGAGCCTCCTGCACCCAGCGGAGGTTGGATTGCACCTGAAGGATGTTGGACTGCCTCAAGTCCATGATGTTGGAGAGGCGCTTCGGCTGTGCTGAAGTCAGGGAAGGTCATCCAATGATCATCTCAGGGACCTCTTCCTCTCATAGAGGTGAAGGCGAGGCCACCAATACCGGGGATATTGCCCTTGTAGACTGAGCAGGAGTTGCGGTGCCACTCGAAGCAGCATCGCCACCATCGCTCAAGGAGCCGTCCGCCGGATCAACAGTAGTGGAGGCCAGGCCTTCAGCCCCCGAAGTCGACTCCAACATTGCCTTTGCCACGACGGCCAGAGGTGCCTCTGCCACAACGACCGGAGGTGCCTCTGGCGCGACAGCTGGAGGTGCCTCTGGCGCGACAGCTAGAGGTGGCTCCGGTGTGACAGCTGGAAATGCAGCCGGAGATGCTTCACTACTCACGCCGGTCACAGACGCCGGAGCAGCGCTCCCCTGAACAAGCTTAGCGGGTTGCCCCGTCGGTGCAGCCGTAGCCTCCTCCGCCGCCTTTGAAGCGCATCCGGGCACTACCACCGGCGGTAAGGGCCTCACAACAGCTGCCGTAGCCCTGCAAATCAAGATCAAGCCCTGACCAATCAACAAAGGTAGGTGAGATAATAGAGCAAACGTTGGCAAGCATGTCTTACCGACGTCCTTAAAGCTCCAGCGAGCCTCCACTTTCAGCGATCTTGAAGTCGCAGGCCATGATGATGGCGTAATAGGCAAGGTCATCCTAGCTGGGCCTCCGCCAAAACCACCAGCAACGCCGCCATCCTGCGCCGGTGTGCCTCCACCCGAGCTGCCGATGATGTCGGCTTGAGGCCTTTTTGCCAGAGGCTCCATAGGTGTGACGCTGCCGGAGCTCCCTGTGGAACCCTGTACCGCGTTTGCGACGGGGATGTTGGATGATGTGTCGACCGCTGACATCGGCAGAGCTGCCGCTTGACAGACCGAGCTTCCCCCCGGAGAGCCGCCAATGCCCAATACTGAAGAGGGGCGCACCGGGAGATGTTGACTTGGAGCGAAGGCCACCTGCGATAGCGCCCACGGTGGCGACCGAGGGCGCTTCTACTTCACGATATCGACCACCAGGGCCTTCCCCTTGCTTGTGTCAGGGACCGGTGCCTTCCCCTTACCTGTGTCAAAGATCGGCGCCTTGCCCTTCCCTCCGACAGAGGGTGCTTCCTCCACCCTGGAAGCTTGGAACCTAAAGAAGGTGCGGACTCCTGCGGAGAGTCAACGATGGCCAGGCCCCAGCTCGCATCACCAACTTGTCGCGACGCAAGACCAATCACCTCTAGGTTGGGCATCTCCTTCAGAACCTTCGTTCGAAGGTCCCGATCCGTGCAAAGAGGTGGACAAGACCGCAGGAAGTTGAAGACGTCGTCCGACAGATGGTCGTCGCACACCTTGTACATTGTGTCGAGCACCTCTTTTGGGGTCGTCTCTGTGTCGCGACCCCGCACCAGCCAGGTGCCATCTTGTAGCCCAAAGTAAAGCCATGCAGGATGGCAACGATGCTGCAGAGGAGTCAGGCGTCGGTGGATGAAGTCTGCCATCACCTTCAACTCTGACAGACCATGATCCGCCAAGAATTGGATCATCTCCATCACCAAGGTGTAGGCATGCCCCAACTCCTCCTCCCAGGTCTCCTTCCTGATCGTCGCCCATCCGGTGGGCATAACCAGGCGATCGTGGGCGTCGACTTGTACCATCACCCAGTCCTTCCTCCAATCGGCCCACTTCGCCGAAGAGAGTGGTGTAATGTACTTGAAGGGCTTGTTGGCCTGATGCTGGAAGCAGTAGCCACTGAGGAAGTTGGCTTTATTCTTCTTCACGGTCTGCCTCAACACGAAGAACTGCCGGAACACCGGTACGCTTGGGTGCACCCCAACGAACATCTCACAGAAATGCGAGAACACCACTGACACCACCAGAGAGTTTGGCGACAAGTGATGAAGCTGAAGCCCAAGGACTTCCAGGAGTGTCACCAAGAAGGCGGAAACAGGAGGGACGAACTCGGAGTATGCGTATGCCTGGAGGAAGACGATCTCCTTCTCCCCCAACTCCAGTGGCAAGGAGCCGAGACGGATCAGATCCCATCGCTCCTCGTCCTCCCAGCCAAAAAGCCGCCTCACGGGTGAGACATCCTCCATCCGGGAAGGAGCCAGGGCGAGTCCATTGGAGCAGGGGTCAAGAACCTTAAGGGTGGAAAGACGCTCAAAGAGGAAGTCAAAGGCTCGAATGCTTGGGGCGTGCGGAAGGAAGGAACCTCCATTGCCCACAAAGGTACCTTTTTAAAGCACCCTAGTGGCGTCTGGGCGCACCGTGCAAATTTGGGTGGGCTCCGAATCAACGGCTCGTACCACGTTGTCCAAGACAAATGGGCCTAGGTCCCTCGTCAGAAAAACCAGCCCGGACAGTTCTCCGCCTGAGAAGGCAACCCGGCGGTTCCCATAAAGACGGAAGTGAAAGCAGCAGAAGTGCAGCAGGCGCATTGGGAACCGTCGCGATAATGTCGCAGCAAGCAAAGATCCCGTAGACACGAACCCTTAACCAGAGAGGAACACGTGGTGACAATAGTAGAGGCGTGCACCGCTTCAGCTGATCGAGACAAAATTAGAAGGTTGCGCTGGAAAGCAGGATAAATCTCCACCCCCGGGCTCGTCGCCTCGCCCCAAAGTGTGCCCAGGGCCTACTGTCGGTACCCGACATATTCGGGTACCCTCGCGCACAAGCTAAAACCACCTAGGTACCCTACCACCCAGCAGAGGCGGGGTTCGAGGGCGCCACATGTTCAAGAGATCCGGACCTATCAGCCTCGGATGGGTGGTCCAGGGTATCCGCAAGAAGCCCTGTAGGAGAAGCCCAATACCCCCTTTGGAGACGAGCCCCCAGGTAACCACGTGTCCAGCAAGTAAGGATCTCTCCTCCCTGTGAGACAGGGCTCCGGAGCTGCCGCGTGGACCAAGACATCAGACGGGCCAACTCCTATATGGGCGGGTCCCGGCGCTGCTGCGTGTCCCGCAAGGTTGGAGCTAACCTCCTCCGGGGGGGGGGGGGGGGGGGGGGCTCCCGAGCTGCCACGTGGACCGGAGGACGGGACCTGACCTCCTCCGCGGAGGTGAGCGCCCGAGCTACCACGTGGTCCGGAAGGCGGGACCTGACCTTCTCCGTAGAGGTGAGCTCCTGAGCTGTCACATAGACCAGCCACTTGCCCTGGACGGAGGGACGCGGGAGTTAAGAGAGCAGTACGCATTGTCCCTGTCAAGGCTTGAAGATACGCGGCTTCCCCAGACGCATGGCGCGGCGCACACCTAATGTCAGATACCGCTACGACCAATTGCAACGCAGTGAAGACGCTGCAGGCCTATCCCACTCCGCCAAGTGGGTAGCTTACGGCGACAGAGACAGTTGGACAAGACATCCCCTGCCAATGTCAGCAACGGTGCACGAGCTACTGACGAGGCAGACGACAAGACAGCGAGTCTTCAAGTCCATGATCAGAGCAAGCTTACGGAAGAACCCTTAGATCCTTAGGATGAGATCCGCTCTGGGACCACCTGTCGGGTCCCGGGACCCCACTTGTAAGGTGTCCGACCTTGTCTATAAAAGGTTCGGACCGCTACCGTTATAAAAGATCCACACATCACATACGCATACACATATACTAGCAATACCATCCACCGTAGAGTAGGGTGTTACCCTCTTTGCGGCTCGAACCACGTAAAAACCACCGTCTCATATTCTCATGTGCTAGAACACTTGATTGAGGCCTAAACCCCGCCGAACAAAGAACCTCCGCGGGTTGCTCCTTAGCAGATCTGGAGGAAGTGTCGCATTAACACTTCGATAGTTACAGTGTCCAATCTGGATTGTAGTACCGAACCAAATTCGTTTCCGAGATGTAGTGCCGATCTCAAAGGATGTAGTGTTCATCCCTTTATTCTCTTATTGTGTGCAGGGTGAAATGGCTATCTTGTGGGTGGAGCTCTTTGTCGCTCACAATGCCCATCACCAAATCCTAATTTTAAAATAAAAAACTGTTAAACCCTCCAACAATTCACTCTTTGACTAAAAATAGCATGGACATCATATTCTGCAATATTATGCAATGAAATTCGTTTATTAGAAAAGTTCCTACCATGACGTTAATTGAACAAAACACTAAAACGTAGAGAACATGGATGCAAGCTTACTTTTGTACAAGGCATACCAGATAAACGAATTAATGTCTAAGAGAAAATTCTTTGCACCTACAGAAACTGATTGATTCTAAAGAAACAGATTGCATCTAAATTTTAAAGAAGAAGCTGCCACATTCTGCTGAAAAGAATCTAAACTCAGTATAGCTGACAGATGAACTTTTGAAAACAGAACTTGTGTCATAGATTCATAGAGCAACAAACAGAATTTTCCTCCCCAGAAAAATAAAAAGACAACAACATGAACTATTCGTTGAGAGGAGTAGAATGAACTCTAAAGTATAGGCAAAAGAATTGCACCCAAACAGCTAGCTGGAGCATTCATTATAATCTTGATCAGACAGGACATTCATAAACTACAGTACCATGTTAAAAACGAAAAGGGTATTGATAGACCAATAATGCCACCTCACAGATGATTCAGCTCACTATAAGAGAAGCTAATACACAAAAATCATTATTCATGTTGCAAGAAATCAAATCTAGATGGAACGGGGAGGAATGAGAGGAAGTGACTTCCATTTAAGAGAAAAAGATTGAGGAAACTAAAGATGAATGACGGTGACCCCAAGGGAAGAAAATTCTATACAGCGCTGCTGCAAATTCACATCCGTGCAACACCTTTTGGATACACGCCACGTATACATAAACGAATCTCAAAGCAGGCAGCAAGCGGCTCCCTCGGCGGTGAACAATAATGGATCGGCTTTTCAGTCGGTTTTTTTCCGGCTTGCCTCCTCTCGGCCCGATGCTCTCACTCACGAGTCCAAGGGCGCCGACGTCGGCGGCGAGGACGCATACGTCATGTTCCTCTGCTTGGCGATGGCGCTTTTCGTGCCAGCCTCCAGGGACGGCGCGCTACGTCAAGAGCGGGGCACCACTGGAACGGACTACATTGAGCGCGTCGGGAGGCGAAGGATGGAGGTAGCACGGAGCGCAAGTCGGACAGGTTGGTCGCGAGGGCGGACGACGTTGAGCGCATCGCGAGGGCAGATAAGGTTGGCGGTCCGACGGTGGCGGAGCGCGAGTCTTGCAGGGTGCGGCAGGATGATGGCAATGGTAGAGAACGCGGGCGGCGACGGAGCGCATGTCAGGCAGGACGGTCCCAAGGGCGGAGATCCCCATCTTCTCTTCCTCCTTTTCTGCGAGGCGCTCAACCACAGTGCCGCAACACTCCAGCCTCCTGGAGCCGGAGCCAGCAAGATCCAGTTAGCCCCCTCTATCGTTCGCCGACGAGGTAGAGGCAAACTGCCTAGGCGAGGAGCAGGCCAAAGAAGAGAAAGACCGATGGGGAAGGACTGAAGGAGCGGTCTGCTTTGAGATGCGTGCGACGGATAGGTGTCAAGAATCTGGATAGTGCTGCACAACTTTAGAGATGCAGCACTGCTGCAGAGAATTTTTTTCCGACCCCAAGGGTGTGAGTGTCGACACTTAGGATATAATTGTGAACTAGGAAGTAGCTCTAAGTGATTTACAGTGCTAGTCCTTGATCGACTGAATGGCAATCTCTTGATCGACTGAATGGCAATCTTTGATTCTTAGAGAGGAAGAAAGACATACCATATATTCAAATTATTTTCATGTTCCTAAATAGATAGTCCCTCGTACGTTAATTTTACCTATGATATATTGCTTAAATTTCAAAATGTCCAAATTGGTAGTGCCTGTAGTGTTCGTCAGACAGACTTAATTCTGCTTTGATAAGAATTTTCCCTACTCTCAATTTAGTTATAATTTGTATTTTGGCTGCAATAATCATATAGCCATGTAGGGAGAAACTACCTTAAAACAAAATTATAGAAACATGTGCAACACAAACAGTAGGGTAAAAGTAAGTCCACACTGTCAGAACCAAGAATTACCTGCTCCGCAGCCGGTGTAGGAGATTGTCATATCCCAGGAAAGGAAGGTGTACAAGGGACTCGAGCTGTTGACCGGAGTTCTTATGGAGGCCCAGGTGACATAACCTAAACGGGATATGGTCCGACCCACGAGCCCAGCCCAGTGAAGGAGTCTATTTGAAGCTGTTAATGAGGGGACCAGAGGGCATCGAGTTGCAACAGAATTTGTGCTTCTTCTTCCTCCGGCTCTTTTCGTGTTCTCCCTCTTCTTTCCCAAATCCTCTTCTGTCTCTCTAGCATCTTCTCCTCTACCTGTTCTTCTGCTTATCTACTTGTATTACATATTTGTACTGGTCATTGGTTCTGGAGTGACAGAGAAAAGGAGATTGAACACTGATCTAATTTTGTTGTCTTATTTTTTGCTGTGATTTATCTGAGTTTGTCAGGTTTTATCTCTATTCGATCGGTGATTGTTACACTGGTATCAGAGGCAGTTACGATCTTAATGGAGTATTCTATGTTTGATGGCAAAGATGTCAAAATTTGGATTGATAAATGAGAATCAATTTTCACCTTCGCCCGAATTCCAGATTTCTTCAAAGTTACTGCTGCACTGCGTCTGCACATTTGAAGAGTATTGCCAGAGATTGGTTTCGATCTTACTCTTACAGATTCACTGATTTTCAAAATTGGGATCTATTTCTTGCTGAGATTACAAGAGAATTTGGTGATGCTGAGATTATAAGAGAATTTGGTGATGCCGATGAGGAGCTCAAGCACAGAGGTATGACCACGGCGGAGGAGACCGCAGTGTCCTCCGTGACCCAGATCGACACCGACGCCAAGCTCTCGAAGAAGAATGATTTCGTCACCGTCGACACCACTGCTGAGTCCGGCGAACGGGAAGGCTCGACCGGAGTGGAGGAAGGCGCGCCGCGCGACCAGATCCTGGTCAACATGGAACTCGTCGAGGCGCCGCACCACCAGCTCCCCACCGAGAGCTCCAAGTTGCTCATCGTGGAGCGGTACGACGCTGACCACCTCACCGTCACCTGTGACATCGACCACGTGGCCGAGGCGCACACCTTCTACGGCTACCAGCGCGTCGCCGACTCCGTCGACATCGGGCGCGAGTTCGTCTACAACCCGGTCGTGGCCGACATCAAGCGCGCCGTCACCATCCCCGTCATGGTTGAAGCCCGCATCGGCCACTTCGGTGAGTCCCTGCGCCACACCCGCGAGGATGCCGTCATGATCCACACCAAGGGCAAGGCTGGAATCGGCAACGGCGACAAGGCCGACCTTCACGAGGTCACCGCCAGGAACGGCTTACTCTTCATGTCCGCTCGCGGGTTCGACTTCCCCGCATCTCCACCTCCCTCGTCTCCGATTGCGCCACCACCATGACCACCACCACAGCTGGCCGTGGCGGTCATCGTCAGCGCGGCGCACTCCGGAAAGGGGGGGGGGGGGGGGGGTGCTCGCCCGGTTGCAGCAGCTCTGCGCGGAGCACGTTTTCCTCGCTGTACTCAACAACTCGCTCCGTGCCTTCACCCTCCCCGACGACCTGGATCGCGCGCTGGCCCAGCGCGAACCCAAGCTGGCGCATCTCGCCGCCGGCGGGAAGCTCGGCATCACCATGCAGGTGCGTGCCGCGTCCGCGTACGTGTGGCTCGACGTGCTCATCCATGACGGCGACCATCTCTGGTGGGTCAACCTCTCGTTTGGGTTCCTCAGCTGCAACCCCGACGAGCCCACCCTGCTCTTCCACGCCTACTGCTACGAGGCGGAGCACCACCAGCACCGCCGCCACCACCGCTCGCATGCCACCTGTTCGATGAAATGCTGCAGTACAGCAACATGCTTGGCGAGTTAATCTGGGAGTTCCTCTGGTGGATCACGACGGCGTGTTGCTCGGCGTCGTGTTACCCGCGTTTGACATCTCCGCAGACGCCGTCGTCAAGGCTCAGATTAACAGATTGTTTCTGCAGATTCTCTCATCTCCAGTTGCAAGTGTCAGATCTGCTGCATCTGAAGTTATTATGAAGGTTGCAGCTGTTGCTCAGGGTATGAATATTTCTAAAGGGAACTCTGATGTCAGGCTGGCAACACGTGCATCGTATAATGCATCTCAGGTTACCTTCTCAAATGGTATAGAGTGTGACTATATCATGACAGTTCTTTGTGAAGCAAATCAGTCTCCAGAGGTGCAGAGAAGGCAGGTCGCCTGTGAGTGTTTGGTGGCCTTAATGCCGATGTCGCTGGAGACTCTACTGAAGCAAGAAGAAGACCAGAACCTGGATGAAGGTGATTCAAATCTTGCAATGGCCGGTGGAACTTGTTTGGGTCTGGTGACAAGGACTGTTGGGGATGATATTGTTCCTCTTGATATGCATTTTGTGGACGAAAACATAACAAAGCAGTTTGTGGAGGCACTGGCTGCTGATGCTGATGTATCTATAATTGGTCAGTTTGCTGTTGGTTTCTACTTTGCTTACCTTGGGGCTGAGAAGGTCGTTGTGACCACCAAGCAGAATGATGATGAGCAGTATGTCTGGGAATCTCATGCTGTCTTTGACAATGTCAGATATACTCGTGCATATACCTATGAGCACCAGTACAACTTGCTTCTGGACCTGCCTCACAAGATGGCTGAAGAGGCTCTGCCTTTCAGACTTTTGATTTTAGATTCTGTGGTTGCACTATTTGGTGTTGATTTCAGTGAGACACATACTCACAGAGCGTCAGCAAATACAAGCACAGATGCTGTCCCGTTTTACTAGGATTGTTGAGGAGCTAGCTAATGAATGGAAGCACAAATCTGATTCACTGGAAATCAAATTGGATGAAGCCAGTCAGTCTTACATGTTTTTTTTGACGGAAAACTGCCGGGGAACACCCCCGCAGTACATATATTAAGTAAATATTAAGCGACAACGCTAATTACAGTATAGTAGCCACTGTTTTGTTTATGTACGGTTACAAACAACCGAGCTGTATTTACTTAAAGAATCTCCAGGAACTCCCGCACCCTTTCCCTGTCTCTTAGACTGAACCGTTCTAATTGCGCGCTCACTGAGTTAGTGAAGCAGGTCTTCCAGTCCATTATTGTTGGTGCAATGCCCCTGAAGATTTTGTCATTTCTTTTCTTCCATATTTCCCATGCAGCGGTTGAGAATATTTCCATAAAGCAGGGTCCTGTCCAAGCATTTCTAGCCTCGCTGATGGTGTCAAAGAATATAAGTTCGTGTCTCCATGTAATCCCGATGATGTCCCAACAAGCCACGCTGAAGGGGCATAGGAAGAATAGGTGATAAGAGTATTCTTCTGTGTTTGTGTCACAGAGGACACAGGAGTAGTCATCTCCCTCAAGGGTCATGTTTTTCCTCTTTAAGATGTTCCTTGAGTTGATCCGGTCCCTGAATAAAAGCCATATGAAAATTTTAATCTTCCTCTGGACCTTTGATTTCCATAGCCATTTGAATGGTGGAGGCTGAATGATATTGTTGAAGTGTGTTATATATCCTTGTTTCGAGGAGTAAATTGGCGTAGAGATTCCTGACCAAATATCATTTGCCTGTCCCCTTTCCTCAATCTCCTGAAGCATAACATTTAGTTGCTGTAGTTCCTCTGTTGCCTCCTGTGATAATGGTATGAAGAATGCTTGCTGATCCCCAAGCTGTCTGTACTGAGCCATTGATATATTCTGTTTAGAGGCAAAGGTGTACAGTCTGGGCAGGTCTCTTTTCAGCAGGTGACCTTCCCATTCATCTTGCCACAGCTGTATTGTGTCCCCTGTGCCCACCCTAACTGCAACCAGTTTCCTGAAGTCATCCCATGTGCTGATTACATCTCTCCACCAGAAGGATCCTTTTGATCTCGCGCCATGTGGTGGCCTCCCATTGACACAACATGTTGACCTTACCAGGTGCACCCATGGTATATCTTCATTATTATATATCTTGAATAAGAATTTTCCTAGAAGAGCTCTGTTCATCTGTTTCAAGCTTTTTATGCCGAGACCTCCTTTGTCAATGGGCGTTGTTACTTTGTCCCATGCAACTAATGGGGCACCTTTTCCTGCCACGTCGGAACCCCTCCAGAGGCATATTTTCCTGAACTTGTCTATTGCTTGTATGACCCTGCCATTTACTTTGAGTGTGCAAAGGGCATATATAGGGATTGTCGAGATTACGCTATTGACCAAGGTACATCTGCCGGCCATTGATAGCCAGCATGCCGATGTTGTGAATCTCCGTTCCACCTTTGTGATGATTTGTGCGAAGTCTTCTGCTTTCGGCCTTGTTGTTCCCATAGGCAGTCCTAGATATGTGAAGGGAAAGGTCCCTAACTGACATCCTAGCGTGCCTGCCATGATGGTAGCCTCTGTTTCTTCCATATTGATTGCCATGATAGCAGACTTTCCCCAGTTTACTTTCAACCCCGTTGCCCCTCCAATTGCATGCAGCAGGTTTTTTAGGAAGAACAGTTCCCTCTGTGAAGCTTTTAAGGCCATAATAGTGTCATCGGCATACTGCACTATTGGAAATTGCATGGATTGAGGCTGTTGTATCGGTATTGTCAGAAGTCCCTGTTCTGCTGCTCTGTTAATGGCAAGCTGTAGCAACTCAGCTCCCAACACAAACAACAGAGGGGATAAGGGGTCCCCTTGCCTGACTCCTCTTCTACAAGGAATGTTTTTTCCTGGTACCCCATTCAGTAATACTGATGTTGATGCTGTTGCCAGGATATCTTGGATCCAGAGGAGCCACTTGTTTGGGAACCCCATAACCCTTAGTACAGCCATTAGATATTTATGGTCCATCATGTCAAAAGCTTTTTCAAAGTCCAATTTGAGGATAACTATGCTTTGTCTTGATCTCTTGCACTGATGTATGTACTCATATGCCCAGGCCATACAATCTTGTATTGATCTGGTCTTAATGAATCCATATTGATTTTGATGTATGAGCTTGATTATTGTGCCTTGCAGTCTTATAGAGAGTATCTTGGTTATTATCTTCACTGTGGAGTTTATCAGTGAGATGGGTCTATAGTCATTGACAAGACTCGGGTTGCCTGTCTTTGGTAATAAAATGATGTGGGAGTTATTTAAGGGCAACAGACTGACTCTGTTGCTGAAGAAGTCCTGACATAGTGTATAGATATCTGATTTGATTATCTCCCAGCATACCTTATAGAAATTAGGGTTAAATCCATCCGGCCCTGGCGATTTTTCCCCTGGCATTGTTTTAATAGCCTGATCTATCTCTGCAATTGTGACCATGTCCCCCAAGTGGCTTAGTTCCTGATTTTGTGGATGTTGGATCAATTGATTCCAGATATCCCAATGGTCTGTGTCCTGTGTCTGCCCCAATCTTAGACTGAACTCCTTCCATAGTAGTGTAGCTTTCTCATTGTGATCCAACACCTCTGTCCCCTCATTGTCATATAGGACTGTGATGCTATTCCTTCTATATCTCTCTGTTGCTGCTGCTAAGAAGAACTTAGTTGGCTCATCCCCCAACTTGCTCCATCTAGCAGTGTATCTTTGTCTCCAGTATTGATTTTTGTTGTGCAGTAGGTTGCTAATTTGTGCCTTGATGAGTTCTCTGAATTCATTTTCTTGTTGAAATAGTCCTCTCTGCTCCTCCAGTTTATCTATTATCAATAATTTCTCATTGCATTTTCTAAGCAGCATTGTAATTCCTCCTATGTTCTTGCTCCAGTATTTCAGTGTGTATCTAAGCCTTTTAAATTTTGCAGAGATTTTTCTGGCGCTGTTCATTGCTCTGATTGGCTGATCCCAGGATCCCTTGACTACCTGTAGGAAGTCAGGGTGACTTATCCAGTAGTTTTCAAACCTGAAGTATTGTGCTTTGGGTATGGTGGTGTGGATCTTGACCACACAGGGTGTATGATCCGAGGTATCCCTGGGTAGTGGTAACCAAGTGGTGTTTGGAAATTTGATGCCCCATTGTATTGAGGTAAAACACCAGTCTAGTTGGACCAGCAATGGGTCCTGCTGCATGTTGCTCCATGTAAAGTTTCTTCCTTTAAGGGGGATCTCTGTAAGACCTAGATGATGTATGATGTTGTTGAAAATTAGCATGTCCCCAATGTTTGCTCCTGCTCTGTTCCTGTCTTCAGTGCATCTATAGAAATTGAAGTCTCCCAATATCATCCACATGTCTTGAGGTTGTATATTTAGATCCCCTAACCATGTTGTAAATGCACTTCTTTGAGGGCCATGAGTTGGCCCATACACTGTGATGAGATTCCACGTTTCCCCATTTTGCAGTGATATGAATTTTACCATTATTGCAAATTCCAAAATCTGAATGACCTCTCCCTGCAGAGTGTTTCCATTCCAGATCATTAGTATTCCCCCTGATGCACCCCTGGAGGGAGAGAATGCATATTTGTTGAATCTTCTAGGTGCAATCTTTTTGATGAAGGCCATATCGATGAGATCCTTCTTGGTTTCCTGTATACAGATAATATTGCAATCTGGCAGTTCCTCAATTTTATATCGCAGTGCTATGTGTTTGGTTATATCATTCATCCCCCGAATGTTCCAGTTAAGAATGTTCCATTTCCTTGTTGCGTGTTGATCCATTATGTAACCTGTAAAATTTTGGAACTCTTGCTCCCCGCACAGCAGGTGCAACAACCGAACTTACATGTGTGTAAGCAATCCAGTTTGCATGGTATAAAAAATGCCTACTGATTCCGATAGTCCCAATCCCAATTAGAAATATAAAGCTGATATATATTGCAGCCTCCCACCAGTTGAATACCAATTGCATAGTCATGGAGATTGATTCCCTGCATTCGCCCATATTCTGAGTTACCTGATGCGGCTCCCCATTTCGGGGCTTGATTTGCTCACTAACGAATAAACATCCGTTCTCATTTAGGTGCATTGACAGCAAACTGCGGTAAGGTCTAGTAGTAACCATTGTCAAGTAAAACATCACAGTAACGTACGTTGTGATAAAGGTAGCATGTTTGTCCCTCCTGCTATGCTGTGCACACCACAGCCAAACACCCTTGCGAACACACAGTGGAGCAGTTCTGTGTACAACAAAATGAGACTCAAGTTCTGGCAACTCTTCGTTGCCCAAAAGACCCTTCCCCGAGCTAACTATCCTAGTTATCTTCATTATTAAACCTTGTCTACCGCCTGGCTCCCCGTCCTCTTATATGCCATGCGCGCCTTCGGTCCGGACTGGAGCTTCTCGCGTGCCACCTCAGGCTGCACGCCACATTCCATCACCGCCACGTTCTGCAACGTGATAGCAAGTAGCTCAGGGTAAGGGTTCGTTTCAGTTAAGTCAATGAGAGAGGGAAATTTGACTGGGCCAGGAAACCCCTGATAAACATTACCCGAAGCATTGGTCGGTGCAGTGTTTTCTTCCTCTCCTCCTTTTGTTGCCAGCTCCTTGCTTCCTGAGTCTCTGGTCCTGTGACCCTCCAAGATACCCTTGATCCTGGGGCTTCTCCTGAGAGAGTCCCAGAGTCCCAGTCAATGGGCGCCTTCCCTTTCCCTCTCTTCCTGCTTGCAGTCTCTGGCAATGGGTCAGCAGCTGCATCCGAGCCCTCTTGAGACCCCTGCTCTCCAGTCGACTTCCCTGACTTTCTGTTATATACCTGCCCAAATCTGTTGTTGTTGTTACGCACTGAGTTTCCTTCCTTTGAGCTGTCCTGAGAGGACTGTATTTCCTCTATCCTGACATTGTGCTTCTTGAGATTGGGCCTGCTGCCCCCCACCATCCCTCGTGTTGCTTTGTCTTGAGTGACCGACTGTCCAGTGCCTGCATTCCACCAAGCGTTGCGTGCCTATGGAAAAGTTGCTTGTAGCAAGTTCCTCAGCCCTTGTGAGTCAAACGGCTGCATCCAGCCTGGTTGTACTGTGTTGTCCCCCTCTGTGGCCAGTTGCATCACTGGCGTGCCATGAAGGATGTTGTTGCTGCCCTGTCGTTGCCCACTGAGGGAGATGTTGTCATGGCTCGAGTTGAGCTGTGCTGGCTGCACCGATCCCTGCGATCCAAGTTGAACTTCATGCTGTGGCCAATGCCCCCAGTTGGCCCAGTTCTGTCCCTGATGATTTACATGGTTTGCTAGCTGTTGCATGGCCGCTTCCCATAAAGGATCACCATGTCCCTCCTCCTCCTGAGGCACTACCTGATCTTCATTTTGCTGTTGTATACCCTGCTGCTCCGGCAGGTGCACCGGCCCAGCAGGGTGCGGGTTGCCATCCTCCGGAGGGAAGTCTTCAATCTGTATGTGTCCATCCGGCTCCATCCAGCTGAGAATGATGACCGGGCATGTCCATGACCACCCATGTCCATCTCGCGAACCCTGCCTCAGTACCAGGCTTCTCGGGATGTCCCTAGTTTCATTGTACATGCACTTCACCAGGACATACCCAAGCGCCCGCGTGCTGTTGTGCCAGTGCAGCAACTTTCCAAAGGAGGCTACCGCGAGGTCGATCGCCTCCGGTGTCCTGTAGTCTAACGGGTATCCTAGGATGAGGAACCAACCCATGCGGGTGAAGTGCCAGGAGCGCCTGTTGATTCCAAAATCATGCCTATTGAACCCAATCCGTACATCCACCAACACTATCGGCTCACTGAATATGAGATAATCCCTGAGGAAGCATGTTTCTATTGCGAACAAGCCAATGCCTAGTGGGGTTAAGCAGGACATTCTCACCGGGATGTTTAGCTCTTCTGTGAGATGCACCCGCAACATCTGCCTGAAAAAGTCGTACTGCTCCTCCTCCAGCGCCCCATCTAGGTCCACAGCAATGACGTATTCCTCATGCAGCGGATGATGAATCCCCGGCAGATTCACCACCGATCTTGATAGTCGCTCCGGACCTCCATCCATCACCTCCATGTTGGGAAAGGGCAAGAATCTGGCTGGGTTAACGTGGAAGTTTGCCATGGCGACAGTGAGAGGGGTTCGGGTGATGAGGGCTTTGGAAGTGTCGCTGGCAGGGCGTTTTTGCGGAAGGAGAACCAAAGGTAGTGAGGTTGAAGAAGACGATGGGACTTCTGAGCGAGTCCCTGAGGCATTTATTTGTAGAGCGCGAAGATGAACCGGCTGTTCCCCTTTTTTCTTCCAGACCTTGACAGATCTTTTTTTAACAAAGCAGTCCCACTGTATGTGACCATATCTGTAGCAATGTTTGCACCGGACTTGATTGCGACAATGGAATTTTAGATGGGTTGGACTGAGACAATTGTAGCACAGACGCCTGCTTGCTGGGCCGTCCATATTCCTTTTCCCAAGGCTTGAGAATTTACTCTGGTCCCTGTAGCTGCACTCGAGTGGCCTGCTATGTGGCTGCCGACCAGGTGTGACGGGTGACTTAAATTGGGCCTTCCCGCCTCGAGTATTCCGTTTGTTGGAGCACTCTGCCACGTCGCGCTCCGGGACCCATAGCGGGCCACCGGCTTCCACGTCACCAGGGGTTTTGCCTTTTAAGTCCGCTTGGTTATGGGTAGGTCCACGATTCACTTCCACCCCTTTCGACGTGGCAGAATATGTGACACTGAATTTTGAATTTAAATTATCCCGGTTAACTCCGACGAGACTAAGGTTCCCCCCCTTACTGATTTCCACCGCCGGCGAGGTCTTACATGTTAGAGGTTGATTCCGTTAATTCTGTGGTGAAAGCACTGGATGCAGCAAATGCATTGCTGGCAGAGAACGCAACTGAACTTCCTGATCTTCAGAACAAATTGCAGTCCTTGAAAGGTGGACTAGCTCAGCAGTATGAATACATCAAAGTGTCAAATGAGCGTCTTGATGTTGCTGAGAAAGAAATATTTGACTTGAGAGCAGAACTTGAGCAACTTCGGTCAAAGCTCCAAGCTTTGGAAGAAGAGAAGATGGATGCTATTAATAGTGCGAATCATGCAGGTTTCCAAATCGAGTCAAAATATGAAGAGAAGCTCTTTTTCATCATGTTGAGTATGTGGTTGGGAAAGGCGTACCACGTGTTCGGATTCCTGCTAGTAGTGCTAGCGCCGCTCACTACAAGGAGGATTACTATGTGCTGCGATCTCGCTTTCCTGCAGCAGCAGTGTGGGATCACGCTGCATCTCAAGGAGGGGATAATGTCATATCCCAGGAAAGGAAGGTGGAAAAGGGACTCGAGCTGTTGACGGGAGATCTTCTGGAGGCCCAGGTGACATAACCTAAACGGGAGATGGTCCTGCCCATGAGCCCAGCCCAGTGAAGGAGTCTATTTTAAGCTGTTGGTGACGGGACCAGAGGGCATCGAGTTGCAACAGAATCTATGCTTCTTTCTCCGGCTCTTTTCGTGTTCTCCCTCTTCTTTCCCAAATCCTCTTCTGTCTCTCTAACATCTTCTCCTCTACCTGTTCTTTTGCTTATCTACTTGTATTACATATTTGTACTGGTCATTGGTTCTGGAGTGACAGAGAAAAGGAGATTGAACACTGAGCTAATTTCGTTGTCCTATTTTCTGCTGTGATTTATCTGAGTTCGTCAGATTTTATCTCTATTTGATCGGTGATTGTTACAGAGATGAGCACCACCGCGCTGCAGCCCGATCCGCCGTCTATCGTAGTTTTCCGTTCGCCACATCTCCTGTTACCTCTCTCCTGTTACCTCGCCTCTCGAGCGATCCTCATGTCACACGAAGATTATCAACAAGAACCACGATTGAAACTTGATACTGCGACCAGCCGCACGGAGGTCCTGTTGATAACGGAGGTCCTGTTGATATGGAGTTCATTCTCACCACGCTCCAGCTTCTAGTGAGCTTGGTGCAGCCATTGTAGATCCAAACAGATCTTTCCAAATAAAGATGGCGAGGGAGGCCATCCCATCGTGCAGGCCGCAGAGGACGGTGGCGAAGCTGTTCGAGTGACGGCGCGGAGTTAGAGAGATCGATGGTGACACGGACTGAGAGAGGGCGACAAGGCAGTGCAAACGGGAATGGGCCACGCTGGTGAGGAGGCACAATTACGCCGCAATGGGGAGCGGAGGCGGTCGGTGGCGCTGCAGCTAGCAAAGTAGCAAAGGCGGTGCCCATCTTTCACAACTAAACCTAAGCTCACGCGGGTACATTTTTGCCTGCGGGTGAAAAGCGATACACTAACCGGCACCCGAAGGATCTCCGTCGGGTTATGGGTACACGTCGAGTACCTGCTTCCGCATCACCAGCCCGTGCCTTTTTCTTTGCCACGGCGCCCCCTCCGTTGCACGAGGAGCGCGCTGCGGCGGAACCCTTTGCGGCGCAGCGCAGCGCTGAGCCCGACACCCATCCATGTCAGCTACGAAGGCATACGTGTCGGGATCCACTTGCGTGGTTATGGATGGAACGACGGCGGACGTCGAGGCAAAGGACAAGGCGGGGGACTCCCATGGCATGGCGGGCACCGACGGTGGTGGGGGAGTCGCCGGGCAGCCATGCGGTCTCCCTTACATCGTCGCCGGTGGCCGCAAGGGTTGGTGGCGACGGCGCACTGCTCTGGGAGGAGAGGCGGCAGAGGTCAGAAGAGGGCCCTAGGCATTGCACTGTTGTAGCAGCTACTTTTGCTGCTCTACGAGTCCGTAGCCCTGCCGTGCGAGGGCAATGACAGGAAGAGGGTCGGGCAGCGCTACGATCTGGACGGAAGGAGGAATGAGGAAGAGAAACTTGGTCGGGGCAGCGGGCAGGGGGTGGGGTGAGGCCGTGAGGGAGTTGGTCGGTTGTTAAATTAGGGTTGTGAATGAATAGGCTAGTTTTGTTGGGCTGTTGTGGGATGGGTGGGATCGATTTCTTGGGTTGTTGTGGGATGAATCCTATATTTTGGGTAACCCGACGGGTACTCGTGGATTAGAGAAAACCCCGAACCCACATTCGAGAAATTTCGGGTCGGGTGCGGCTCAGATCCGTGTGCGTGAATGTCCACTCGCAGCCGCACCCGTGGTTTTTTTTGTCATCCCTAGACTGCGGAACGTGGGTTAATTCAGACATCAATAATTGGAAAACAGAAATCATATACATGCGTTTGAAATTTATTAAATTTCTGATAATTTATGGACCATCAATTGCACTTTAAGATTCATGTTTCATTAATTTATATCCCCCTCGCAATCCTAATCTCCACTCCACGGGCGGGCAATCCTAGGACGACGACGACAACAGAGACTCGCGAAGCGCGAGGCGAACCATGGAGCACGGAGGCGTGAGCGGTGGTGGCAGGAGCGGCAAATCGTGGGTGATGGCGGCACTTAGCGTAGCAGTGGTGAGGGCTACTCCGGCAAATCGCCGCGACGGCCGCCGGTGAGAAAGAAGATGGTAATTTATTAATTTTGAAAGTAGCCTAGAGGGATGAAAAGGTCAATTAAATCTGAAACTCAACAATTTTTACACTAAAACTAGCAATGTACGGATATGTCCGCATTTAGTCGGACTTGCCTGTGTTTCCTCGTACAACTGGACAAAATCGGATAAGTTCGGGATTGGTCATAGCAGAAATAAATTTAATGGTCCTACATAAGTTTCTAGCCGCCATAAAACTTGGTATAAGCAAGTACAAAATACAAGCAACCTATAGCATGATGGAAATGAGCTAGGGTTACATGGATAGAAATATTTAGATGGAACTATTTTGAATATAATGCAAACACCAAAACACAAAAGAATGGAAAATTAAGACACAAGAGGCGTAAGAGATTCTTCATCAATGTTCGGTTTCGCAAAAGAACTTATGTCTTTGTTGAGGTGTCCATAAAGGATCGAGTTTATCTCAACCGCAGACCTCACCGAGCAATCACAAAGATTGAGTCCGGATCACCACTAGCAATCTAATGGGTGATACAAACTTCCAAGTCTAACCAGCACGATTTTGATCCAGTGACAACCTCTATCCGTCTAGGGGTCAAATCCTAAGAGTAACAAATATATATGAGACATCGCAGTAGAAAATTGATCAAAAGCTCAATCCAATCAGGGTACCATGCACTCACTACTCCTGTAACCTCACAAAGATTCAATCTTGAGAGCAAGAGGGTGAAAGAGAGGGCAATAATTGATCACGAGTGTGCTTTGTGGCGCTAGGGTTTCTTAGATACTCATACGGGGGAGAGAAAACCATTTTTATAATTAACGAGTTCTGTACCCTGGCTACCGAAGAGCATGGATCGATGACAGTGCTCTAGCAAGATACGGCGCACAACCGTACACTACGTAAGAAACACAAATAGGAGACAAAGATAAGAGACGAGCGCAAAGGCGACCATCACTGATATGGGTAAACAAGGCGAGCCCACCTCAGCGAAGATGCTAGTTCACGAAAGAAAAGCACGACTAAGAGTAAAAGGAGACGAGGTACTATAAGAAGCGTCTCATTTAATGAAATATCCAAGACGAGCCCGATCCTCTAACAAACGGGAGACAAGCGACTAATAGAGCGCGTCTCCTATTTGCAAAAGAAATGAGACGAACTTTACAGAAAGCACACCTCTTTGACTTTGGTTACAGACAGACATGAACACATCGCTGAAAGAATGTAGAGCACATTCACCTGATAACTAAATAATCATTCCAATGTAGAGTACCTTCATTGTAGTATTTAAATACAAAAAATAATCAAATCCTTCCTTATGAATTGTCATTCCTGATGAAGACGATGAACACACCATTCATTCATTCACAGTTGAATACACAAGATAATATTCATTCACATAGATGAACACAGATAATACATTCATTCATTAACAATATATTAAAAAATACAAGAAAAAAGTACAACACACAAGAAAAAACAACATTAACTAAAAAACAACAAAAGAAAACCTAAATCCTACACCTCCTCATCCTGCTCCTCCTCCTCCTTCGTCGGCGACTCCAGCGCCGATGCAACAGGAGTCCTGGCCGGCTGCTCCGGCGGTTGCTCCAACTGGTCCGGCGTTGGAACCTCGCGATCGAGGTTCCTCACCATTGCCGCCACCGGGTTACTGCGGCCCTCGGCAACGAGCACCTCGGCCATCGTCTTGAACAACCTCTCGAACAGCATGTCAAACAGTCTCTCGAGCACCTGGGCCATCGTCTCGAGAAGCTCGTTGTTGAGCCTCTCAGGGGACCTGCAACACTTTTTCTTGCAGGGTGGCTCGCTCGGCGGGCTTGGCGGTGGAATGCTAGCCATAGTGGGTTGTCTACGTGGAGAAGACGAACGAAGAAGAGAAGAGGAGAGACTGATACAAAAGTAGATATGCGCTTGTGGAGAACTGATGTCGCACCTTATATAAGCTCTGTGCGGAGTACACGATGCAAAATGGAGACAAGCTTAATAATGAAGTGCGTCTCCTATTTTTGAAGTCTCCCTCTCCTCTGCCAAAAGGGAGACGAGCTTAACGGTAAAGTGCGTCTCCTATTCCCCACGTCTCCTTTAGCTTCGTGATTTTCTCCATTTTGCTTCAGTTCACTGTTGATATCAGACAGACAACACATCACTAAACTTAGAGCTCATTCACTTGATAACTAATCATTCATTTGTCCGAAAAATAATAAAATCCTTCATTATGATTCCTGAGGAACACGATGAACACACACATTAATTCATTCACACAGTTGAACACACAAGATAATATTCATTCACACAGATGAACACAAATAAATTTCATTCATTAACACAACATATTACAAAACACAAGAAAAAAGTACAAGAAGAACCAAGAAAAGAAAAACATCAAATAAAAACAACAAAGAAAAAACTAAATCCTACTCCTCCTCCTCCTCCTCCCCCTCCCCCTCCTCCTCCTCCGGCGGCGGCGACTCCAGTGTTGGTACAACAGGAGTCTGGATCAGCTGCTCCGACTGCACCGGTTGCTCCAGTTGCACCGGTGGTGCAACCCCACGACCGAGGTTTCTCTCCGTCGCCGCCACCAGGTTACTACGGCCCTAGGCGCTAAGCACCTAGGCCATCGTCTCTAACACTCCCGTGAGGGCGTAGAGGTAGTGGCTGATGATACTCATTCCAGTAAACTCTGAAAGGGTACCCAGACCCAAGGAACTCATGGCGTGAGACGTACTTCTCTACACCTCGTGCGTCATAATGAGGCGCCGCTCGTTGTTGAGCCTCTCGGGGAGCTGCAACAATGTTTCTTGCAGGGTGGCTCCCTCGGCGGGCTTGGCAACGGAACATTGGCCATGGTGGTAGTGGGTCATCGGTGCATAGAAGATGATGAAGAAGAAACAAATGCAAAAGGAGAGACGCACTTGTGGAGAACTGATGGGTTATGGCACATCTTATATAAGGTCTGTGCAGAGTCGATGATGGAGCGGTTGGTTTCACGCGCATTGATGGGACGATGGGACGCATCGAAACCGCCTCGGGAAAATGAAAGGACACACAGACGGTCGCACGCATCTCTGCACCAACACCGCCGAAATTATGTTCTCTACAGTCCTCGGTCGTGCGTCTCTTTTTGTCAACAATGGAAGACTTACTTTCATATCTCGCTCCTCTCACTTCAGTCTAGCGCTTCTCGCTTTTATCTCTCGCGTCTCTTCACGACTGGCCATTAAGTTCTCCGCACCTCCTCCTCCTCGGGCCGCGCTACTCCTTTACTGATCGACCAACTCCAGTGCGACCGCCACCTCTGTTCGACCAACTCCAGTGCGATCGTCGCCTCTGTCCGCCATCACCATCATCATTGTCGCCGTTCTCGTTGTCGTCACTGTTCATGGCTGGG
This sequence comes from Tuctoria greenei, assembly GCA_036927565.1. Classification (NCBI taxonomy): domain Eukaryota; kingdom Viridiplantae; phylum Streptophyta; class Magnoliopsida; order Poales; family Poaceae; genus Tuctoria; species Tuctoria greenei. Next base: position 66,027,022 of record JAYESD010000006.1, read on the forward strand.
TTTGATATCAACTTGGCATGTAACCAACTGAAGGAGGAGTGCTTGGTGCGGTGCAAGAACCATCCCCATGTATTTACATATGGCACACCGGTCGCATGGTTGTATGTAGCTCTGCAATAGACTAATGAACTTAACTGTAGTTTTGTTTTTCTGTCTTGTTTGTTTTTGGTATTCACAATTTCATGGCTCGCCGCCATTTGCGTCACTTGTTTGTCCAATTTTTTGCATAGTGTTTCTCTGCAAAGCTTGAGTCGGGAGATTTCTTGAAGTGGCAACACATCGTACCTGGTTAAAAATGGGGTAAGTCATGAAGAACAAGCACAATCATACCTAGTATAACATTGTCCTCTTATTAATGAATTTCCTTTGTAGACCGAATGGGAAGGAGGTTACTATCCCTAACAATCTCCTTCTCGCAGGACTATCCGTTGGTGCCTCCAAGATGCGCCTTTCCACATGGTTACTTCCACCCGAATGTCCATCGCTCAATAGCACTCTGCCTTGGGGTTATTGATCAAGATACTATAAGATAGACTTATTTTGCTCAAGTAATTAGTCATTGTTGCCAAACTTATTTGAACTGGTTTCTTATGTTCCTTAAATTGATATTTCTTAGGGGTGGTGGTCTGGTTTTACAATCAAAATAATGCTACTTGAAGTTTAACGTTTGCTTCAGCAGCCATATGCGCCTGATGTTGAAAATGATTGCTATAATCTACTTATCAAGGTTGGTAACTTTGTGTTAGTGACCAACGTAGGTTGTATATCATTCCTCATTTGACATTTGTTAATTTAAAGAATGTCAATATTTTCTAGATCCAAGAGAATATAAGAGACCTGTTCGGGAGCAAGCTGGATGGTACGATTTAGATTGATCAATGGGAGCTTCATAGGAATAAGTTTAGAAATGTATAGTTTAGAGGGCACACAATGTGTATGAACTATGAAATTTCTTGAGTTGCATGTTATCTCTAAATTGCAATGTTATTGTGTTTGTTTATCCTCGAATTGAAATGTCATTGCGTTAGTTTATCCCTGCAATAGATGCTCATGATGTTAACTCTGCGTGCGAGTGGCAACAGATGCTCACAATGTCGTATGAGTGGCAAAAGGGAGATGAGAACATGAGAGATGAACATTAAACAGGCGCGTCTCCGTGTTTTGGCCTCCAGAAAAAGGTAGACGGGCGAATGAGACACACACTTTTTTAAGGCCCGTCGCCGATTTTGATCTCCGGCAAAAAGTAGACGGGCAAATGAGAGACGAGCATTATATAGGCTCGGCTCTGATTTTTGACCTATTTTTAGCTCTCCCGTGCTCTCTGGCAAAAATTTTTACGCAAAACATACTCGCGCTCTTTTGACCTAAGGAAAACGACCAAATGAGAGACGGTGTTATTGAGGCTCGTCTCTGAGTTTTGCTATTTTTATCTCTTGCGTTCTCTCTCCCAACACTTGGTGAAAATTTTTAGCTCTCGCGCACTCTCTCAACCTAGAAACCACAGCAGTTGAGCACGTCGTCGTTGTCCCTCTTCCTCAACTCGCTCTTCGTCAATGTCGCGCTGCCGCCGTCAACCCTGACCCTGTTGTCAACCCCGACCTTTGCCATCAGAGAGTTGAGCACGCTGAAGCACGCCACCTCGTCTCCTGTATAGGGAGCACGTCGTCGCCTCAACTCCGACCTCAGTAATCGGTATGAGCACGCTGCCACCTTCACATAAGTGGAAATGTTCTCCCTGGTTGGTATCGTGGAACACATTCATCTTCCTTGTTTATGTGCAATGCAGAAGTAATGTATTTATTTTGACTATCAATGTATATTATGAATTCTGATTTGCAAACCCTTAAAACTGTAGGAACTGTGGTTGACACTAGCATTTGCCATCCCAGTGAGTTTGATTTCTACCTCTGCAGCCAAGTAGGAATCAAGGTACCTATGCGATAATTGGTATTGCTCTCACGAGTTTTTGATATGAGGCTATTAATGCATTAGTAGAATATAAATTGTTTGTTTTTTCAAGAGACATGCACACCAACTCACTACTATGTCCTTTATGATGAGAACAATTTCTCTGCTGATGCGTTGTAGATGCGCACCAACTGCATGTGCTACAAGTAAGCTCAGTTCTCCATTCACTAACAGTTCTTGTGTTTATTACAATTGTATACCAATTTGTTCCAAATCCTTCAGATATTTGCTCCGTTATGTGACTGTTTAAGTGAATTTGACTACAATTTAATAATGTTTTATATAATTTTAGTGATTTTATTGAATTTGAGGATATCTCAGTCAGAGCATTAGAGGCTATGAAGGCTCATCGTTAATGAAGTCATTGATCAGGGGAATTTTCATTAGGTACAGATGATTAGATGATGACAGTTATGATGTGTGTAATTAGTTACTTTGTAATCAGGATGAATAGAGGGGCATTCTTTATGTAATTAGTATACTCGATAACCACAATTAACACTTTGTTAATATTTGATTGGTCTATATAATTTAAGATGTGATCTTTTTGGCTATACATATGTTCATATATGTGTATGTTGCTGACATTGGCAACGCGGCTGCCAAATCCTGGCTAGCTCTAGGATGCTGCTGGCAACAAGGATAATTAGGAGTGCGGGCACCTAATAAAAGATGCTGTCTATAAACAATCCACGATGATCTGTAACAAAGATCATCTCGGATTACCTAAATAAAGGAGACCAGCTTCTCCTGTTGGTGAGCCTTTCTCACGTCGTCAAGCAAGTTGGTTCCTTTATTTAGTTAATCCGAGATGATTTTTGTTACAGATCATAGCGGATTGTTTACAGGTAGGGTCTCCTATTAGGTGCCCCCATCCCTGATTATCCTAGTTGTTGGCTGCATCCTGGAGCTAGCTAGGATTTGGCAGCTGCATTACCAGTGTCAGCAACATACACATACATGAACATATGTATAACCAAAAAGATCAAACCTTAAATTACTTTGACCAATCAAATATTAACAAGTTGTCAATCGTGGTTATCAAGTATACTAATTACACAAAGAATGCCTCCTGTTCATCCTGATTACAAAGTAACTAATTACACACATCATAACTGTCATCATCTAATCTTGTATACCATAATGAATATCCCCTCAATCAATGACTTCATTAACGATGAGCCTTCATAGTCTCTAATGCTCCAACCGAAACATCCTCAAATTCAATAAATTCACTAAAATCATATAAAACATTATCAAATTGCAGTCACATTCACTTAAACAGTCACATAAGTGAGAAAATATCTGAAGGCTTAGGAACAAATTGGTATAAAATTGTAATAAACACTGGAACTGTTAGTAAATGGAGAACCTAGCTTACTTGTAGCACAGGTAGTTGGTGAGCATCTGCAAAGCATTAGCAGAGAAATTGTTCTCATCATAAAGGACATGGTAGTGAGCTGGTGTGCTTGTCCCCTAAAAAAAGAAATAATTTACATTCCATTGATGCATTAATAACCTGATATCAAAAAGTTGTGAGATCAACACCAATTATCGCATAGGTACCTTGATTCTAGCATGGCTATAGAGGTAGAAATCAAACTCACTGGGATGACAAATACTAGTGTCAACCATAGTTCTTGCAGTTTCATGGGTTTGCGAATCAAAATTCGTAATATACATTGATAGTCAAAACAAATACATTACTTCTGCATTGGTCATACAAGGAAGATGAATATGTTCCAGGACAACAACTAGGGAGAACATTTCCACTTATGTGAAGGCAGTGACGTGCTGATACCGATTACCGAGGTTGGGGTTGAGAAGGCAGCATTGAAAGTGCATATAGGTCCCTTGTGAGTTTTGGTTAATTATTGAAAAACAATTAAAGAGCTAATGAGTTTGGTTGAGTTCGTGCAAAAAATTTAGTACGGAGTTAAATTCACGAAAAAAGGAGAAAAGGCATGAAAAGTGTAGTAGAATCAAGTTTTCTTTATTTCTCCTTGAGTCATAGGAAAATTCGTACTATTAAGAGGGACACGACGCGTGGAAACTTAGTGAGTCAAATAGGAGCTCAACCTCTTATGTAGGTTTTAGGAAAACTCTTAGCATCAGGGTAGGACTTGTCCGACACCTTGGAACGGATAAGTCCGAAAACTCTCTGGTGGATTTCAGACATGTCCAAATCTGTATGTCGAACATGTCCAAAATATCTCTATTGGTATTCAGACATGTCCGAAGCGGGTCGGACATGTCCGAGGTACTTGTCTTAGAAAATTTTCTAAGTGTCTGAAACTTGGAATTGTCTGAGATGGGGTTTAGACAAGTCCAAAATGTCTCTGTTCGATTTCAGACATGTCCAAAATCGGTCACACATGTCCGAGGTAGACTTTTTTGACTTAGTGCCTCAGATTAGTCTGAGTTGAAAAACCATCCCTTGTTTGTCAGACATTTTCGAGTTTAGTCGAACTTGTAAGACGTGGATTTTGCACGCAGTTTCAAATCAAAGTGGTTAGCCGTACTATCTCTGATGTCAGCAGGTCGGACATATCTGAGATTATATCAGACTTGTTCGACACAGGCTGTCATCTAACGACTAAAATCGCTTCTGGAGTATAAATAGCTGGGGATCTCGTCCCCAACCAGCGCGTAACCCTAGAGAAAGTCTTAGAGCCGCCTCAAGCCATTAAGAAAGTCTCCTCTCTTGTTCTCCACCCTCTTGAGCCCAAATCCAACATTTTGGGGGAACAGTGAGAGAGTGATTATGAGTTTCGGCAAGAGGAGTTCATCAAGGGTTGAGCAACGTTTGATTCGCCGAGTTTCTTCGTGATTGCGTGTTTGTTACTCTTGGGGTTCTCCCCTAGATGGTTAGGCGTCACCCTGGTAATTTCTCGTTTGATTTCTTAATTTGGGGAAGTTTGTAATCTCTTGTGATAGTGGAACATCCAAGATTTGACCCATGGGGCGTCTTGGCAAGGTTAGGGCTGTTAGGTCGGGTCCTTCGTGGACTCCTCAATGGGGATGTAGGTTTCTTCATGAAGCCGAACCTTGGGAGAAAAAAATCTCTTGTCCATTGTCTTCATTTTCATTTCCGCAACGTTCTTACTTTCTAGTGATCATCTAGGTTACTTCATTTCTAGCACTTAATCTTGTTTCCATCGACTACTAGAACTTCTAGGATGTATTTTCATTCACTAGATTGCATAAGAACTTCCTTTTTAGTAGTTTCGTGTAGATTCTGTCGGACTTATCCGAGCTAAGTCAGACTTGTCCGACATCAGTCAGACAAGTCAATTTCCAGTCACACAAGTCTGACTTGTATTGACAGGACAATTTTTAATTAAATCTATATTTTCGATTATTGCCTATTCACCCCTCTCTAGGCTACTTTCAAGCATGCTCCGGGGACAAGGGACAAGGTAGCATGCTCCAGCGTGCTCAACTCTCTGATGACGAAGGTCGGGGTCGATGGTGGGGTCGGGATCAACAGCGGCAGCATGATAATGATGCAGAGCAAGTTGAGGAAGAGGGACGACGACGACATGCTCTGGACCTGAGGTTTCTAGGTTGAGAGAGCGCGCAAGAGCTAAAAATTTTCGCCTAGTGTTGGGAGGGAGGGTACGAGAGATAAAATAGCAAAACTCGGAGACAAGCCTCTATAGCACCCGTCTCTCATTTGAGCGTCTCCCTTAGGTCAAGAGAGCGCGAGTAAGTTTTGCGTGAAAATTTTTGTCAGAGAGCACGCAAGAGCTAAAAATAGGTCAAAAATAGGAGCCGGGCCTGTATAATGCCTGTCTCACATTTGCCCGTCTACCTTTTGTGGGAGGTCAAAATCGACGACGGGCCTTAATAAAGCGTGTCTCTCATTTGCCCGTCTCCTTTTTGCCGAAGGTCAAAAATTGGAGACACGCCTGTTCAATATTCGTCTCTCATGTGCTCATCTCCCTTTTGCCACTCGCTTTAGATCATGAGCGTCCTTTGCCACTCGTGCAACAGAGTTAACATCGTGAGTGTCCATTGCATGGATAAACAAAGGCAAAGACATTGCAATTCAGAGATATTCGTGGAATTCATGGATAAACAAATGCAATGACATTGCAATTCAGAGATAATTTGCAACTTAATGAATTTCATAGTTCATACACATTGCGTGCCCTCGAAACTATACATTTCTAAAATTATTCCTATGAAGCTCCCATCGATCAATCTAAAATGTACCGTCCAACTTGCTCCCGAACACGTCTCTTATGTTCCCTTGGATCCTGAAAATATTGACATTTCTTAAATCAACAAATGTCGAATGAGGAATGATATATAACCTTTGTTGGTCACTAACACAAAGTTACTAACCTTGATAAGTAGATTATAGCAATCATTTTCAACATCGGCGCATTTGATTGATTAAGCAAACGCTGAACTTCAAGTAGTATAGTTTTGATTGTAAAACTAGACCACCACCCCTATGAAACATCAATTTAAGCAACATAAGAAGCCAATTCAAATAAGTTCAGCATTAATTACTAATTACTTGAGCAAAATAAGTCTATCTTACAGTCTCTTGATCAAGAACCCCAAGGCAGAGTGCTCCTGAGTGATAAACATTCGGGTGGAAGAAACCATGTGGTAAGACACATCTTGGAGGCACCAATGGATTATCCTCCGAGAAGGAGATTTTCAGGGGGTAGTAACCATCTTCCCAATCATTCTATAAAGGAAATTCATTAATTAGGGGACGATGTTATACTGGATATGATTGTGCTTGTTCTTCACGACTTATCTTTTTTTCCTAGGGATGATGCACTGCAACTTCAATAAATCTCCTGACTTAGGCTTCACAAAGAAATCCTACGCAGAGAAACTGAACAAACAAGTGACACAAATGGCGAAAAGCCATGAAATTGCAAATACCAAAAACAAACAAGATGTAAAAACAAAACTACAGTGAAGTTCATCAGTCCATTGCAGAGCTACATACAACCATACGACCGGTGTGCCATATGTACATACATGGGGATGGTTCTTGCCTCATGCTAAGTGCTCCTCCATCAGTCAGTTATGGGCCAAGTCGATATCAAACCCAACCATGAACAATGACAATGACGAGAACGGCGACAACGATGACAACGATGGAAAACAGGAGGGGCGGTCGCACTGAAGTTGGTCGAATAGAGGTGGCAGTCGCACTGGAGTTGGTCTATCAATAAAGGAGTAGCGCAGCTCGAGGAGGAGGAGGTACAAAGAACTTAATGCTAGTGGCGAAGAGACACGATAAGATAAAAGCAAGACATGCTAGACTGAAGCGAGACGAGCGAGATATGAAAGCGCATTTTCTATTGTTGACAAAGAGAGACGCGCGACACGAGGACTACAGATAACTTAATTTTGGCGGTGGTGGTGTAGAGTCGTGTGAAACCAGCGTGCACGACCTTTCATTTCCTCGAGGCGGTTTTGATGTGTCCCATCGTCCCATCAGTGCGCGCGAAACCAACCGCTCCATCGTCGACTACGCACAAACCTTATATAAGACGAGCCATCACCCATCCGTTCTCCTCAAGCACGTCTCTCCTTTTGCATCTATTTCTTCTTCTTCATTTTCTCTGCACCAACGACCCACCACCACTATGGCAAACATTTTGCTGCCAAGCCCGCTGAGGGAGCCACCCGGCAAGAATCGGTGTTGCAGCTCCCCCGAGAGGCTCAACGACGAGCGGCGCCTCGTTATGGCGCGCGAGGCGTACAACAGTACGTCTTGCACCATGAGTTCTTGGGTCTTTGTACCCTTCCAGAGTTCACTGGAATGGGTACCATCAGCCACTACCTCTGCGCCCTCCTACCACATACATGGAATCCACAATCAAACAAGAAATGATTCATCCAAGTCACAAATATAAGAAAAGATACATGAGCCGCACCTTTCCCAATTTGGACTTGGGACTAGAGGATCTTCTCTCTATAGCCTAACTCGACTAAGGACCTAGAGAACTAGTGTATACAATAGAATGATGCTCAAGTGGTGTGTGTTGAAGTGAGGTGTGAGGGGTCCTATTTATGGGTGGAGAAGGGTCGGTTCCCGCCACCAAAAGCGCGAGAATCAGTCACCACTGACTTTTTCAAGCCGGGAGGAGCCAACACGTGGAAGCTGACTGAGTTTGGCGCCAGAACCAGGTCGACCGACTAGGGAGGTCAGCCGACCTGGTCTTTGCATCGTTTCTCGTGTGCTTTCTCTAATTTACTACCAGGTGGGTCCCATCTCTTGATATGGGTGCTACACCATTGGATGGCATCGAATACTTCTGTTTGTGGGCCATTTGATCCATGTGGTGCCACATGTTGGTGCTTGATTTGCTGGGATGATATTTTATAGGATCCATCCCCTTGTTTTACTCCAATTATGTATAAAATACCTGCATGCACCAATTTCTACAAGTACAAGTGGAAATAGCTTAAATAAAAAGGTGCTGTGTGAAAGAAATGATATTTCCTTCACATGATTGAGTTATATTGACGGGTGAAATTGGTATATAACAGCCATCAACAAACTCCCCCAAGCTTATCCTTTGCTCGTCCCGAGCAAAGTCAAGACTTTAGGTTGATGATTAGGAGTTTCTACAATGTTCTACTTTTCAAATGTACCATGTGCACAACAAAATACTCTACCTAGTATTGCTAAAATGGCATGATACCTCACCCATCTTAAGTCATTATGGGGCTTATGCCATCTCCTATTCATGGGTGGTTGAAAGATAGAACAACAAATGGAGCACACCTATCTTAGAGATCAATTTCCACTCATATTCCAGATAGTTCAATTTATATTTTATGATTCTCAATTTGATTCTCTCAAGCTCTCCTTTATGTGTAGTGGAAATATGTCCTCACCAAGGCATTTGCCTAATTTCATCCTACCTTTAAATAAGGCTTGTATGTGGAGCTTGGTAGGAAATATAGTAGGCATATTTGCAACACATAATATTGCTAAGTCAAAAAAGCAAGCCTTAGAAAAATCAATTCAAAACTATTTGATTCAAGACTTGTGCATATGTGATGCAATGGAGATGGATGTGGATATTTGAGATGACTCCTTTTTGAGTGGACTCTCTTATTTTGCGCGGATGAAACATGGCTACTTTTTTTTCTTTTTTTCTTATGCTTTTGAAGTAAGCACACATTTTCTTTTTCTTTTCTTGTAGCCATGTCTTCTACTCCCTTTTTATGTAATAAATTTTGAGAGAGTACTAAGAATAAAGGGCATGGAGTTTCTCTTTTTATTGTGGAATGGTGGTATGATGGGAATTTGCTCACTTCTTGTGTAGAAGTATAGCATGTGCAAATGAAGTCTTGAATTCAAAAACTAATGAATGAAACCTCACATAGGTCTATACTAGTTTGACAAAGCTCAATGTGAAGACAAATAGCATATGCATAAGGTCTATCAATGTAATATATCATATGGCTTTGGTAGGTATTTCCAATCAAATGAGGATAACTTAAATCTTTTTAGAATTTCTCCAGAAATCTAAATTTCACCTTCAAACTAGGAATAACAGCCCTATCACTATATCATATCTCACAACAACTTAGAATTGGATTAAGCCTTTGCTACCAACAATTTCTAAATCAAGGCAAAAGCAACTCTAGCCAATGAAAGCAATATTCTGGAGAGTAGTAAGTTGTAAACTAGGGACTTAGGAAAATTAAAATAGAGCAACTATTCATCATTTCATCTATGTAAATTCCAATACCGCACATCTTTTATTTTATTTTGAAAGAAAATCTACTCTACTTATTTTTATGTTTTTTTTAAGGTGGATGATGGGTGGATGGAAAAATAAATATGCAAGGGGTGTGATACAAGTTACCTCAAGTGGGGGTCCTCCCCCAAGCTTGTTCTTGTTCAAGGTCCGCGCTAGGGCTAAAACCCTAATGACGGATGTAGGCCATGAGGTTGGCCTGACCTTGTTGCAGCATGGCTTTGACATTGGAGGGTTGAGTGTCGATGTTGGTTTGCCTTCCATGAGTTCCACGAGTGTGGTCGAGGAGAGTGTTGTCGATGTTGCTCATCCACACCTCAAGGTTCCCATAGGTTGGATGTACTTTGTTATTCCATGGCTAAGGTAATGATAACCCTTAGCTACAAAGGAATGACGTTCACTCAACATGGTTGAGTGTGTTTGGTCATTCTTTGGCTGAGGTGTATCATACCTTCTTGCCATAAAGAAATAACTTGTACCTCTCATGCATTTGGTGTGATCCATCACTCCTTGCCTTAAGTTAATGATAACCTTTAGCCATAAAGGACTTACATTTACCAAACATGTGTTGAGTACGATCCGTTATTCCTTGGCTAAGGTACAACATACCTATAACCACAAAGGGATGACATGCACTCAACATGGGTTGAGTGTGATCTGTTGTTCCTTGGCTAAGGTATACCTTCTAGCCACATAGGAACAACTTGCACCCAATATACATTGGATGTGATCTTTGTCATTCCTTGGTTAAGGTGCATCATACCCTTTAGCCACAATGGAATAACTTACACCTAATTATGGTAGCAATTCCCTTGATCTTGAACGAGTTCTTAGAATAGTTGAGAAAATAATGCTCTCACAAATTCGTAGCAACCCATTGATTGCTCACGGAGGGTTTCCATGTCAAATCTCCGGCCTCGTATAGTTATGGTTGACCTTCGGGCTTAATTTCTGATAGGTAGCAACCATCCTAATTTACTACTTGGCCAAGAGATGTTGAAGTGGAATCCTCTAGGGATTCCAACAATCAGATCTTTGAATGCCTGCATAGTTATTTTACTCCTGCAGACTTTCTCTCTATGATAGAGAGGGATGGTTAGCTTCTGATACTTGTACAAATGAATTTTTGGGTTATATAACCGAATTTTCATTTGTACGCACGGGGAAGAGCAAGACCAAAGATGCATTGGGTTCAATTTCTAGTGTATCCATGAACAATGTGTGAATCATTGCAAGGAGTGGGGCTTTATGGATAAATCATGTTGAACATTTTCTAAAGCTCCTACTCATAGCAATGCAAGTGATATAAATACACTATGGATCCCTTCATCATGTAAAATTTCTAAGCATCATTGTTTTTTTACAAGAGCAAATATTTATCATTTGGGTCATGGCAAAGAAGATTCTCAATTTTATGCTGCTGAAATTTTTAATTTCTTGCCTAGGAATTTGAAATTTAGTGATCCATGCATGAGTGAGATTCAAATCAGAATTATGGACATCACTATTCCTAGGTTGCTACACACAAATTCAACCATTAAGTTATTTCATAAGCATTGCCTAGACACAAAATGTCTAAGTCAATTTCAGCAATGCTCAAGAACTTTTAGGTACTCGTTTAAATTTATTCCCATGTAAGGTGACATTCTTTTTGAAGAATAAAAAAGAGTAATGCTAGCACTTACTCTCCTGAGGATGCATAAAAATTGAATGATGAGAAGGTGTAAACCTTCCTTACTAATGTAAGCAAAAATCATTCAATCCTAATGTAATGATGGAAAATTTTAAACTTGTACCCCAATTGAAGAGCGGTCTTGGTTGAAGGTCGTTGTGTGAGAAACTCACGACCATGGATTTTGGTGTAGCCTTCATGTTCAATGTCTCCTGTTGAGGTTGGAGTTGAATGAGCTTTATCTTGTTCCTCCATTGGACCACCATCTTGAGCATTTCTCCACCATGAACTCAAAATTAAATCGATGGAGGGATATGCGCTTGATGGGGCATTGCAACCTATTCACAAATTTTGTCCTGGCTACACTAACAATCAAGAACAAACAAAACAACTCAAAAATGGGTTACGTTAGATAAGAAGCATGCTGTACCCTTTGTCAAATTGTTTTGCTCAACTTGAAACAACTTGCAAATTTATTGAATTATTAAAGGAAATATTTTTGTTTGAATCGGGAAGATGAATTCAAGTGGTTACGCCCAAGGTTCATATCAAAATAAATTTATTTCCTAATTCAAAATTTTAGTTTTATGATGGTTGGAAATTTTACTTTCCAACATGCAAGTGTGAAAATTCAAAAATGCTAAATGCAAATGAAAATGCAAAGATGGATGGGAATTTAAAATATGCAATTGGCAAATCAAATATTAGATAACTACATATTAACGTATTGGCAAGGACTCACCGAATTTTTGAAGTTCGATGAGTGGGACTTACCTCCATTTTGTTTGGTTTGATGATCTATTGCCCAATCGCGAAGTTGAAGATGTGGACAACTTCTCTTGATTGACATGCCAAATCTCATTTGGCATGTTAGTTGGACATGTGAACTATATCATGGTCCTAGCCTCTCCGTCATCTTGATGAAGACTTGTTGATGTAGTGACCGCTTTTCCCTCAAGAAGATACTCTCTTGTGAGCATGGTGAGGCTTGTCCTTCTTTAGAGGTGTCACTTTGACCTTCTAGATATTCCTTAAGGTCAACCCATACTTTGATCATGGATGAAAATCTTCCTTGGGCATGATGACATGTGGACTCCACAATCAAACAAGAAACGCTTCATCCACAATGTCATTTGCCTTAGGTTGCACAGGCTTGGTCAAAGGATAAGAATCCCAACAAGTGATTATGGGATATCTTGGATCTTGAATTCTTTTTAAGTTTATTGTCCTTGGCCAAGTGCTTCATGTAAATATTGTCTTGATTTCTTCCTTGGCCATGGACAAGATACTCCAAGGTAGGCTAGTTGAACTTAAATCCCTTGAAATCCCTATAGCCTCCTTGATTACAAGGGTGATATTGATTCCACCCTTGACCCCATTGTTAGCGATAGCCATTGGAGTTGTGTTTGAAAGGAAGAATCCTCATGGGTCTTAAGGAAATGAATTCCCAAGTGCCCCATGTTGCTATGGATTTTCACAAATCATGTGAATATCCATGACCTGGATAATTACAAACAATTCTCCATTGGCTTGATCTTCATGATACTTCAACGGGAGGTGTAGTTCCATAGCCAGCATGTCCACCTTGCTAAGTGGTGTGCATGCTAAGCAAAGAGCACTAGAGCATTATTCAATCCACCCCTTGAGTGGAGACCATATTCTCATCCAAGATGAATGAGAATAGCAATCCTTCAGCTCCAGCACAAATGTGGTCATGAATTGGTGAAGCCAACCCATGATATGAGTGTTGGATGAAGAGCCAACTACCCACCCCATGACGGAGGCAAACCAAGAAGAACTTTTGGAGCCTCCCCCAAGCTTGGGGATGGATGACCTTGGCTCCTACTGGAAGCTGAAATTCTTTTGCGAAAGGCAATGGTGTTGCCTAGCGGACACTTGTTGAGGTACACCTTGAATCATCTTGTAGTCGAGCACTTGCATCCTCGTTGGCCATCCCATGAAATGGGTTAGCCAACACTACCCTGTTTTCACACAATAGGAGAAAACAAACAAAGGATAATCCTGTGTAATAACTACTAGTACCTATAGCTTAATGAATGTAGGCCTAGAGGGGGGGTGAATAGGCCTTTTTGAAAATTGTCGGATCCTGCAACACTCAACAACCAGTTTAATACCAGAGATATCGGACTAGTCCGGTAAAGTGCGGACTAGTTCGGTGTTCACGGACTAAGTTGATTAAACTTGATTGATTGGTTTGATTCTTTTATGTGTACATCGGAAATAGAGAATCAAACAACAGTTTAACAGTTATATACTGGATTATATCACAATTAAGTCTTATGTTCAACAATTTAACGTAAGATGAACAATGTGTATGAAACCCTAGATGAGTTGATTAATTAGAATGATGAACACGAAAACAAGACACAACGATTTATCCCGTGGTTCGGCTACCACAAAGGCAACCTACGTCCACGTTGAGGAGTCCACAAAAGGACCGGGTCTTCTCCAACCCTACCCTCGTTGGATCGCCACGAAGGCCAATCCTCTTCCACTAATCACAAAGGGGTGAATAACCGAATTCAAGGGGCGATCTCACACGTTGAGAGCTCCCTTAGATTACAAAACACAATGCTACCGAAAACACACTCAAAAGTTACAATTGAAACGCAGGAGTGTGTTAGAGAATCAAACCAAGAGCTCAATGTGATGTTGCAAGTGTCTCTCCAATGATCTAGAGTGAATCCTCAAAGGATTGGACGATGTTGCGCTTAATTTCGTGGAGAGAGGTTGTTTTTGAGGCTCTTGGGAGGTGTGACAGCGCTAGGGTTCGAGAGTGTATGTCAAATTGGGCCGTGCACCACTATTTATATGGGGTTTCTAAAAGTTACCGTTAGGGTTCATAAAGTTCGGACTAGTCCGTGGTGGTCACCGGACTAGTCCGGTGTGCTGTGTGTTGCAAACCCTAAGTGTCCCGAAATATCGGACTAGTCCGGTTGAAAACGGACTTGTCCGATTTCACTACTGGAAATCTTCCGCCTAGTCCGATGTCCATCGGACTTGTCCGGACATGTGAAACCCTAAGTGTGTTGGATGAAAAGTCCGCACTTGGAGGACTTGTCCGATTTAGAACAGTGGGTTTTTCGGACTAGTCTGTGTGAACATCGGACTTGTCCGAAGTGGATCAGAAAGGATATCGGACTAGTTCGGTTGATAACGGACTTGTCCGATTTTGTGTGACTTGTGTAGAGTTTTGAGGACTAGTCCGCATTGGGGAGGACTAGTCTGATTCTAGTCAGAAAGATATCGGACTAGTCCGATAGATATCGGACTTGTCCGATCTGGTGCAGAAAGGTTATCGGACTAGTTTGGTTGTGATCGGACTAGTCCGGTCCTGTGTAACTCTGTGCAATGTGTGTGTTTAATTATCATTGAGCTCTTGGGGTGTGTTTCCTTAACACACTCCATACACAATAATCTGCTACTCTTTTTCCTTGAGCTCATTTCCACTTTGCTCCTCTTCATCCCTTCTTTTTGGTATTTTGCTCATTTTTCTGTTATAGGCCTGCATTCATCTCAACAAAGAGGTTAGGATCCCAATTGCTTGTCATAAATCATCCAAAACCCACAAGGGAGTCCTAGATGCACTTTCAATCTCCCCCTTTTTGGTGATTGATGACAACCAATTGAGATTTCACAAAATATGACAAAAATTGAGATTTTCATAAAGTATGCACATATGAATCAAAAATACATCAAGCAGTGAAAGAATTATCTATATGTGCATTCTTTATGGTGGGATGCATAACTAAGTACATTAAGACATTGAGAGTGACATAATTTACATTAATCAACCAAAACAAAGCACATATGTCATTCCAGGAGCAAAATTACAGATTTTAACAAATACTTCTCAAATTAAGTAAGCATTGCATCACAGAACCAAAGTTAACTTAGAAACAACGTTAAAACATTACAATCACAAAGATAGATAAAAAGAGCTCTCTCCTCGCATCCTACCGCAGCTAAAGCTAAGACTCAAGACTCCCCCTCAATCTCTCCCCCTTTGGCATCAAGACACCAAAAAGAAGAAGAGGAGGGTCCTAGGATCTTCACTCTTCACTGTCGGTCCTCTCGTCGTCGTCTTCGTCTTCTTCATCATCAGCTTGACGAGGAGGAGAAGGAGGAGGGACGGAGCCACTCGAGCCCCCAATGCCAAAGTAGGCAAGCTCAGAGGGGTTCAAGGGAGCGAGCTCAGTGAAGTCTGAGTCAGAGTCCTCAGAAATCACTGGAGATCCAATGGGGTCGATCTCCAGCTTTTGGCAGATTTGCTTCACGTTGGCCTTTATGTACTTCATGTCCTTCTTTCTCTTCTGGTTGAGCTTGTGGGCCTTCACTTTGGCCTTCTTGCAGGAGGAGAATATGGCAGCCAGATACTTGAGGATCCCACTAGCTGATCCTCGCTGAGGGGCTTCCCTAGAAGTAGGGACAACTCTAGCACCTTCTCTTGATCTTGCCGGTGCCTCGGGACTGGAGGCCGGAGAGGGAGTAGCCTGGACATTCATTGGTTGAGGCTTCAGAGGCCTCAAAGGAGTATGCTCCACATCCTTCACAAACTCAATCCCATAAACATGAGATAGGGAGCATAGCCACATGACCTGTTGGGGGTGCTGGAGATGTTGACCATATCATTCCATATGTAGTCAAACACATCAAACTTTCTGTTCTTGCTTATGATCCTCATTAGGGTCCGAAGGTACCCTTGTACACTCCCTGCATCCCCATCCTTAGGGGCAATGGTCTTCCTCAAAACCCTGTTCAGCACCACAAAGAATGGCTTCATGTTCTTTGTGGAGGGAGGGATGCACTTTTAATTTGGCTCATAGAGAAACTTCATCCTCTCCTTGTTGATGACACCAACATTGTGGATGACCACATTATCATTGCTGGAGGTATCAAGATGCAGCATCCTAGCAAACTCCTCATAAGTGATAGTGTACTTGGATCCATGGGTCATCCAAGTCACTCTTTCTTCCTCATCACTTGCAAAGTGGCAGGTGGCATAGAATTGAGCCACCACTTCATAATTCCAGTTGTACTTAAAGGAAAATAGATCCTTCAAGCCATGTCTCTCAGCTGCTGCAATCACTTCATCAAGAGCTGAGCATCTCTTCCTCTCAAGGTGTTCCCAGTCAATCGACTGACTGCGCACCACCAGTGTCTTCATTGGTAGATACACCAATCTGTAGAAATCAGCATGGAAGTTGCACCAGAACCTTCCATCAGCAGCTTGCTTCGGCCTGCCATACCAGTCAATGCTTCTGAATTTTGCCGCCGAGTCACTGCCCTTGCCATTGAACTTCTCCTCAGTAGGTACCCGGACCCCTTCCCTGGGAGCATGCAGCTTCAAAGGCCCGACTGGACCCGTCGCTATCCCTTTGCCCTTGCCCTTTGCTTGGCGAGGGCCACTTGATGATGCGGCTACCTTCGAAACTGGCTTCTTTGCCAGCACCTTCCTTTGAACCTGAGGAGGGGAGGGAGCAGGCTCGGAGGGTCTTTCTTGGTGCTTCTTGCCAAGACCCGTCGAGGTCCGAGGTGCCACCTCATGGTCCATCTTAGCCTCAAAGTCAGAGATTTCATCGTTTGCGCTCGACATGATCTGAGAATGATTTGCAAGAATGATGATGAGTGATACAAGGCATAGGTATGAAAATATAACAAGGAATTGCATTGAGGAATTGAGGAATTAGGTTTTAGGTTCAGAAACATCGGACTTGTCTGGTGCACAGGCACGGACAAGTCCGGGGGACCGGACTTGTCCGTTCATGGACCGGACTAGTCCGGTGTTCATCCTCAAAAACCTAACGATCAGCTAACCTGGCCCAAGCATAACAATATTGCATTAACAAAGGCTGATTCCTAATGCATAACAAGTCTAGCATACACGTAGTACATCAAAGAATCATGTATCTAGTGAAAGATGCTAGGCTATTCGATCAACAATGGAGAAAAAAAGATTTCTAGGGTTTGGGAGAAAATTACCGAAGAAATCGATTGATGCTTGAGGATTAGGGAGTTGGAGCCCGGACAAGTCCGCTAGCTTCAATCCGCACGAGGTCAAGCTTGATTTCCGCCAAAATGCGGACCTTTTTGATGGAGGGAGGAAGGAATCGCCTTGGGAGCTCGAGCGCAAGAGAGAGAGTGCGTGAGCAAGAGTGGGGATGAGAGAAATTTGCATAGCCCATTCATATATATTTGAAGGTTCATAAATAGAGAATATAGGGGCAAAACAAATCAATTAATCTTGATGAATTTGACTAGTAAGCATACAACAATCAAACAATGATCATAATTCATCAAGATCTAGTAATTGACATAGTTTTTTGAGAAAAATTGAGAGAGATGATTTTCACAATTCAATCAACATTTTCGAAGAATTCATACAGGTATGCAACCTTTCAAGTCACACTACGAGCATCAAGGATATTTAGTTCATTTCGGAGTTCGCAAAACGCTTTTCATCAAGTGGCTTGGTGAATATGTCGGCCAATTGTTTTTGGGTGTTGACATGTGAGATGGTTATATCTCCTTTCATGGAATGGTCTCTTAAAAAATGATGTCTTATGTCTATGTTTTAGTTCTAGAGTGCTCAACTGGATTGTGGGCAATTTTAATGGCACTCTCATTGTCACAAAGGAGAGGAATACGGTTCATATTGTAACCGTAATCCCTTAGAGTTTGTCGCATCCAAAGGAGTTGTGCACAACAACTCCTGACTTCAATATACTTCGCTTCGGCTGTGGATAGGGCAATGGAATTTTGTTTCTTGGAGGACCAAGAAACTAAGGATCTCCCTAGGAATTGGCATGTGCCGGAGGTGCTTTTTCTATCTACTTTGCACCCGGCATAATCTGCATCGGAGTAACCAATGAGATTGAATTTTGAGCCTTTTGGGTACCAAATACCAAGGTTGGGTGTATGAACTAAATATCTCAAGATCCTTTTTACGGCTGTCAAGTGACATTCCTTAGTGTTGGCTTGAAATCTTGCACACAAATATACACTCAACATAATATCTGGCCTAGATGCACATAAATAGAGCAGAGATACAATCATGGAGCAATATACCTTTTGGTCGACGTTAGGTCCATCTTCATTGAGATCCAAGTGGCCATTTGTTGCCATGGGGGTCTTTATGGGCTTTGCCTTGTCCATGCCAAACTTCTTGAGTATGTCCTGTGTGTACTTGGTTTGTCTTATGAACCTTCCTTCCTTTTGTTGCCACACTTGGAATCCCAAGAAGTATTTTAATTCTCCCATCATTGACATTTCAAACCTGTCTGTCATGATTTTGCTAAATTCCTCACAAAAAGATTGATTAGTTGACCCAAAAATTATATCATCAACATAAATTTGACAAATAAAGATATCATTTTCTAAATTCTTTGTAAATAATGTATAATCTACTTTGCCAATTTGAAAACCATTCCCAATTAAGAAATCTCTAAGACACTCATACCAAGCTCTAGGAGCTTGTTTGAGGCCGTAGAGAGCCTTACACAATTTGAATACGTGGTCGGGGAACTTTTCGTCTTCAAACCCGGGTGGTTGCTCCACGTACACCTCTTCCTTGATCGGTCCGTTGAGGAAGGCGCTTTTCACATCCATTTGATACAGCTTGAAATCGTGGTGAGTAGCATATGCAAGTAATATTCTAATAGATTCAAGCCTAGCTACTGGAGAAAAAGTCTCATTGAAATCCAAACCTTCGACTTGTGAGTACCCTTTGGCCACAAGTCATGCCTTGTTCCTTGTCACCACCTCGTGTTCGTCTTTTTTGTTGCGGAAGACCCACTTGGTGCCGACGATGTTTGCATTGGGTCTTTCCACAAGTTCCCACACCTCGTTTCGCTTGAAGTTGTTCAATTCTTCTTGCATTGCCACCACCTAGTCCGGATCCTTCAATGCATCCTCAATCCTGCGTGGTTCCAAAAAGGATACAAACGAATAATGCTCACAAAAGTTAGCTATGCGAGATCTAGTGGTTACTCCCTTTTGGATGTCACCGATGATGTTGTCGATTGGGTGATCCCTTTGGATGCATTGGTGTACTCTTGGGTGTGACACTTGAGGAGTTGTGTCTTCATGATTGTCTGCTTCTCCCCCTAAGTGGTTGCCTTCATTGACTTGTTGATCATCTTCGTACTCTTGTGGTCGATCTTGTGTTGAAGCTCCCCCTTGATTGATGGTCTCCTCTTGTGCTTCATTTTCCTCATGTACATGTGAAGGTGGCTCTTGTGGTCGAACTTCGCCTAGAGCCATTCTTTTCAATGCTTGACAAGGAGCTTCTTATTTACCTAATTCACATGGATCAACTTGCTCCTTTTGGGAGCCATTAGTCTCATCGAACACTACGTCACGTGCTACTTCAACAAGTCCGGAGGCCTTGTTGAAAACACGATAGGCGTAAGTGTTCGAATCATAACCAAGCAAGAAACCTTCATCGGACTTCGAATCGAACTTTGAAGTCCTAGGCTTCTTGTTCAGGATGTAACATGGAGAACCAAAAACTCGAAAATAGGAAATGTTTGGTTTGTTACCGGTAAGTAGCTCATAGGGAGTCTTCTTGAGTAGTCGATGAAGATAAAGTCAATTTGTGGCGTGGAAAGCGGTGTTAATCGCTTCCGCCCAAAATCGATCCGAAGTCTTGTACTCATCGAGCATTGTTCTTTCCATCTCTATGAGTGTTCGGTTCTTTCTTTCAGCAACTCCGTTTTGTTGCGGCGAGTATGGCGCTGAAAATTCGTGCTTGATGCCCTCTTCATCAAGGTACTCCTCCACTTGTGTGTTCTTGAACTACATGCCATTGTCGCTTCGAATACTCTTGATTGTCAATGAAAATTCATTTTGAGCTCACTTGAAGAACTTCTTGAGTGTTCCTTGTGTTTCTGACTTATCATGCAAAAAGAAAACCCAAGTGAAGCGAGAAAAATCATCAATGATAACTAAACCGTATTTGTTACCGCCGACGCTTATGTAAGTGATTGGACCAAACAAGTCAATGTGAAGTAGTTCGAGCGGTCTTGTTGTAGTCATGACGTTCTTTGTGGGATGATGTGCTCCAACTTGCTTCCCGGCTTGGCACGCGCTACAAGGCCCGTCTTTCTCAAAAACAACATCCTTCAAACCTCGGATGTGATCGCCCTTGAGGAGTTTTTGAAGATTCGTCATACCAACATGCGCTAGCCGTCTATGCCACAGCCAACCCATGTTGGTTTTAGCAATCAAGCATGTGTTGAGTTCGGCTTTATCCTTGTTGAAGTCAACAAGGTAAAGCTTTCCCTTCAACATACCCTTGAATGCAATGGAACCATTACTCCTCCTAGAGACGGTCACACCCTCGTTAGTGAACAAGCAATTATAACCTTTGTCACATAGTTGAGATATGGACAACAGGTTATAATCTAAAGATTCAACATGTAAAACATGAGAAAGTGTGTGTTCAGAGGATATTACAATTTTACCGGTACCGAGTACCCTTCCTTGACTATTATCTCTGAAGTAGATGCCCTCGTTTGGATCCTCATTCTCTTCATATTCCATGAACATCCTCCTTTCTCCGGTCATATGGTTGGTGCATCCACTGTCTAGCACCCATTTGGATCCACCGGAGGAATAGGCCTGCAAAAACACATTATGCTTTGGTCTTAGGTACCCAAGCTTGCTTGGGTCCTTGGAGGTTAGTTACAATACATTTGGGCACCCACACATGGGATTTTGTGTTCCCATGGCGTGGCCCAACATAATAAGCACATACATTGCCAAGATTATTTCTCATTAACACATAGGAGGCATCAAAAGTTTTGAATAATAGCTGCTGTTGTTTATGAATCAGACTAGTCTGGGGGGCCAGACTTGTCCGGATGACCGGACTTGTCCGGACACCAACCGGACTGGTCTGATATTCGTGTGAGTTCAAGTTTTTATCCTTCGACTTACTAGTTTGATAGGGTCTTCCCTTCACAAAAGAAATCCTTCTCTTGTTATTCTTATGACTTCCAGCATGCTGCTTTTCGTAATAAGAGTAACCAATGCCATATTTGACATTTGGAGGTCTTTGGACCAAGTATGCACTACGTGCATAGTTGATCTTCTCCTTGTCAAATATGCCACATTGGGTAGGATTTTTATCCTTTGTGGAGGTTGACTTCCCTTTCAACTTGGTGTCAGTTTTACTACATGTGCACATATGAGCAAACTCAGTTTTAGTGGGTTGGGAAGGTGAATTTGAAGAGGAGGAAGGTTCACTCAGCTTGAGTGACTCAACTTGCACTTCAAGGATCTTGTTAACCTTGATCAGGTCAGCAATTTGGTCCTTGATTGCAACATTTGAGTTAGTTAACTCTAAGCAAGCTTTCTTGCTTGAAGCTAACTCAAGCTCTAGTGAATTGTTTTTCTCCTTTTCAAGCTCTAGAAGTTTGTCAAGTTCGACATACTCCTCCTTTTGGGAGATAATCATGTCCTCTTGACGATGAATTAACCTCTCCTTCTCAACAAGTTGATCAAGTAAAAATTTCATTTTTGTTGTAGTTTTCCTATCTAGTCCACTTAGCATATCTTCATCATCACTATCTATTTCATCATCGCTAGAGTAGGAATGCACGGAAGGGGTTTTGATGATTACCTTGCGTTTACCTTCCTTTGCCATAAGGCAAGTGCCATTTCCCTTCCTTGCACCGAGTGTAGGGAAGAGTGTAGATTTCTTGGACGTGCTCTCGATGGATATGCTAGTCATCTCTTCTTCATCGGATGATGAGGACTCATTGTTTGAGTCCCACTCCTTCCCAATGTGCGCTTGCTCGGCTTATTTCTTCTTCTTGAGGAATTTCTTAGGTTGAGGCTTGGATTCTTTGGTCTTCTTCTTGTTCTCCTCATATGGGCAGTCAACTATAAAGTGGTTATACTCACCACAATTATAGCACACCCGTCTCAACTTTGGCTTTGTTCTTTCCTTGTACTTGCCTTCACTTGATTTTGTCCCTTGTCTTTTCTTCATTATTCTCTTGAACTTTTTCATGAATAATATCATGTCCTCTTCATCTAGCTCACTGCTCTCTTCGTCACTGTCTTCCTCTAGTTGTGCTTCTCTTGCTTCTTTGGATAGAGGCTTGAGGGTGGACTTTAAAGCAACCCCTTTCTTCTTAGCCGAGGTGAGATCGGCAATCTCCTTGACATGCTTTGCTTGTTTTTCCATCATCTCAAAGTTGATAATTTTTCCAAGCAATTCATCCGGAGTCATCTTTTTGTATCCGGGGCTTTCTCTAATCATGGAACATAGCGTGACATTGCGAGGCATAAAAGCTCTAAGGATGAGCTTTACAACCTCGTGGTCATTCCACTTCTTGCTCCCATATGATCGAACTTTGTTAACGAGTGTCTTCAATCGATTGTACATATCTTGGGGTGACTCGTCTTCCTCAATTGCGAATCTTCCTAGTTCGCCTTTGATCATCTCAATCTTTGCTTCATGCACATGTCGGTCACCTTCATGTGCAGTTTGCAGAGTATCCCATATCTCCTTAGCAATTTCGAGTCCATCCACCTTGGTGAACTCGTCCCGACTGAGTGAGGAGGTGATTACAGCTGCGGCTTGAGCGTTTCTATGAATGTCCTGCTCTTGGCTTGGGGTGAGCTCTTCGTCGTCATCCGGAATATCTATCCCTGTACATACAACATGCCATAGACTTGGATTTAGGGAAATCAAATGCATCTTCATATTCTGCCTCCACATTGAGTAATCACTTCCATCGAAGTGTGGGGCCCTTCCAAGTGGGACAGATAAGTAATGGTTGTTATTGGAATTTAGACGATCATAGTTAAAAGGATATCGGGAGTAGTCGGTGTGACTACTCCCCTTCTTCTTCTCTTCAACTTTCGCTTTCCCTTTGGAAAGTGCCTTTTTTCTGAGGAGTGCCTTTAGCTCCAGCGTCTCCTCATCATCGTCCTCGAAGTCTTGAATGGCTTCGAGGTACTTCTCCACTTTTTGGTTCTTGTCGTTGTTAACCTCTTCTTGGTTGTTGATTTTGTGGACGTCCTTCATGTCCGATATGATCTCTTCGAGTGATTAGACTCTTTCTTGAAGAACATGCTCTGATACCAATTAAATGTAGGCCTAGAGGGGGGTGAATAGGCCTTTTTGAAAATTGTCGGATCCTGCAACACTCAACAACCAGTTTAATACCAGAGATATCGGACTAGTCCGGTAAAGTGCAGACTAGTCCGGTGTTCACAGACTAAGTTGATTAAACTTGATTGATTGGTTTGATTCTTTTATGTGTACAGCGGAAATAGAGAATCAAACAACAGTTTAACAGTTATATACTAGATTATATCACAATTAAGTCTTATGTTCAACAATTTAACGTAAGATGAACAATGTGTATGAAACCCTAGATGAGTTGATTAATTAGAATGATGAACACGAAAACAAGACACAACGATTTATCCCGTGGTTCGGCTACCACAAAGGCAACCTACGTCCACGTTGAGGAGTCCACAAAAGGACCGGGTCTTCTCCAAACCTACCCTCGTTAGATCGCCACGAAGGCCAATCCTCTTCCACTAATCACAAAGGGGTGAATAACCGAATTCAAGGGGCGATCTCACACGTTGAGAGCTCCCTTAGATTACAAAACACAATGCCACCGAAAACACACTCAAAAGTTACAATTGAAACACAAGAGTGTGTTAGAGAATCAAACCAAGAGCTCAATGTGATGTTGCAAGTGTCTCTCCAATGATCTAGAGTGAATCCTCAAAGGATTGGACGATGTTGCGCTTAATTTCGTGGAGAGAGGTCATTTTTTAGGCTCTTGGGAGGTGTGACGACGCTAGGGTTCGAGAGTGTATGTCAAATTGGGCCGTGCACCACTATTTATATGGGGTTTCTAAAAGTTACCGTTAGGGTTCAGAAAGTTCGTACTAGTCCGTGGTGGTCACCGGAGTAGTCCGGTGTGCTGTGTGTTGCAAACCCTAAGTGTCCCGAAATATCGGACTAGTCCGGCTGAAAACGGACTTGTCCGATTTCGCAACTGGAAATCTTCGGCCTAGTCCGATGTCCATCGGACTTGTCCGGACATGTGAAACCCTAAGTGTGTTGGATGACAAGTTCGCACTTGGAGGACTTGTCCGATTTAGAACAGTGGGTTTTTCGGACTAGTGCGTCTGAACATCGGACTTGCCCGAAGTGGATCAGAAAGGATATCGGACTAGTCCGGTTGATAACGGACTTGTCCGATTTTGTATGACTTGTGTAGAGTTTTGAGGACTAGTCCGCACTGGGGAGGACTAGTCCGATTCTAGTCAGAAAGATATCGGACTAGTCCGACAGATATCGAACTTGTCCGATCTGGTGCAGAAAGGTTATCGGACTAGTCCGGTTGTGATCGGACTAGTCCGGTCCTGTGTAACTCTGTGCAATGTGTGTGTTTAATTATCATTGAGCTCTTGGGGTGTGTTTCCTCAACACACTCCATACACAATAATCTGCTACTCTTTTTCCTTGAGCTCATTTCCACTTTGCTCCTCTTCATCCCTTCTTTTTGGTATTTTGCTCATTTTTCTATTATAGGCCTGCATTCATCTCAACAAAGAGGTTAGGATCCCAATTGCTTGTCATAAATCATCCAAAACCCACAAGGGAGTCCTAGATGCACTTTCACTTAATCACAAGTGATAGCTATCCTTCACTTCCTTTGCCTTCCCCGATAACGGCACAAGAAATGCTTGTCGACAGCTACTAAGAAACACTAACAAATCATCCCCAGCAACGGACCCAGAAATGCTTGTTGATGTTTCTTAAATCAAAGATCATCTCTCGAAAGAGATGAGGTCCGCAAGCGCACAGAAACTGTCGTGTAGCATTTCACCCAAGAGTATTCCCAAGGGTATCATATTTATCCCAAAGGAAGGCAATAGAGTAAAGTAAACACTACTCTTATGATCAAGCTATCGGATACTAATCAACTATCAAGACAGGGGTAAGTTGACAATATATGCGTAGAGTGACACATACCCAAGCAGCCAATTCTAAAGAGGTAGATGGGTCCTAATGGAGATTAGACTAAGAGTTGGGCAGTTGCTCCTACAATGCTTCTAATATACATATACATAGCTTTGGTTAGCTACTAATGAGCATGTCAATGGTGAATCCTTATGCTAAGTTGTTCAACATATCAGGCACGAGTTTACCCCTAACAATACTCGGACGACTCCCGCCAAGAGCTTGTGGCATAGCCGAACGTGGATGATTACAAAGGACAGATAGGGTTGTCACCACCTACTGCCTACCTCTTCAATCCGTGGGTCTACGAGACATCCAACGCTACTTACTACCCAAACACCATGCTAGCATACTAAGTAAATACCTTTGGGGCTCGAGTACAATTACCACTCTAAGGCAGTGACCAACCTAAACATCGTTGAACCAATGTTGAGACATATCATAAGTTATTTATATCAACATGATCATATCAGAACTAATTAGACTATAGTGGGGGTTTGTAGTGTTTATGATGATAGATAAGGAGTGATATGACATAATCATAAAGGCTACTCCTACCACATACATGGAATCCACAATCAAACAAGAAACGCTTCATCCAAATATATGAATAAAAGAAGACTAAAGATAATATCTTTATTATGCATAGTCACAAATATAAGAAAGGATACATGAGCCGTACCAATTTGGACTTGGGACTAGAGGCTCTGCCCTTTATAGCCTAACTCCACTGAGGACTAAGAGAACTAGTGTATACAATAGAATGATGCTCAAGTGGTGTGTGTTCAAGTGAAGGGTCCTATTTATAGGTGGATAAGGGTCGGTTCCTGCCACCAAAAGCGCACGAATCAGTCACCACTGACTTCTTCAAGCCAGGAGGAGCCAACACGTGGAAGTTGACCGAGTTTGGCGCCTGGACCAGGTCAGCTGACTAGGGCGGTCGACCGACCTGATCTTTGCACCGTTTCGCGTGTGCTTTCTCCAGGTCACAGCCAGGTGGGTCCCATCCCTTGATATCCGTGCTACACCATTGGATGGCCTCGAATACTTATGTTTGTGGGCCATTTGATCCATGTGGTGCCACATGTCAATGCTTTATTGGTTGGGATGATATTTTATAGGATCCATCCCCTTTTTTTCACTCCAATTCTGTATAAAATACCTGCATGCACCAATTTCTCCAAGTACAAGTGGAAATAGGTTAAATAGAAAGGTGATGTCTGCAAGAAATGATATTTCCTTCACATAGTTGAGTTATATTGACAGATGAAATTGATATATGACAGCCATCAACAGTGTTCATCATGTTCCTCCGTAATGACAATTCATAAGGAAGGATTTTATTATTTTTTGGATTAAAAATTCTATAGTGAAGGTACTCTACATTGGAATGATTATTTAGTTATCAAGTGAATGTGTTGTACATTCGTTCAGTGATGTTTTCATGTTTGTCTGTAACCGAAGCCAAAGGAGACATACTTTCTATAAAGTTCGTCTCATTTCTTTCGCAAATAGGAGACACACTCTGTTAGTCGCTCATCTCCCATTTGTTAGAGGATCGGGCTCGTCTTGGATATTTCATTGAATGAGACGCTCCTTATAGTACATCGTATTCTTTTATGCTTATCCGCACCTTTCTTTTGTGAATAAGCATCCTCACTGAGGCGGGCTCGTCTCGTTTACCCATATCAGTGACGTTCGCCTTTGTGCTCGTCTCTTATTTTTGTCTCCTATTTGTGTTTCTTACGTAGTGTATCGGCTCGGACAACACAAAATGCTCAAGCTCGGGAGCAGGGTAGGCAACGACATTCAATGTGACATGGGCCGATATGGGCACCTTCAATTCAGAAAAGACGGCATGAAGAGAGCACATTATCGGCTAACGCCACACTCGTCCCATCCTCGTTCAGCGTGAAGGCGAGCATGCGCCGAAGCATGCACAGATCGAGTGTTGGTATTTCTTAACGTCTACAGCTCATCCTAGCAATGTGTGATAGTCATGCAGTTGGCACTAGGTTAACGTAAGTCAAAGCAAGATTAGTTCCACAACGGCACAAAAAGAACTGCTATAGCATTTCATCCAAGAGTATTCTCTTGGGTATCGTATTTATTTTACCCCAATAAGGCAAGTGAAGAGTGGCAAGATCATAGGGTGTTCGAGTGAGGATTCCAATAAGATGGGTAAATAATGTAGTGGGGGTAGTGTGACACACACCTAAGCAATCTACTCTAATGGTTAATGATGTCTTAGTGAAGATCAAGTTATGAGATGGAGCTACTCCTACTATGCTCTAATTACTCATATACGTAGCCCATTAGTGTACACATGAGTATGCTAACGATGAATACAAGGGCTTAGTGGTCCAACACATGGGGGACGTGTTTACCCCTATCAAAACCAGGACGATTCCCACAAAGAACCCGTGGTGTAGCCGAACATGGGGGAGTACAAAGGACGAACAGGGTTGTCACTAACTGCCGCCTACCCCTACAACCTGTGGGTTTACGAGACATCCAATGCTACTTAATGTCTAAGCACCACGCTTACATGTTATGTAAATACCTTAGAGGCTCGAGTACAAGTACCTCTTTAAGGAAATGAATAACATAAACATCATTCAACCTCTCTAAGGTGTTTAACATAAACCTAATTAGACTATAGTTGTGTTATATTATGTTTATGATAACAAGATATGAGCATTATGACTAGATCATAATAACATCTACGCCTAGCACATGCATGGACTCCACAATCAAACAAGAAATACTTTGTCCAAGTATATAAATAAATAATGACTAATAATATTATTATTATTATAATGCATAATGTCAAAAAGGCAAATAAAGATACATGAGTCATACCTTTCCCAATTTGGACTTCGGACTAGAGGCTCCTCTCTAAAGCCTAATCTCCACTAAGGACTAGAGAGAACTAGTGTATACATGGAGAGAATGCTTGAGTGGTGTGTGTGTGTGTGAAGTGAGGCTTTCCCCCTATTTATACACGGAGTAGAGGTGGTTTCCACCACTTAAACTGCGCGAATTAGTTACCACCATCTTTAGAGCACCACAGGAGAGCGCCACGTCTCGGCTGACAAGGTTTGGCTCCCATACCAAGTTGGACGAGCTAGGGGGTCGACCGACCTTGTCCTGGTCCCTCCTCAACTGTGGTTTCTCCTGGTGGATGACAGGTGGGTCCAAGCCTTATCCCCACGTGAATCAAAATTTGATTCCCTCATATACGTATAGGAATGGGTCCATGGATCTATGTGATGCTACATGTTGTCGTGTGATTGGTTTGGGTGACATTTTTCAGGATTGCTCCCTCATTATTCATCAATTCTGCAATAAACTCCTACATGCACTATTTCTCCAAGTACAAGTGGAATTATGTAAAATATGTAGGATCAAAGAGCACATGTGAAGCTACCAGAGGGGGTGTGAATGGTAGATTACAAATTTTCAGCAGAAGCAACGAAAACACCCCTCGGTAGAAAACCGATCCGCTAAAGAAACTGTGTGTATGACTAATCTAAACGTGTTCAACTGTGAAAAAACCAGTATCGATTGTGGAGAATCAAGTCACGAAGACGTCACAACAAGAATCACAAAAATTCGTCGAGAGAAACTCAGGTTACGATCGAAAGATCGAACAAAGGTCAATCTGTCCTACCCGAGAAAAACAGTTCTGGAACACTGCAAAGAAACTCGTGTAGATAAAAAATCGCAAATCCAATGACCGTAAAATTTTGACAGATTATAGAACATCAAGTTTTGAAGACAACCCAAAAATAATCACGTCAATCGGATCTGTAAAACTTGAGTTATGATAAAACCACCAAAGCAAGGTAGTGCTGCACAGAAACTCGACGAGAAAGACTTGAAGAAAACAAGTTGGACGAATAAGGCACAAAAGTTCCTTCAAACTAAGAATTTTATTTATCAAACCACAAGAGGAATAGCCCCAAAGTCGTCTACAATGAGCTCTGGCCTCCCTTGCTTATATAACCAGATCTTAGGCCAACCCAAACCTAACTAGGACTCTAATCCTAATCAATTCACGAATCAAAACTTTCCATAACTGCTGAAGACTCTTCTATACGCAGATAGAAGCAATCTTAAAACTTCCAAGCACCTTAGGAATGTATCCCACATTCCTAAAAAACTCAAATTTGTGACCCACACAAAATCGTACCATAATCAACTCAAAACTCTCCATATTTGAGTCAAACACGACTCAGCCTCAGCCTTAGTCCATAACCTAGTCGGCTAGACCTTTCCGAAAATTTCTTTACGTGACCATGTAGTCACGTCTATGCACTCCTTGCACACGTGCAAACATCTTCCAACGAAGTCCACAATACCTTCATATGCATTGTTCTTGATTCAAATATGCTGCGCAAACTCGCGATCAACTCAACCACAATTCCTTTCGAACTTGGTTGTTGAACCTCATCTTCTCCCTAAGACTAGTTCAATGGATCCCGTCACCAGCCATGTCTTGAACTAAAGCAACACCTGCACATGAATAAAGAACCAATACTTCCGATCACAAGTCCTCGACTTGACTCTCGTTAGTTCCGAAACCACAACATCTTACGTGAGCACCTCACATAAGCATGTTGCAAACCATAGCAAAATGATATCAGCCATAACCACCAAAACACACCAGAAGTAGTAAAATAATACTAAGCAAACTTTTCATAATCCAAAAAGAAAGTTTGAAACATTGCAAGTTAAGAGCAGAACCACTGTGATCAAGCTCTGAACCTTGCCAAAGCTAGTCGGACCTTATCGGAGCTTACCAAAGCTAGCAAGACCTAGCGCCCGAACTTACCAAAGCTAGTCGGACCTAGCACTGGAGCTTACCAAAACTAGTCGGACCTAGCGCCGGAGCTAACCAAAGCTAGTCGGACCGAGCGCCGGAGCTAACCAAAACAAGCTAGTCCTATCGTCGGACCTTGCTAGAGCTTGGACCTTGATGATAAAGGTGTTTTGGTAGTATTCAAAACTTTTATCGTCAAAGCCAATATATTCAGCACACATAGATCTCACAATCTCCCCCTTGATGAATGCATTGGCAACACCATTTAAAATCTGAAGATTGGCT
This sequence comes from Tuctoria greenei, assembly GCA_036927565.1. NCBI lineage: Eukaryota > Viridiplantae > Streptophyta > Magnoliopsida > Poales > Poaceae > Tuctoria > Tuctoria greenei. The sequence goes on from JAYESD010000006.1 coordinate 66,057,546, forward strand.
TATGCACATGAAAAGTTTTGAAAACAATTTCTCCCCCTTGCATACTTCTCCCTCTTTGCCAATGTATTCAGCAAGGTACAAAAGAAAAATTCTAATTTGTTATGAGCACATTATAACATATACATATAAAACCAAGCTCATCCAAGTCATACTATCAAGTAACTTACACTATCACAACAATGAGATACATAAAGTAGTGTAAGCCATGCTAGAGATCAAATGTAATTTTCAATTTAAGCAAGTCATGATCTCACAAACTTAACTATTTCAAAACCTGAAAGTATGACACTTTTTGCTGCAATTTTATTATTTTTCAAAGCAACAAATTTAGATCATATGATATTTGCAAGAGATTATATGCGCATCTGTCTTATTCTAACCAACCAAGCCAAGCCTATGTAATTTGACAATCAGAAGCTTAAGGACATGGTTTTAGTCTTACACAACTTTTTCCAAGTTCATATCTAAGTGCAATGATAAGCCATTTCAAAAGAAGAAGAGTGATGCATGCATATTCTCTTGATCTTTTCTCATTTTTTCATTTGAACATATAAACTCAACATGTGAGTTGCTTACTTGATTAATTCTTTTAAAAGCACTTGTGAGCATGCAACATGTTCAAAACAGCAAGAAAGTTCGATCAAGACCAGATTTAGTGTAAGTAATTATTCTAATTACTAGTCATGGCAAAAACTACAAAATGTATAACACGAGTAATGTAGCAAGAACTTTCAACATGTAAAAGGTATCACAAAGTCATATATGTATGAAATATTATGCTCATATTATTTTTAAAATCAAATCATAAATTTGAAAGCTCCCCCTCAATTTAAGCCATGAGGATGCATAACCCCTATTTCACTACGAATGTAACAAAAATGAGTGAAATCCAAATGTTTTTTTGAAAATGTCAGCCAATTGTTGTTCGGTATCTATATGGTGAAGCACAATGTTTCCTTTTTTAATATTATCACGGAGAAAGTGATACATAATATCAATGTGCTTACTTCTAGAATGTTGCATGGAGTTTTTAGCAATACAAATAGCACAAGTGTTATCACAAAATAATGGAACACTATCTTGATCAACCCTATAGTCCTTAAGTGTTCGAACAATCCAAAGAATTTATGAGCAAGCACTAGCAGTAGCTACATATTCAGATTCGGCTGTGGATTGAGCAACTGAGTTTTGTTTTCTAGAGGACCAAGCAACAAGTAAATTACCAACAAAATGATAAGCACCGAAAGTACTTTTCCTATCAATCCTACAACCCCCAAGATCAGCATCCGAAAAAGCTATCAAAGTAACGGTTGAGGAAGAAGGAAGAAAAATGCCAAATTCTTGACTTCCATGTAAGTACCTGAGAATTTTTTTGATGGCTTGACGATGTGTAGCACGTGGGGGAAGCTTGAAACCGTGCACAAAGACATACGTTGAATTGTATGTCCGGTCTTGATGCCGTGAGGAACAAAAGTGATCTGATCATGCTTCTATATTCTTTTTGATCCACGGGTTCACCATCTTCATCAAGTTCAAGTGTCATTGTTGTTCCCATTGGTGTCCGAAGAGGCTTGCTTTTCTCCATGTTGAAGCGCTTAAGAAGGTCTCTTGTATACGTCGTTTGATGCACAAAGGTTCCCTCAGTTTGCTTGATTTGCAGCCCCAAAAAGTACATGAGTTCTCCCATCATACTCATCTCAAGTTCCGATCTCATCATAGCGGAAAACTTGGACACAAGATCATGAGAAGCACAACCAAAGATAATATCATCCACATACACTTGAACGGATAATGAGTCATTGCCATGCTTAAGCACAAAAAGAGTTTTATCAACCTTGCCCATGGTAAACCTCTTTTCAAGTAAGAATGTTTTTAACCTATCATACCATGCTCTAGGAGCTTGTTTTAGACCATAAAGGGCTTCAGTCAGTTTGAAAACATGATTAGGAAAATCTGAATTTTCAAAACTAGGTGGTTGCTTAACATAAACCTCCTCATCTATGTAGCCATTAATAAAAGAACTTTTTACATCTATTTTATATAACTTGAAACCTTTAGATGCAGCAAAAGCTAACAAAATTCTTATGGGTTCTAATCTAGCAGCAGGAGCAAAAGTTTCATCAAAATATAGACTTCCAATTTGTGTGAAACCTTGAGCAACCAATCTAGCCTTATTTCTAACCACAACCCCATCCTACTTTGTTTATTTTTAAACACCCATTTAGTTAAAATTAAAGTGTGACCTTGAGGTAGAGGTACAAGTTTCCAAACATTATTTCTTTTAAAATTTTGTAACTCTTCTTGCATAGCAATAATCAGAGATTCATTAAGGAGTGCGTGTGATATATCTTTGGGTTCAAAAGAAGCAACACAAGCATAATGAGCACGAGAATTGGGGTCGGAAAACCTGGATCTTGTAACTCGTTCACACAAGCTTCAAATTATCTGTTTCGGGGGGTGATTCTTATAAATCCGCAGGGGAACAAATGTCTCACAAGCATCTTCTTCATCAGGTTCATCGCAGATTGATGAGCTTGTGGCTTGTGGACGATCAAGACCAGCAGAGATGGTAGTCGGAGCTTATTCAAAGTTCGGAGCTGGACACGTGTCAGCTTCGGAACTATCAGGCAATATCACCGACTCTTCTTCTTCTTCTTCGAAAATACCCTCCCCCTGAGGATATGGATTCAGACCTGCAATGTTTGAGCTAGTACCTGGGCTAGCTTCATCAAAAGACACCTTACAAGTCTCCACAATTTTTTTATTGTCAAGTAAAAGCACACGGTAACCTCTAGTATGAGATAGATAACCAAGAAACATGCCATCAACGGATCTAGGTTCAAATTTATCAAGATTACCATGTTTGTTAAAAAAGAATTATCAACCAAAGACCCGAAAGTGTGTAACACGAGGCCTATGTACAAACCGGAGCTCATATGGTGTTTTACCTAGCTTAGCGCGCAAGAAAACACGATTTGAGACATAATAAGCGGTTGCAATAGCATCAGCCCAAAATTTCCTAGGAGTTTGATATTCATCAAGCATAGTCCTAGCCATCTCAACTAAGGTTCTATTCTTTCTTTCTACAATACCGTTTTGTTGAGGTACATACGGTGAAGAAAATTGATAATCTATTCCATTTTCAGCACAAAAGTGATCAAAAGATTGATTTTTAAATTCAGTTCCGTTATCACTTCTAATTGCTTTTCAAGATCCTGGGTGATCAATTGATAATCTAAGAAATAAAGTTCCAAGGTGACTAAAAGCTTCATTCTTAGATGCCATAAAGTAAACCCAAGAGTATCTAGAATAATTATCAACAATCATAAGAACATACCATTTACCTCCGAAGGATTAAACACGTGAGGGTCCTATGGTGTCATGGTGCAAAAATTGACCCGGTTTAGTTGTCATGATCATTGTGAGAGGAGTATGTGAACCTGCAACCATCTTAGCATGTCTACTAGAAGAGCACACAATTTCTTTGTCCCCTTTCAGCTTAGGCAGCCCACATATGCGGTCAAGAGCACTAACATGCATGAGATGATCAAAGCCTACGTGACCAAGTCTATGACGCAAAAATATAAGTCCTTTGAATCATTATAAACTAGACACCTATGCTTAGAGGAAGACATATCAAAATCAGTAAAACTCTTCCAAACCGAGACATGTTAAAAATAGGCTCACTATTTGAATTTACAACTTTGCAGCAATTTTTAGTGAAAATAATTTCTAGATTTTTATCTAGCAGTTGTGAAACAGAAAACAAGTTGTATTTCAAATTTTTAACAAGTGCCACATCCTTCAAAGTGTAGTGATCATTTACCATAACTGAACCCTTAGCAATTATAGGACTTGAAGAATTATCGGCAAAAGTAACATTCTCTACACGTGACACAAAAGAAGGGAGGAGAACCATTCTTTGTTAGCGGTCATGTGGCATGAGCAACCTGAATACACAATCCAAATGTTCTCCTTCCTCAAGCGTGTAACCTACATAGAAGCATAATATGTCGATAACTTAATACTGGGGTTAGTCAAAAGGCATTTAGATATCCAGTAGTGAGTCACACGACATGCAACACGCGAAGCTGAGATAAAACAGCAGGTTTATGAGTCACAGTTTGAGAATTTTTGTTCTTAACTACTGACCTATAGGGTGTTACTTGTGTAGCACAAAAATTAGTAGCTCCAGAGGCAAAAACAGAAGGTTCGGAGGTAAGAACTGAAGGTCTAGAGGCAAAACTGAAGCCCTGGAGGTAAACTTTGAATGTTTTTGACTCATAACAGCAGGTTGCATGTTCTTGACATTCGGTTTAGTATGTGCAGCAAATTTTGCATTAGAGTTATAAGATCTAGCTTGCATTCTTTCCTTTTTATGTTGTTTAGCTAGTCTCTAACAAAAATTTATGACATGACCATCTCTACCACAATAGATACAATGAAATTTAACTTTGTGTTCATGTCTAGATGAGCATGCAATATGTTTATTTGAACCCGAACGTGACAACACTCTGCAGATTTAAAACCACCTCTTTTGGTTTAGGAGCTATTTTAATCAAACCACTTCCTAATGACTTTACAATTTTAGGTGGATGTGCTTTAGCATGAGCATGAGAATCAAAACCTAAACCAGTTTTATCATTGCAAGATTTGGATGAATTCAGTAGCAAGTTTAGGTTTTTGTTCCCAATACAAAACTGCTCTAGTGTCCTATTCATGTCATCAAGTTTCTTAGACAATTATAGGCAGTTTTCATATGAAGTTTTTCCTTTTGGTTTGCAATTAGAACAACATTTAACTTCATGAGAACGTAAAGAATTGTTCAGTATTGAAATTTCATTCATAGCATCTTTTAGTTTCTTTCAAGATCATTACAGGTAGAACAATGCAAATCAATTGTAGAACAAGAAACATCTTTTAAGTTTTTATCATTAAGTGCATCAAGTTTTTTTTTCCAATCTCTAACTCAAGTTTAACAAGAGTGGAGGAGTGTGCACTTTTTAATGAGGACAATTGTTCATATATTAAATTGCTTGAGGAACAAGAATCATCACTAGGAATTATGGTTTTCAAACGATTGATTTCAGATTCTAGTGACTCAATTTTAACAACATTGTCTCTAAGCTTTTTGTCCTTTTTCCTAACAATAACAGTTGCACGGGAAATAGCATCACACATTTCATCACAAGTAGGACATACCTCTTCGTTGTCACTATTGTGTTCTGCATTCTCCATACTTGATCTTGATTTGCCCGCTATGAAACACAAGTTTGCCAGATCATCTTCATCTTCGTCACTTCCAATGTCTACATCACTCAAGCCAAGTTCTTGAAGTGCGGTGATGAAACTGTTTATCAGTTTGCATCCTATAAAACCCTTCTTTTTCTTGTTGATGTTGCCAGAAGAGGACTTGACTTTATTATACTTTTCATCACGAATAGAAGGAATGAAAGGTTAGGACAATCTATACGAAAGTGTCCTGTCTTACCACATTCAAAGCATCGTTGAGGTCCGGAGTTTCCTCTCCTTCTAGTTCTCACATTTTGCAATGCTTTTGAGAACATGGTAGAGATGAGTGCTAGCTCCTCTTCTGGGAATTCTCCAATCTGTTCCAGGGTTAGTAAAGACAACAAAGCAAGTGTATTGCTAGATGAAGATTGGCCGGAGCTAGGCATATCACGTTGAGAAACAAATGCAAGAGACTTGTTGGGGTTCTTACGTGAGATTATGTCAATTTCATGAGTTTTCAATTTAGAATATAACACATCTAATGTAAGTTTACTCATGACAGTAGATTCACGAATAGATGTGACTTTCATCTCCAAATTGACATGTCTAATGCATTTAGTAATTGCCTAGCATTTTTAGCATCTAAAAAATTAACATTGACGCTATGCAAGTTGCTGAGAATTTTATTAAAGCGAGCCAAGAGGTCATCAATGGACTCACCGGGTTGCATCTCAAAGCGCATGTATTCTTTATTGAACATATCCTGACTTACCTCCTTGATCGTGTTGGATCCTTCGTGGTAGTCACAAAGTGCTCTCCACACATCGTACGCCGATCGGAGGTGTGCAACACGGTCGAAGTCGCTCTGACTTAGTCCTTGGATTATCAAGTTGCGGTCTTTGTTGTTGTTGTCGATATCTCTTAAGTCTGTAGTCGTGACTTAATTGTTCGGCGGCACATAATAAGGCTTGTACACTTTTTCCCATATAGCGAAGCCTTGCGCCTAGATAAAAGCTTCCATGCGTGCCTTCCAAACCTAAAAATCAATACCAACAAACACACAAGGTTCTACCGAGTATTTCTCCATGAGGATTAGTCAAAAACACATACGAATCAAAAAGATTAGAGCATCGTGGCTCCGATACCAATTGTAAGATGGAAGAGCACGTGTAAAGCTACCAGGGGGGGTGAATGGTAGATTAAAACTTTTCAGCGGAAGCAACGAAAACACCCCTCGGCAGAAAACCAATCTGTTAAAGAAACCGTGGTTGCAACTAATATAAACGTGTTCAACCGTGACAAAACTTGTATAGATTGTAGAGAATCAAGTCATGAAGACGTCACAACAGGAATCACGAAAATCCGTCGAGAGAAACTCAAGTTATGATTGAAAGATCGAACAAAGGTCAATCTGTCCTAACCGAGAAAAACTTTTATGGAACACTGCAAAGAAACTCGTGTAGCAAAGAAACCACAAATCTAATGACCGTGAAATTTTCACAAATGATAGAAAACCAAGTTGTGAAGACAATTAAAAAAATCACGTCAATTGGATCTGTAAAACTCGAGTTATGATAAAACCACCAAAGCAAGGTAGTGCTGCACAGAAACTCGACGAGAATGACTTGAAGAAAACAAGTCGGACGAACAAGACACAAAAGTCCCTTCAAGCTACGAATTTTATTGATCAAACCACAAGGGGAACAACTCCAACGTCGTCGACAACGAGCTCTGGCCTCCCTTGCTTATATAACCAGCCCTTAGGCCAACCCAAACCTAACTAGGACTCTAATCCTACTCAATTCACGAATCGAAACTTTCTATAACTGCTCAAGAATCTTCTATATGCAGATAGAAGCAATCTTAAGACTTCAAAACACCTTAGGAACGTATCCCACATTCCTAAAACAACTCAAATTCGTGACCCACACGAAATCCTATCATAATCAACTCAAAACTTTCCATATTTGTGTCAAACACGACTCAACCGCAGCCTGAGTCCATAACCTAGTAAGTTGGACCTTTCCGACCAATTCTTTACGTCCACATCTCTTCATCATGCCTCGGAACCATGTAGTCATGTCCATGCACTCCTTGCACACATACAAAAATCTTCCAACGACGTCCATGGTACCTTCATATGCATTGTTCTTGATTCAAACATGCTGCGCAACCTCCCGATCAGCTCAACCACAATTCCACCCAAACTTGGTTGTTGAACCTCATCTTCTCTCTAAGACTAGTTCAATGGATCCCGTCAACAGCCATGTCTTGAAGTCAAGAAACACCTGCACATGAATAAAAAACCAATACTCCCAAACACAAGTCCTCGACTTGACTCTCGTTAGTTCCGAAACCACAACACGTTACGTGAGCACCTCACATAAGCATGTTGCAAACCATAGAAAAATGATATCAGCCAAAGCCACCAAAACACACCAAAAACTTAGTAAAATAGTACTAAGCAAACTTTTCCTAATCCAAAAAGCAAGTTCGAAACACTGTAAGTTAAAAGCAGAACAATTGCGATCAAGCTCCGAACCTTGTCAAAGCTAATCGGACCTTGAACCGGAGCTTACCAAAGCTAGCAATACCTAGCGCCGGAACTTACCAAAGGTAGTCAGACCTAGCGTCGGAGCTTACCAAAGCGAGTCGGACCTAGCGCTGGAGCTAACCAAAGCTAGTGGGATCTAGCGCCGGAGCTAACAAAAACAAGCCGGACCTATCATCGGACCTTGCTGGAGTTCGGACCTAGAGTCGGACATTGATGATAAAGGTGTTTTGGTAGTATTTAAAACTTTTATCGTCAAAGCTGTTGTATTCAGCACACATAGATCTCACAAAATCTAAAGATGATTTGTGTAAGAAATATTTATTCCTTCATATAATTGAGTTATATTGATGGTCGGAATTGATATATAATGACCATCAACACCGAGCGACGCGACGGGAGTGGATGGCATGACAACTCCAATGACTCAAGTGACACGGGAGTCTCGCTGACACAAGCCTTGTACAACCCACCGCATTTATAAGGAGCCGGGGTAGATAGTTGCATTCGTGAATGAAAGGGGCCCGAAGGCCACCTTCCTGAGCATGTATGTATGCACATACACAAACATATGCCCAAACATGAGCTAGCACGCAGACATCGACACACTTGTAATTGTTGTAATCTCATTCTCTCCTTCAATCAACAAAAAGCAGAGAGATCAACACTGGACATAGGGATCTTACTTGAATTAATATAAACCTTTTATCTCCATAGCTAAGCCATTTCGATGACTAACGCACAACAAAATCGATACTCATCAGAGGTATGAACACCGACAGTTGGCGCGACAGGTAGGAGGACTATAATGCATTCCACTTTGCTTCCTTGATGGCGTCATCACGAGCAGCCTTGACGCTAGGCGCGAAGATCCGCTTGGATGACTTTGAAATCACCGCCACCTATGGCAGCGAGCTCGAGGCCAGCCCCATCTTCCCCCCACACCAGGCTCTCCACTTTGGGAGCCTTCGCCAGCAATGCTAGCACCCTCCGGGTGTTCAACGAGAGATCTGCCATCGAATCCTCGACTGGTAAGACGATCGATGACGTCAATGATGATGCCGCCAATGGCAGTTTGTGAGACCTAGGTGCTGAATACATTGGCAATTAGGCTAAAAGTGAAGGTTTACACGTAAATTTTTAACATAATCGAGAAGTCCACTTCAGATTTTCCGAACTTGCGGGAACTACTCACACATGTGTGGTGCACATATTTTTGTTTGGATCGTCTGAACTTTACGACACGTGAGCTGCATGTGAGTCAATGCTATAGAGTGTCTGAACATTTCCTTTTATAATGCATAGTGGCTGTTTGGACTGTCCAAACTTTCTACGTACTGAAATAATCGTGCAACTGCTTTGTTTTTCACTTGCAATATTTCAAACTTGCTTTTGGCTCATAGGAGAGTTTGCTTAATATTAAATTACTAAGTTTTTGATGTGTTATGGCTGATCATCATGGATATTATCTTGCTATGTTTGCAACATGTTTATGTGAGGTGCTCACATAAGGTGTTGTAGTTTTCGGACTACTATGAGTCAAGTCAAGGACTTGTGCTGGAAGAATTGGTTCTTTGTTCATGTGCATGTGTTTCCTGAGGTCAGACATGGCTGTTGATGGTCATCCATTTAAATATTCTTAGGGAGAAGATGAGGTTCAAAAACCAAGTTTAGGAGGAATTGTGGTTGAGTTGATCGGGAGGTCACGCAACATGTTTGGGTCAAGAACAATGCATATGAAGGTATCTTGGATGTTTTGGAAAGTGTTTGGACGTGTGCAAGGGGTGCATGGACATGGTGTGAGACCTATGTGTGCTGAATACATTGTCTTTGACGGTAAAAGTTTTGAATACTACCAAACCACCTTTTTAACAAGGTATGACTCTAGGTCCGAGCTCCTGCAAGGTCCGACAATAGGTCCAACTTGTTTTGGGTAGCTCCGACAAGGTCCGATGTAAGGTCCGACTTACTTTGTCTAGGTTCAACTTATTTATTTAGATCTGACTTGCTGTGGCTAGGTCCGACTAGCTTTGGTTAGCTCCGGCGCTAGGTCCTACTAGCTTTGGTAAGCTCCGGCGCTAGATCCGACTAGCTTTGGTAAGTTCTGGCGCTAGGTCCTGCTAGCTTTTGTAAGCTCCGGTTAGCTTTGGCAAGGTCAGGTGCAAGATTGCAATGGTTCTGCCTTTAACTTGCAATGTTTCGAACTTGCTTTACACTTATGGAAAATTTGCTTAGTATTCTTTTACTATGTTTTTTGTGTGTTTTGGTGGTTATGGCTGATATCATTTTGCTATGGTTTGCAACATTCTTATGTGAGGTGCTCACATAAGGTGTTGTGGTTTCAGAACTAAGGAGAGTCAAGTCGAGGACTTGTGCTCAGAAGTATCGGTTGTTTATTCATGTGCAGGTGTTGCTTGAGTTCAATACATGGCTGGTGACAAGATCCATTGAACTAGTATTAGGGAGAAGATGAGTTTCAACAACCAAGTTCGAGAGTAATTGTGGTTGAGTTGATCGGGAGGTCGCGAAACATGTTCGGATCAAGAACATTGCATATGAAGGTATCGTAGACGTCATTGGAAGATGGATGCACGTGTGCAATGAGTACGTGGATGTGGCTACATGTTTCCGAGGCATGATGAAGAGATGTGGACGTAAAGAATTGATCGGAAAGGTCCAACTGACTAGGTTATGGACTCAGGCTACGACTGAGTCAGTTTGACTCAAATATGGAAAGATTTTATTTGGTTACATTAGGGTTTCGTGGTGAGAACGAATTTTAGTTGTTTTTAGGAATGCGGGATACGTTCTTAAGGTGTTTGGAAGTCTTAAGATTGCTTGTATCTGCGTATAGAAGAGTCTTGAGCAGTTATGAAAGTTTCAGTTGAAACAGAGTAGGATTTGAGTCCTAGTTTGGTTTCGATTGGACTAAGGGCTGGTTATATAAGCAAGGGAGGCCAGATATCGTGGTGCACGACTTTGGGGCTGTTCATCTTGTGGTTTGATCAATAAAATTTGTAGTTTAAAGAAACGTTTGTGCCTTGTTCGTCCGACTTTTTTTAGAAAAGTTTTTCTTGTCGAGTTTCTGCACAACACTACCTTTCTTTGGTGGTTTTATCATAAATCAAGTTTTACAGATCCAATTGATGTGATTATTTTTGGGTTGTCTTCACAACTTGATTATCTATCATCTATGAAAATTTCACGGTCATTGGATTTGTGGTTTTGGATCTACACGAGTTTCATTGCAGTGTTGCAGATCTGGTTTTTCTCGGGTAAAAAAGATTGACCTTCGTTCAATCTTTCGATCGTAACTTGAGTTTTTCTCGATGGTTTTTCGTGATTCTTGTTGTCGTGTCTTCGTGACTTGATTCTCCACAATTTAAACTGATTTTGTCACAATTGATAACGTTTAGATTAGTTGCACACGCAATTTCTTAACAGATTGATTTTCTACGGAGGGGTTTTTGTTGCTTCCACTGAAAAAGTTTTAAACCTACCATTCACCCCCTCTGGTAGCTTTTCACGTGCTCTTTGATCCTACAATTGGTATCAGAGCCACGATACTTTAATCTTTGAGATTTGCACGTGTTTTGAATAATCATCGTGGAGAAATACTCCGCCAAACCTTGTATATTTAGTGGTATTGATTTTTAGGTTTGGAAGGCACGCATGGAGGCTTTCATCTAGGCGCAAGGCTTTGCAATATGGGAAAAGGTGTACATGCCTTATGAAGTGCCATAAAATGATCAAGTTACGACTATAAATATGGGAGATGTCGACAATAATAACAAGGCCCGAAACTTGATCATATAAGGATTAACTCAAAGTGACTTCGATCGTGTTGCACACCTCCGATCTGCGTATGATGTCTGGAAAGTTCTTTGTGACTACCACAAAGGATCCAACACGATCAAGGAGGTAAGGCAAGAAATATTCAATAACGAATACATGCGCTTCAAGATGCAACCCGGTGAGTCCATTGATGACCTCTTTGCTCGCTTTAATAAAATTCTCAGCAACTTGCGTAGCGTCAATGTTAATTTTTCAGATGCTGAGAATGCTAGACAATTACTAAGTGCATTAGGCATGTCAATTTGGGAAATGGAAGTCACATCTATCCATGAATCTACTTTCATGAGTACACTTACATTAGATGTGCTATATTCTAAATTGAAAACTCATGAAATTGACATAATCTCACGTAAGAACCCCAACAAGTCTCTTGCATTTGTTTCTCAATGTGACATGCCTAGCTCTGACCAATCTTCATCTTGTGGTACCCTTGCTTTGTTGTCCTCTCTAAGCCTTGAACAGATTGAGAAGTTTCCAGAGGAGGAGCTAGCACTTCTCTCTACTAGGTTCTCAAAAGCATTGCAAAATGTGAGAACTAGAAGGAGAGGAAGCTCCGGACCTTAACGATGTTTCGAATGCGGTAAGACAGGACATTCCGTTCCGATTGTCCTACTTTCAGCTCCTACTTCCCGGGAAGAAAAACAAAAAAGGACAACGCACTCCTCTGCTAATGATAAAAAGAAGAATAAGGGTTTTATAGGTCGCCAACTGGTGAACAATTTTATCTTCGCACTTTAGGAACTTGGCTCAAGCGACGTGGACATTGGAAGTGATGAAGATGAAGATGATTTGGCAAACTTGTGCTTCATGGTAGGCAAATCAAGATCATGTGTGGAGGAGGCAGAACACAACAGCGACAATGAAGAGGTATTTCCTACTTGCGAAGAAATGTGTGATGCTATTTCTCATGCCACTGTTATAGTTAAAAAAAGGCTCAAAATCTTAGGGACAATGTTATTAAAATTGAGTCACTAGAATCTAAAATTAATCATTTGAAATCCTTAATTCCTAGTGATGATTCTTGTTCCTCATGTGATTTGATATATAAACAATTGTCCTCATTATGAAGTGCGCACACTTCCACACTTAATATACTTGAGTTAGAAATTGAAAACAACAGAGAGTTTGCTGCACTTAATGATAAAAACTTGAAGGATGCTTGCTGTTCTACAATTGATTTGTATTGTTCTATTTCTGATGATCTTGATAAGAAACTACAAGATGCTATGAATGAAATTTCTATATTGAACAATGCTTTACGTTCTCATGAAGTTAAATATTGTTCCAACTGCAAATTGAAAGGAAAAACATCATGTGAAAATTGCCTTGATCTATCAAATAAACTTGATGACATGCATAGGACATTAGATCGATTTTGTAATACAAATAAGAACCTAAACTTGCTGCTGATTTCCTCTAAATCTTGCAATGATAAACCTGGTTTAGGTTTTGATTCTCATGCTCATGCTAAGGCACATCCACCTAAAATTGTAAAGTCATTAGGAAGTGTTTTGATTCACACAGTTTCTAAACAAAAAGAAGTGGTTTTCAAATCTGCAGGAGTGTTGTCTTATTTGGTTTCAAATAAAATGTTGCTTGCTCATCTAGACATGAACACAAAGTTAAATTTCATTGTACCTACTGTGGTAGAGATGGTCATGTCATAGAGTTTTGTTACAGACTAGCTAAACAACAGGAAAAGGAAAGAATGATTGATAGATCTCATAACTTTTATGAAAAAGTTGTTGCACATGCTAAACCGAATGATAGGAACATGCAACCTGCTGTAATGAGTCGAAAACATGCAAAGTTTGCTCCCAAACCTACTGTTTTCCGTGCTGCACATGTAACACCTCGTAGGTCAGTAGTTGGGTACAAAATCCTCAAGCTTTGGCTCATAAGCCTGCTGTTTTTTTAGAAAAGCCCTCCGGAGCAGCACCGGTTAGGGAAATATGTTAATAGAAAGAGTATGAAATATTTTGCACCAACACTACCTCATAGTTGTGCCTGTTCTTTTATCTCCCAGAAAAGTTGTGAGCTTTTTTCTTTTCCTTCAAAAACCCTTGCATTCCTCTGTTTCCACACGGTCCAGCAAACCAGGATTGATAAATCTTATCCCCTTTGCGTTTGTGGCCTGGTTGCTAAGTTGATGGAGCCAGTCGTGTAAAGTCTTGGCTAGGAGTCCAGGTGTTTGGCCGCATAGACACATACCTGAAAGTGTCGGCAACGCTGCACCATAGCTGAATCGAAAATGGGCAGTCAAGAAGCAAATGTTCAGCAGTCTCCAAATTCTGGTAACATAATTTGCAAAAATATTCATTTGGCCACCCAAGGACCTGCAGCCTCGCCGCTGTCCAGACCCTGTTTTGCAGGATGAGCCACATAAAAGCTTGGCATCGGGAAGGAGCCCAAACCTGCCAGACCAACTTCGGAAGGTGAGATCGAGTTGATCCCCAGAACTGAAGCTGATATGCCGATTTGGCCGAATATTCCCCATTGGAAGAGGCCGACCAGGAGATCTCATCAGGAATATTGCTATCAAGCGAGAGAGGGACATCTTTTACCAGGCTCCAAAGCTCAACGTATTGACAGATCAGATTGTAGGTCAGGTTATGAATGATGTCAGAAATCCAATTTCCTCCTTCCATTGCATCGGCAACCGACTGATTTTTCTTCTTGCTATGCTGGAATAGGGCTGGGAACCTTGCTGCAGGGGATGTGCCATTTATCCAAGATGATAACCAGAACGTCGCAGTGTGTCCGCTATGAGCTGTGACCTTGGTAGCTGATGCAAAGAGTTGGAGGTCAACTGCATCCAGGGGGTTCCGGAGCCAACCCAGGCTTTGTGTAGACTACGCCATTGTTGCCAGCACCACCTCATCCGCAGAGCTCTGCTAAACGATTGAGGTCAAGAATGCCCAGCCCTCCTGCCTGTACTGGTCTGCATGCTCGTGAGCAGCTCACTTTGCATTTGCCACCATTCAGTTCTTGTGTAGCTGCCCAAAGGAAGCGCCGACACACCTTGTCTACTTCTAAAAAGAATTTTTTGGTGACACGCAGCGCAATCAACATGTATGTAGGTAAGGAGGAGAGAACAGTCTTGACCAACTCTCTTCGACCACCAAAGGATAATAATTTACCCTGCCATCCGACCAATCTAGCTTTGATCTTGACTTGAATGGGTTGGAGGTGCGAGATACGTAACCGGCCATTGACTAGTGGCAGCCTGGTAGGCCAAGATAGATTGTTGGGAAGTCTAGGCGCTGACCTTCAAAATTCAGGAGGGCTGCACTAATTTCTTCTTCCGTGTATTGGATTGGGGAGATTGTCGTCTTTGCAGGATTAATTCTAAGCCCTGTGGCATCGCTGAAGTAGTTCATGATCACCAGAGCCGTGTCCACCTTTTGTTGATTGGGGTTGAGGAGCAGCATTGCATCGTCCGCATAAAGGGAGAGACGTAGCTTGGCTGAAGGGTCTGACGGTGGGGAAAAGAGTCCAGACTGCAACGCCATCTGAAAAAGCTTTTGAATGATGTCAAAGGTGAGGATGAAGAGGTACAGGGACAAAGGATCACCTTGACGCAGGCCCATCGGTGTTGGAAAACCGGGCCAGGGACTCCGTTCATCAGGACACTCGACGTCGATGAAGCTAGCAGCAAAGCGATCCAGTTTTTCATCTGACAGGGAAGCCGCGGGCTGTCAACATTTCCAGTAGGAACTCCCAAGAGATCGTGTCGAAAGCCTTTGTGATATCCATCTTCATGAAGAGGATTGGCTTTCGTTTCTGGTGGTACGTTCTGGAAAGGTTTCTCACATAAAGGTAATTGTCCTGAATACAACAGCCCCTGATGAAAGCATTTTGCGCCGGCGAGATAAGATGGTCAATGTGTGGTGACATCTGTCTAGCAAGGACTTTGGTGAACAACTTAGCAAAAGGGTGAATCAAACTTATGGGTCGAAATTCTGAGGGTGTCTCTGCATCTGACTTCTTTGGTATGAGGGTGATCATAGCGCTCTTGAGTTTGGAGAGGTGTTTTGCGCGTAGGTTATGCATACCATTGAAAGCAGCAATTATATCTTCCTTGATCGTCGGCCAGCAAGCACTAAGAAAATCTCTAGTGAAGCCGTCGGGCCCTGATGCCTTTTCTGTAGGTAGATCTTGGATAGGTGCCAGGATCTCGGCTTCTGTAAACAGCGCATCCAAGTGGTCGAGGTTTGTAGCGGGAAGTTGTAGCACGTCCCAGTTCAAAGAGGATAGTCTGGGCACCCTACATTCGAGCTGACCAGAGAAGAAATTGAGAAGAACTTCTTTCTCTGCATGCGATTGCACCATAGTGCCTGCTGTTGTTTTCAGTTTGTGGATATGCATTTTCCTGCGCCTTGAGCTTGCTCGAATGTGGAAAAATATGGTGCAGGCATCGCCTTGTTTAAGCCAATTAATCCTTGAAGCTTGCTTCTTTCGGGCTCCGTTTACTGCTGCTAGCCCTAACATCCTGCATTTCAGATCTTTCCGTAACGAAATTTCAGCTTCCGACAGCGGTCTGTCCTCTTGAGCTTTGTCTAGGTGACCGATTAGCTCATTGGCCATCTCAAGTTTCAGCTGTGCCTGTCCAAACAGGACCTGACTCCATTTCCGCAATGCTTTCGCTGTGGACCGAAGTTTCTGATCAAGAGTGAAAAGGGGGTCATTTCCTTGAGTTGGTGTGTTCCAAGCCTGCTGCACAACGACTTGGAAGCCTGGGACCCTCGTCCAGAAGGTCTCAAACCGGAATGGCAGTGCTTGGCGGACTGATGTGTCTTTGCTAAGGAGCAGCGGGCAGTGGTCTGAGATTGCTGATTGCAGAGCCTGCAAGTGAGTGCCTGGCACGATGGTCTCCCATGCAGCGTTGCAAAGCATTCTGTCGAGACGAACCAAGGTCGGCACCGATCGCTCTTTTGACCAAGTATATTTTCTGCCATGGAGGGCAATATCTATCAGATCCGCTCGGTCCAATACCCGCCTGAAGGAACCCATCCAGCGCCTATTAAAATTCTGATTGTTCTTGTCCCTGGCATCACAAATGAGGTTGAAATCTCCGACACAAAGCCATGCTACGTCATCTTGTGGTTTTAGGCTGATCAGCTCAGCAAGGAAAGGTTTTTTTAACGCTTCTTCATTTGGTCCGTAGACCGCTGAGAAGATGGCCTGAAACCCCAAGTTTTTCATCTTGAGTGGCAGTGAAAGGGAGAATACTTTGGATACTGGTTGGTCAGCTTCAAACTCATCAGTGCGCCATGCCATTAGAATGCCTCCCCTGGTGCCCGCAGCAGGCAGATATGCTGTACCGACTAGCTCAGTACCCGGAATGAATATCAAAACGTTAGAATCAATCACTTGCAACTTGGTTTCTTGTAGGCATGGCTGGATCGAGTGGAGCAATGATCAGACGACCTCTCGTCTTGCTGGAGAGTTCAGCCCACGTACATTCCAAGAGAGATCCGAAAGCTTGTCACTCATTTTTGAACAAGAGAGTCAACCGAGGATCGTAGAGAACATAATATAGCATTTGATTACTGCTACGCAGTCCACCTGGGCGATAGCTGCTAGCACTTCTTCGATGATAAATTCTTACACATTCCTGACCTTGCAGCAGTGAGGTACTCCACCCGTAGACCCAAGACAGTTCACACTGCAAACCACGAACCTAGAACACGATTATAATACTGAAACTGAAAACAACTGGCAGACATATTGATAATAGGGGGCAACTGGACTGAAGCTTCATGATGATTATCCATCAGTCTGTAACGTGAGCCTCCTGCTCAACGGCCGCAAGGGCGGCAGAGGCTTCCATCACCACTCCAGTGTCTAAGTTCAGAGCTTTGCGCATTGCAGCAATGGCCTGGGATGGCAACGGCCCCTTGAATAAGTTCTGGTACTTGGTCATGGCATCATCCCCCACCTCCTCCCGTGGGCCTGCCAGGTTGAGTTGCTTGATGAGGCGGTTGGTGGCGCGCTGCACCGTTGGGACCACTGAGGCCTTGGCAGCAAGGCGGAGGATCCTTCTTGTGGGTTCGGTCGAAGCTGAACGTTGGCGCTGGCATCGCACACGTGCCGTCGGTGTGCCAGAAAGGAGCGGGGGAGCCGGATGCTTGAAGAGCTGCACGAGGAAAGAAGGTTCAGAGATGACGCCGGTGATGGTCGTGACGTCTACTCGTCGTGGCGATGTGATTCCCACTGCGGTGTCCATAGTTGCAGCAGTGTCCGGAGCAACGGCCTGCACAGGAGCCGCTTCTTGTGGCACGGGGGAGATCGTGGCCGGGGAGGAGCACACCTGAGGGAGGATCCCCGCATCATCGGCCCTGCCAGCAGATGTTGATCGCGCCTGGTCCGGCGCAACCACTGGGTTAGCCTCAAGGATCCCTTCCAGAAGGATCACCTGGGGAACTGTAGGGGAGGTGATCATCTCCTGCGGCAACAGGTGGGCTGCCTTGCCCGCAACGGATTGTCGACGAACCCATATTTGACGCAGCATGGGTCCTTGCACATCAACCAGCTTTGGCAGTGCGGCCCTCATGGGCCATGAAGAAGATGCTCCATGTTCACGCTGCCCCGCGCCGCCTCCAGACTGGCGGGGGGAGCGGGAGCGCTGCCTGGAAGGTAGGTCGTACAGTGGGCAGCCTCTCCCATTCAGGTTGAGACGCCAGGTGCTGGACTGGCGCTTCCCGCCCCGATCCCCATCATGGTGGTCCCGGTGGTTGGTACTTGGTAGCTGGAGGGATGGACGGCAACCTCCTGCCGGCCTGACAAAGTGGCGCGGACCATACAGGCGACGACTGACCCAGGTGAGGGGATGAAACCTTGGGTACTGCCTTTCGGAGGAGTCGTCGGAGAGATCAGGCATCAGCCTGCCCGTCTCAGAATCTGGCGAAGCAGCGGGAGGCATCGAGTAGTCAAAGAAATGATCCAAGTCGATGAGAATGTCAAACTAACGTCCTTCTGGCAGTGGGGCTGCCTCCTCCAGCTCTGGAGGTCCGTGACCGTGTCCCGAGCGGCTAGCAGTGGCGGTGAAGAAGGTCACCGTCTTGGAGCAAGGAAGAAAATCAAGGTTTTGCATCCAAGCCACAAAACCGAAGGAATCCGTGCGCGTCTGCAAGAAGGATTCTTCGAGCATGTGATCGTAGAGACAGACGTCTCCCAGGATCTACCGGATGCCATCAGCAGACTAGGCGTGCAGCGGTAGGTTCTTGACGAAGACAACCACACTGTACGGCCAGCCGACGCGACGCGCCGAATACAAGTTCCAGGGGAGGATGCGGTGACGCACCCCTTCGACGCGCACAGCTTCGGAGAGCAATGCTGTGTTGCGCTGCGCAGTGTGGTCGAATCTTACCAATAGGGACGCGTGGAGAAGAGGGGTGACGAAGATGCACTCGGAAGGGACGCTTAGCTGGTGGTGCAGAGCTTCGGCAGTCGCTTCCTTTTTTTTTTTTGAAAACCCCAGCAAAAAACCGGCGTAATTCATTAAGTAAGAACAGAGTTTTGATAATATTACAATCTCATCAGCCGAGGCTGGTGAAGTAAAACACAGTACGACAGTGGAACTAATTACAGAAAGTTAAAATCCTCTTGAAGTTACGTCCCGCCTTGGATGAGTTCAGCAAGGTGCTTCGCTCCCGCCCTGGACCATAACCGCGCCTCTTGTTTGACTAAATCGGCAAGTTGAGCAACAGAGAGCTCTACCGCCCGAAAGATCCGACCATTACGCTCTTTCCAAACACACCAAATGAGCAATATGGCAAGTGAATTTACAGCTTGTTCCTCTGATTTTCCACAACCACGTGTTAGCCCTTTGAACCAGCTCCTAATATCCTCATTTCCTTTCCACTGTGATGGATGTAAGTTTGCGATGCGAGTCCAGTTTGAAACGATGGTCCAGAGCATCCTGACAACCGAACATTCTATACAGAGATGAGAATCAGTCTCCAAATTGCGTCTGCATAGGGGGCAAAAGTACTCGTTTGGCCAGCCACAGCGTTGAAGCCGGTCCGCTGTCCAGACATGATTTTGGAGGAGGAGCCAAAGAAAGAACTTGCATTTGTTTGGCGCTCACGGCTTCCAAATTGTGCCTCCAAACCACGTTTGGAGCCCACCCTCAAATTGGAAAATGTAAGCAGACTTAGTTGAGTATTTCCCATCAGGCGTAAGCTTCCAGATAATTTCATCCTCTTGCACATCATCTTCAATAATGTCGACATCTTGAAGAAGATGCCACAACTGCACATAATCAGAGACTAGCTGTACTGTCCAATTATGTGAGAGGTTAGCGATCCAAGCATGGTTTTGAAGTGCCTCGAAGACTGACCGATGCTTTCTTCTGTAGTGTATGTATAGACTTGGGAACATAGCAGCTGGTGAGACGCCATGTAACCAACTGGATGTCCAAAATCTAGCCTGGCGTCCGGAGTGAATGATCACCGCCGTGACAGACGCAAAGAGTGTCGAGTCCCCGCGGTCAACCTGTAACACCCATATTTTCTGTACAAAATTTGCTCAAACCCTTGATCATTGTAGCCTGCATTTTTGTGTGAATTTTTGGTGTTCAAACGAGTAGCAAATGTTCAAATTTGAATTTGAATTCAAATCAAAAGAAAAGAATGGAAAAAGAAAAAGAAAAAGGAAATAAAACCTCCTGGGCCGATGTCCCTACCCCGGCCCATTTCCCCTTTTCCCCCTCCGGTGGCCCAGCCGAAACCCGCGCCCCCCTCCTCCTCTCTCTTCCACTGCCAACCCGGGCCCGCCTGTCATCCCTCCCAACCGCCACCTCCCTCTCCCCGCCCCGCGCAACCGCCGCGACCCCCGCGCCCACGTTCATCCACCCCCGAATCCACTCCTCCCCGGCAGTTTTCGTGCGCCCATCGAAACCGCACCCCTCTCCGCGCCATAAAGGACCCGGCGCCCCCATTTTCCCTCTCTCCCCGAGCCTCCCGGAACCCTAGCCCCTCCATCGCCGGTGAGCAACCTCTACGCCCGCGTTCCCGACGCTACAACCCTCCTGCCCTCTATTTCTTTGGCCTAACTTGATCACCGCTCCACCAGGACATCGTCGGGCACGCTTGTTCGGAGAAACCGTCGCTGCGTCGGCAACTTCGTCGAACTCCGGCGAGCTCACCCGCCTCCGACCGTCACCGACCCCTCTCCGGTCGTTGTCAAGCCCCACTACTCCCCTAGGTGAGTTCACCTACTCCCGCTCTTCGTTTCTGTGCGCTTAGATCTTAGAATTAGGGTGTATTTCACCGGTTTGGGTGATCTCCGGCGAGATCGCCGCCGGCAGCCGTCGGGCGCCGCCGCGCGCCGTGCTGGCGATGGTTGGGCCGACGTGGCTCAACCGGAGCCGTCCATTTCCGGCCAACGGCCACGATTATAAGGTCGTAACGGTTCACTTCATAAAATCCCAGCCGTCCATTTAGAATCCAACGGCCCACGTTGAATCCCTCTTTCCCGCCTGCGCATTTGCACCCAAGCCCCTGGAAACTTCGTTGCTACTCCCGGAGCTTCTTTGTAATTTGAGTATAGCCCCTAGAATTCGCAGACTAGCCCCTGGAACCCTAAAAATTGGTTTTAATCATTTAATTAAGCATTCTAACCCCTGTAAATTTGTAGAATAATGTATTTAGACCCTGTACAGTGTAGAAAATTATTTATTTAGCCCCTGGACTTTTAGTTAATTGCTGAATAGGGTTTTTAATGGTATTTTGAGGTGTAGAAATTAGATAAAAATGGTAATTAAGTGTAGGAATGTTATGAAAAATTATTATAAACTATTTATGCTGTGAATTAATTGTAGTATTCAGATAAAATATATTTGTACCCTGGAATATTTATTATAAAGTTTTTAAAATACATTTTTGCTATAGAAAATTCAATAAAAATGGTTTTAGGCTATAATAAAATCCCAAAATTGTAGGATAAATCTAAAATGCATACTTTGGCCATGATAAATGATAAATATCTCGTAGGGACGCATTAGTGTAGGATTTTGTGCCTATGTGTATGTGTGATGTATTGTTTGCGTGCCTTTACTTATTTAGCTTTATTCTATTCTTGCCATGCTTGGGTATATGTCTAGAGTCGTACTACGACCCTAATCTTAACCTCCAAGACCAAGACTTCGACAACACCCAAGTCTTCAACGAAGGCAAGTGCCCTTGACCATCTTGTACCTATTTTAGGAATTTAGCTAGTTGCATGCTAATTAAATTGATGTCCTACTTCATGTTTACATGCCC
The DNA here is from genome assembly GCA_036927565.1 of Tuctoria greenei. Classification (NCBI taxonomy): domain Eukaryota; kingdom Viridiplantae; phylum Streptophyta; class Magnoliopsida; order Poales; family Poaceae; genus Tuctoria; species Tuctoria greenei. Next base: position 66,079,452 of record JAYESD010000006.1, read on the forward strand.
TGTTCCATATAATTCCTTGTTACCTGAAATGGGTTGGGAAGTAGATAGGCTTTATTTATGCTTAGCCATGCTTAGATGTTGGGATTGGGTTTTCATACAAATGATTATATGCTCAACTTTATGGTTACTTTAATTTGGTGATGAATATACATAATGTTAGTGGAAAGGAATCTGGTGGTTGGTTAGTTTTGGTATGGTGCATTTTGCACGAGACCCGGGATTGGGGTTTGTTACCACCGGATTCTAAGGACCGGTTTATGGAGGAAGCCACTAAGCTTTATAGTACCACCACGAGACTGAGATGGGGCAGCTTGGTCAATTAATTAGGTTTCTCCCGATGAACTGCTAGTGGTTGGATGGTGCGGGGAATGAGACGGGTGATCCGCTCTTGGAACCGCAAGGCTCAAGAGGGGGCTCTGGGGCGGAGGGTTACTCCGAGAATCCTCAGTGGTGGAAACCTTAGAGGGCTAGCACAAATCGGGAGTACCTTTGTAAAGACCATGTTGTGATCTCCTGGCCTCACACCAAAGGAAGTGTGTAATGTGGTTAGCTACCACGGGCATTCAGGGAGGTTCACTTAGTCCACCTGGCAACAGGGGATGAAATCACTGCTTGTGGGTAAAGGGTACACTCTCTGCAGAGATTTGGTAAAACTGTCATGACAGCCGTGCTCACGGACAAGAGCGACTTGGGGCCAGTTCATAATTAGTCTATGGTTGGGAAATGATAGTTCATTATGATTCAAGTACTTTCAAGTAGGATTAGGTTCCTGATTTGAGTTGAGTTGGCTTTTGAGCTGGTTATATAAGCAAGGGAGCCCAGAGCTCGTGGTGCATGACTTTGGGTTTGTTCCTCTTGTGTTCTATTGAATAAAATTCGTAGTTTGAAGGAACTTTTGTGCCTTGTTCGTCCGACTTGTTCCAGACAAGTTTTACTCATCGAGTTTCTGGAAAGCACTACCTTTCATCGGTGGTTTTACCATAACTCGAGTTTTACAGATCCAATTGACGTGGTTCTTTTTGGGTTGTCTTCACAACTTTATTATATATCATCTGTAAAAATTTCACGGTCATTGGATTTGTGGTCTATGATCTACACGAGTTTCTTTGCAGCGTTACGGAACTGTTTTTTTTTGGGTAGGGCAGATTGACCTTTGTTTGATCTTTCGATCATAACTTGAGTTTTTCTCGACGGATTTGAGTGATTCTTGTTGTGTCGTCTTAGTGACTTGATCCTCTCTGATATCTATCACTTTTTTCATGATGAAGCACATTTAGATTAGTCTCACACACGATTTCTTTAACAGATCATTTTTCTGCCGAAGGGGTTGGGATTTAATTGTTTCCGCTGCGTATGATTTTTAAATCTACCATTCACCCCCCTCTGGTAGCTTTTCACGTGCTCTTCGATCCTACACTTAGTTTTCTTTTACTAAGTTTTTTTTGTGTTTTGGTGGTTATGGTTGATATCTTTTTTCTACGGTTTGCAGCATACTTATGTGAGGTGCTCACGTAAGGTGTTGTGGTTATCGGAACTAACAAGAGTAAAGTCGAGGACTTGTCCTCGGAAGTATTGGTTGTTTTTTCATGTGCAGGTGTTGCTTGATTTCAAGACATGACTGGTGACAAGATCCATTGAACTAGTCTTAGGGAGAAGATGAGGTTCAACAACCAAGCTCGGGAGGAATTGTGGTTGAGTTGATCGGGAGGTCATGCAGCATGTTTGGATCAAGAACATTGCATATGAAGGTATTGTGGACTTCGTTGGAAGATGTTTGCACGTGTTCAAGGAGTGCATGGATGTGGATACATGGTTTTGAGGTGTGATGAAGAGATGTGGACGTAAAAATTGGCCGGAAAGGCCCAACCAACTAGGTTATGGACTCAGGATGCGGCTAAGTCATGTTTGACGCAAATATAGAAAGTTTTGAGTTGGTTATGATAGGATTTCGTGTGGGTCATAAATTTGAGTTGTTTTAGGAATGTGGAATACATTCCTAAGGTGTTTGGAAGTCTTAAGATTGCTTCTATCCGCGTATAGAAAAGTCTTGAGCGGTTATGGAAAGTTTCAATTCGTGAATTGAGTAGGATTTGAGTCCTAGTTGAGATTGGGTTCGCCTAAGTGCTGGTTATATAAGCAAGGGAGGCCAGAGCTCGTGGTAGATGACTTTGGGGCTGTGACGAGATCATGCATGTTATCATTGCACCTACAAACATGGCACAATGTTTATTTGTTTGGGATCCTGGCTCAAGTGAATGCGCACTCTTATTTGATGGACAAGATCGAGATGGTGCACTATGTCGTCCACCACCTTGGCATCCTTCTCTGACTTTTCATGCATATGTAGAACGTCCAAAACGGAGTTCGTATGCGTCCTGGGCGTCTGTTTTAGTGCGCACTGCTCCTGGACTCCGAGTTGGATACGATTTTGAGTTGGGCCCGATTTTCATCTTCTTTGAACGTATATCTGGTCCTCCACGCCCCTATGACTTCCTCCAAGTACTCCTTGAACCTCTCCATGGATCCTAATCACAATTAAATCGTTAGGTAGCAATCTATTCTCAAAAACATATAAGGAAATATATAAGAACAAGCTCACCCCTGATATTAATTGTTGTGTGTGAACTCTATTGATTGCATCTTGTATGTTTAATGGAGTGCTGTTTGTATCTATAGAAGTGATGTCCTCATCATCCTCCCCTTCTTGAATTGGAGTTGTCCTTGACTCAAGTTCATCTTCTCTCATGTGTGGGTCCATATGTGCAACACCATCAAATCCTCTTGTGTGCACCAAAGGAGGAGGCCAAGGTGGTGGACGACATAGTGCACCATCTCGATCTTGTCCATCAAATAAGAGCGCACATTCACTTCAGCCAGGATCCCAAACAAATAAACATTGTGCCATGTTTGTAGGTGCAATGATAACATGCATGATCTCGTCAGGCTGTTCCTTGTTAGTTTTGATCAATAAAATTTGTAGTCTAAAGGAGCTTTTGTGCCTTGTTCGTCCGACTTGTTTTGTTCAAATCTTTCTCGTCGAGTTTCTGCACAGGACTACCTTGCTTTGGTGGTTTTATCATAACTCGAGTGTTACATATCCGATTGACGTGATTCTTTTTGGGTTGTCTTCAAAACTTGATTTTCTATCATCTATGAAAATTTCACAGTCATTGGAGTTTTGGTTTCTGATCTACACGAGTTTCTTTGTAGTGTTCCAGAACTGTTTTTCTCGGGTAGGACAGATTGACTTTTGTTTGATCTTTCGATCGTAACATGAGTTTCTCTCGACGGATTTTCGTGATTCTTGTTGTGACGTCTTCGTGACTTTATTCTCTACAATCTATACTAGTTTTATCACAGTTGAACACATTTAGATTAGTCACACACACGGTTTGTTTAACAGATTGGTTTTCTGCCGAGGGGTGTTTTGTTGCTTCCGCTAAAAAGTTTTAATCTACCATTCACCCCCCTCTGGTAGCTTTACACATGATCTTCAATTCTACAATTAATATCAGAGCCATGGTGCTCTAATCTTTGTGATTTTAATGTGTTTTTGACTAATCGTCATGGAGAAATACTCCGCAAAACCTTGAGTTTTTAGTGGTATTGATTTTCAGGTTTGGAAAGCACGTATAGAAGCTTTCATCCAGGAACAAGGCTTCACAATATGGAAAAAGGTGTACAAGATTTATGATGTGCCGCCGAACGATCAAGTCATGGCTACAAACTTAAGAGATGTTGACAACAACAACAAAGCCCGCAACTTGATAATCCATGGACTAAATCAGAGTGACTTCAACCATGTTGCACACCTCCGATCGGCGTACGATGTGTGGAGAGCACTTTGTGACTACCACGAAGCATCCAACATGATCAAGGAGGTAAGACAGGATATGTTCAAGAAAGAATACATGCGCTTTGAGATGCAACCCGGTGAGTCTATTGATGACCTCTTTGCTCGCTTTGATAAAATTCTCAGCAACTTGCGTAGCGTCAATGTTAATTTTTCAGATGCTGAAAATGCTAGGCAATTAATAAGTGCATTAGACATGTCAATTTGGGAGATGAAAGTCACATCTATTTGTGAATCTACTTTCATGAATACACTTACATTAGATGTGCTGTATTCTAAATTGAAAACTCATGAAATTGACATAATCTCACGTAAGAACCCCAACAAGTCTCTTGCATTTGTTTCTCAACGTGATATGCCTAGCTCTGACCAATTTTCATCTAGCAATACACTTGCTTTGCTGTCTTCACTAACCCTAGAACAGATTGAAGAATTTCCAAAAGAAGAGCTAGCGCTCATCTCTACTCGGTTGCCAAAAGCATTGCAAAATGTGAGAACTAGAAGGACAGGAAGCTCCGGACCTCAACGATGCATTGAATGTGGTAAGACAGGACACTTTCGTACAGATTGCTCTAACCTTTTAGGTCCTACCCGTGATGAAAAGCAGAATAAAGTCAAGTCCTCTTCTGTCAATACCAACAAGAAGAAGAAGGGTTTTGCAGGATGCAAACTGATAAATAGTTTGATCACCGCACTTCAGGAACTTGGCTCAAGTGACGTAGACATTGGAAGTTACGAAGATGAAGATGATCTGGAAAACTTGTGCTTCATAGCGGGCAAATCAAGATCAAGTATGGAGGATGCAGAACACAACAGTGACAATGAAGAGGTATGTCCTACTTGTGATGAAATGTGTGATGCTATTCCCCGTGCAACTGTTATTGTTAAGAAAAAGACAAGAAGGTTAGGGACAATGCTGTTAAAATATAGTCACTAGAATCTGAAATTAATCATTTGAAAACCTTAATCCCTAGTGATGATTCTTGTTACTCATGCGATTTAATATATGAACAATTGTCCTCCTTAAGAAATGCACACTCCTCCATTCTTGATAAACATGAGTTAGAGATTGAAAAAACAAAAAGCTTTCTGCACTTAATGACAGAAAATTAAAAGATGCTTCTTGTTCTACAATTGATTTGCCGCATTGTTCTACTTGTAATGATCTTGAAGAGAAACTAAAAGATGCTATGAATGAAATTTCAATACTGAACAATGCTTTACATGCTCATGAAGTTAAATATTGTTCTAATTGCAACTTAAAAGGAAAAACTTCATGTGAAAACGGCCTAGAATTGTCTAAAAAACTTGATTACATGAATAGGACACTAGAGCAGTTTTGTATTGGGGACAAAAATCTAAACTTGCTACTGAATTCATCTAAATCTTGTAATGATAAAACTGGTTTAGGTTTTGATTCCCATGCTCATGCTAAAGCACATCCACCTAAAGTTGTAAAGTCAATAGGAAGTGGTTTGATTAAAACAATTCCTAAACCAAAAGAGGTGACTTTTAAATCTGTAGGAGTGTTGTCACATTCAGGTTCAAATAAACATATTGCATGCTCATCTAGACATGAACACAAATTTAAACTTCATTGTACCTATTGTGGTAGAGATGGTCATGTCATAGGTTTTTGTTATAGACTAGCTAAAAAACATAAAAAGAAAAAAATGCAAGCTAGATCTTATAACTCTCATGCAAAATTTGCTTGACATACTAAACTGAATGCCAAGAATATGCAACCTGCAGTTATGAGTCAAAAACACTCAAAGTTTACCTTCAGAGCTTTGGTTTTTACCTTCGGACCTTCTGTTATTACCTCCAGACCTTCTGTTTTTGCCTCCGGAGCTACTGATTTATGTGCTACACAAGTAACTCCTTATTGGTCAGTAGTTAAGAACAAAAAATCTCAAACTTTGACTCATAAACCTGCTATTTTATCTCAACTGTCGCGTGTTGTTCCTACTGGATGTTGTGTGACTCAGTACTGGATTCCTAAATGCCTATTGACTAACCCCAGCATTGAGTCATCGACGTATTGTTCTTGTATGTAAGTTATGTGCTTGAGGAAGGAGAACATTTGGATTGTGGATTCAGGTTGCTAACGCCACATGACCGGTAACAAAGAATGGTTCTCCTCCCTCTCTTTTGTGTCACGTGTAGAGAATATTACTTTTGCTGATAATTCTTCAACTCCTATAATTGCTAAGGATTCGATTATGGTAAATGATCGCTACTCTTTGAAAGATGTGACACTTGTCAAAAATTTGAAATACAACTTGCTTTCTGTTTCACAATTGCTAGATGAAAATTTGGAATTTATTTTCAATAAAAATTGCTGCAAAGTTGTAGATTCAAATAGTGAGCTTATTTTTAACATATCTCGGTTTGGAAGAGTTTTTAAATCTGATTTTGATATGTCTTCTTCTAAGCATAGGTGTCTAGTTGCTAATGACTCCAAATACTTATATTTTTGGCATAATAGACTTGGTCACGTAGGCTTTGATCATCTCACGCGTGTTAGTGCTCTTGATCTCATACGTGGGCTGCCTAAGCTGTAAAGGGACAATGAAATTATGTGCTCTTCTTGCAGACATGCTAAGATGGTTGCAGGTTCACATACTCCTCTCACAATGATCATGACAATTGAACCGGGTCAACTTTTGCTCCTTGACACCGTAGGACCTTCACGTGTTCAATCCTTCAGAGGTAAATGGTATGTTCTTGTGATTGTTGATGATTATTCTAGATACTCTTGGGTTTACTTTATGGCATCTAAGAATGAAGCTTCTAGTCACTTTAGAACTTTATTTCATAGATTATCAATTGATCACCTATGATCTTTAAAAGCATTTAGATGTGATAACGGAACTAAATTTAAAAAGCAATCTTTTGATCACTTTTGCGCTGAAAATGGAATAGATCATCAATTTTCTTCACCATATGTACCTCAACAAAACGGTGTTGTAGAAAGAAAGAACAGAACCTTAGTTGAGATGGCTAGGACTATGCTTGATGAATATCAAACTCCTATAAAATTTTGGGCTGAGGCAATTGCAACCGCTTGTTATGTCTCAAATCATGCTTTCTTGCGTGCTAAGCTAGGTAAAACACCATATGAGCTTCAGTTTTGAGATAGGCCTAGTGTTACACACTTTGAGGTCTTTGGTTGCAAATGCTTTGTTAAAAACATGGTAATCTTGATAAATTTGAACCTAGATCCATTGATGGCATGTTTCTTGGTTATCCATCTTATACTAGAGGCTACCGTGCGCTTTTACTTGACACTAACAAAATTGTGGAGACTTGTGAGGTGTCTTTTGATGAAGCAAGCACAAGTACTATCTCAAACATTGCAAGTATAGATCTATATCCGTAGGGGGAGAGAATTTTCGTTGAAGATGAGGAAGATGTGGAGCTGCTACCCAAAAATTCAGCAGCTAATGACTTTGGTTCAGCTCCGGATGTTGATTCTTAACCAGCATTGACAACCATCATCGCTGATCTAGATCGTCCTCAAGTCACAAGCCCATCGATTTGTGATGAACATGAAGGAGAATAAGCTTGTGAAGTGTCAACTCCCCTCCTGATTCTCAAAAGTCATCCTCCACAACAAATGATTGGAAGCTTGCACCAATGAGTCACACGGTCCAGGTTTTGCGATCCAAACTCTCACACTCATTCTTCTTTTGCTGCTTCATTTGAACCCAAATATATATCACACGCACTCACTAATGAATCTTGGATTATTGCCATGCAAGAAGAGTTAGAAAATTTTGAAAGAAATAATGTTTGGAAACTTGTACCTCCACCTCAAGGTCACACTTTAATTGGAACTAAATGGGTGTTTAAAAATAAACAAAGTAAGGATGGGGTTGTGGTTAGGAACCAGACTAGGTTGGATGCTCAAGGTTTCACACAAATTGAAAGTCTAGATTTTGATGAAACTTTTGCTCCTGTTGCTAGATTAGAAGCCATAAGAATTTTGTTAGCCTTTGCTGCATCTAAAGGTTTCAAGTTATATCAAATAGATGTTAAAAGTGCTTTTCTTAATGGCTACATAGATGAGGAGGTTTATGTCAAGCAGCCACTAGGTTTTGAAAATCAAGATTTTCCTAATCATGTTTACAAATTGTCCAAATCCTTGTACGATCTCAAACAAGCCCCTAGAGCATGGTATGATAGGTTAAAAAAAATTCTTACTTGAAAAGGGGTTTATCATGGGCAGGGTTGATAAAACTCTTTTTGTGCATAAGCATCGCAATGACTCATTATTCGTTCAAGTGTATGTGGATGATATTATCTTTGGTTGTGCTTCTCATGATCTTGTATCCAAGTTTTCAGCTATGATGAGTTCAGAATTTGAAATGAGTATGATGGGAGAACTCATGTACTTTTTGGGGCTGCAAATCAAGCAAACTAAGGAGGGAACCTTTGTTCATCAAACGAAGTATACAAGAGACGTTCTTAAGCACTCCAACATGGACAAAAGCAAGCCTCTTCGGACACCAATGGGAACAACATCAACACTTGAACTTGATGAAGATGGCGAACCCGTGGATCAAAAAGAATATAGAAGCATGATTGGATCACTTTTGTATCTCATGGCATCAAGACCGTACATACAATTCAGCATATGTCTTTGTGCACGGTTTCAAGCTTCCCCATGTGCATAACATCATCAAGCCGTCAAAAGGATTCTCAGGTACTTACATGGAACTCAAGAATTTGGCATTTTTCTTCCTTCTTTCTCAACCGTTTACTTTCAAAGCTTTTCAGGGTGCTGATTTTGGGGGTTGTAGGATTGATAGGAAAAGTACTTCCAGTTCTTGTCATTTTCTTGGTAATTCACATGTTGCTTGGTCCTCTAGAAAACAAAATCCAATTGCACAATCCACAGCCGAATCTGAATATATAGCTGCTGCTAGTGCTTGCTCACAAATTCTTTGGATTGTTCAATCACTTAAGGACTATGGGGTTGATCTGGATCGTGTTCCACTGTTTTGTGATAACACTAGTGCCATTTGCATTGCTAGAAACACCGTGCAACATTATAGAACTAATCACATTGATATTAGGTATCACTTTCCACGTGATAATGTTGAAAAAGGAAACATTGTGTTTCACCATGTAGATACCGAACAACAATTGGCTGACATTTTTACAAAACCTTTGGATTTCACTCATTATTATTACATTTGTAGTGAAATAGGGGTTATGCATCCTCATGGATTAAATTGAGGGAGAGTTTTGAAACTTGGGAAGTCTATGTGTGAATCTGAACTTAAAATAATATGATCATAGTATTTCATAAATATATGACTTTGTGATTCATTTTATATGCTGAAAGTTCTTACTACATTACTCATGTTATACATTTTGTAGTTTTTGCCATGTCTAGTAATTGGAATAATTACTTACACTAAATCTGGTCATGATCGAACTTTCTTGTGTTTTGAACTTGTTGCATGATCACAAGTGCTTTTAAATTATAATGAATTAATCAAGTAATCAACTCACATGTTGAGTTTTATGAACAAATATAAATTGAGAAAAAAAACAAGAGAATATGCATGCATCGCACTTCTTCTTTTGATATGGCTCATCATTGCACTTAGATATGAACTTGGAAGAAGTTGTGTATGACTAAAACCATGTCCTTAAGCTTCTGATTGTCAAATGACATAGGCTTGGTTTGGTTGGTTAGAATAAGGCAGATGCGCATATAATCTCTTGCAAATATCATATGATCTAAATTTGTGCTTTGAAAAATAATAAAATGCAGCAACAAGTGTCATGCTTTAGGGTTTTGAAATAGTTAAGTTTGTGAGATCATGACTTGCTAAAATTGAATATTACATTTGATCTCTAGCATGGCTTACACTACTTTATGTATCTCATTGTTGTGATGGTGTACGTTACTTGATATTTTGACTTGGATGAGCTTTGTTTTATATGTATATGTTATAATGTGCTCATAACAAATTAAAATTTCTCTTTTGTACCTTGTTGAATACATTGTCAAACGGGGAGAAGTACGCAAGAGAGAGAAATATGTATAGGGGATTTATTTCTATCTCATTTGATTTTAAAAAAGGGGGAGAAATTGTTTTTCAAAACTTTTCATGTGAATAAGCCAATCTTCAGATTTTAAATGGTGTTGCCAAAGCATTCATCAAGGGGGAGATTGTGAGACCTATGTGTGCTGAATACATTGGCTATGGTGATAAAAGTTTTGAATACTACCAAAACACCTTTATAATCAAGGTCCGACGATAGGTACAACTTGTTTTGGGTAGCTCCAGCAAGGTCCGACGTAAGGTCCGACTTCTTTGTCTAGGTCCGACTAGCTTTTGTTAGCTCCGACTCTAGGTTCGACTAGCTTTGGTAAGCTCTGGCGCTAGGTCCGACTAGCTTTGGTTAGCTCTAGCCTTAGGTCCTACTAGCTTTGGTAAGTTCCGGCGCTAGGTCCTACTAGCTTTGGTAAGTTCCAGTGCTAGGTCCTGCTAGCTTTGGTAAGCTCCGATTCAAGGTCCGATTAGCTTTGGCAAGGTTCAGAGCTTGATCGCAGTGGTTCTGCTTTTAATTTGCAATGTTTCGAAGTTGCTTTTTTGGATTATCGAAAGTTTTCTTAGTTTTGTTTTACTCAGTCTTTAGTGTGTTTTGGTGGTTATGGTTGATATCTTTTTGCTATGGTTTGCAACATACTAATGTGTGGTGCTCACATAAGGTGTTGTGGTTATTGGAACTAACAAGAGTCAAGTCGAGAACTTGTGCTCGGAAGTATTGATTGTTTATTCATGTGCAGGTGTTGATTGAGTTCAAGACATGTTTGGTGACGAGATCCATTGAACTAGTATTAGGGAGAAGATGAGGTTCAACAACCAAGCTCGGGAGGAATTGTGGTTGAGTTGATCAGGAGGTCGTGCATCATGTTTGGATCAAGAACATTGCATATGAAGGTATCGTGGACGTCGTTGCAAGATGTTTGCACGTGTGAAAGGAGTGCATGGACGCGGCTACATGTTTCAAAGGCGTGATGAAGAGAATAAGTAATTTAGAAAGTAGTAGTTGACTTTCTTAAGCAAGTAGTGGGGCAAGCAAGATAAAGTAGTAACGAATATAGGAAGAAGGGTTACACAGCTTTCTTTCCTATTAGTAACCGCTACGCGCCTTGCTACCAAGTGCCAGTAGTGTAGGAGATCCTTGCAATAAGAGTAGTGAGTGAAATCGGTTGCTTGTTGCTAGCGGGAAGGAAGGAAAGGTCAGATTACCAAAAAAGCCAGCTGCATGTATACTCGTAGGAAAGACAAGATCAGATAGAACCGATAGAAAGTCGGACGTAAAAATTGTTCAGAAAGGTCCAACCAACTTGGTTATGGACTCAGACTGCGGCTGAGTAGTGTTTGACTCAAATATGGAAAGTTTTAAGTTGGTTATGATAGGATTTCGTGTGGGTCACGAATTTGAGTTATTTTAGGAATGTGGGATACATTCCTAAGGTGTTTAGAAGTCTTAAGATTGCTTCTATCTGCATATAGAAGAGTCTTAAGCAGTTATGGAAAGTTCCGATTCGTGAATTGAGTAGGATTTGAGTCCTAGTTGAGATTGAGTTGGCCTAAGGGCTGGTTATATAAGCAAGGGAGGCCAGAGCTCGTGGTACACGACTTTAGGGCTGTTTCTTGTGAGTTTTTATCAATAAAATTCGTAGTCTAAAGGAGCTTTTGGGCCTTGTTCGTCCGACTTGTTTTGTTGAAGTCTTTCTCGTCGAGTTTCTGCACAACACTACCTTGCTTCGGTGGTTTTATCATAACTCGAGGTTTACAGATCCGATTGACATGATTCTTTTTTGGTTTTCTTCACAACTTTATTTTCTATCATCTATGAAAATTTCACGGTCACTGAATTTATGATTTCTGATATACATGAGTTTCTTTGCAGTGTTCCAGAACTGTTTTTCTTGGGTAGGACATATTGACCTTTGTTCGATCTTTCGATCGTAACTTGAGTTTCTCTCGACGGATTTTCGTGATTCTTGTTGTGATGTCTTCGTGACTTGATTCTATACAATCTATACTAGTTTTATCACAGTTGGACACATTTATATTAGTCGCACACACAATTTATTTAATAGATTGGTTTTCTGCCGAGGGATGTTTTGTTGCTTCCGCTGAAAAGTTTTAATCTACCATTCATCTCGCCTCTTGTAGCTTTACACATGCTCTTCGATCCTACAAGTTGCAAATTATCTCTGAATTGCAATGTCATTGCGTTTGTTTATCCCTACAACGGACGCTCACGATATTAACTCTGTGTGCGCGTGGCAACAAGCGCTCATGATGTTGTCTGAGTGGCAAAAGGGAGACAAGCACATGAAAGACAAACTTTAAAAAGGAACATCTCTGATTTTTGATCTCTGGCAAAAGAGAGACACACTGTTTTAAGGCCCGTGGGAGATGAGCTAATGCGAGACGCGCCTTATCTGGTCACGTCTCCGATTCATGCCAAAAATATTTTGTCCCACGACAAAAAGTTGAGCGTGTTGCAACGATCAAATAAGGCATTACACACAGATTCCAGTTGGACATGCCTGTATGCTAAAGATGTTGTTCCTGGCTTCAGCACACCTTGGTGCATCTTTGGCATACAGCGCGCTCGTTCGGCCACAAAATAATGCGAGGCGAGCGTAACGTATCCCTGAATTGCAATGTCTTGCTTTTGTTTATGAGTTTTATCCCTGAAAGAACATATGAGAGACACACTTTAAAAAGGTGCATCTCCGATTTTTTACGTCCGGCAAAAGGGAGACGAGCCTTACTCGTGCACTTCTCCGATTCGTGCCAAAGATATTTTTTCCCACTATGAAAAGTTGAGAACGTTGCAACAATCATATATGGCATTGCGCACAGTTGCTAGTTGGACATGCCCAAATGCCAGAGATGTTGTTCCTGGCTTCAGCACACTGTGGTGCATCTTTGGCATACGGGGTGTCGTTCGGCCATAAAATAATGCAAGACGCGCCTTACCTGTGCTCGTCTCCAATTCATGCTGAAGATCTTTTGTCCCACCATAGAAAGATGAGCGCGTTGCAACAATCATATAAGGCATTGCGCACAGTTGCCAGTTGTACATGCCCGTATGCAAAGAGGTTGTTCCTGGCTTTAGCACACCGTGGCAAATCTTTGCATGCGGCGTGCCCGTTGGGCCACAAAATAATGTGAGACGTGTGTTATATATGTGCGTCTCCGATTTTTGACCTATTTTTAGCTCCCGCGCGCTCACTGGCAAAACAATTTGCGCAAAACTTACTCGCGCTCTCTCGACCAAAGGGAGACGCTCAAATGAGAGATGGGTGTTATAGAGGCCCATCTCAAAGTTTTGCTATTTTTATCTCTCGCGCGCTCTCTCCCATCACTTGGCAAAAAATTTTTGCCTTCACGCGCTATCTTGACCTAGAAATCGCAGCTCCTGAGCACGCCTCCGTTGTCCCTCTTCCTCAACTCGCTCGTCCTTGTCACGCTGCTGCCAGCGACCCCGACCCCGCCTCAACCCCGACCTTCGTCATCGGAGAGTTGAGCATGCTGGAGCACGCCACCTCGTCCCTTGTCCCCGAAGCACGCCGCCGCCTCGAACCCGACCTCCGTAATGGTATGAGCACGCCGCTGCCTTCACATAAGAGGAAATGTTCTCCCTGTTCACAAAGCACGCCGACCTCCTATCATCAGAGAGAGGAACCACTGCTTTGGCACCTCTACGAGCTCGTCCTGGAGCACGCCATCGCCTTGTCCCCTATCCTCGGAGAACAACGCCGCCTCGACCCTGCCCTTAGAGCGTGCATTTCAGGGATTTTATTGAATTTGAGGATGTCCAACGAAGACTCATCGTTAATGAAGTCATTGATCCAAAGGAAGAATTTTTATTATGGTATACGTTCATCTTTCTTGTTTATGTCCAATGCAGAAGTAATGTATTTGTTTTCACTATCAATGTATACAATGAATTCTGATTCGCAAACCTTGAAACTGCAGGAACTGTGGTTGACACTAGCATTCGCCATCCCAGTGAGTTTGATTTCTACCTCTGCAGCCATGCTGGAATCAAAGTACCTATGCGATAATTGGTGTTTCTCTCATGAGTTTTTGATATCAGGCTATTAATCCATCATTGAAATGTAAATTGTTTGTTTTTTTAGGGGACAAGCACACCAGATCACTACCATGTCCTTTAGGATGAGACAATTTCTTTGTTGATGCTTTGCAGATGCTCACCAACCGCCTGTGCTACAAATAATCTCGGTTCTCCATTCACTAATAGTTCATGTGTTTATTACAAATGTATACCAATTTGCTCCTAAGACTTCAGATATTTGATCCCCTATGTGACTATTTAAGCGAATGTGACTACAATTTGATAATGTTTTATATGATTTCAGTGATTTTATTAAATTTGAGGATGTCTCATTCGGAGCATTAGAGGCTATGAAGGCTCATCATTAATGAAGTCATTGATCATAGAATATTCATTACGGTATACATGATTAGATAATGACAGTTATGATGTGTGTAATTAGTTACTCTTTAATTAGGATGAACAGAGGGGCATTCTTTGTGTAATTAGTATACTTGATAACCACAATTGACACTTTATTAATATTTAATTGGTCAATATAATTTAATGTGTGATCTTTTTGGCTATACATATGTTCATGTATGTGTATGTTGCTGACACTGGTAATGCATCTGCCAAATGCTTGCTAGCTCCAGGATGTAGCCGACAACTAGGATAATCAGGAGTGGGAGCACCTAATAGGAGACCCTGCCAGTAAACAAGCCGTGATGAGTTGTAACAGAGATCATATCGGATTAACTAAATAAAGGAGACAAGCTTCCTTAAAGTGCATCTCAGATCAGTCAACAAATCTGCGACGTGCTACCATAAAGCTTGTCTCGGATCAGTCAATAAATATGTTGCACGCTATATTAGAGCTTGTCTCGCATGTATGCTGATAGGCGAAGCGCACCACTCACGTATCCAATGACCCCGTAAAGCCCGTTTGTTATGACTCAAAGAAGGGAGACGCGCTATCTTTGAGCTAGTCTCGCACTTAGGCTGATTAGTGACACGTCAGCCACTCGCCTCTGATGACAACGTAATGTGAGACGTGACGACGGAGATGCACAGTTTGTTCGTCTCCCTTCTTCGTTGGGGCACTTCTCGGATGAGCCTTTCTTACATAGTGTTGTTAAGTGCATTAGACATGTTGATTTGGGAGATGAAAGTTATGTCTATATGTGAATCTACTGTCATGAGTACACTTACTTTATATGTTCTATATTCTAAGTTGAAAACTCATGAACTTGACATAATATCACGTAAAAACCTCAAAAGTCTCTTGCATTTGTTCCACAATTTGACATGCCTAGTTCTTGTCAAACTTCATCATGTTGTACATTTGCTTTGCTGTCCTCTCTAACCCTTGAACAGACTGAAGTGTTTCCAGAGGACGAGCTTGCACTTTTCTCTACTCGGTCTCGAAAGCATTGCAAAATTTGAGAACTAGAAGGAGAGGAAGTGGTGGACCTCAATAATGCTTCGAATGCGGCGAGTTTGGACATTTTCGTACAAATTGCGCTAACCTTTCATGTTTAACTCCTTGTGATGAGAAGCAAACAAAGTTCAAGTCTTCCTCTACAAACAACAAGAAGAAAAATAAGGGTTTGACATGTCGCCAATTGGTAAATGATTTTATCTCTGAACTTCAAGAACTTGGCTCAAGCGATGTGGACTCTAGAAGTGATGAAGATGAATACACTTTGGCAAATATGTATTTCATGGCGGGCAACTCAAGATCAAGCATGGATGATGAAGAACATAACAATGATGATGAAGATGTATGTCCCACTTGCGAAGAAATGTGTGATGCTATTTCTCGTGCCACTAATATACTTAAGAAAAAGGACAAAAAACTTAGGGACAATGCTATTAAAATTTAATCACTAGAATCTAAAATTAATTGGTTAAAATCTTTGATTCCCAGTGATGATTTTTGTTCCTCATGTGAACTAATATATGAACAATTGTAGTCTTCAAGAAGTTCAAACACCTCCACTCTTGATAAACTTGAGATTGAAATTGAAAAGAACAAAAGGCTTGCTGCACTTAACGATAAAAAATGATAGATGCTAGCTTTCATCAATTGATTTGCATTGTTCTAGTTGTGATGATCTTGATAAGAATACATGATGCTTTGAATGAAATTTCTGTTTTGAATAATGATTTACGTTCTCATGAAGTTAATTTTTGTTCTAATTGTATATTAAAAGGAAAAACTTCATGTGAAAATTGCCTTGATGTCCAATAGACTTGATGACATGCATAGGACACTAGAGAGGTTTTGTAATGCAAATAAAACTCTAAACTTGTTGTTGAATTCTTCCAAGACTTGCAATGATAAAACTGGTTTCGGTTTTGAGTCTAATACTCATTGAAGTGGTTTAATTCAAACATTTCCTAAACAAAAGAGGTGGTTTTTAGGTCAGCAGGGGTGTTGTCTTATTCGGTTGCTAACAAACTGGTTGCTTGCCCATCTTGACATGAACATAAGTTAAATTTCATTGTACCTATTGTGGTAGAGATGGTCATGTTATAGATTATTGTCGTAGACTAGCTAAACAAGAAAAAAGCAAAGAATGCAAGCAAGATCTCATAACACTCATGCAAAATTTGCTGCACGTGCTGAACTGAATGTAAGTAACTTGCAACCTGTTGTGATGAGTCAAAAACATTCAAAATTTTCTCCCAAATCTACTATTTTTCGTGCTACACATAATACACCCCGTAGGTTAGTAGTTGTGTGCAAGAATTCACAAAATTTCACTCATAAATCTGCTGTTTTGTCTCAGCTTTCGCGTGTTATTCCTACTGGACGCCACATGACTCAGTACTGGATTCCTAAATGCCTTTTGACTAACCCCAGTATTGAGTCATCGACGTATTGTGCTTCTTTAGGTTACACAATTGAGGGAGGAGAACATTTGGCTCGTGGATTCAGGTTGCTCACGCCACATGATCGGTAACAAAGAATGGTTCTCCTCCCTCTCTTTTGTGTCACGTGTAGATAATGTTGCTTTTGCCGATAATTCTTCAACTCCTTTTGTCCCGTCAAGGGGGGCGACAAGACACTGGGCAACGCCAGCCCCAACAGAGTTCGTACTCGGACTTCTTGGCGACGCATCCATCGGTCTTCACATAGGCCAAGGAGCCTCTGGAGGCGGACAACTTTATCCGCAACCTTGAGTGAAGTTCGGTCTGCTCCAATGCACCAAACAGCAGAAGGTGCTGTTCGCAGTGCAACAACTTCAGTGATCCGCCGGTGCTTGGTGGGCAAACTACATCTCATCACTACCGGCTGGTCATGCGGTCACATGGACCGAGTTCCGGGAGGCGTTCCGCGCCTGCCATATACCTCCCGGTATCATGAAGAGGAAGCTTCAGAGTTTCTGGAGCTGAAGCAAGGTAGGAGGAGTGCTCATGAATACTCCTGCGCATTCAACCATTTGGCGCGATATGCACCAGATTATGTGGGGATGGAAGATAAGAAGCGAGAAACATTCTTCCGGGACCTTAATCCCAATATGAAGGTCCAACTTGCACAATGCAATCACGGCACCTTCAACGACATTGTCAATGCCGTGATAGTGCATGCTCAGCTCGAGCTCGTTTATGATAAGAAAAAATGGAGCGCACCATCGAGCAGCAGTGGGAGTGGTCCACAGAAGTACCGCTTGGTTTATTGATCACCATCCGGGCAGCGATGGAAGCCACCGGCGCGACCGCAGCAGTTCCATGGTCGTTCTTTCAATGCGCCACGTTTCCGACCGCCATTTCCACAGTAGCAGCAGCAGCAAATGATGGTCCCGCGTGCGTATCCACCTCCACCACGTGCACCAGGATTTCGTTGGCAGCTTGGAGGGAACCCGCCAGAATACACGTGGTATACGTGTGGCCGTGTCGGGCATTTCACGAGGGACTCCCCTAGCAGCGACAGGGCAGTGGACAAGCAACGTATCAGGGTGCATCTCAACCCCGCAATCAGCGCAAGAAACCAGCCCCAAAACCCAGCAACGTCCACCACATAGCTATCAAAGACATGCCGGAAAGCAAAACCGTCCTCGAGGGTATGTTTTCTCTACTTCAAAATCCCGTAGTCAAATTCTTTGACTCCGGTGCCACCCATAACTTCATTAGACAATCATATGTTGTCAAGCATCAATTACCTATCACTCCCACAAAAAGTCCATATTGGATTTGCTCTCCGCGTGGGAAAATAGCACGGACATGAATGTCCATAAAGCACAACTTAAGATGGGTGGGAATATCTATCAGACATCTCTAATTATATTAGAGGGTCAAAAGCTCGATGCCATCTTAGGAATGTCGTGGATACATCATCATGGTGCTGTTCTCGACTTTGTTCCACGTATGGTCCATTTAAACTCTCCACTACATGAACCACACACTCTCATTCTGGACCACCTTATCCAAGAAATTCCAGCCACATACAACATGGAAGCCACAAAGCTTGAGGACATTTATGTGGTCCGTGAATATCCGGACATGTTTCCCGAGGACCTTCCGGGTATGCCACCGGATAGGGACATCGTGTTAAAGATTGAACTTATTCCAGGAATCATGCCTATTTCTCGAAGGCCGTACAAGATGGCACCAAATGAGTTGGCGGAATTAAAGGAGCATTTGAAGGACCTGCTGGACAAATGTCTCATACGCCCAAGTTCATTACCTTGGGGCTGCTCCACGTTATTTGTGAAGAAGAAGGACAAGACGTTACATCTATGTGTGGATTATCGTCCGCTCAACGCCGTGACAATCAAGAACAAGTATCCACTACCTCGCATCGATATTTTATTCTTTCAGATAGTGGGTGCTAAGGTTTTCTCGAAGATGGATCTTCAGTCCGGATATCATCAAATCAAAATCCGACCGGAGGATATACCAAAGACGACATTCTCGACTTGATACGGGCTCTATGAATATCTCATCATGTCGTTCGGACTTAACAACGCGACGGCTCACTTCATGTATTTTATGAATTCAGTATTTATGCCGGAGTTGGACATGTTTGTCATAGTCTTCATATATGATATTCTGGTTTATTCTAAATCGGAGGAAGAACACGCCAAACACTTGCATATTGTGCTCCAACGATTGCAAGATCACAAGCTTTATGCAAAATTCAGCAATTGTGAGTTTTGGATCAGCCAAGTGCCATTTCTTGGTCATATTATTTCAGCAGAGGGTATCGCTGTTGATACAAGCAAAATTGTGCAAGTGCAGAAATGGGAGTCTCCAAAGTCCGTTCATGAAGTTTGCAGCCTCCTCGGGTTAGCAGAATATTATCGGAGGTTCATTTTGAGCTTCTCAAGAATTCAATGATGGAGCTTCTGAAAAAGGGGACTCAATATATTTGGAGCAAGACATGTGAGGATGCATTTCAAGCATTAGTGAAGCATCTCACAACAGTCCAAGTGCTAGCTCAGCCGGATACGACCAAATCTTTTGACGTTTATTGTGATGTGTCTGGCATTGGTCTCAGATGTGTGTTAATGCAAGAAGGCTGCGTGATCGCATATGGCTCATGGCAGCTCTGAAATCATGATTAGCATTATCCAACTCATGACCATGAGCTCGCTGCCGTGGTGCTCGCTTTGAAAATATGGAGTCATTATTTACTTAGAAATCTAGTGCACCTCTACACTGATCACAAGAGACTAAAATATATTTTCACTCAGAAGGCGTTGAATATGTGACAGCAAAGATGGTTAGAGATGATCAAAGATTATGAGATTGAAATTCACTACCATCCGGGCAAGGCAAATGTGGTTGCCGATGCGCTAAGCCACAAGTCTCACGTCAATAATCTGTCAATCACTCCAAAGGACGAGGACGAACCGAGTTTATACTTGGTTCCATATGGAGCATTATATAATCTTGTTCTCATTCCTACCATACGAGAGGAGATTATGGAAGCTCAGAAGAAAGACGCGAGTATGTCGCACATTTGGAGGAGAATGAAGAATGGGGAAATGAAGTGTTTCCGGAGTGATGAACACGGTACTCTATGGTTCAAAGACCGTATAGTGGTACCCCATGACATGGAACTTCGGAAGAAAATCTTGGATGAAGCTCACTTATCCAAGTATTCTATTCATCCGGGCAGCAATAAAATGTATCAAGATCTGAAAACCATATTTTGGTGGACACAGATGAAAAGAGAAATTGCAAAGTACATATCCGAGTGAGATACGTGTCGACGGGTGAAAGCTGACCACATGAGGAAAGCCGAACAGCTTCAACCATTAAACATTCCAGCCTCAAAATGGGAGGACATTAGTATGGATTTTATTGTCGGACTACCTCTCACGTTCCACAAGCATGATTAGATTTGGGTGATAGTCGATCGACTAACCAAATCAGCTCATTTCATCCCTGTACATACAAAGTACATTGCCAAGAAGTATGCGGAGTTGTATATTGCAAGAGTCATGTGCTTGCACGGGGTTCCCCGGACAATTATTTCAGATCTCGGTGCGTTGTTCGTTGCTCGCTTCTGGGAGCAGCTGCATGCCTTATTAGGGATGAAACTGATCCGAAGCTCCGCATATCACCCGCAGACCGATGGTCAAACTAAGCGGGTGAATAAAGTTCTTGAAGATATGCTACGCGCTTGTGCCATTCACCATGGTAAAAATTGGGATGATCATTTACCGTTGGCGGAGTTCTCATATAACAATAGCTATCAAACTAGCATCAAGATGGCTCCGTATGAAGCCCTCTAAGGCCAGAAATGCCGTACACCACTCAACTGGTGTGAATCCGGCGAGCGAGTGATATACATCATTGACCTCATCTCTCAGCTGAGGAAATGCCTTAAATCTCCGGCTGAAATCCACACCGAAGACTTTGAAGCTCTCTAGCCAGATCTCACTTATTCAGAATATCCGATCCGGATTGTCGATGAAAAGATTCGCACCACAAGAAACCAGACTTGATACCTCTACAAAGTCTTGTGGAGTAACCATACCACTGAGGAAGCGACATGGGAAAGCGAGGACAATCTCCGATCAAATTATCCGGATTTGTTATCATCTCATATCCGGTAATCCTTTTACCTCCATCTCTTTAATTTGTAATCACGGGACGAGATTCTTTTAGGGGGGGGGGTGTAAAAGCCAAAAAATTCATAGTGCAAAGTTCAGATAGGAGAATTTAAAATTTTGAATGGGAAAAATAAATCAAAATGGCAATTGAAAAATCAAACCAATTCAAACTTCAATAGAGGGAATTCAAAAATTCAAATTAGCTCCTGTTCAAACCTTGACAAAATAAAAATTTGAGTTCACCATTAGCTTCTAAATATTTCAAATAAGGTCTCTGACAAATTTCAGAAATTTTGATGTCCATTTGCTATATAATTCAGTGGCCCCATTGAATACCATTCGAATTCAAATTCAAATTTTTAATTCCAATTAAACTTGGTCAGATTCATGATTAAATTTCAGAATCATATTCTACATAATTTATTTAGCATCTCCACAAATATCTGGAATTACTGGAGAAATTTTGGTGGGTGAATTGAAGAACCAAAGAGTAGATGAGGGTGAGGCACCTGTGGGACCCACATTTCAGTGTTTAAAACAGAGCAACTGATGCTGGGCTCTGTTCCCCGCCGTTCAATGCCAATGCAGCTGCATCCCAGCTCACCAAGCACACAGGCAAGCAGCTCAGTGGAATGGGGAGTTTAAGGCGTCATCATCCCCTCACTGATCCAGTTCTGCACGCCATCGTCATCCCAGTGCTCCGCTCATTTTCCTCCCTCCCGTGAAATAGAGCCCCGCCGTTTTTCTTGTCTCACCGGTGAGCACCTCGGTCCAGCTCCCTCTCACTTCGATGTAAACAGCAAAAATGTTGCCAAGGCTATGCTCTATCATCTCAACAATTTAGTTCGTCGTTTTGCTCACTGGTTTGCCGGTATTTTGTAGTTTCGCGGACGCTGTCGTTGGCCGCCGAGAAGGACCTTCTCTGCATCGACGTTGTGCCGATGAACCAGCCCAGTTCGTGTGACGACTTCAACAGAAAAACGAGTGCAACTTCACCCTCTGTCTCACGGTGAAAACCGTTCTTAGGTTAATCCCTTATCGAGCACACAATCTTCATTTCCTTTTCGGCATGCCTTTAGCCTTCTTCTTAAGTTTACCTTTCAATTCGTTTTCTAGATGTAACCACATTCTAATCCAGTTGGATAATTTTTTCCTAACCTCCCTGCGCATCTGCTATAATAAAAACCAGAGAGAATAATCAAGGAATGGCTGAGCTATGCCGATTTTTGTAGCCGTCGTGGAAAATGGTTTGGTCCCTCGCCAAAATCAATTTTTTCAGTTGTTTCACCCCTTTTTCTCTCCACTGTCGTCTTCTCCATGATTCCAGGAAGATTTCAAATCATTTTCCGAGGCGTATAAGCTATGGGGCGGCGGTTCCGACATCGCCGGAACCCTAGCCGCTGCCGCCGCCGTTGTGCCGCCATTTCCGGCCATCGCCGCGTCGATTCGACCCACCATCAGGTTCCTCGATCCTCAAAACGGTTAGGAGGAGAATATTAGCAAGAGAGATAGCCGGGAGAAGGGAGCCGGCGCAGCACCGCCACGGCACGCCGCGCGTCCGGAGGTTGAAGATGATGCTGCGGGTCCCACGTGTCAGCCACTGTTTAACTCCCTCTAGATCTGCTGTGGCTGGAAAATTAAGTGTGGCTGCATGTTTTAGACCCGTGGTCCTCGGTGTGGCCCCAATACGGTTGGCCCATTTCAAAGGGTGGGACCCGACCGGAATAATTCAAACTTTTCCCTTTCTAAATAAATCTAAATTCTGAGCAAACTTCTAATTAAGTTACTCCTAGTAGACTTGCTCAAATAATTCCCAATAAATTCTGATAGACTCATCTTGATCCCAATTTTGCAGTGGTGCAATTTGTTGCACATGAAAGTCCCATAATTTTCATAATTAATTCCTTTGAGCTAACTTCTTGGGAAATTAATTACTCCTGTTATTCTAATTGGAAAATTCCCAATTGTGGTCAGAACATTCATTCTAATTCACTTGAACTCCAGTAAAAAATTCAAGTTCATTGGACTTCATTTACTGGACCAAACAGTGTGCAAATCCCCAGTGTCCATAGAAAATTCAGAAATGTACAGAAGCATTTCCAGATTTTATCCCACACTTGTAAAATAAATTTCTCCATATAGGAAGATCAGAAATTATGAAACAAATTTCCATAGAACCAGTGATAACTCCTCTACCATAATCATCTACTGTTAGCCATGACAAAGTTCCAGATTTAATACCAAATTTCATAGAAGAATTTTACTTGTAGGAATTGTAGAGACAACAAGCTTCCTTGAACATCTGCAATTCTTGATCCAGATCTTCCTCATAGTACCTAGTATCCACTGTAAAAATTCAAAAGCCAGTTAAAAACGTTTAGATACTTGATCAGTATTTAGAAAGTCTTTTCTATAGTTTTGATATCACTCATGTACTTTATATATTGCATATCATATAGTGACCGAGATCGAGGAGGAGCCGGAGCCCTTAGAGAGTATATCACCAGAAGCTAACTTCCCCTCCGACTCACAACCAGGCAAGACTCGGTTTGCATTTAAGTGCTTTTATAAAATTTCGATTTGTATCACCTATGTGTAGGGTGAGATATGTGCATTATGTCTAAGGTGCTTGTTACTTTGCTTGCATGATCCACAAATCCTATGGAGTATTGGTTAGGTCTCGGCTTGGCGAGTAGAAATGCCATGCTAATGTTTTGAGGAATCTGGTAGAAGTCGAGTAGTTGGAATCTTGTCGTGAGATAGGGTTTATTTCACAAGGGATTGGTTTGAGTACATAACTGGATTATGAGTATGAATATGGAACCAAGCAGGAGGATAGGATGCAGTGAGACGGGGTCTCATGTGCATAGCCTGCTTGTGTCGATTGAAGACCGATCCGTGTGCAGTCCTACTGGACAAGTTTGAACTGTACCAGATGCATACTGGGCATATGGAACCCAGGAAACCGATGTAACTTGATAACTTGGGTATCGAGGCATAGTCCACTGTTGATAGGGGTGGGTTGAGGGTAGCAAGGTGTAACCTGCCGGAGGGCACAGACACGCTCCGTGCGGGGATCTTATGCCTGCAACGATGGGACCAGTTCGGTGTTTGAGTTTCTTGTGAAAGGTTGTTGCGTGTGACATCGTGAGGAGCACTGCACGCTTCTTATGCACAGGTGTGCATGACGTGTTATCCGGGTGTCTACTCATTGCAATCACCGTCCCTTGCAGTTATTTGAGCACTTGTTTCACTGCGCTGTGACATAGTAAATACTAAAGAAGCCAGAAGAATATGATGTATTGAATTATAATTGCTTTGCAACTATGATTGCTATAGAATAGGCTCACTAAACTTACTTTTATTGAACCTTTAAACTGCTGCTAATAACTTGAAAACTAAGGATCAACATGTAGACGAGTCATTTACTGCTATATCTATTCCTATGTTAAGTGTCCCTGCATGTAGAGTTCCATTTTTAGGTGAGATGGGTAAGTCTTGTTGAGCCTTCGTGCTCACGGTTGCTATATTAAGTTGTTTGCATCTGAGACGTATGAGGAATGGCCCGAAGATGAGGTGATGCCCCCATCGGGGTATGCCGCTGAGTAAGAACCCTGCACGCCACCGTGATCTGTTGTGTTTTGCTGGTGTGTAGCGTCCCCGGGCTGGATAGCTGCACTTTTGCATAGCTAGGCTGAGAGTTTAGCTATGAGTATTACTTCTGTTGTACATTAAGTATTGTAAAAGACTTCCACTATTTCTATAAATAAAACTTTGTATTTTGTCTTATTCTTTTTGTGTGTGCCATTGGGTGCCGCATTGCATGACATCACCCTATGCTATTCCTGGAATGTGTGGACTCGATCCTCATAAGCTCGGGGAGGAGTCACAGACCCACGACTCGAGCCCCGACAGCGCGGACCTCACCGTGGCAACCGCTATGGTGAGGACAAGGACCAGAGCTTGAACCTTGATTCCAATGGGCCCAAGCCGTTTGGGAGGTGCATACGTGATGCCCCTTTCCCGACCCGCTTCCAAGCCCCGACAAACATTGGAAGGTACGAAGGCGAGATGAACCCTAGTGTTTCAGGAGGACTATCGCCTGGCATGTAGGACAGGTGGGGCTGATAATTATTTCTTCATCATCCAATACCTCCACATGTACCTAGCCGACTTGACCCAGGCCTGGCAGGAGTACCTTTAGGCTAACAACATCAAGAGCTGGGTCGAGCTCTAGGAGACGTTCATCTGCAACTTCCAAGGCACATACGTGTGCCCTGGCAACTCATTGGACCTCAAATGGGTGCTGACAAAGGTTAAGCGAGACGCTTTGCATGTACACCTGGTGCTTCTCCAAGAAGTGCAATGAGCTCCTGGACGTGGTCCACTTGACATCATCGCAACGTTCCTCTCTAGGACCACCTGCAAGTCCCTAGTGCATAAACTTGGTTATGTCAAACCAAGGAGCACCAAGGAGCTGCTCGACGTTGCCACAAACCAAAAATCTGGCAAAGAAGTGGTCGGGGCCACTTTCGACAAGGGGAGGTAGAGGACCCATGATACTGGGAAGAGCACGATGCCGCACCACAGCACAAGAAGAAGAAGGCTGACAGTAAGAAACAATGACACCAAGCCGAGAGCTGTTGGAGCCTAGTCGTGGCTGTCGAATACCGTGAAGGTAAGAAGCAGGTTGGGGCATCGACTGACTACTTCGAGAAGCTACTAAAAGGTCATGTACCAAACACACCTTCCCAGTCAAGCAGACCCTTAAGGATTCCTCCCTCCTAAAGAAATTTCTCAGCAAGGAGTCGGGAACTTTGGGTGACAAGGGCAGGGGTCCTTCCATCCTGAACCCCAGGCTTGATGAGCCAGTATTCCCCGTGAAAGAGGGATGCCTCATGATATTTGGGGGTAGCCACACTTATGAGATTCGTCGTAAGCAGAAATTTATGTCAATGGAAGTCAACATTATCGTGTCGGCTGTCCCGATTTCTTCTGATGGTCGGAGATGGTGGTCATGTTCTACCAGTCAAACCATCCTAACCATGTCCTGTAGCCCAAGTGGTTCCCACTGGTTGTGCACCCGATCGTGGGTTCGAAACTCCTATATAAGATGATGATGTATGGTGGGAGTAGCCTCAAAATTATGTACATGGGGACCATTGATGTGATGGGGGTTTCGCGCTCCCGCCTCTGTCCGAATCAGGCACCTTTCCACGGTGTCAACCCCGACAGGCAGGCGATGCCACTCGGGCAAATTGACTTCCCCATCTTGTTCGGGGACAAGACCAACTTCCACACGTAGACCCTCACGTTTGAGCTTGCTGGCTTTAGCAACTCCTACCACACCATTTTGGGGTGGTCGTGCTATGTAAAGTTCATGATGGAAGTCCAACATCGGAAGTGGCTAGCCAATCCCATGCCCGTCAAGAAGAGGAGTGGCGAATGAAGCATGTGTGTCGATTAAACAAGCCTCAACAAAGCATGCCACAAGGACCCTTTCCTGCTACCGTGAACCGACCAAATCATCGAAATGACCACAAGAGCAAATCCCTATGATTCTTGGACATCTACCCAGGATACCACCAGATCGCCCTTCACAAGGAGGAGCAATTAGCCACCGCATTCATCACCCC
The DNA here is from genome assembly GCA_036927565.1 of Tuctoria greenei. Lineage (NCBI taxonomy): Eukaryota > Viridiplantae > Streptophyta > Magnoliopsida > Poales > Poaceae > Tuctoria > Tuctoria greenei. The sequence continues at coordinate 66,106,121 of JAYESD010000006.1, forward strand.
TTATGGCTCCTACTGCTATGTAAGGATGTTTTTTGGGCTAAAGAATGCGGGGGTTACACATTGCATGCTGAAGCGCTTCGAGCAGTATATCGGGTGAAACCTTGAGGTCTATGTCAACTACATCATCGTGAAGTCTTGAAAGGCACCGAGCCTCATCTCCAACGTCGAGTAGACAGTCACCAATCTCTAGGACAACAAAATCAAGCTGAAAATAGAGAACTAAGTTTTAGGCGTACCCTGAGGCAAGCTGCTCGAGTTTATCATTTTGGAGTGCAGCATCGAAGCCAACCCCAAGAAGATAACAACGATCACCAACATGGAGCCCATACACGACATGAAGGGGATACAGAGACTGATGGGGTGCCTCATGGCCCTAAGCCGTTTTGTTGCTCAACTCAGGGAGCAGGGTTACCAAACTACAACTTCCCGTGGAAGACTCAATACTTCAAGTAGATAGAGAAAGAACAATAAGCACTCGACAAGCTAAATGCATTACTCACCAACTCCCTAGTTTTAGCGTGTTTGGAGTCAAGTGGGCCGCTCCTCCTCTACATCGCATCAACTGGCGATGAGTCAGTACAACCTTGGTAGTAGAGCGAGAGGAGCTGAGGCACGCCCATAGCATACAGTGGTCTGTGTTCTTCATTAGCAAAGAGTTTTTCAACTTCGGGACATACCATCCCCATGTACAAAAGCTAATGTACATCGTTCTCATAACAAAATGCAAGCTGCTTCATCACTTCTGGAGTTATTCAATACAAGTAATCACGGTGCACGGCTAGGCGTGATCATCAATAGTCAAGATGCTTCTGGCAGAATCACCATGTGGGGACTTGAGCTCATGGGTTTTGACATATCCTATGTACCCTGTACAGTGATAAAATTCCAAGCTTTCACCGACTTCATTGCCGTGTTGACAGAAACACAGGTTTAGTTGGCACAGATCGACTTCTATGGCATGTTGACCCTCCACGGTGCTAGGAGCAGTGATGTCCTCATCTCCCCAAAAATAGATTGACTCCAATTCATATGCTGTCCGCACTTCAAAGCGACCAACAACATGGTCGAGCATAAGGTGCTCCTCAACAACCTTTAGATCGCGGTCGAGCTTAGTGCACTATGCCTCTACGTGTGTGGAAACTCTGAGTTGGTGGTCAAATAGATGATGAAGGAGTCGAGTTGTCATGACCCATGCATGGCGGCCTAGTGGCGCAAGGCGCGGAGGCCGGAGGACATGTTTGAGGAGCTCGAGTTCTACCACGTTACTTCGTGGCAAAGCTGGCCTCCAACCGTGAAGTCCCACCTCCCGAGGTCTTCATCATCCACCTCCACCAACCTTCATCATCGCTCGGGCTCTCAGCCCAAGCCTTGGTCCAGCCCCATCGTGCTCGTCACCTAGGTCGACTGGTAGACCCCTTCATCGAGTAACTGCGACTCAGAACATTCCTAGTTGACGATGATGAAGCCCGACAAATCGCCCCTCAAGCCAAGTCGTTCGTCCTCATAAACGGTGAACTATTCCGGCGCAACATCTTGAGAATCCTTCAGTGGTACGTCCCTAGTACCCAAGGAAGGGTTCCCCTCCACAACATCCACAAAGAGATTTGCAGCCACCACGCGGCCCCCAGATCCCTGGTTGGAAAGGCATACTGGCATGGTTTCTATTGGCTGACTTGATGAGGACATTACAACAACGGATATGCACATTGATTTACAAGGACCAATCACAAGAGCATGAGCACATTTACTAAATCAGTAGGTGAACTCGTTTCTAACTTCCTTCCCATGTGAATTTGAAATAGATTGCTATGTAATGATTTAGTTGTTGTTAGGAACCATGGAGGTGATCAACAAGTGAAGGGAGGAGGACATGGGAATGTGGAGAACCAGCTGGGACATCCACAAGTTGATGGAAATAGTCTATAACTCATACTCGAGTTCAACTCAGAGTCCTTGGTTATACATATGCACGACAAGAGGAGAATATAAAATTTTCAATGGTTCTGATCCCACATCAAAACCCCTTTGTAGTCATCGGGGATTGTTGAAATAAGTCGAATCCAAATTTTTGTCCAGTGCTGCACCACTATATTGGGCATTTGGTTCTTGTATCCTGTGTGAGTCCATTAGGGACGCGTCAAAGAGTCTTTTGGTCGAACCCTAGCCTTTAAATACTGCAGCCGCAGGCCATATTCGGTGGGTTTTGCTTATATTAAACAATATCAACGTTCGACGGTCTGTGAGACCCCAACTTTGCAATTTCAAATTGCATCTTCTACGTTCTTGCTTGTGTTCTCGGTTGCACTTGCACGGATTAGCCTTCTTGTCGAGGTCAAGCACGTGAAGCACAGTTGATAACAAGCAGACCAGTGGTGTAGTGACTGTAGGCGTTTCAGTCTGCTCAAGTTCCTCAGATCATCAAGGTCATTTTCTCCACCTTAAACGACTTTACTTTCGAAAGATCACGGCTAAGCTGCTCATCAATTGGTATCAGATTTCCAGGTTGCCCGTGAGGTATCTTCATTTTCCATTAGGTTAGTTTTGTTTTTCATACCCAGAGTCCACAAAAAAGCCACAAAAAATATCATTTTTACCACTTCCTAGCCTATAGTGCCTGTAGTTCGTTTTCGGTTTGCATTTTTGAGTTTTCATTTGTGTACTGTTCTTGTATTAAAATCATTGATCTAACTTGATCAATCTAGTCCGCACACATCGGACTAGTCCGCACTCTATCGGACTAGTCCGATTTCCTGGTATTTGATCAAGTTGCTAGGTGTTGCAGATTCCGACTAAAAAATCAAAAAGTCCTATTCACCCCCCCCTCTAGGCCACATTCAACTTTCATGCCCTAGATTGTGACCCTTTGCACCCTCATTCGAGAGAGTCCCAACTTCCACAAAATGACTACAGATGAGGTGCTTGGGAAGATCATCAACCACGAGGTGATGGAGATAGAAGCGCACCACGTGAACGACCTTGCCAAGGTCACATACTGAAAGAAGAAGGGCATTGCTCTCAAAGCCTCACCCATGTCCAAAGTCGAAGAGGTGCAAGCATCAAGCAATGATGAAGAAAGTGAAGAAGAAAGCACCGACATGAATGATGAGGGGATGGCCTTCTTCATCAAAAGGTTCAAGAGAATGATGAGGAAAAGAAGAGGGTCCAACCATGAGAGCAGAGGAATGGAGAAGAGCAAGTCAAGATTCAACAGAGCCTGCTACAACTGTGGGGAGTATGGACATTTCATTATAAATTGCCCATACGAGAAGGAAGAAGACAAGAAAAAGACAAAGGATAGGAAACCTCAAGAGAAGAAGATGTTCAAGAAGAAGAAAGCACATGGCCACGACATGTTAGCAAGGAGTGAGACCCCAATGATGAGTCCTCCTCCGAAGATGAAGAGGAGATGGCAACCCTTGCCATCAAGAAGCCAACCATGAAGAAAACTCTCTTGCCCAACAATGGAGAATGGAGAACCTCAAGCCACACATGCCTCATGGCAAAGGAGGGAAAGCAAAAGGTGAAATCTAAAACTTCTTTGCATTCCAATAAAGATGAATATTTTGATAGTGATAGTGAAAATGAGTTCGAGTTTCAAGGCTTGAACAAAAGTGCTATAAATAGGATGAAAATGCTTTCTGATGAAATATTAGATAAGGAGGAACATCTTGATGAACAAGAGGAATTGCTTGCAAATGAGAGGCAAAATAATCTTAATCTATAGAAGCTCATTGAACTTGAGAGGGAGAAGAACAAAGCACTCTAACTTGAACTTGCCAAGAGCAAGGATACTTCCTCAAGTCTCAAGAGTTCGAATGTTGTACTCCAAGATGAACATGTGCACTTGAACAAAGTTCATAAGAATCTTGAGCAATAATTCAAAACTCTCAAGTCAAGTGTCTCCTCTCCCGCCTCAACAAGCTCAAACTTATCTGATGTGGAGTCAAACACTAGAACTTCAAATGTGCTAATCTTGTACTTGACTTGAAAAAAATGAGCTCATGATGGCAAAAAGCAAGAGCACATCTAAGGGTGTCATCTTCGACAAGGAGAAGATCAAGTATGCATGTAGTGCGTACTCGATCACAAGATCTCCCTTGGGTAAAGATGGTCTTGGCTATTGTCGAGGAGGAAAGAAAAATGCTAGACTTTTCAAGAATAACAAGATGCAAATTTCATTTGTCAAAGAGGTTTCATATCAAGACAACAATGAACTTCATGCATCTACTTCTATTGAAATTGTGGAATATGACAAAGATGCTAAAAATGCTAAAATGTGACATCAACCATGTTTCATGATTTTGATGCATCATATGTGCTTAAGAAGAGTAAAGTTGGTTATGTTTATACTAAATATGTTGGGCCACTCCACAAGAGCCCAAAGCTTTGTGTGTGGGTTCCCAAATGCCTTGTCACTAACTTCAAAGGACCCAACCGAGTTTGGGTACCTAAAATAAAAGCCTAAACTTGTTTTGTATGCTTACTCCTCCGGTGGCCCAAAAGGATGCTAGATAGTGGATGCACCAATCACATCACCAGAGCGAGAAGAATGTTTGTGGAGTATGAAGAAAACGATGATCCAAGTCAAGGTATCTACTTTGGCGACAATAGCCAAGGGAAGGTACTAGGTATGGGTAAAATTGTCATTTCTCCTCAACACACTATTTCTCATGTTATGCATATTGAGCCTCTAGATTATAACCTTTTATCCATATCTCAATTGTGCCAGTGAAAGCATTTAGGCCCCATGAGGTACGGTTTCGGTTATTAATGACAACCATTCGATATTACTAATGAATTTGTGAATGCAAGGTCCCAATAACACTCAATCAAATGAAATCAATATTACATTGGAGACCCATATAAAATCAACCAATGGGATCAAATCGAATCATACGAAGACAAGAAGTGAAAGCTCTAACTTGATACTTGAAGACTATCAAAACAACACTTTTATCAAGTGTCAAAGAGGTCACAAGTTCAATTTACAAAAGAACAACTCAAAACAACTCGAAGTCAACAGATTGAACACACCGGATCATCCGATGTTTGTTGAGTTGACTGCATCGGTCGAGTTGTGTCAATAGAAGAAGAAGACCTCAGACAAATGCACTCACCGGATCATCCGATGTGAGTGGCTCAGTGACATCGGTCCATCATCACAGTTTGCAATACCATTGGACCAAGTGAAGCACCGGATCATCCGATGTACAGAGGTGTGAACATCAGTTGATTACTCCAGTAAGCTTCAAGATCAAGCAAAATTCTGGAGAAAGAGCCACCGGATCATCCGACGAGAAGACAGGTCAACATCGGTCTAACAACGGTCATATCTGACACAGTGACATCAGCTAATTTGGCTTTGACCGATGTTAACTGAAGGGGAGACATCGGATCATCCGGTGTTCGCAGAGAAGTGATGTCAGCCTACTTTTCCAATGGCTATTTCGTGGAGGCTGGCTATTTATACCCTTTCAACCCGTCAAATCGATAAGACTTGAAGCCCAGACATACTCTACACATCCTAGAGCATTCAATACATAGAGCTACCACTTTCACATCATTGTTCATCATTTGTACACCAAGAGATAGGCTAGAACTAGCTAGAGATAGTGCTTGTGTGCCTCCATTCTAGGTGATTGGAGTCTCTAGTGTAGTGAGAGCCATAAGGGATTGTCCCTTGGTGTGTGTGACTTCCGGAGCTTGCCAAGAGGATTGTGGAAGCCCGGAGGATTCGAAGTGTACAAGGCTTGAGCTTCACCTTGCCAAGGTTGGCGAACGGAGAAGAATAGTGAAGACCCCCTTTGTCTCGGTGACTTGGGAGTGGCAAAACCCTTCGGTGGGTGCCACAACGTGGATGTAGGAAGATCCTTGTGATCTTGCCGAACCACGGGATAAACTCCGTGTCCCTTGAGTGTTTGCATCCCTCTCCCTTTTACATTTATGCAATCTTCATTCCGCAACTTTAATTTACATTGATTGCATAGATTAATCGCATAGGGAATTGGGCTCTAATTTGTTAGCTTTTAATTACCTTAAAATTTGAATGAAAGCCCAATTCACCCCCCCTCTTGGGCGTTTCGATCCTTACAATTGGTATCAGAGCCTTGTTGCTCATTGGATCATTCTAGCTTCACCGCTAGAGAGCTTAAATGGCCAAGAATGGGGGTTCGGTTCCTACCTTCGAGGGCAAGAACTTTGCCTATTGGAAAGCACGCATGCGTGCCTACCTAGAGGCTATTGCTCCCGAAGTTTGGGAAGCGACCCATGCGGGATTTGGAGATCTCAATTATGTTGGTGATGAACTAAAATGGGATGCTAAGGCTAGAAATGCTATCTATGAATGCATAAGTCAAGACATATTTGCTAGAATTGCTAGTAAAGAGAAAGCTTGTGAAATTTGGGCATGTTTAATTGAAATACATGAGGTCTCATCTCGTGTTAAAGAACTCAAATATCACTTGCTTAAATCCAAGTATGATGAATTCAAAATGCTTCCTCATGAGAATGTTAACCAAATGTTTTCTCGTTTAAATGTGCTCATTGAGGAGATTAACGCACTTGACATTGCTTCTCTTGGTAAGGGACTTATCAGCCGCAAGATCCTCATGCTTCTACCCAAGCCCAAGTACAACATTATCAATTCAATGCTCCAAAAGGAATCACTTGACAACATTGAAGTCTCGGAGCTCATTGGAGAAATTCATGCTCATGAGATGAGCGTACTTGGAATGATGGAGGAGTCATCGTCAAAAACCATTGCTCTCAAGGCCTCAACCAAGAAGACAACTCCCAAGAAGAAGAGAGTGGTTGAGCCTAGCTCAAGTGAAGAAGAGCAAGCAACAAGCGAAGAGGACGATGACGAGCTTGCGTTGATGATGAGGAAATTTTCACGTTTAAACTCCAAGATCGCAAAGAAGGGATACTCTTTTGATCCCAAGAAGAAAGCCTTCCTCCCAAGAAAAGATGAAAACAAGACATGCTATAATTGTGGTGATCAAGGCCACATATCATATGATTGTCCAAGACCGGACAAGAGGAAGGACAACCACAAGGGAAAGCATCGAAAGCTAGAAGAAAGTGATGAAGATGAAGAAGAGGTCAAGCCCAAGCGCTCCTTTGGAAAGAAGAAATTTGACAAAGGCAAGAAGACCAAGCTCTTTCCAAAGAAGAGAAGAGGGCCTCAAAAAGTCTTCATGTGCGAGGCCAATGAGTGGATCACGGATGAAGAATCAAGCGACGAAGAGAGTGAAGATGAAGAAAACTTGGCGAGCCTTGCCATCGTCGACAAGGACAACTCACCTCTTCGTCCACCTCCTATGTGCCTCATGGCAAAAGGTAACACTAAGGTACGTGATGACTCTAGCGATGATGATGATGAGCTCTCCCCCGATGAATTAGCATCTATGACTAATGAATACCATGTCATCATAAAAAGGGAAAAGAGCAAGGTTAAGGCACTTGAACAAGCTTGTGCTAAGCTTTAGAGTGCGAAGCTCGATTTGCATGACAAGTATGTAACCATACTTAAAGAGCATGACACTCTCAAAACACATGTCAAGCAAATCGAGGAGGAAAATGCTCAAATCAAGCTTGATCATCATGAGCTTGACTTAGCAAACCAAGCACTCTTGGGAAAGCACAATGACTTGGTTCAAGAACATGAAGTGCTTAACCGTGCTTATGAAGCAATTGAACTAAAAATGAAAAACATGAAAAAGGAAACCCTTGATGGCAAAGTATCAACTACTTCACATGCCACTAATATTTTGGATAAGTCTTTGCCTTTGAAAGCAAGCCTTAGGGAGAAGGAGTTGATGGACGAGATTGTAAGTCTCCGCACTAGTGTGGCAAGACATTCTAAGGGGGAGGACAAGCACAAGGAAATCCTCTACCAACAAGCTAAAGGTTTCAACAAGAGAGGACTTGGATCCTTCCCGGTGCTCAACAAAGGGAAGGTGCCCTCACCGGAGCTTAGGACGAGCTTCATCAAAGAAGTTGGTTCCTATTCCCAACATTGTGAGGTCACCGAACATCACACGAGGGAGTGTCCTCTTCCCAACCGTCCTTCTCCCAAATCGCCTCCTAACTACAAATCTACTTTCAATGATTACCACTATCTCTTGAGCAAAGTAGGTGGCAAGGTGAAGGCAAGGTTCATCGACAAAGACATTAAGGGCATGAAGGGGAAGCTCCCCAAGCAACTTTGGGTCCCAAAATCACTTGTATCACACATACAAGGACCTAAGTTGGCTTGGGTGCCTAAACTCAAAAACTAACTTCATGTGTGTAGGTGAACTACAAAGCCGGAGGAAAGCATTGGGTACTCGATAGTGGGTGCACTCAACATATGACCGGCAATGATGGTATGTTCACCACCATAGAGAACCCCGACAATCATGAACAAGTCACCTTTGGTGACAACTCAAAGGGGAAGGTAATTGGTTTAGGTAAAATTGCTATTTCGCATGATTTGTCCATTTCTAATGTACTATATGTTAAGTCACTTAGTTTCAATCTACTTTCCATTGCACAACTATGTGATATTGGACTAACGTGCACCTTTGAGAAGAATGGTGTTGTAGTAACTAGTGAATCAAGCAAAGAACTAATCTTCAAAGGTTTTCGCCATGGACATCTTTACTTGGTGGACTTCTCCAACAAGGATGCTAGCTTGACCACTTGTCTTTTCACTAAGACAAGCTTGGGTTGGCTATGGCATCGACACATTGCTCACATTGGGATGAGCAAGCTTAAGAAGTCGTTCAAGCTTGGGATGGTGACCGGCGTGAAGGATGTCACGTTTGAGAAGAACAAGCTTTGTAGCGCTTGTCAAGCCGGGAAGCAAGTTGCTTCACACCACCCAATGAAGACAATGGTGTCAACCTCCAAGCCGCTTGAACTACTCCACATGGACCTCTTCGGACCGTCCACATATCAAAGTCTTGGTGGTAATTTCTATTGTCTTGTCATTGTTGATGACTATTCTAGATATACTTGGACCTTGTTTCTAGGTGACAAGGGTGAAACTCCGGAAGTCTTCAAGACCTTTGCTAAACGTGCTCAAAGGGAATTTCAACTTCCCATCATCAAGGTCCGGAGTGACAACGGCACCGAGTTCAAAAACTACAACATTGGGGAGTGGTGTGATCGTGAAGGCGTGAAGCATGAGTTTTCGGCCACATACACCCCTCAACAAAACGGTGTCGTTGAAAGGAAGAGCAAGACTCTCATCACCCTTGCTAGAGCAATGCTTGATGACTATGGCACGTCAGAGAAGTTTTGGGCCGAATCAATCAACACGGCGTGCCATGCCGCAAATAGGGTCTATCTTCATCGACTACTTCAAAAGACCCCATATGAGCTCCTCATTGGGAGAAATCCCAACATCTCCTACTTCCGAGTCTTCGGGTGCAAGTGCTACATCTACCGCAAGAAAAGGCTCGGTAAGTTTGAAAGAAGGTGTGATGTTGGTATCTTTCTTGGTTATGCGTCAAACTCAAAAGCATATCGAGTATTCAACCAAACCTCCGGGTTAGTTGAAGAAAGTTGTGACGTTGAGTTTGATGAGTCTAATGGCTCCCAAGAGGAGAGTTTTGGTCATGATGATATAGATGATGAGCCTCTACGAGAAGCCATGAAAAACATGACCATTGGAGACATCAAGCCCGAAGTTGAGGAGAGCCATGATCAAGGGGGAGCATCAAGTTCCAACATCAACACCTCCATGGCACCTCAAGTTGATGAAGAAGAAGAGAAAGATGATCCATTGCCAATGCAAGATTCACAAGCCACACAACACCAACAACAAGAAGAAGAAGTCCAAGATCAAGTCCAACCACAAGACAAGCAAGATGCTTCACCACCGCCAAGTGCTTCACAATCACTAATGAGGCATGGACGCATCTCCAAGGCGCATCCGATTGATCAAATCATCGGAAGTCCGTCACGGGGAGTAAGCACTAGTTCTCGCCATGTCGCTTCGTTTTGTGAGCACTACTCTTTTGTTTCGTGTGTAGAACCCACTCATATAGAGGAAGCACTCCAAGATCCAAATTGGGTGATGGCCATGCAAGAAGAACTCAACAACTTCACCCGCAATGAAGTTTGGGTATTAGAGGAGCGACCCAAGGACAAGAACGTCATCGGAACGAAGTGGGTGTACCGCAACAAGCAAGACGAGAATGGTGTTGTGGTCCACAACAAGGCAAGACTTGTGGCCAAGGGTTTTTCACAAGTTGAAGGACTAGACTTTGGAGAAACATTCGCTCCGGTCGCTCGGTTAGAAGCTATTCGTATACTCCTTGCTTTTGCTTCACATCACAATATAATGCTTTATCAAATGGATGTTAAAAGTGCCTTTCTTAATGGCTATATTAACAAGCTTGTTTATGTTGAGCAACCTCCCGGGTTTGAAGATCCGAGGAATCCTAACCATGTGTATAGGTTACACAAGGCGCTCTACGGGCTCAAGCAAGCACCTAGGGCGTGGTATGAACGTCTAAGGGATTTCTTGGTCATGCAAGGATTCAAGATCGGGAGGGTGGACACCACACTCTTCACCAAGGACATCGACGGGGATTTATCTATTTGTCAAATTTATGTCGATGATATCATTTTTGGCTCAACTAACAAATCTCTTAACCATGAGTTTGGCACCATGATGTCTAGGGAATTCGAGATGTCAATGATTGGAGAGCTCAACTTCTTCCTTGGATTTCAAATCAAGCAACTTCAAGAGGGGACCTTCATCTACCAAGAGAAGTACACCAAGGACCTCTTGTAGAAATTTGAGATGGGAGATTGTAGCACAAGAAGTACTCCAATGGCGACAAATTGTCATCTAGACGCGGACTTGGACGGTAAACCTATTGATCAATCTCACTACCGTTCCATGATTGGTTCATTGTTATACCTTACCGCATCTAGGCCCGATATTATGCTTAGTGTGTGCTTGTGTGCTCGCTTTCAAGCGGCACCTAAAGAATCGCATAAGAAGGCGGTCTTTAGGATACTTCGGTATCTCAAGCATACCCCAAGTGTAGGTTTGTGGTACCCCAAGAACGCTAGTTTCCATCTCTTGGGATACTCGGATTCGGACTTTGCCGGATGCCGTGTAGATCGCAAGAGTACCTCCGATGGGTGCCACTTACTTGGGCGTTCCCTAGTATCTTGGTCAAGCAAAAAGCAAAATTCCGTGGCTTTGTCCACCGCGGAAGCGGAGTATATAGCGGCCGGTTCATGTTGTGCCCAAATTCTATATATGAAGCAAACCCTTTTGGACTTTGGAATTAAATTTGGTTGTGTGTCTCTCCTTTGTGACAATGAAAGTTCGGTTAAGATAGCTAGAAACCCCGTTCAAAACTCCCGCACTAAGCACATTGACATTCGCTATCACTTCTTGCGGGATCATGAGGCTAAAGGAGACATCACTTTGCAAGGTGTTAGATCCGAAGAACAATTGGCGGATATCTTAACAAAACCACTTGATGAGAAAACCTTTTCTAGACTTAGAAGTGAATTAAATGTGCTAGATGCATCTAACGTCATGTAAGTTGCCATGTTCATGTAAGGATGCATATCATATAGGTCTTGACTAACTCCCAAAGGATAGGGGTGAGCTAGAAATAGTTTTCCCTGAGGAAGCCTTTGGAAGGTTTAAACTTGGCAAGATAGATTTATTTTATGCCTTGCATGATCTCTGCCATGTAGACTTGCACTCATTTAATTTCTTGCACTATAACTTGTTTGGCATTGCATACGGTAGATTGTCACAAAGGGGAACCCACCTCATGAGAAGGAGACTTGTTTAAAATACTATATCTCAACTCATATAAGGTGGAAAGAACAAAATGTTAGGTACGTTAATGCCTAGAGGAACATGCTTCAAAGAGATAGAAGTCTTCATACTCTACATCACAAAGCATGGGCCTTACATTTTATTTGGACATTTTCCCCCCATTTTTCTCGGTGTTCCATTTGCATTAAGGCCTAGCCAAGCTATTGGCATATTAGCTTCTTGAGGGGTAAGGGGTTGCCCAAAAAGTCCTAAGACATGTGTTTCTCTTCGATTGTTTGTTTGGTCAAAGGACATATATGGGATGTTTCTGTTCTGTTGTCATCGGATTATCCGATGCCCAAGCCAATCCCTCATCGGACCAATAGGTGTTCAATCTTCAAGAGCCAGTTCAGTCAAAATTTCAATTGATCCGATGCGTTCATTCCGAAAAACATCGGTCCATCCGATGTTCATTCTTCTGGAGCTGTGGTCAATTCAACCGATGTTTACTCCATCTAACGTCGGATCATCCGGTGTCTACATCACTCTTTTGAACACCCTTACTGTGATATTCGACCGATGATCAAAACCCTAGACATCGGTCCATCCGGTGTCAACAGCAATTATTGAATATCCTTTCTGTGGCATTCGACCGATGTTCTTTTCTCCTAACATCGGTCCATCCGATGTTAAAATAACGGCTAGGGTTTGGGGTCCACTATTTAAACCCGCACGCCGACCCGACTTTCTCTCTCCCCGACACCCTTCTCTCCCGCCGCCGCCGACCACCGTCTCCCTCGCGCCGCTGCCTCTCCCTCGCACGCAGCCGCCGCCGCCGCCGCCCTAGGCGCTGCCGCCGCCGTCCCCGGCTGCCGCCGCCCACAGCGCCACTGCCCAGTGCCACTCCCGCCGGACACCACCGCCACCCGCGCCGCCTCACCTCCAAGCGCCGCACCGCCGTCTCCACACCTCTCCACCGCGCCGCCGCCGCCTCTATCCACCACCACAGCCGCACCACGCACAAACCGCTCCTCCCTCCATCGAAGCACCTCCACCCAAGCGACACCGTCTTCTCCGGCCACCTCGCTAGGGTTTCCCGGCCCGTCGATCTTCATGCCCCGTCGTCGACTCCGTGCAATCTCGTGATCGCGATGGCTCGCGACAAGAAGAACAAGGGCAAGGCCATCGCGGAGCCCGCCGCGAAGAAGCAGAAACTATCCAAGGAGGAGAAGAAGGCCTTGATGGCCGCTCGCGCCGCCGAGGAGCGTGAGCGTGGCTGAGGAGGGTCCCTGAGGATCCGCGAAGCTCGTTCCAGGCAGCCTCCCATGATCGACGACTCTGAGGCCGAAGAGGAGCCGGTTGAGCCTCTCGTCCGCCGGTGCTCAGCCCAGACGCGTGGGGTCACACCGAGGCTGCTCCTCGTCCGAGACCGACGGTTGCCGACCATCGTGAGGACAGGGAGGCCGAGAGGGCCATCTACGAGATGGACACGGCAGTCTGTGTCAGTGAGGGAGTCCGTCTCACGGACTACCGGAAGATGAAGGCCAAGCAACTCCGGAAGCTCAGATGGAGTGTGTTGCTTGAGGAGTGGTACCCGCAGCCCCGGGAAGCTATGGTGGACAGTCGGTTCTGGACGGTCACACAGGCGTCTCTCTACGAAACCTACAGACGCCGTGGCCACAAGCTGTTCCAACACAACTACATGGATTGGGTTCAGCTTGAAGTAGCCGCAGGGACAGAGATTAGGCCGTTCTTTGAGAGGTACAGGGGCCTGGTGCAGTTGCTGTCATATGAGCGGAGTGCTTACGTGGAGGATTGGGTCCGCGTGTTCTACGCCACCCTCTACGTCTTTGAGGGCAGACGACCCATTGACTTCATGTTCATGGGTCAGCACTACCACCTGTCGAGGCAGACGTTGGGACAGTTGCTTGGAGTAGACCTGCACGACACTTGCATACATGAGAGGGTCTATGGTCAGGCAGACCCGCCGAGGAGGCCGCTCACTGGAGGAGTGGCTCCTGCTCTGGAGGAGATCAGATCACTCTTTGGACCCACTTTCTCTCCAGACCAGCCGAGAGTTCCGGCCCTGTTGACTCCTGCAGCGCGCACGGTGCACCTTGCCCTGCATCGCTCTCTCCTGCCGAGGTCCGGCTATCTTGAGGGGTTCACTAGCCTTCAGCAGACGATCCTGTTCTACATCATGAACGGGATGGACTTTGATATAGTGGATGTCATTATCTGCGAGATGGAGGATGTCATCACAGATGGAGTGGGCATGATGAGGCAGCTAGTATATGGGCACTGGATCAGCTACCTGCTCACCATGATGGTTCCCGAGGGGTCCGCCGCACACGACCGTCTCTCTGACGAGAGTGTGTCACGGTTCGGACACTACCGAGCTCCAGCTCCTGGTGACCGCCGCCTTGGCCGTCCAGTTGAGCGTCAGGTCAGGGCCCGACTGACTGAGGAGGACTGGTCTGACCTTGAGAGAGAGGATGAGCGTCTGGCTGAGGCAGAGGCTCAGAGAGGAGACCTGCAGCACGTCTGGTCCGAGAGCGACACAGACGAGAGTGTCGAGGAGTACTTCCCTCCTCCTCCTCCTTCACCGAGGCAGCACGATGCAGAGGCAGGAGGTTCAGCTGCTCCACCACCGACTCCACCTCCTGTGTCCGAGGCGCAGGTGTCACAGCCGTCAGAGCTGTCGACACTACTCCAGTAGATGATAGAGCAGCAGCGCTAGGACAGGCTCGCTGCTGAGAAGGCCAGGGCAGAGCAGGCTGCTCACCTGGCACAGCTTCAGAGGCAGCAGCAGGAGCTTCAGCTGGAGATCGCCCGACAGAGGCGAGAGGATACGGACCTGTTCACAAACCTCGTTGATCAGATGCACTGGCGTACCCTCGACCAACAGCAGCAGACCCAGCAGGCCATGATGGGGATCCTAGGGTTGATCACCAACCTTTACACTCAGACCGGGATCGCCCTTCCTCCACAGTAGCCTGGACTGGGACTGGCTCCAGGTGTTGCTCAGGTGCCCACCACTCCTATTCCTTCGATCAGTATGTCACCACTTCTGGCACCCAGCGCACCGATTCACTCACCTCTACCGGCGAAGACTCTGTTCCAGCAGACGCCGGCATTCGTGGTGAGCGCTCCACTTCCTCCAGCTCCACCGGCGCCTCCAGTACCTTCTTCCTCTCCTACAGCACCGGCAGCGGACCCCCCAGCTCCCTCCGCCCCGGCAGCTCCTACGACCGGCGACTCCAGCTCCGACGACTGCGACGGTGACCAGTTCGTCATCGCGCCCAACTCTCAGGGTCTGTAGGCTCTCTGACCCCTTTTTGGTGTCTTGATGCCAAAGGGGGAGAAGAGGTAGAGGAGTCAGGGGGAGTGGTAGTAGTAGTCTCAGGGGGAGTGTGAGTTTGATCTTTGTATTCTCGTGTGTTTATCCTTTGTATTCGTGCTTGAGTACTCTTATGTAATTTTAATTAAGCACTCTTCCGCTTGTCACATATGCTTATGTTATTAATCGATTGAGCTTTTCGCGCCATTAATTTCATTTGATTTCTACAAGCTTAATGTGTCCTATCTTGTATTCATTGCATATCTACTTGAGTATTGTACCATCAAATTCATTATTATTGCACTTTAAATTATTTGTTGTCATCAATCACCAAAAAGGGGGAGATTGAAAGCATCTAGGCCCAATGAGGTACGGTTTCGGTGATTAATGACAACCATTCGATATTACTAATGAATTTGTGAATGCAAGGTCCCAATAACACTCAATCAAATGAAATCAATATTACATTGGAGACCCATATAAAATCAACCAATGGGATCAAATTGAATCATACGAAGACAAGAAGTGAAAGCTCTAACTTGATACTTGAAGACTATCAAAACAACACTTCAATCAAGTGTTAAAGAGGTCACAAGTTCAATTTACAAAAGAACAACTCAAAACAACTTGAAGTCAACAGATTGAACACACCGGATCATCCGATGTTTTTTGAGTTGACTGCATCGGTCGAGTTGTGTCAACAGAAGAAGAAGACCTCAGGCAAATGCACTCACCAGATCATCCGATGTGAGTGGCTCAGTGACATCGGTCCATCATCACAGTTTGCAATACCATTGGACCAAGTGAAGCACCGGATCATCCGATGTACAGAGGTGTGAACATCGGTTGATTACTCCAGTAAGCTTCAAGATCAAGCAAAATTCTGGAGAAAGAGCCACCGGATCATCCGACGAGAAGACAGGTCAACATCGGTCTAACAACAGTCATATCTGACACAGTGACATCAGCTAATTTGGCTTTGACCGATGTTAACTGAAGGGGAGACATCGGATCATCCGGTGTTCGCAGAGAAGTGATGTCAGCCTACTTTTCCAACGGCTATTTCGTGGAGGCTGGCTATTTATACCCTTTCAACCTGTCAAATCGATAAGACTTGAAGCCCAGACATACTCTACACATCCTAGAGCATTCAAGACATAGAGCTACCACTTTCACATCATTGTTCATCATTTGTACACCAAGAGATAGGCTAGAACTAGCTAGAGATAGTGCTTGTGTGCCTCCATTCTAGGTGATTGGAGTCTCTAGTGTAGTGAGAGCCATAAGGGATTGTCCCTTGGTGTGTGTGACTTCTGGAGCTTGCCAAGAGGATTGTGGAAGCCCAGAGGATTCGAAGTGTACAAGGCTTGAGCTCCACCTTGCCAAGGTTGGCGAACGGAGAAGAATAGTGAAGACCCCCTTGTCTCGGTGACTTGGGAGTGGCAAAACCCTTCGGTGGGTTCCACAACGTGGATGTAGGAAGATCCTTGTGATCTTGCCGAACCACGGGATAAACTCCGTGTCCCTTGAGCATTTGCATCCCTCTCCCTTTTACATTTATGCAATCTTCATTCCGCAACTTTAATTTACATTGATTGCATAGATTAATCGCATAGGGAATTGGTGTAAGGATCGAAATGCCCAAGAGGGGGGTGAATTGGGCTTTCTTTCAAATTTTAAGGCAATTAAAAACGAACTACTTAAGCCCAATTCCCAATGCGGTTCTAACTATGCAATCAACGTAGATATAACTTGTGAAGTAAAGATTGCATAATGTAAAGAGAGGGAGAGAAATGCAAACGCTAGGGGACACGAAGGTTTATCCCGTGGTTCGGCAAGATCGAAAGGATCTTCCTACGTCCACGTTGTGGCACCCACCGAAGGGTTTTGCCACTTCCAATGTCACCGAGACAATGGGGTCTTCACTAATCTTCTCCGTTCGCCATCTTCGGCAAGGTGGAGCTCAAGCCTTGTACAACCTTCGATGTTCCGGGCTTCCACACACACCTTGGCAAGCTCCGGAACGATCTTCTTCAACTTCTCACTAGCCTAGAGAGTTCAATCACAAAGAAAGAATGCACACAAGCTTCTCTCTAGCCTATTACAAATGATCTAAAAGTGTGGAAATGTATGCTCTATAGTCTTGAATGCTCTTGGATGTGTAGTTGGCTTCAGGTGATCAAGACTTGTCGAAATGACTGGTTGGAGGGGTTTAAATAGCCAGCCTTCCCGAATTAGCCGTTGGAAAAGTAGGTTGATCAACTTTACTGTTAACATCGGATGATCCGATGCACCCCTTTATTGAGCATCGGTCGATTTCAATTAGCTGACATCACTGTGTCAGATATGACCGTTGATCGACCGATGTAACATCCTCTTCATCATCGGATGAACCGGTGAGTAGATCTTCAGACTTGGTCCAGAAATAATAGCTTCTGTTGAATTGGACCGATGTACACTTGGATTGATCATCGGATGATCCGGTGTGTACTTCTCCAGAATTACTCAAAGATCATCCCTTCTGTTGGATTCAACCGATGTGCCACTTCCTTCACATCGGATGATCCGGTGTGTACTTGGCTCTGAGGTCTTCTTCTTCTGCAAACTCAAACTCGACCGATGTAGTCATTTTGCAAGACATCGGATGATCCGGTGAGTTAAACTTGTTTGCTTCGAGTTGTTTTGAGTTGATCTTTTGGAATCTTCTCGAGTGACCTCTTTGACAATTGTTAGACTTGTTCTTCTGATGAATGTTAATCTTCTTGTGTTGCCAATTTTGATAGAATAACGTCGTTGAATGAGTTCTTCATTTATTCTTCATGAAAATCGAATAACCCCTTAGAATATATCGTTGAGGGGTCTCCATTTGTATCAAATGAGCAGTAGATGATATGAGAGATGATTCATTACGTTTGATTTGTTTTACGTGAGACCTCGCATCCACAAACTCATTAGTAATCACTAACGGTTGTCATTAATCACCGAAACCATACCTCATGGGGGCCTAGATGCTTTCAATCTCCCCCTTTTTGGTGATTGATGACAACACAACAAGTAGAGCATAGAAGTAATGAAATTAAGACGAAATGCTCATAAAAGAATATAACAAGTACAAATTTGCAACACAAGAGGCTCGAAGGCTCAAATAATGATCAATAAAGCACAAGAGCACAAAGTAGCAGACTGAGTACAAAAAAAAAATGGCAAAAGATAGTAAATGGCAGATAATAACAGGTAGCACAAGGATAACAATAAGTCCCAAAAAGATAAAGCTCCCCCTAGGACCAAGACTCCCCCTAAAACTGAGCTAACCTCCCCCTGACTCTAACTCTTCTCCCCCTTTGGCATCAAGACACCAAAAAGGGAAGTTGAGTGCCTACGACTCTGGCGCGCTCCTGGCGATGGTGAAGCGGTCGGTGTCGGCGGCGCTGTCGTCGGAGCTGCTCGAGGCGGAGGCCGCTGGAGCTGGAGCTGAAGGAGATGGAGGAGCCACTGAAGGTGCTGGGGGATCCGCTGAGACTGCTGGCGCCGGTGGAGCTGGAACTGTCGGTAAGGGTGTGCTAACCACTGGAGTAGGTGAGAACTGGAACGATGTCGGTGGCAGCATAGGTGAGTGAATCGGCGCAGTCGAGACAAGCAGAGGCAACATACTGAAGCTCGGAATAGGCGAGGTCGGCACTGGGGCTGCAGCATGTGCCAGAGGAGGTGCTCCGGGAGTCTGACCAAGTCCCGGCTGCTGAGGTGGAAGGGCGATCCCGGTCTGCTGGTAGAGGTTGGTGATCAACCCGAGAATGCCCATCATAGCCTGCTGAGTCTGCTGCTACTGGTCGAGAGTGCGCCTGGTCATCTGATCAACAAAGGTAGTGAACCTGTCGGTGTCCTCTCGCCTCTGACGGGCTATCTCCAGCTACATCTCCTGCTGCTGCCTCTGAAGCTCCTCGTGACGTGCGGCCTGCTGACGCTGCTGCTCGATCATCTGCTGAAGTAGGGACGAGAGCTCAGAAGGCTGTGACACCTGTGCCTCTGACACCGGAGGTGGTGTAGGTGGTGGAGCAGCTGATCCTCCCGCCTCCGCGTCGTGCTGTCTCGGTGGAGGAGGAGGAGGAGGAGGGAAGTACTCCTCGACGCTGTCGCTGGTGTCACTGTCTGACCAGATATGCTGTAGGTCTCCACCCTGAGCCTCTGCCTGTGCAAGCTCCGCGTCCTCCCTGGCCAAGTCTGCCCAGTCCTCCTCGGAAAGTCTAGCCCGGACCTGATGCTCGACTGGACGGCCAAGGCGGAGGAAAGGTCGGGAGAAAGACGAGGAAGGGGCGGCCGAACCGTTTTAAAGAACGGGCAAACCCTAGCTGCAGACTTAACACCGGATGGACCGATGCGCATTGGAGGATGCATCGGTCGAGTTCAACAGAGAGTTGTTCCAAAAACTCTCTTTGAACACCGGATGATCCGACGTTGAGGTGTCGATCATCGGTCGATTTCTGCAGGGCACCAGAAAACTGAACACCGGATGCTCCGATGTTTTCTGAAATGAACTCATCGGTCGATCTCTGAATTCTGACTGATCTGAACTTTGAGCTGAAGCACCTGTTGATCCGATGACACTGCTGGCCCTAGCATCGGATAATCCGATGACTACAGAACTTCTAAGACAACCCATATATGTCCTTGGACTTAAACACACAAAGAGAAGAGCGAGTCCTAGGACTTTTTGGGCAACTCCTAACCTCTAATAGAGGGCTTCAAATATAGTGCCACATATTGGCTAAGCCCTTAAGCAAGTAGAGCACACAAAGAGAGTTAGGAGGGTAAACTCAAGGGAATGTAAGGCCCATGCTTTGTGAGCTAGAGTATGGAAAACTTCTATCTCATTAAAGCATGTTCCTTTAGAATTTTGCTCTTTCCACATCATATGAGTTGAGATATTGCATTTTAAACAAGTATTCTTCTCATGATGTGGGTTCCCCTTTGTGACAATCTACCGTATGCAATGCCAAACAATTAATGCAAGAAATTAAATGAGTGCAAGTTTATATGGCAGGGATCATGCAAGGCATAAAATAAATCTATCTTGCCAAGTTTAAACCTTCCAAAGGCTTCCTCAGGGAAAACTATTTCTAGCTCGCCCCTATCCTTTGGGAGTTAGACAAGACCTATATGATATGCATCCTTACATGAACATGGCAACTTACATGACGTTAGATGCATCTAGCACATTTAATTCACTTCTAAGTCTAGAAAAGGTTTTCTCATCAAGTGGTTTAGTGAGGATATCCGCCAATTGTTCTTCGGACCTAACACCTTGCAAAGAGATGTCTCCTCTAGCCTCATGATCCCACAAGAAGTGATGGTGAATATCAATGTGCTTAGTGCGGGAGTGTTGAACGGGGTTTCTAGCTATCTTAACCGCACTTTCATTGTCACAAAGGAGATGTACACAACCCAATTTAATTCCAAAGTCCAAAAGGGTTTGCTTCATATATAGAATTTGGGCACAACATGCACCGGCCGCTAAATACTCTGCCTCCGCGGTGGACAAGGCCACGGAATTTTGCTTTTTGCTCGACCAAGATACTAGGGAACGCCCAAGTAAGTGGCACCCACCGGAGGTACTCTTGCGATCCACACGGCATCCGGCAAAGTCCGAATCCGAGTAACCCAAGAGATGGAAACTAGCGTTCTTGGGGTACCACAAACCTACACTTGGGGTATGCTTGAGATACCGAAGTATCCTAAAGACCGCCTTACGATGCGATTCTCTAGGTGCCGCTTGAAAGCGAGCACACAAGCACACACTAAAAATGATATCGGGCCTAGATGCGGTAAGATATAACAATGAACCAATCATGGAACGGTAGTGAGATTGATCAATAGTTTTACCGTCCAAGTCCGCGTCGAGATGACAATTTGTCGCCATTGGAGTACTTCTTGAGCTAGAATCTCCCATCTCAAATTTCTTCAAGAGGTCCTTGGTGTACTTCTCTTGGTAGATGAAGGTCCCCTCTTGAAGTTGCTTGATTTGAAATCCAAGGAAGAAGTTGAGCTCTCCAATCATTGACATCTCGAATTCCCTAGACATCATGGTGCCAAACTCATGGCTAAGAGATTTGTTAGTTGAGCCAAAAATAATATCATCGACATAAATTTGACAAATAAATAAATCCCCGTTGATGTCCTTGGTGAAGAGTGTAGTGTCCACCCTCCCGATCTTGAATCCTTGCATAACCAAGAAATCCCTTAGACGTTCATACCACGCCCTAGGTGCTTGCTTGAGCCCGTAGAGCGCCTTGTGTAACCTATACACATGATTAGGATTCCTCGGATCTTCAAACCCGGGAGGTTGCTCAACATAAACAAGCTCGTTAATATAACCATTAAGAAAGGCACTTTTAACGTCCATTTGATAAATCATTATATTGTGATGCGAAGCAAAAGCAAGGAGTATACGAATAGCTTCTAACCGAGCGACCAGAGCGAATGTTTCTCCAAAGTCTAGTCCTTCAACTTGTGAGAAACCCTTGGCCACAAGTCTTGCCTTGTTGCGGACCACAACGCCATTCTCGTCTTGCTTGTTGCGGTACACCCACTTCGTTCCGATGACGTTCTTGTCCTTGGGTCGCTCCTCCAACACCCAAACTTCATTGCGGGTGAAGTTGTTGAGTTCTTCTTGCATGGCCATCACCCAATTTGGATCTTGGAGTGCTTCCTCTATATGAGTGGGTTCTACACACGAAACAAACGAGCAGTGCTCACAAAACGAAGCAACGTGGCAGGAACGAGTACTTACGCCCCTTGAAGGACTTCCAATGATTTGGTCCATTGGATGCGCCTTGGAGATGCGTCCATGCCTCATAAGTGGTTGTGAAGCACATGGCGGTGGTGAAGCGTGTTGCTCCTCTTGTGGTTGGACTTGATCATGGACTTCTTCTTCATCTTGATGTTGTATTGCTTGTGAGTCTTGAGTTGGCAATGGATCATCTTTCTCCTCTTCGTCTACTTGAGGCGCCATGGAGGTGTTGTTGTTGGAACTTGAAGCTCCCCCTTGATCATGGCCCTCTTCAACTTCCGGCTTGATGTCTCCAATGGTCATGTTCTTCATGGCTTCTCGTAGAGGCTCATCATCTATTTTATCATGACCAAAACTCTCCTCTTAGGAGCCATTAGTCTCATCAAACTCAACATCACAACTTTCTTTAACTAGACCGGAGGTTTGGTTGAATACTCGATATGCTTTTGAGTTTGATGCATAACCAAGAAAAATGCCAACATCACATCTTCTTTCAAACTTACCGAGCCTTTTCTTGCGGTAGATGTAGCATTTGCACCCAAAGACTCTAAAGTAGGAGATGTTGGGCTTTCTCCCAATGAGAAGCTCATATGGGGTCTTTTGGAGTAGTCGGTGAAGATAGACCTTGTTTGCAGCATGGCACGCCGTGTTGATTGCTTCGGCCCAAAACTTCTCCAACGTGCCGTAGTCATCAAGCATTGCTCTTGCAAGAGTGATGAGGGTTTTGTTCTTCCTCTCAACGACACCGTTTTGTTGAGGAGTGTATGTGGCGGAGAATTCATGCTTCACACCTTCACGGTCACACCACTCCCCAATGTTGTAGTTCTTGAATTCGGTGCCGTTGTCACTCCGGACCTTGATAATGGGAAGTTGGAATTCCCTTTGAGCACGGTTGGCGAAGGTCTTGAACACTTCCGGAGTTTCACTCTTGTCACCTAAAAATAGAGTCCAAGCATAGCGAGAGTAGTCATCAACTATAACAAGACAATAGAGGTTACCGCCAAGGCTTTGGTATGTGGACGGTCCGAAGAGGTCCATGTGGAGTAGTTCAAGTGGCTTGGAGGTTGACACCATTGTCTTCATTGGGTGGTGTGAAGCAACTTGCTTCCCGGCTTGACAAGCGCTACAAAGCTTGTTCTTCTCAAACGTCACATCCTTCACACCGGTCACCATCCCAAGCTTGAATGACTTCTTGAGTTTGCTCATTCCAATGTGTGCTATGCGTCGGTGCCATAGCCAACCCAAGCTTGTCTTAGTGAAAAGACAAGTGGTTAGGCTAGCATTCTTGTTGGAGAAGTCTACTAAGTAGAGATGTCCATGCCGAAACCCTTTGAAGATTAGTTCTTTGCTTGCCTCACTACTCACAACAACATCATTTTTGCTAAATGTGCATGTTAGTCCAAGATCACAAAGTTGTGCAATGGAAAGTAGATTAAAGCTAAGCGACTTAACATACAACACATTAGAAATGGATAAATCATTAGAGATAGCAATTTTACCTAATCCTATTACCTTACCCTTAGAATTGTCACCAAAAGTGACTTGTTCATGATTACCGGGGTTTTCTATGGTGGTGAACATACCATCATTGCCGGTCATGTGTTGAGTGCACCCGCTATCGAGTACCCAATGCTTTCCTCCGGCTTTGTAGTTCACCTACACACATGAAGTTAATTTTTGACTTTAGGCACCCAAGCCAACTTAGGTCCTTGTATGTGAGATACAAGTGTCTTTGGTACCCAAAGTTGCTTGGGGATCTTCCCCTTCATGCTCTTCATGTCTTTGCCAATGAACCTAGCTTTCACCTTGCCATTCACTTTACTAAGAAGATAATAGCGATCATTGAAAATAGATTTGTAGTTAGTAGGCAATTTAGGTGAAGGTCGGTTAGGAAGAGGACACTCCCTTGTGTGGTGACCGGTGACCTCACAATGTTGGCAATAAGAACCAACTTCCTTGATGAAGCTTGTTCTAAGCTCTGGTGAGGGCACCTTTCCTTTGTTGGGCACCGGGAAGGATCCAAGTCCTCTTTTGTTGAAGGCTTTTGCTTGTTGGAAGAGGATTTCCTTGTGCTTGACTTCACCTTTTGAAAGTCTAGCCACACTAGTGCGGAGACTCTCAATTTCTTCCAACAAGTCCTTCTCCCTAGCATTAGCTTTTAAAGACAAAGACTTGTCCAAGACATTAGAGACATGCGAAGTAATGGATATCTTATCATTAAGAGTTTGTTTCTTTGCGTCTTTTAACTCTTGATCAAGCATGTCATGAGCAATGTTAAGTGTTTGGTATTCTTGAGTTAGCTTGTTGTGCTCCTCTAAGAGAGTTTGGTGTGCTATGTTGAGCTCATCATTGTCTACCTTGATTTTAGTATTTTCTTCCTCAATTTGCTTGACATGAGATTTGAGCGTGTCATGCTCTTTAAGTATGCTTTCATACTTGTCAAGCAAATCAAGGTTAGCACTCTCAAGTTTAGCACGAGTTTCTTCAAGAGTTTTAACCTTACTCTTCTTTCTCTTAATGATAGCATGATATTCATTAATCAAAGAAGTTAAATCATTGGGGGAAAGCTCATCATCACTAGAGTCGTCACATACCTTGGTGTTACCTTTAGCCATGAGGCACATGGGTGGTGGAGGAAGAGGTGAGTCATCATGGTTGGCAATGGCAAGGCCGACCAAGCTTTCTTCTTCTTCTTCACTCTCTTCATCACTTGTTTCTTCGTCGGTGACCCATTCATTTGCCTCACACATAAACACCTTTTGTGGACCACTTCTCCTCTTTGGGAAGAGTCTTGCCTTCTTGCCCTTGTCTTGCTTCTTCTTCCCAAAGGCTCTTGGTTTGGGCTTGGCTTCTTCTTCATCATCATCACTTTCTTCAAGCTTGCGTTGCTTGCCTTTGTAGTTCTCTCTCCTTTTGTCCGGTTTTGGACAATCATAGGAGATGTGGCCTTGATCTCCACAATTGTAGCATATCTTGCGATCTTCTCTTCTTGGTAGAAATGCCTTCTTCTTGGGATCAAAGGTGTATCCCCTTTTGGTGATCTTGGAGTTCAAGCGTGAGAACTTTCTCATCATCAAGGCAAGCTCATCATCGTCATCTTCACTTGACACTTGCTCTTCTTCACTTGAGCTAGGCTCAACCACCTTCTTCTTCTTGAATCTTGTCTTCTTGGTGGAGGCCTTTAGAGCAATTGTTTTTGATGATGATTGCTCCATCATCCCAAGTACACTCATCTCATGAGCGTGTATTTCTCCAATGAGCTCCGAAACCTCAATGTTGTCAATTGATTCCTTTTGGATCATGGAGTTGATGATGTTGTACTTCGACTTGGGAAGGAGCATGAGGATCTTGCGGTTAATAAGTCCCTTGCCAAGAGACGCAATGTCAAGAGCATTAATTTCCTCAATAAGAACATTTAAGCGTGAAAACATTTCATTAACATTTTCATGAGGAAGCATCTTAAATTCATCATATTTAGCTTTGAGCATGTGATATTTAAGTTCCTTTACACGAGATGAGCCCTCATGGATTTTTATCAAGCAAGCCCAAATTTCACAAGCTTTCTCCTTACTAGCAATCCTAGAGAAGACATCTTGACTTATGCATTCATAAATAGCATTCCTAGCCTTAGCATCCCACTTAACTTGATCACCCACATAGTTAAGTTCTCCAAATCCCGCATGAGTCGCTTCCCAAACTTCGGGGGCAATAGCCTCAAGGTAAGCGCGCATGCGTGCTTTCCAATAGGCAAAATTCTTGCCCTCGAAGATAGGAACCGAACCCCCAACCTTGGCCATTTTTGCTCTCTAGCGGTGAAGCTAGAATGATCCTATGAGCAACCTTGCTTTGATACCAATTGTAAGGATCGAAATGCCCAAGAGGGGGGTGAATTTGGCTTTCTTTCAAATTTTAAGGCAATTAAAAACGAACTACTTAAGCCCAATTCCCAATGCGGTTCTAACTATGCAATCAACGTAGATATAACTTGTGAAGTAAAGATTGCATAATGTAAAGAGAGGGAGAGAAATGCAAACGCTAGGGGACACGAAGGTTTATCCCGTGGTTCGGCAAGATCGCAAGGATCTTCCTACGTCCACGTTGTGGCACCCACCGAAGGGTTTTCCCACTTCCAATGTCACCGAGACAATGGGGTCTTCACTAATCTTCTCCGTTCGCCATCTCCGGCAAGGTGGAGCTCAAGCCTTGTACAACCTTCGATGTTCCGGACTTCCACACACACCTTGGCAAGCTCCGGAACGATCTTCTTCAACTTCTCACTAGCCTAGAGAGTTCAATCACAAAGAAAGAATGCACACAAGCTTCTCTCTAGCCCATTACAAATGATCTAAAAGTGTGGAAATGTATGCTCTATAGTCTTGAATGCTCTTGGATGTGTAGTTGGCTTCAGGTGATCAAGACTTGTCGAAATGACTGGTTGGAGGGGTTTAAATAGCCAGCCTTCCCGAATTAGCCGTTGGAAAAGTAGGTTGATCAACTTTACTGTTAACATCGGATGATCCGATGCACCCCTTTATTGAGCATCGGTCGATTTCAATTAGCTGACATCACTGTGTCAGATATGACCATTGATCGACCGATGTAACATCCTCTTCATCATCGGATGAACCGGTGAGTAGATCTTCAGACTTGGTCCAGAAATAATAGCTTCTGTTGAATTGGACCGATGTACACTTGGATTGATCATCGGATGATCCGGTGTGTACTTCTCCAGAATTACTCAAAGATCATCCCTTCTGTTGGATTCAACCGATGTGCCACTTCCTTCACATCAGATGATCCGGTATGTACTTGGCTCTGAGGTCTTCTTCTTCTGCAAACTCAAACTCGACCGATGTAGTCATTTTGCAAGACATCGGATGATCCGGTGAGTTAAACTTGTTTGCTTCGAGTTGTTTTGAGTTGATCTTTTGGAATCTTCTCGAGTGACCTCTTTGACAATTGTTAGACTTGTTCTTCTGATGAATGTTAATCTTCTTGTGTTGCCAAATTTGATAGAATAACGTCGTTGAATGAGTTCTTCATTTATTCTTCATGAAAATCGAATAACCCCTTAGAATATATCGTTGAGGGGTCTCCATTTGTATCAAATGAGCAGTAGATGATATGAGAGATGATTCATTACGTTTGATTTGTTTTACGTGAGACCTCGCATCCATAAACTCATTAGTAATCACTAACGGTTGTCATTAATCACTGAAACCATACCTCATGGGGGCCTAGATGCTTTCAATTGGGCTCTAAGTTGTTAGCTTTTAATTACCTTAAAATTTGAAAGAAAGCCCAATTCACCCCCCCCTCTTGGGCGTTTCGATCCTTACAGCCAGAAAGGTTATAATTTCTTATTCACTAACGATGGTGTGATTGTCACAACAAGAAAAGATAACTCAATTGCCTTCGAGGGTGATCTCAAGGGAAAGCTTTCTCTTGTGGGTTTCACTGCGGATAAAACTCAACTTGACATATGCTTGATGGCAAAGACCAACATGGGGTGGTTGTGGCACCATAGGCTAGCCCGTGTTGGCATGAGGAATCCTTAAAAACTTCTAAAAGGCGATCACATCTGAGGTCTTAAGGATGTTGTTTTTGAGAAAGATAGGCCTTGTAGCGCATGCCAAGCCGGAAATCAAGTCGAAGCAGCTCATCCCACCAAAAATGTGATGACGACAACAAGACCATTGGAGATGCTTCACATTTATCTCTTTGTTCCCATTGCTTACATAAGCATTGGTGGTGACAAATATGGTTTAGTTATTGTTGATTACTTTTTTCGCTTCGCTTGGGTGTTTTTATTGCATGAGAAAGGTGAAACGCAAAGTGTCCTCAAGAAACTCTTGAGGAGAGCTCAAGATAAGAAGCGACAATGGCTTTGAGTTCAAGAACACCCAAGTAGAAGAGTACTTGGACGAGGAGGGCATCAAGCATGAGTTTTCAGCACCCAACTCAACTGAACAAAATGGGGTGGACGAAAGGAAGAACCGTACTCTTATAGAGATGTCAAGAACCATGCTTGATGAGTACAATGCATCCAATTGGTTTTGGGCGAAACCGATCAACACCGCTTGCCATGCCACAAACCGCCTCTACCTCCGTCGCCTATTGAAGAAGACTCCATATGAACTTCTTACCGGTAACAAACCAAACATCTCTTACTTAGAGTTTGTAGTATCAAGTGTTACATTCTTAACAAGAAGCCTAGGACTTCAAAGTCTCTTCAAAATCTGATGAAGGTTTCTTACTTTGCTATGATTCAAACACCTACACCTATCGTGTATTCAACAAAACCTCTGGTTGTGTTGAAATTGCACGTTATGTGGTGTTTGCTGAAACTAATGACTCCCAAGTGGAGCAAGTTGATCGATGTGTTCGAGATGAAGAAGAGGCACCGTCTATGGCATTGAGAAGGATGGCACTTGGTGATGTACAACCTCAAGAACAACAAGGCCCAAGTGACCCGTCTTCATCAAAAGGGGTGCCCCACACACGAGATCATGGCCAAGACCCCCCAAGATCAAGACCAAGATCAAGATCACCATGTACAATACAATGAAGATCAAAATGGTGGCAATGATCAAGGTGGAGATGAAGAAGAAGGAGAAGAAGAATTTGACTCAAGACCAAGTGTACCACACCCAAGAGTTCATCAATTTTTCTAACGGGACCACACATCGACAACATACTTGGAGACATCTCCAAGGGGGTAATCACTCTCTCTCGTATGGCTAAATTTTGTGTTCACTATTCTTTTGTGTCTTCTTTGGAGCCAGTTAAGGTTAAACATGCCCTATGAGAACCAGATTGGGTGGTGGCCATGCAAGAGGAGCTCAACAACTTCAAGAGAAACCAACTGTGGGAGCTTGTGAAAATACCTAATGCCAATATGGTAGGCACCAAGTGGTCTTCTGCAACAAGCCAGATGAGCATGGCATGTCGACAAGAAACAAAACAAGACATGTGGCCAAGGGGTACTCACAAGTTGAAGGTTTGGATTTTAATGAAACTTTTGCTCCCGTAGCTAGCTTGAATCTATTCACATATTATTGGCCTATGCTACTCACAATGATTTTAAATTGTATCAAATGGATGTGAAAAGCGCCTTTCTCAATCGTCCGATCAAGGAGGAGGTGTATGTGGAGCAACCGCCCGGCTTTCAATGTAATGTGTATCCTAACCATGTATTTAAGTTACATAAAGCTCTTTACAGACTCGATCAAGCTCATAGAGCTTGGTATGAGTGCCTTAGATACTTTCTCATTGACAATAGTTTTAGAATTGGAAAGGCCGATAATACACTCTTTACTAAGAATGTGGAAGACGCCTTATTTGTGTGCCAAATATATGCCAATGACACAATATTTGGTTCTACTAACGAATCTTTTTGTGAAGAATTTAGTAAAATCATGACGGGGAGCTTGGAGAAGTCTATGATAGGACAGTTCTTCCTAGGATTCCAAGTCAAACAACTGAAGGAAGGCACCTTCATAAGTCAAACCATGTACACTCAAGATATACTCATGAAATTTGACATGGAGAAGGCCAAGCCCATCAAGACGCCCATGGCGACAAATGGACACCTCGACCTCAACGAAGATGGCCCTAGCATGGATCAAAAGGTATATCCCTCCATGATTGGATCTCCACTTTACCTTTGTGCATCTAGGCCCGATATTATGTTTAGTGTATGCATGTGTGCAAGGTTTCAAGCTACTCCTAAGGAGTGTCACTTGACATCCGTAAAGAGAATCTTGCGCTATTTAGTTCATACACCAAACCTAGGGTTATGGTATCCAAAAGGGTAAAAGTTTAATCTCATCGGATACTCCGATGCAGATTATGCTTGATGTAAGGTTGATAGGAAGAGTACATATGGGACATGCCAATTCTTGGGTAGGTCCCTAGTGTCATGGTCATCCAAGAAAGAAAACTACATTGCCCTATCCACAGACGAAGCGAAGTATGTCGTAGCCAGAAGTTGTTGTGCACAACTTATTTGAATGTGGCAAACTCTAAGAGACTATGGTTGTAAAAGCCCACATTTGAATAAAGCAAGATTTCATAAATGTGAACTTGAAAATCTTTAAGTTCAAATGGAATTTCAACTCACATGAGTCATGTTTACTAATAAATGAAGTTAAAAAATAGAACTTCTAAAAACTTCACATTTAAAAGAGAGGTTTTTAAGGGTATGTTGCACTCAAGCAAATTTTTAGGGAAAGGGGGGAAATGCCAAATACAAATGTAAGTTTCAAACTCAAATGAAAAGAGATGTAAAATCCCCTAAACACATTTGATCAATGCAGATCAAGAATCAAATGGAGAAAACTAAATTTTGAGATAAAACATAGTGTTCATAATGGTTTCTTAATTGAACTCAAATAGGATTTCTAAATTCAAAATCTAAATCAAATATTCAAATCTGTCAACTCCACATTCTAATTCACTACTGTGTTTCTCATAATCCAAAGACCTAACCTGCCATGTTCGATAATTTTTAGCCACATTGGACTTTTATTAAAATCCAGCCCTGAGAGAGCACTCAAATTTGAATTCAAATTGAATTTTTATTATGAACTTTTTCAATTGCCAAATTAAGTTTCATATTTGAATTCCCCACCTCTTATTTGTTCTATATACCAAATTTCAGAATTTTTAGTGCATGTTTGTT
Source organism: Tuctoria greenei (assembly GCA_036927565.1). Taxonomy (NCBI): domain Eukaryota; kingdom Viridiplantae; phylum Streptophyta; class Magnoliopsida; order Poales; family Poaceae; genus Tuctoria; species Tuctoria greenei. Next base: position 66,136,707 of record JAYESD010000006.1, read on the forward strand.
TTGCAATTAAAATCAACACTGGTCAGCTGCTCTAATGCCTCCTTTGTTTCTCTGCTTGCCACCGCACACATGCAAATGCCAGCAGCAGCTTGCCTGCTTGCTTTCTAGCATCGATCCCAGCACACCAATATCTGTTGTTTGCGTCCTCATCCTTTCCCTACTCTCTATGCAAACCCTAGCCGAAGTGGAACCCCGCTCTCCCTCTCTCTCTCTGTTTTGCTTTTCTCCCAAGAACACCCAGGTGTGCTCTCTGTTCTTCGAGCAAACAGCGGTTTAAACCGTGTTTCATACTGGTACAAGTAGCAAATGATAGCGCAAGTGTCCTATCTTTCTTCTCTGAGTATTCCTTTATGATTTTCAGGGTTGAACACACGGTATTTCAGAGTTTCCTTGCCGATGTTCAAAGGTGAATTTCTGGAGACTTTCTTTGTTCCCCGTCGACCAGACCAACCCAGCGTCCTCGTGCCAACCACTCTTCACCAAAAAAGTTCCATCCTCTACTCTTGCTCACAGTGAAGTATGTTCCTTGTTTTCCATACCGTGTGTATGATATTGTTCATCTTCTAGCAACTTGCTCATTAGGAAAATACCTAGGTTTCGGATTAAATTCGTATTGCACGTATAAGCTTCGTTCAATTCTGTGAGATATTATCTTCTGAACCACTGTGCGCACCTCCTTGAAGAATCCAATCAGAAAATAAGCGATTAACCTGGCCGGGCGACTATGTTTCCTCATTTTTGCCGCGGTTTAACTAGGACACCGTCACCATTGACCTAGCAGCCTTTTTCCTCTGAATTTCGATCCAATATAGCATAGCTCGTGCTCCTGTGATGCCCCCAATGATTTTTCTGAGCCATTTGGGCTCCTCCCGTCTGAGTTCCGGCTCACCGGAGTTAGACCGCCACCAACGCTCCTTGCCGACGAACTTCAGGCGATCTCCGGGTGGAATGGACCCCACAGCTGTGTTCCCTGTCGTGGCTCACCCTCTGGTGGTGGATTTTGGCAAGTTCTTAGCAGGGAAGTACCGGCCGGCGAGGGCACCACCACCAGCCGCCGCAGGTGCGCCGCCGTGCGCTAGGTTGAAGAAGGCGCGGTGGGGCCCCTTGGTCAGTGAACGTGGGTCTCGGCTGTATCCATTATGGTGTGGGGATCTTTTCTGTCGACACGCTTCTTCTCTGTGGCCGCGTGTGGCATCTTCCCGATTGGTCATTCAAATTTCAGTGGGTCCAGCCGCTATTTAATAAATTTCCAATTGAAAATAAATTACAGATTCTATTCCAACTTCCAAAAATCATAGGTCCTGTTATAGTTGTTCATCAATTCCAAAATAAATTTTGTTAGAACCCTTATGATCTCTACTTTCCAGTGGTGCACATGGATCAGGATGAAAGTCCATAATTTTTCCTCAATAATTCTATAAATTAAAAGGCCTTAAAGTTATTTCCAGTTGATCAATCATTGTAAAATTCCCAAAATTGGTCAGAACCTTCCTTTGAATTTCTTTGAACTTCAGTAACAGTTTGAGATCCATTTGAGTTGATTGCAGAGGTCAAATTCAGGTACCAATCTGAACGTACATGAAAAATTGCAAAATGTCGAGAAACATTTTCTGAAAATTGTCCCAACTTCTAAAATCAATATCTCACTGTAGAATACTTAGAAAATTATGAAACAAATTTTGTTGGATCACTATTGACCTCCTGTAAACAGAAAACTAACTCTTGGCCAAGTTAAAGCTCCATATTTCCCATGACAATTCCGGGAAATGTTTAACTTCATAGAATTTTAGGGAACTGATACTTCCATGAACTTAGCCCAATTTTGGCCAGAATCCCACACATAGCACGTGTTGTTCACTGTAAAGTTTCAGCAGCATTAGACTTAGTTTCATATGCTAAACTGTGTTCCATCTCTATGTCCAAAACATTGCTCATGTCACTTCATATTCCAATCTTCTAAGTTTTATTTTGGTTCATTCCTTGTTGTTGTACACTACAGCAGAGACGTTCCTGTAGTTATTTTGCAGCAGGTTGATTACTCCTATCATTCATATAGTTGCCTACTTGCTAAACTATATGCTCTTGTGTGATGCATACACTCCATTTGATTCCCTAATCCAATGTTATTCAAATGGGTTCTCATCTACCTTCTCTGCACAGCAGAGGTCAAGTGAGAATGGGTTCTCATCTACCTTCTCTGCACAGCAGAGGTCAAGTTCTCACGCCTAGCTAGGACTACCTCTCCTTAGGTTACATTCATCATCACTGAATTCATTACTAAGTCACATTCTCTCTTATGCATATTCATTTCGATAGTGAACGCGACGAAGGCGATAATGAGAAGGATGATCCGGAGGCGAGGATTTATCTGTTGAGTCAGCTGTGATGAAGTTCACGGTAGAGTTTACTAATTGGTATTCATTGACTTTTATTCTGCAACCCAAGGCAAGCCCCGGTTTGCATTTAAGTCGTTTCTAAAAGTTTTGCTTTTATCACTATGTGGACTAGTATATGAATTGTGTATTAGATATATTGTGTTTGAATACTCCAAATGCATGACCCACAATCCCATAGAGTATATGGATAGGTTTATAGCTCAACGCGTAGTATTGTCGTGCTAATGTTGTAGAGAATCCGGTAGAAGTCGAGTGGTTGTAATCCACTCGCGAGATAGTGATATTGTCATCTGGGATTGGTTATTTTAGAGAATGGTTTATGAATTGATTAAGAGACCAAGCAGCGAGATAGGATGTAGCGGGACATAATTTCAGGTGCATAGCTCTGCCTGTGTTGATTGAGGATCGTGTCATGTGCGGCCCTGTTGGGCAAGTTTTAATTGTACTGGAGACATAGTGGATGTATGGGACCCAGGAAACTGATGTAACATGTCCACCTTAGCGTCGAGGCATAATCCACCGCCTTATAGGTGTGGGTTGAGAGCAGCAAGGTGCAAACCTGCTAGCGGGCACAAACACGCTCCGTGTGGGGACCTCCTGCTCGTAGCAATGGGACCGCTTTGATGTGTAGGTGTCAAGTTAAAGGTTGCTGCATACTGTAGGATCGAAGAGCACGTGAAAAGCTATCAGACGGGGGATGAACGGTAGATTACAATTTTTTAGCGGAAGCAACAAAAACCCCTCGGCAGAAAATTGATCTGTTAAAGAAATCGTGTGTGAGACTAATCTAAACGTGCTCAATTGTGACAAAACCAGTATATATTGTGGAGAATCAAGTCACGAAGACGTCACAATAAGAATCACAAAAATCCGTTGAGAAAAACTCAAGTTACGATCGAAAGATCGAACAAAAGTCAATCTGTTCTACCGAAAAAAATCAGATCTACAACACTGCAAAGAAACTCGTGTGGCTCAGAAACCAAAAATCCAATGACCGTGAAATTTTTACAGATGATTGATAGTCAAGTTGCAAAGACAACCCAAAAAGAATCACATCAATTGGATCTGTAAAACTCAAGTTATGATAAAACCACCAAAGCAAGGTGGTGTTGTACAGAAACTTGACAAGAAAAACTTATCTGAAACAAGTCAGATGAATAAGGCACAAAATTTCCTTTAAACTATGATCTTTATTCAATAGAACAAAAGAGGAACAGCCCGAAATCCGTGCACCACGAGCTCTGAACTCCCTTGCTTATATAACCAGCCATGAGGCCAACCCAAAGCAATCTAGGACTCGTATCCTACTCAGTTTCCACCGAAACTTTCCATAATTGCTCAAGACTCTTCTATACTCAGATTGATGTAATCTTAGTACTTCCAAACACCTTAGGAACATATCCCACATTCCGGGAAAAACTCAACTTCGTGACCCACACAAAATGTAACCAAAAAAATCTCGAAACTTTCCATAAACAAACCATAACCACCTCAGCCGCAGCCTGAGGCATATTACAGCTGGTTCGACCTTTGCGACCAATTCTTTACGTCCACTTCTCTTCATCACGCCTTGGAACCATGTTGCCACGTCAATTCACTCCTTGCACATGTGCAAACATCTTCCAACAACGTCCATGATACCTTCATAACCACCAAAACACACCACAAATTTAGTAAGAGAATACTAAGCAAGTTGTTAATAAATGTAAAACAAGTTTGAAACATTTTTAGGTAAAAGCAGAACCAATGCAGACTAGCACTGGACCTTGCCAGAGCTAACCGGATCTTGAGCCAAAGCATACAAAAGCTAGCAGGATCTAGCACTGGAGCTTACCAAAGCTAGTCGAACCCAGCGCTGGGGCTTACCAAAGCTTGTCAGACCTAGCACTAGAGCTTACCAAAGCTAGTCGAACCTAGCGCCGGAGCTAACCAAAGCTAGTTGGACCTAGAAAAAACATGTTGGACCTAGCCATAGAAAGTCGGACCTAGCAAAAACATGTCGGAGCTAGAAAATATAAGTCAGACCTTACGTCAGATCTTGCCGAAGCTACCCAAAACAAGTCGGACCTATCGTTGGACCTCGGAGGAGCTCGGACCTAGAGTCAGACCTTGTTAAAAGGGTGTTTTGGCAGTATTCAAAACCATAGCCAATGTATTCAGCACACAGAGGTCTCATACATACAACATTAGTGGAGCGTGCCTTCGTAGTTTCAAGTGTGGGTGTATGTGTCATGCTATCCAGGTGTTATTGTTTTGAATCATCGTTGCTCGCGATTATGGATTGAGCATACTTGTTCACTACGTCATGATGTAGTAATAAAGAGCAGTGAGAATATTATGAATCTGCTGCAATTGGTTATTATATTGTATTGCAACCTTGGCTGAATTAGATAGCACAATTAAAGTTATCATTTCCAAACATTTAACTTGAATGAAGCCTATGGAACTTTGAGCAAGTATCATCGTGGATGAAATGTTTCTTGTTTGATTATAGAGTTCATTATGATGCATGCCCAAAGATCTCATATGCTACTCTAAATCTACGCTCTAAGGATTTACGTTCAGCGAGTTGATTTCTGCAAATTTCAGCTTCCTATCTTTAGAGTTTCCAGCATGTAGGTTTCATGCCTTTACGTGATACAGTTAAGTCTTGTCGAGCCTTCATGCTAACAAAAGCTTTATATGTGGTTTTGTAGGTTTACTTATATTGTTGCTGTTATGGTTGTCTGTGAGACCTCGAGCAATCAAGATGTATCTCTCTCGTGACCCTACGCTGCTACCTTATGACCTTTGTGTTGCTAGTGAGGAGCGTCCGCGGGCATGGACAACTTCTCTCGTACATAGTTAGGTTGGGAGTGTGAGTATGTTCCTTCCGTTGCATGTGTACCGCTATGGTACACTATGTTGTAAACAATATCTTATTATGCAATGAAACCTTTGTATCTTTACTATGTCTTTTCGTCTGTGCTGTTGGGTGTCGCATCACACGGTACCACCCAATGTGATTCCTGGAATGTCGGGACCCCGATCCCCACAATGGTCTCAATATGAACTATATTCCACTCCTATACAACAATGAGAGTGCCATTAAGATTGCCCATAACCCCGTTGAACACTCTAGGACCAAACACATAGACATTCGACACCACTTCTTGAGAGACCATTCAATAATGGGGGACATAGTCACTTCACATGTTAGAACCAAAAAACAATTAGTCGATATCTTCACCAAGCCACTAGATGAAAAGTGCTTTTGCGAACATAGGAATGGGCTAAATATCCTTGATTCTCGAAATGTGGCCTGATGATGCACATCTGATTGTTAGTAGTTTAGTATCTTCAAAATTGAGCATGCTTTAAAAAACTTGTCTTCCTCAATTTTCTTTCAAATTATTTTCGATTATCGTCTCCTTTGAATCAAGGTCATTGTATGATTGTTTGTGTGCTTTACTGGCCATATTCATTGAGAATATTTGTGAAAAGTTAAACCATATGGATCATTCCTCACAAATCTCTCAAAATTTATGAGAATTTAATGTCTTGGATCGGTCTAGTCCGCCCTTAGGGCCGGACAAGTTCGGCCTCCTAGATTTGTCCAGACAGGCACAAACAAGTCCGCACCGGACTAGTTCGTCCAGTCACCAGACTTGTCCAGACCACCGAGTAGTCTGGACTTGGTCTGACGCCAGGACTTGTTCAGACATTATCACTGGACTAGTCCGGACCTTGGGGACTTAAACCCCAAGAGTCGGGGCTGACGCTTTGATTCAGTCCAAACTGCATCAGACGTGCGCCCTCTCTCAAAACTCGCCCCCGTTGGTAATTTTTGAGCTTCACTGCTCAAATCTTCAAGGAATTCATGCTTGAACTACTTCTGAGTGCTGAGAACTCAATCCCAGACTAATATGTCCTTCGATCTGGCAAATCAATCATTTTTTCATTTGTCAAGCATGTCTCGGCGTGACGACTCTCCTGTCTCCCATCCGCAGCATGAGGCAGTTCGCCAAGAGGTGTATCGCTGTCATGTCGAGGAGGAGGCCGAGTTAGCTCGCGAGCTCGCTCGCCTCGAGTCTCAGACCAAAAATAAGCATGACAGAGATGCTGCACAAGTTTAAGCAGTTGATGCACAAGCAAGTCGAAGGAAGAGGCTTGTAACCTTGAGGGACGAGGAAACGGCACGAGCGGCCAATAAAGGAAGAGGTCTAGTGGATTAGGCCGGAGCTGGCAAGGACAAAGGCAAGGCTCCGATGGCAGCAAAAGGCAGAGGAAAGGCATCGGCTAGGAAGGCAACTAAAGATCCTCACAAGAAGAAAGCATTGCCAAGTAGAGGAGGAGTTTTGATTCGAGACCGCCCTGCAGGGTTAAGTTCTCCTCCACAGGGTACCATTGGACCACTTGTGATGACCCAGCCCACTCACGACCCAAACCGTCGAGCGGATCTTTAAAAGAACATCTTCCAAGCAAAGGGTGCCAAGAAAGCAAAAAGGTTCCATCTTGAGATCTGTATGAATATGAAAAATCCATAGCGGACCATCACTTTTGTTGTCATTTCCATTGTGATTATTATCGTTTGGTCTACATGAGGCTGAAGACTCCCGTAGCCAATACTCAATGGGTTGACTGGAACTATATGGACAAGGAAAATCACCAAGATTTCAACGCAGTCATTCGAGCTGTAGAACATCATGGGCTCAAGGAAGTCATGGGGTTCCAATACAATTGGAATGCCAAAGTCATTGCCAAATTCTACACCACTTGTCACTTCTCGTCCTACGAAGATCAACAGATTACTAGGTTAACTAAGGGAGTGCAATACTCGTTGTTGTATACTAACTTTGCCAAGCAACTTGGACTAGAAGAACACTTGAGCCATGACATCATTATCCACAACCTCAAAGACATGGATCTTGGTGAGATGGAGTTCATGTACATTGACAGATTCTACAACACTACAACCACCAAGTACATTCATCCATTCTCTAGTGTGCTCAACCGACTCTTTAGGAAGACTCTCGCAGCCAAGGATGGAGATGTCGGCATGATCCAAGGCAACCTAAGGCACATGATGAAGCTTCTAGTGGAGGATGAAAGATTTAACTTGTTTGACTACATATACAATGACATCTTAAACATTTCTCATTCACCTAACCGGTCATGTGTATATGCACAATATATAATGTGTATGATTTAGAAAGTGTCCGGGATAGAGTTTGTAAAGGATTCAAGCATAGAGCACTTCACCCGCAAATTCCTCTTCCGATTCCAAAGATTGACAGAGCTTCTCGGAGGGCTGCCTCCAAAGCACCTCCTCAATCCGCTCTAGCCTCCTCCTCCTCTAGCGACACGTCGAGCGCCATTCTGATGTTCTTAAAGTCAATCTTCACCTCGTACCATAAAGTTGAAGTTTGCACCCGAAGGATGTCTCAAAGGAAATAGAAGTACATGCAAAAGCTTTGTGAGAAGGAGAATATCCCAATGTCTCCGGAGGCCTCCGAAGATGAAGAGATCACACCGTTTCCGGAGCTGTCCGGGGCGGAGCTCGCCCTATTTAGTGGTGGTGGCTCCTCTTGCGCCGCTCCTATCATTGAGGAAATCGATGAAGAGGGCAATGAAGAGGAAGAGGAGGAGGATGATGAAGAAGCAACCCAAAGTGATAAAGACCCTGGAGAGGCTAGTGCGAGTGAAGATGAGTAGTTCCTAGCTCTCTCCTCTCTCTCACCCTTTCCCTTTTTGCTGTCTTGATGCCAAAGGGGGAGATATTGAAGGGGAGTAGCTCAGATCCATGGACTATGTCCTATTATGAAAACTTGACATTTATGCTCTTGAGTTGTAATATCTCTATGGTACTTTATGTTGGGTGGTACTTTATGTTAAGCTTATTTAAACGTCAATGTTGGTTGTTTACTATGCTACGATTGCACTTGTGTTAAGCTTAATTGAAGATTATACTATCATGCTCACAATATTGTTCTTATGTGTGATGATATTAAATTTCATTTGAGATGCATGCTTCACTCAGATTTATCACATCTCAATACTTTGCATCACACGTAGGCACCCTACCATAACACACAAATGTATAAAAGTCCCATAGTTTTCTTTCTTGTGCTTTATTCTTATTGGAAATCAATCATGCACACTCTTAGGGGAGCTCTTTATACACTTGTGCGTTATGAAAACAATCTTACTTACATCTTTTATCAAAAACCTCAATGTGTTGTCATCAATCACCAAAAAGTGGGAGATTAATGACAACACTTAAAGAACTAATGAGCATTGTAAGTGGAAGTACAGATGATTGAAAGTGGAACGGATTTGGAAAAACTCCTAAAGGAGAAAGAGCAGATAAAGCAGTGAAAAACTCGAAGAAAAGAATTTAGGGTTTAAAAATTCATTGTGTCGAACCAAGCAAAACCTGCTGCAGTGCTGAACCAAATGTTAGAAACTTGCAACCTGCTGTGATGAGTCTAAAACATGAAAAGTTTGCTCCCTAACCTACTGCTTTTCGTGCTAGACAAGTGACACCTCGTAGGTCAGTAGTTGGGAACAAAAATTTTCAAAATTTGGCTCATAAACCTGCTGTTTTATCTCAGCTCTCGCATGGTATTCCTGCTGGACATCGTATGACTATGTACTGAATTGCTAAAAAGCCTTTTGACTAACCCTAGTATTGACGCATGGACGTATTGTGCTTCTATGTAGGTTACACACTTGAGGAAGGAGATTTTTTGGCTTGTGGACTCAGGTTGCTCATGCCACATGACAAGTAACAAAGAATGGTTCTCCCTCTCTTTTGTGTCACGTGTAGAAAATGTTACTTTTGCCTATAATTCTTCAACACCTATAATTTCTAAGGGTTTGGTTAGAGTTAATAATCACTACACTTTGAAGGATGTGGCACTTGTTAATAACTTGAAATACAACTTTCTTTATTTTTCACAATGCTAGATGAAAATATAGAAGTTAGTTTTACTAAAAATCGCTGCAAGGTTGTAGATTCAAATGATGAGCTTATGTTTAACATGTCTCGCGTTAGAAGAATTTTTAAAGCTGATTTTGATATGTCATCCTTTAAGCACAGGTATTTACTTGCTAATGATTCAAAAGACTTATATTTTTGACATCATAGACTTGGTCACATAGGCTTTGATCACCTCACATGTGTTAGTGGTCTTTGTCGGAGTTTGGTTCTGGCAATTCTCCCGGTACTACCGTTGGCAGCCCGCGAAGTTTATAGTTCGGTTGTGGGCGCACAAAGATTCAAAACACGATGGCAAGTTGACACGAGGATTTACGTGGTTCGGGCTGCCTAAGCTTAATACCATACTCCACAGGGTGTGTAGTTTTTGTATTGAGCGTCTGAGCACTTGTGAGCGTGTGTCAGAGCCGAGTCTGGAAAAGTCTCGAAGAGTCTGGAAGAGTTTGCCCGTGTATCGCTCGACCAGTCCTTTTATAGTACAAGGATTGGTCGTTACATCGTTAGCCTGGCCCGACATGTGGCCCTGGTAGTTACTGATGCTTAATACACAATTATTGAGCTTAATTACCCTTAACAGTGTGGTAACGCGCCTTGACAGTGCTGTTACTGGTATTAAAGGCCCTTCGATCGTGTGTCATTAAGATGGTATTAATGACACTTAACCGGGTCTTGAAGTCTTTAATTGCCCCTTGAAGGTCCGAACCGTTGGGGGTCCACCAGTCTGCTTGTTGAAGTTGAAGGTCCGGCGGTTGGACGCGTGGAAGCTCTGGTGCTTACCGTCTGGGACGCGTAGGTCCGGTGCTGTTGTACACATGTCGGTACCGGAGCTTCCCTCTGTCAGGGGTTAGGTCTGGGGTGCCGTGCAGGTATTTAGCCCGGAGCTTTCCCATGTGTGGGATGTGGGTCCGGTTGCAGTATACACGTGGCAGCACCGGGACTAATCATAGAAGGGATGCAGGTCCTATCCCGTATGACACGTGGGGCCTCTGAAGGTCTTCAACTCATACAAGTGAAGTTCCTTTGGTCTTTTTGCAGTCCCAAGGCGTATTCAATACGCAGGGTACCGAAAGTGGCCCCCTGGGCCCACCTCTGGGAGATACCTTTTGGATGAAGTCGTTCTGCCGGAGGTGGGTCCATCCTTCGGTTTTTGAGTCATGTCTTCAAGGCTCTTTGGATATGCCGTTGGCGGTAATTCGCAGTTAAACCATCGTTGCGTGGCATACCCAGGATGCAGCAGGTGAGATCTGAGTGTGCGGATCTCACGCAATTGAAGGTCGCCGGTTCCCGATACGAAAACCGTATCGGTTCCGCGCGCCCTGTTAGGCCGCCACCCTCGGGCTTCCCACCTTTCATCTTGACAACTGTTCACCTGGGGTAAGGACCTTGACTTGATCGTCGGGGTGGCCCCGAGCCCCCTTGTCATTGGCAGGGTGAAGTTTTTGAACTGTATCATCGGACCCTCTGCGGTTTCCATCCAAGCATTGTGGGGGCTTACTCAAGAAGGAAAGCGTGCACCGTTTGGGGATTCTTTACGCCTTCATTTGAACTTGCGCTCGAATCCTCCAAACTTTCGCCTACTTTTCATCTCTCGCCCCACTGTGCTACGATGAAGTTCGGACTCCCCAAGAGCCGCATTGGGAGCAAGAAGGAGTTGTATAGGGTCTGGACCTACATGGGTTGGTCCAGTGACTCCTTCAACAACGACATTTGTTGCGGCAAGCTTCCCTTCGAGAAGGAGCGGGCCGGAGATATGGTGTACTTCCTTGGGTATGCCATTGTGGGTTTTATTCCGCCTTTCTCCACTTTCTTTCTGATGCTGCTTGGTTTCTATGGTCTGCAGCTCCACCATCTCTGTCCCCACTCAATCTTGCTGGTGGCGACTTCCGTCCACTTTTGCGAGATGTGGGTGGGAGTGCCCCCTTGTGTGTAGTTGTTCCGGACTTTCTTCACTGTCCACCCCACCGGGAAGAGTGATGAGTTCGTTGGCTTCTACTACTTAATGAAGCAGAAAAACTCCCCCCTCAAGTACTTGAGGTCCTTTCCTTCCGGCAAGTGGGACGACTGGAAGAAAGACTGGGTGGTCATCACCGTCGAAGGACACGAGAGGCTGGAACTGCCTGAAGGCCTCCCCTGCGTCGACACCGACATTTGGAGTGACGTGTCGGAGCTGTCGAGGGAGTACAGGCCCATTCTGGACAGAATCCAGGAGTGCGTCGACGGTGGGGTGCCCTTAGATGGTCTTCGGCAACTTCTTGATGAACAGGTGCGCCCTGCTGAGGGCTAGGGGTGACCTGCCTGGGCCTTCAACAGTGAGATGGATACCAACCGCATCGAAGTTGGTTCGGGCACCAGCTTGACTGGTGAAGACTTGAAGACCCATCTCAAGATGTTCTAGCCTGGGAACATTGGCCCTGGCGATGTGTCTCCACTGGCGGCCTTCCTTCCTCTGAATATGATACCAGAGGAGTGCAGAGAGCTCCGGAGGAAGATGCCGCTGTTGGACGACTTGGGCCTGATGGAGAGGCGATCAACATCCGGGGTGGCAATCCCCGGAGCTTCTGAAGGTGGCTCTGCTCCCACCCCGAAGCCAAGAGCTGAAGTCATAGGAAAGGGCAAGGAGTTGGACGAGCCCTCGAGCCGCAAGAGGAAGTTGAAGCATTCTGACAGGAGGTTCGTCAGGCCTGCTCCTTCCACTGCAGCTCCTTCTCCCTGGTGGAGGAGGTCTTCAGCGGCAGCAACCACTCCAGCATCGGCATCTCCTAGGGACGCTAGCTCCAGCCATGTGAGGGGGGCCTCAACCAGGGCCAGCTGAGGGCTCTAGGTCCGAAGGTCCTTCTCAGTCGAGGGGGGCCTCAACCAAGACGACGCCAACGACGGTAGCAAGCTGCGAGGAGCCTTCCGGAGCTACTACACCAGTGGTGATAGGGTCCGGTCCTGAGCGTCCGGTGAAGAGTTTCCGCTCTAGCTGGAGCGGAAGCCTTCTGAGATAAATTTGATTTTTACCTCAATTGATTGTTTTTTGTTGTAATAATATTTTGAGTTTCTTCATCCTTCATCCACAGGGTACCCGAGAAAGGGGCTGAAGCTCCGGTTCCTGCAGCAGCAACTGATGTTGCGCAGACGGAGGCTCTGGCTCCAGTTCCAGCGCCGCCCCAAGAGGTGGTTGAGGTCGCGGCAGCTCCGGCGCCATCTGTCGTGGTCCTTGACCTCGATTCATCCCCTGAAGCTCCCGTGGTAGCGTCGGGCCACAGGAATGAAGATGTACCAGCGGCACCAGCCCCGGAGGTTGAAGCTCCAGGTTTGGATGCTGAGATGATGGATGCTCCAGCCTCAGAGCCAGAGGTAGCTGCAGTCCCGACCCTAGAGCCGGATGTTGTTGAAGCCCCGACAGTGGAGTCGGTGGTTAATGATGCCCCAACGGTAGAGCCGGTGGTTGATGAAGTTTCGGCGCCTGAGATGGTTGTCGCAGAAGTGCTGGCACCCGATCCAATGGCGATCGAAGCACCAGCGCCTGAACCGGCGGTGGAGGAGGCTCTAGCGTTGGAGCCGGAAGTGGCTTCAGCTCCGGCCGAACCTTCAACTACTGCCCCGAAGGTCGTGGTTCTAGAGATGCCCGCGCCAGAGCCAGGGTGTCAAGATGAAGCTGCCGGTCCTCCGCCTGAGGGACCAGTTGCTGATGACCTGGCGTGGGACCTTCGGAGCCGACCCCGGAGGTAGAAACTTCTGCTGTAAGACCTTCCTCGGCTGCGGCCGAGGCTATCCCGAAGGGCGACCCTATTGCCGTGGAAGCTCAGGGGACCTCTATTGTAAAGTGGGACCCAATTTTTTTTATGGAGAAACCGCTGGAGCTAGCGGAGAGGACCCCGGCAGGTGCGGAGCCAATTCCTTTGTCGCTGTCTATCGACAACGCCTGCTCTAGTCTTCGTCAGGTCCAGCTGGCCCTTTACCACGACAGCAAGGCCCTCGAGGAGGAGCGCCAAACCCTTAGGAGGTGGCGCAACCGGCTCCAATTCGAGACCATGCTGGCACAGTCGAGGCTGGCCGACAACAAGGAGTGGGTGAAAAGTGAGAAGGTCTGGTTGGAGTACTGGGGTCAACTGCTGGATGAGAGAGAAAGCATGACGCGATCCCTTGACGACCAGTCCCGGGCCATCCACCAACAGGTCATGGCTGCTAATGAAGCAGCGAATGACCGCCAAGAGAAGCTCAGCGCCATCCACAACAGCCTCGTCAAGCGCCGGGAGGCTCTTGAGGAGCGGGAAAAGAGCAAAAACTCCTGGAGCTGCGTGATGACCTTGTGAAGAGGGAGGAGGACCTTACTCAGAGGCTGACTCTGGGTGACAAGAGTCTCGCAGAGCGCACCAAGAAGCTGGAGGAGCGCTACGAGAAAGAGGAGAAGAAGGTCTGGCAGTGAGGATAGGACCTCACCACGAGGGAGAATGAAATTGCTGCCAGGGAGAAGAAAGTGCGGGGCCGAGAGAAGGACCTGGTCGACCACCGGAACAAGATCCACCTCCGGGAGGAGGAGCTCGATAAACTCGAAAGGCAGTTTGCTGAAAAGATTCAGCAGAATGCCAAAGAGGTCAAGCGCCTTACCCGGGAGAATTCGGAGCTTGCGGCGACCAAGAGATCCTTGGAAGAGATGCGAGGCTCAAGGGCTGTGGAGTCCCATCAAGTTTGGGACTTCTTGGGCAAAGTCAATGATGCACTGACGCCGATGGGTTTTAGTCCCGTGCGTCCGGATGATCCGAAGCCGGAGTTGGACCAGGCGTTGCAGGCGTTGAGCTCGGCGGGCAACAAGCTCACCGAGATGGGCGATGTCATCATGGACCAGTTGGAAACTGAAGGACAATCCCTGGCAAAGAACGTCGCAGAGTACATGCTGACGTGCTACACAAGCTGGGACCCTCACTTCCCACTGGACCTGGTGCTTGAAGGCCCCATCGACGGAGAGGTAGAAGCCGCCAAAGCCAATGTGTCGGAGGTTGCCCAGAAGGTTGCCTTGTTCTTCCATAGGGTCTAGGACTCTCTTTTTAGCTCCCGCTTGTATCTTCTCTTATTTTTCTTCAATTTTTTAATCTCTTGTCTCCAAATTAATGAAATCCTTGAATTTTATGAATTTCATTTTTTGTCTTCAACACCTTTGCCCCACTTGGCCCCCTGGTAGATGTACACAATTTGATTGTGAACATGTACCAAGAGGATGTAGCATTTTGTTGAAGACTTGCGCGCTTCGAACTTGTAGTTTGTAGGTCCGAAGTCGTCGATAGTAGGGGCCCCCTGAGGTTGTCGGAGCTTAGTAGCTCCAGCAGTGACCCTTGTCAACACGTAGAGTGTCGACAGTTAGTCCTCTAGGGGTTGCGGAGCTTGGTAGCTCCGGCAGCCACCACTATCAACACGCGGTGCGTTGACAGCAGACCCCACTGGGGAGTCTTCCCACCATCTTTTCTTCACGTTGACGACTGGCCCCTTAGATTCACCAGAACTTGGTAGCTCTAGCGACGCCTACTATCAATGTTTGAAACATTGACTGCAGACCACCTTAGGGGTTGTCAGAGCTTTGATAGCTCTGGCTTCATCCTCCATCATCATGAGATATTTATTTTTCTTGTACATTGAAATCAAGAAAAACAATAAAATCCATTTCTTATCTATAACTCGTTTGCGGCTTACTATTCCCGAATGAAATTTTTAGGTCGAATGCAATTCTGCATACAATCAAGTGCACTGGCTTGTTTTCTCCAGGTCTGATCGTTTCTGTACTTGTCTTACTTCGGCCTGCCGGGGTGTAGGTAGAGTGGTGTACTTAGGGTGCATGACCAGGCTAAGTCGATAGCACACTCCGGACCTAGATTGGCTTGGCGACATTCAGACGAGTAGACCATTAACAATGTCTAGACCCGGAAGAATTGACAATGCAACTTGGATTATATATGAATTGGTCAAGCTAAAGATTCTTAAGGATTGCACAACTTTGTTATAGACAAGAAAGAAAAAAAAGAAAAAATATTGAGCCTGCACAAAATAAATGCACGTGGAGTCTATTTTCACATAATGATGTCTTTCATTATAGGTCCGGGGTACAGGGGAAACAAGTACACTCTAGGGTACGAAATCAGGCTAAGTGTGTTTCGTTTCTCGTTTGACCCAAGGTAGCTAGCTACACTTTTAGTTCTGGGACTGTGACAAGTGTTGCCTGAACTTTGCGGACCTTCCGGGAAAGGTCCGATTGTTCTCCTAGGGGAGCTACCCGACTCTGTACTATAACTCTATGACATATACCACATGTAACTACAGACTCACCTCCGTAATATTAAGTGTAGAACTTACGGAGGTGCTCAATGTTCCAAGGATTAGGGAGAGGTGTCCCATCCTCGGTTGCCGAGTGAACGCATCCGGGATGGGATACTTTGATCACTGGGAAGGGTCCTTCCTAGCTAGGGGAGAGTTTGTTTAACCCTTCTCTAGTTTGTATTCTCCATAGCACCAGATCGCCTTCCTCGAGCTGTCGGTTGTGAACATGCCTTTGGTGATAGCGCCAAAGAGCTTGGCGGTATTGGGCATTCCGAACAGCTGCTCGGCATCTTCCCTCTTCAAGGAGGTCAAGGTCTTCACGCCGGAGCTGGTCCTGCATGGCATCGTCGAAGGTCCAGACCCAAAGCGAGCCCAAGGTGATTTCTGGAGGAAGGACTACTTCAGCTTTGTACACCTGGAAGAAGGGTGTCTCTCCAGTTGACCAATTTGGAGTTGTCCTGTTTGCCCACAAGGTGGGCGGAAGCTCTTCGATCCAGTTGGCTCCATGTTTTTTCAGGCGCTCATATGTGCGCGTCTTGAGTCCTTTTAGGATTTCTGCATTTGCTCTCTCAGCTTGGCCATTGCTTGCCGGGTGAGCTACAAAAGCGTAGCTGACCTGAATTCCGAGGTCTTCATAATTTCCTTGAAATGCAGAGCTTGTGAATTGGTTCCCATTATCAGTTATGAACTATTTGGGACTCCAAATCTGCATAAAATGGACTGCAATAAATTGATAGTTGATTGCTTGTTTATTGTCACAACTGGGGTTGCTTTCGGCCATTTGGTGAACTTTTCGATGGCAAGATACAAGAACTTGTAACCTCCGACGGCTCTTGGGAAAGGTCCCAAGATATCCATCTCCCACACGGCGAATGGCCATGTAGGAGGTATCATTTGTAGAGGTTGAGTTGGTGTGTGAATTTGCTTTGCATGGAACTGGCATGCTTCACATTTCTTCACTAGCTCGGTTGCATCCAGGAGTGCTGTAGGCCAGTAAACTCCAGGCCGGAAAGCTTTACTTACCAGCGTGCGGGAAGACACGTGGTTCCCACACTCGCCTTCATGGATTTCTACGAGGAGCTCGCAACCTTCTTCCCTTGTAATGCACCGCATTAGGACGCCGTTGGCACCACGCCGGTAGAGATCCCCTTCTACCAGTGTGTATATTTTAGCCAATCTGACTATCCGGTCAGCGGATACATTATCTTCAGGAAGGAAATTGTCTTTCAAGTAGCTCCGGATCTTTGAGATCCATGCATCGGAGCTGACATGAGTATTTGAGTCTTGCGTGCTGGGTTGCTCGGAGCATCCTGCAACACCTATGACCCTTGATGGACGCCATGGTAACAAGGCCGTCGGGACCGCCAGCTTCGAGGTGCTAGTCTCGCCACCTTCGCTCAGTTCGGTAGGTTGAGCTGTTCGTATTGACAATCTCCAGACGAAGGTTCCATCTGGAGTTGGAGCTTCAGTTGAAGCTTTCTTTGAGAGTTCATCGGCTTCAGTGTTGTTGAGACACTGGACATGGCAAAGATCCGGGACGTTGAAGTCCTTCTGAAGCTTTTGGACTTCAAGTAGGTATACAGCTAGTTGAGGGTTGTTGCAGCAGCATTCACCTTTGACTTGTTTAATGAAGAGCTGCGAATCACCCTTTACCAACAGCTGCTTGACCCCATATCATAGTGCCACCTTGAGCCCATAGATTAGTGCTTCATACTCTGCCATGTTGTTGGTCACCTTGAAGTCAAGGTGAAACATGCATTTGACATCTCCCTGGTTGGAGCAAGGAGAAGGACTCCAGCTCTTGCCCCCTGCTTCTGCACGGAGCCTTCGAAGTACAAAGTCCAGTGAGGCTCAGTGAAGACCGGAGCTATAGGTTCTGACTTCTACTTACTGGGGCCCCCAGGATTTGATGGAGAGGGGGTCCATTCTGCCACAAAGTCCGCCAATGCTTGACTCTTGACCGCTTGTCTTGGTACGAATTCAAGGTCGAACTCGGCCAATTCCGCTGCCCACTTTGCAATGTTCTCAGTGGAGTTGGGGTTATGCAAGATTGCACGCAGTGGATAAAAAGTTACCACTGAAATCTTGTGAGCTTGGAAGTAGTGTCGGAGCTTCCTAGAAGCAATAAGAACTGCATAGAGCATTGTATGCACCTCCAGGTACCGAGTATTGGCATCATGGAGTACTTCGCTGATGAAGTACACTGGGCCTTGGACTGTCCGGACCCTCCCGAAGGGGCCCGGAGCTTGCTCCTCATCAACCCGGACCCTCCCGGAGGGGTCTGGACCTTGTTCGGGGACCTCTGGGTTCCTACTAGAGGAACCCGGAGCTTCTTCTGAAGTGATCCGAACCTTTCCGGAGGGGTCCGAATATTCTTGTTCAGTAATAGTGACTCCTCCACTTAAAGGAGGTAGCTCCCCTGGCATATTGCCTTGAAGATCCGGGTCTGGGAGCTGGGACCCAGACTCGTCTTCAGGTAGCTCCGGACCCTCCCGAAGGGGTCTGGATTCCTAAACTGGAGATGGTTTTGGTATTTTCGCAACCAGGACCATGCTGACAACTTTGTTAGTTGCCGAAATGTAAAGTAGAAGTGGCTCACCAGGATTCGGAGCTACCAAGGTTGGTAGAGTGGTGAGGAGCTGCTTAAGCTCCTGGAATGACTTTTCTGCTTCTTCAGACCATTGAAATGGTCTGGACTTCCTCGATAACTTGAAGAAGGGTAGCGCCCATTCCGCCAGTCTTGAGATGAACCGGCTGAGGGCAGCTAGACATCCAGTCAGCTTCTGGACGTCCTTGATGCGGGCTGGTGGCCGCACGTCTTCAATAGCTTTAATCTTCGCCAAATTCGCTTCTATTCCTCTGTGGTTCACCAAGAATCCAAGAAGCTTTCCGGAGCTAACCTCGAAGACATACGTGTCTGGGTTCAGCTTCGTGCGTGTGACTCGCAACCTGTCGAAGACAGCTTGCAAGGTGTCAAGGAATGACTCCTTGTTCTTGATCTTGACGATGATGCCATCGACGTACACTTCCACTACGTCTGTGATAAGCTCTCCAAAAGTTTTGTAAATAGCTCGTACAAACGTTAAAGCAGTGTTTTTGAGACCAAATGGCATGGCAGTGTAACAATATAATCCATCTACTGTGATGAAGGAAGTATGCTCTTCATCTTCCCTAGACATTCTGATTTGATGATACCTAGAATATGCGTCTAGGAAACACAATAATTCACACCCGGAGGTGGAATCCACTATCTGATCTATTCTAGGTAGTGGGAATGGATCTTTTGGACATGCCTTATTCAGTGTAGTGTAGTCGATACACATCCGAAGCTTCCCGCCGGCCTTGGGTACAACGACTAGGTTTTCCAGCCATTTTGGGTGGAAGACTTCTCGGATGAATCCAGCTTCAAGCAACTTCTTCACTTCTCTACGTATGAAGTTTTGTATCTCTACTGATTGCTTCTGAGGCTTGTGATGTACAGGCCGAGCGTCGGGATAAATCTTTAGATTGTGCTCGTTCACTTCCCTAGGGATCCCAGGCATTTGTGACGGTTGCCAAGCAAACACATTGACATTAGCCCGGAGGAAAGAGATGAGCGCGAGTTCCTATTTGTCGTTCAGACCTCCCGATATACGAGTGGTCTGAGCAGCGTTGGAACCGATTTGGACAACTTTGACAGGAATGTCGGTGTCGCCGCTTGGTTGCACGCGAGGTGCGGAGGTTGAGCCTCGATGACGAATGCTCGGGGGTTTCGGAGCTTGCCCCTTTTTGGATCCTTCCTCCTGCGCTGTAGAAAGCGCATGGAGTTCTTACAAAGCAGTCACTCCGGCGGTTCGATCTCCGCAGATCCGGAGAACACCTGCTGGTATTGGCATCTTTAACACCAAGTGGCCATAATGAGCAGCAGCCATGAATTTGTACAAGGTTGGCCTGCCCAAAGTGGCATTGAATGGCAAGTTGATCTGCGCCACGTCGAAGATCAACTTCTCAGTGCGGTAATTCTCCCGGGTCCCGAAGGTCACCGGGAGGGTAATGGCACCGAGTGGAGTTATGGCCCCCGGACCTACTCCGAAGAAAGGCCGTGAGGGGCGAAGATCTGAAGGTCGGAGCTGAAGCTTGACGAAAGCTTCGAAGCTTATGAGGTTCAACCCCGAACCTCCATTCACCATCACATGATGGAGCTTGATGTTGTTGATGGTCGGAGATACCATCAATGGGAGTTGTCCAGCTCCGATCATGTTCCGAGGGCAGTCTGAAGCATCAAAAGTGATGGCAGTGTCCATCCACTTCCGGTGTGGCTCCGCCCTGGCAGTGGGAGCTACTGAGGCCATGTCCTGCCGCATGGTCTTGAGGACATGGCGGGAGGTGATGTCCCACAAACCACCAAAGATGGTGTTCCTGGTATTCCGGCACTCGTTGTCGGAGACGTCGGATTCATCGTCAACGGAAGTGTAAACAGCCTTCAGGACCTTTTAAGGGTCCTGAAAGCCTAACTCCTCTTCAGCCGGAGCTTTGTGGACTTTTTGTTTTCCTTCCCTTTGACGGAAAGAAAATTCCTCCCGACGCTTGTTGTAACACTCGGCAAAGTTCTGGACCTCTCGTCAGCCTTCCAGGTTGTGGCTGTTCGTCTTGTGTATAGGACACCACATCTTGGAGATGCCTCCGTCTTCAGATGACGGCCGCAGTCGTTTCTCGGGGCGTGGCCCCCGGCCACCCGGAGCTGCAGCAGTAGGTGTGCCGGCTGACGACTTTTTCTTGCTGTTGGACTTTTTCTTCTTCTTACCACCCCCGAAGGTAGTGGCTTCACCCTTGGAGGACTTTTTGTTGTCCTCCGGAGGTGGTTGGGAGTTTATTTCACGGCCCTCCGCAGCTTTGGCGCACTTGTCTGCCAAGCTGAAGAGTTCTGTGACGCTGGTGACTTCCTTGGTCGCCAGCTTCTCCAGCATCTTCTTGTCTCCAATGCCCTGTCTAAATGCCACAACAACAGAAATGCTTGAGATAGAAGGTATGGTGTTTTGTACCTGGGAGAACCTCTGGATGAAGGATCGCAGGGACTTTCCCCCCTTCTGCTTGACAGCAAAAAGGTCCAGTTCAGTACCTGCTCGGGTGTATGAACTCCCGAAGTTGGCATTGAAATGTTGCAACAGTTCTGCCCAACTGTTGATGGAGTCGGGCAGGAGGCTCATGAACCAGGACCTGGCGGTCCCAGTCAAAGCCACGGGGAAATAATTATACATTACGGCCTCATTGCCTCCAGCCGCGAGGATTGCGGTGGAATAGATTTGGAGAAACTCAGCAGGATTGATAGTCCCGTCAAATTTCTCCAGCAGGTGAGGCCGGAACTTCTACGGCCATCTGACCATGCGTAGGTGCATGGCCAGGGAAGAGCGGCCTCCTCCTACTCCCTCGGTAGCAGGACTGTCCCGAGCCTCTCACCTCTCGCAAGCACGCTCGATATGGACGCAACCGTCTTGTTGACGGTAACGGCGATCAAGCTCCGCCCGGAGGTCGTGAGTTGAAAGCCTGGTTACCGTATTGGTGCGTCGCGCCCCGGAAGGCAGCGACGTCGCCTGTTGAGACGCAACACGCCTCCTGTGTTGTGAAGCGTGCGGACCAAGTCTACCCGACACGGTCCGATGCTATGATGGGGCCCGCCGCAAGGGGGGAGGACCTTGGATGCTGATGCAATCGGTTGCTGCCGCAACCAAATGTTCCACATCAGCTCACCACTGCTCCATTGGAACCTGGGATGCTCCTGGAGGCGGTGGACATTAAAGAAGAGCACGCGCAGCATGGAGCATGTGTTCAGGATTGTTGTTCGCCGATGCAGTGACCGACGCAGACGCCCCATCTCGCTGTCCAGCTTGATTCGCCGGTGCAGACGGTGGCGGTGGTGGCATGACTCCTGCTGGAGCCACATCGCTGCTGGCTACTGCATGTTGGAGGGGTTGCCTCTAGCAGGTTGCACAGCAGGGTTGCCATTGGACAATCCAGCAGCAGAGTTCACCATCATTGAATCTCGGGTGCCCCTACCTGACGCGCCAACTATCAGAGTTTGGTTTCGGCAATTCTCCCAGTACTACCGTTGGGAGCCCGTGGAGTTTATAGTTCGTTGTGGGCACGTAGAGATTCAGAACACGATGGCAAGTTGACACTAGGATTTATGTGGTTCGGGCCACCTAAGCGTAATACCCTACTCCACGGGGTGTGTAGTTGTTGTATTGAACGTCTGAGCACTTGTGAGCGTGTTTCAGAGCCGAGTCTGGAAAAGTCTCGAAGAGTCTGGAAGAGTCTGCCTGTGTATCGCTCGACTAGTCCTTTTATAGTACAAGGACTGGTCGATACTTCGTTAGCCTGGCCCGACATGTGGCCCTGACGGTTACTGATGCTTAATACACAATTAATGAGCTTAATTACCCTTAACAGTGTGGTAACACGCCTTGAAAGTGCCGTTACTGGTATTAAGCGCCCTCCGATCGTGTGTCATTAAGATAGTATTAATGACACTTAATTAGGTCTTGAAGTCTTTAATTGCCCCTTGATGGTCCGAGCTGTTGGGGGTCCACCAGTCTGCTTGTTGAAGTTGAAGGTCCGATGGTTGGACGCGTGGAAGCTCTGGAGCTTACCGTTTGGGATGGGTAGGTCCGGTGCTGTTGTACACGTGTTGGTACCGGAGCTTCCCTCTGTCGGAGGTTAGGTCCGGGGGTGCCGCGCAGGTATTTAGCCCGGAGCTTTCCCATGTGTGGGACGTAGGTCCGGTTGCAGTATACACGTGGTAGCACTGGGACTAACCATAGAAGGGACGCAGGTCCGGTCCCGTATGACACGTGGGGCCTTCGAAGGTCTTCAACTCAGACAGGTGAAGTTCCTATGGTCTTTTTGCAGTCCCAAGGGGTATTCGGTACGCAGGGTACCGACAGTCTTGATTGCATACGTGGGTTACCTAAGCTTAAGGGGAACAAAGAAAGTGTGTGCTCTTCTTGTAGACATGCTAAGATGATTGTAGCTCCACATGCTCCACTCACAATGACCATGACAACAGCACAAGGACAAGTTTTACAACTTGACACCGTAGGTCCTTCTCGTGTTCAATCTTTTGGAGGTAAAAGATATGTTCTTGTAATTGTTGATTACATTCTAGATACTCTTGGGTTTACTTTATGGCATATAAGAAGAACCTTTTAGTCACTTTAGAACTTTGGTTCTTAGAGTTTCACTTGACCACTCAGGATCTTTAAAAGCAATTAGAAGTGATAACGGAATCTGTAGGATCGAAGAGCGTATGAAAAGCTACCAGGGGGGGTGAATGGTAGATAACAACTTTTTCAGCGGAAGCAAAAAAACCCTCAGTAGAAAATTGGTCTATTAAATAAATCATGTGTGCGACTAATCTAAATGTGTTCAATCTGTGAAAAAAGTGGTAGATATAATAGAGGATCAAGTCACGAATACACGACAACAAAAATCACTGAAATCTATCGAGAATAACTCAAGCTACGATCGAAAGATTGAACGAAGGTCAATCTGTTTTACCCGAGAAAAATCAGATCTGCAACACTGCAATCAAACTCGTGTAGATCCAAAAACAGATATCAAATGACCATGAAATTTTCACATATGATAGATAGTAAAGTTGTGAAGACAATCAAAAAAGAGTCACATCGATTGGATTTGTAAAACTCGAGTTATGATAAAACCACCAAAGCAAGGTAGTGCTGTGCAGAAATTCGATGAGAAAGAATTGACGAAAACAAGTCGGACGAACAAGACACAAAAGCTCCTTTAGACTATGAATTTTATTGATCAAAACTCAAAATGACAAGCCCCTAAAGTTCTACACACGATCTCTGGCCTCCCTTGCTTATATAACCAGCCCTTAGGCCAATCAAATCCTAACTAGTACTCAAATCTTACTCAGATTCAACCGAAACTTTCCACTTTTATACGCGGATAGAAGCAATGTTAAGACTTCCAAACACCGTAGGAATGTATCCCACATTCCTAAAACAACTCAACTTCTTGACCCTCACGAAATCCTATCATAACAAACTCAAATCTTTCCATATTTGAGTCAAACCCGACTTAGCCGCAGCATGAGTCCATAACCTAGTCGGTTGGACCTTTCCGACCAATTTTTTTATGTCCACATCTCTTCATCACGCCTCGGAACCACGTGGCCACATCCATGCACTCCTTGCACACGTGCAAACACCTTCCAAAGACATCCACGGTACCTTCATATGCATTGTTCTTGATTCAAACATGTTGTGCAACCTCCCGATCAACTCAACCACAATTCCCCCCAAACTTGGTTGTTGAACCTCATCTTCTCCCTAAGACTAGTTCAATGGATCCTGTCACCAGCCATGTCTTGAACTCAAGCAACACCTGCACATGAATAAACAACCAATACTTCCGAGCACAAGTCCTCAACTCTACTCTCGTTAGCTCTGAAACCACAACACCTTACGTGAGCACCTTACATAAGCATGTTGCAAACTTAGCAAAAAGATATCAACCATAACCACCAAAACACACCAAAAACCTAGTAAAAAATACTAAGCAAACTTTCCATAGATGTAAAGCAAGTTCGAATCAATTCAAAGTAAAAGCAGAACCATTGAAATCTAGCTCCGGACCTTGCCAAAGCTAACGGAACCCTGATCAGGAGCTTACCAAAGCTAGCAGGACCTAGCGCTGGAGCTTACCAAAGCTAGTCGGACCTAGTGCCGGAGCTAACCAAAGCTAGTCGGACCTAGCGCCGGAACTGACCGAAGCTAGTCGGACCTAACCAAAATAAGTCAGACCTAGACAAAGAAGTCGGACCTAGACAAAACTAGTCGAACCTTGCCAGAGCCACCCAAAACAAGTCAGACCTATCGTCGGACCTTGCAAGAGCTCGAACCTAGAGCCATACCTTGTTAAAACGGTGTTTTGATAGTATTCAAAACTTTTATCGTCAAATCCAATGTATTCAACACACATAGGTCTCACAAAATCAAATTTATAAACCAATCATTTGATCACTTTTGTGCTGAAAATGGAAGAGATGTAGAAAGAAAGAACATGACCCTAGTTGAGATGGCAAGGACTATGCTTGATGAATATCAAACTCCTAGAAAGTTTTGGGCATATGCAATTGCAACAACTTGTTATGTCTCAAACTGAGTTTTCTTGAGTGCTAAGCTAGGAAAAACTCGTCATGAGTTTTGGTTTGGACATAGGCCTAGTGTCACAAACTTTAGGGTCTTTGGTTGCAAATACTTTGTTAAGAAACATAGTAATCTTGATAAATTTGAAGCCAAATCTATTGATGGCATGTTTTTCTTGGTTAACCATCTCATACTAGAGCCCCCCGTGTGCTTTTACTTGACACTAACAAAATCGTGGTGACTTGTGAGGTGTCTTTTGATGAAGCTTGTCCAGGTACTAGCTCAAATATTGCAGGTCAAGATACATATCTGTATAGGGAGAGTAATTCAATATTAAGTAGAAGTGGTGCTGCCAAAAAATTCTAAAGCTAATGACGTTGTTCCAACTTCTGATTTTGATCCACAACCAGCACCAATGACTACTACTACTAATCCAGATCGTCCTCAAGCTACCAGCTCTTCGGTTATTGATGAACATGAAGAACAAGGAGCTTGTGAAGTGTCTACTCCCCTCTGCATCCTCAAAAGTAACCCTCCACAACAGATTTTTGGAAGCTTGCAAGAACATGGCACACGGTCCAGTTTTTTTTGATCCAAACTCTCACGCTCATTCTGCTTTTGTTGCTTCTTTTGAACGCAAAGATACACCACACACACTCACTAATGAATCGTAGATTATTGCCATGCAAGAAGAGTTAGAAAAATATGAAAGAATAATGTTTGGAAACTAGTTCCTCTACCTAATGGTCACACATTGATAGGAACTAAATGGGTGTTTAAAAATAAACAAAGCAAGGATGGGGATGTGATTAGGAATAAAGCCAGTCTAGTTGCTCATAATTTCACATAAATTGAAGGTCTAGATTTTGATGAAACTTTTGCTCCTGTTGCTTGATTAGAAGCCATAAAAAATTTATTAGCCTTTGCTACATCTAATGGTTTCAAGTCATATCAAATGGATGTGAAAAGTGTTTTTCTTAACTACTACGTAGATGAGGAGGTTTATGTTAAGCAACCACTATGTTTTGAAAATTCGAATTTTCCTAATTATGTCTACAAACTATCCAAAGCATTGTATGGTCTCAAGCAAACCCCTAGAGCATGGTATGATAGGTTAAAACCATTCCTACTTCAAAAGGGGTTTACCATAGGCAAAGTAGATAAAACTCTTTTTGTGCTTAAGCACAGTAATGACTCACTATTTGTTCAAGTGTATGTGGATGATATTATCTTAGATTGTCCTTTTCATGATCTTTGGTCCATGTTTTCAGCTATGATGAGTTCAGAATTTGAGATGAGTATGATGGGAGAACTCAAATACTTTTTGGGGCTGCAAATCAAGCAAAGTAAGGAGGGAACCTTTGTTCATCAAACGAAGTATACGGAAGATCTTATTAGGAACTTCAACATGTAAAACAACAAGCCTCTTTGGACCTCAATGGGAACAACGACAACACTTGAACTTGATGAAGATGGCAACCCGTTGATCAAAAAGAATATTGGAGCATGATCTGGTCACTTTTGAGCCTCACAACATCAAGATTGGACATACAATTCAGCATATGTATTTGTGCATGATTTCAAGCTTCTCCATGTGCTTCACATCATCAAGTCATGAAAAGAATTCTTAGGTATTTACATGGAACTCAAGAATTTGGCATTTTTCTTCCTTCTTCCTCAATCGTTAGTTTGAAAGCTTTTTCTGATGCTGATTTCGGGGGTTGCAGGATTTATAGGAAAAGTACTTTGAGTACTTGTTATTTTCTTGGTAATTCACTTGTTGTTTGGTCCTCTAGAAAACAAAGTTCAGTTGCACAATCCACGACCAAATCTGATTATGTAACTGCTACTAGCGCTTGCTAACAAATTCTTTGGATTGTTCAAACACTTAAGGATATAGGGTAGATCTAGATAGTGCTCCACTGTTTTGTGACAACACTAGTGCTATTTGCATTGCTATAAAGCCCTTGCAACACTCCAGAACAAAGCATTAGATATCAATTTCTTCATGATAATGATGAAAAAGCAAACATTGTGCTTTACCATCTAGATATCGAACAACAATCGGCTGACATTTTTACAAAACCTTTGGATTTCACTTGTTTGGTTAAATAGGAGTTCTACATCCTCGTGGCTTAAATTGAGTGGTGTTTTTGCAATTTAGAAAGTCTATGTGTAAATCTGAAATTAAAAATAATATGAGCATAAGTGTTTCATACATATATAACTTTATGATTCCTTTTACATGCTGAAAGTTCTTACTACATTACTCATGTTATACGTTTTGTAGTTTTTGCCATGACTATTAATTGGAATAATTACTTACTCTAAATCTGATCATGATCAAACTTTCTTGCTATTTTGAACTAGGTGCATGCTCACAAGTGCTTTTAATTATTAAAAATTAATCAATCAATAAAGCCCACATGTTGAGCCTTTATAATCAAATAAAAAACTAGAAAAGATCAAGAGATTATCCATGCATCGCAGTTCTTCTTTTGAGATTGCTTATCATTGCCCTTATATATGAACTTGGAAGGAGTTCTAAGTATGACTAAACCATGTCCTGAAACTTATGATTGTCAAATGACATAGGCTTGACATGGTTGGTTAGAATAAGGTGAATGTTGCATATAGTATATTGCAAAGTTCATATAATTTAAATTTTTGCTTTAAAAGATAATAAAAATAGCAACATGTGTCATGCTTTCAGGTTTTAAAATAGCTGAGTTTGTGAGATCATGACTTGCTTAAATTGAAATACACTTGATCTCTAGCATGGCTTACACTACTTTATGGATCTCATTGATGTTATAGTGTAAGTTACTTTATAGTATGGCCTGGATGAGGTTTGTTTTATATGTATATGTCATATTATGCTCATAATAAATTAAATTTTTTTCTTTTGAGCCTTGCTAAACACATTGTCAAAGAGGGAGAAATGGGTCACAAATTGCACATTCACAAGTGTTTTGCACGATTATTCTCATGGGGAGTGTGCATCCTTAGGGGATATTTTTAAAGGGAGAGGTTTCTTCTCATTTTATTTTTGATTTTCAAATGGGGGGAGAAATTTTCTATTTGTCAAAAGTTTTCATGAAACATGAATGAGCCAGTCTTTAGTTTCTGAATGGTGTTGCCAATGCATTCATCAAGGGGGAGATTGTGAGACTTAGGTGCTGAATACATTGGCAATTAGGTTAATAGTAGAGGTAGTGGCCGATGGTACCCATTCTAGTAAACTGTGGAAGGATACCCAGACACAAGGAACTCATGGTGCGCAACGTATTGTTGTACACCTCTTGTGCCTTAAGGAGGCAATGCTTAGTGTTGAGCCTCTCGAGGGAGCTGCAGCACAGTTTCTTGCTGGGTGGCTCCCTCGGCGGGCTTGGAGGCGGAACGTTGGCCATGGTAGTGGTGGGTCGTCGGTCCGGAGAAGACGAAGAAGAAGAAACGGATGCAAAATGAGCGACGCGCTTGTAGAGAACTGACGGGTGATGGTGCGTCTTATATAAGGTCTTTGCAGAGTCAACGATGGAGCGGTTGGTTTCCCGTGCATTGATGGAACAATGGGACGCATCAATACCGCCTCGGAGAAACCAAAGGTCGTGCACGCCGGTCGCGCACGCCTCTGCACCACTGCCGCCGAAATTAAGTTCTCCACAGTCCTCGTGCCACGTGTCTCTCTTTCCACAGTGGAAGACGCGCTTCATATCTCTTGCATCTCGCTATATTCTTGTGTGTCTCGCTTTTATCTCACTCGTCTCTTCGCCTTCGGAGCTCCTTTACTAATCGACCAACGCTCCTTTACTAATCGACCAACAACTGTGCGAATGTCTCCTCTGTTCGACCAACTCCAGTGCCACCGCCGCCTCTGTTCGCCACTGCCTTCGTCTTCATTGTTGCCGTCCTCGTTGTCGTCATCACTGTTCATGGCTGGGTTAGATATCGGCTTGCCGCGTAGCCGACTTAAGGAGGAGCTCTTGGCGTGGCGCAAGAACCATCACCATGTATGTACATATGGCACACCGGTCGTATGGTTGTATATATGTAGCTCTATAATGGACTGATGAACTTAACTGTAGTTTTGTTTTTCCGTCTTGTTTTTTTTTTGTATTTCTAGTTTCTCTACGTATGGTTTCTCTATGAAGCCTGAGTCGGGAGAATTATTGAAGTCGTAGTGCACCGTCCCCAGTAAAGAAGGGGTAAGTCATGAAGAACAAGCACAATCATATGAGTATAACCATTGCCCTTTTATTAATGAATTTCCTTTGTAGACTGACTGGGAAGGTGGTTATTACCCCCATACAATCTTCGTCTTGAAGGATTATCCCTTGGTGCCTCCATGATTTGCCTTTACATGTGGTTTCTTTCACCCAAATGTCTATCGTTCAGGAGCACTCTGCCTTGGGGTTCTTGATCAAGAGACTGTAAGATAGACTTATTTTGCTCAAGTAATTAGTAATTGTTGCTGAAATGATTTGAACTGGTTTCTTATGTTGCTTAAATTAATATTTCATAGGGGTGGTGGTCTGGTTTTACAATCAAAACTATACTACTTAAAGTTCAGCGTTTGCTTAGCCAAGTGCACTTGATGTTGAAAATGATTGCTATAATCTACTTATCAAGGTTAGTAACTTTGTGTTAGTGACCAACGTAGGTTATTCATTCCTGATTCGACATTTGTTAATTTAATGAATGTCAATATTTTTAGAATCGAGGGGAATATAAGAGATATGTTCGGAAGCAAGCTTTATGGTACAGTTTAGATTGATCAATGGGAGCTTCATATGAATAAGTTTAGAATCAAAATGTATAGTTTAGAGGGCTAACAATGTGTATGAACTATGAAATTCATTGAGTTGCAAATTATCTCTGAATTGCAATGTTATTGCATTTGTTTACCTCTGAATTCCAATTATATCCCTTAATTGCAATGTCATTGCGTTTGTTTATCCCTACAGCGGACACTCACGATGTTAACTCTGCGCGCGAGTGGCAACGAACGCTCACGATCTTGTGCGAGTGGCAAAAGGGGGACGAGCACATGAGAGACAAACTTTAAATAGGAGCGGCTCTGATTTTTGACCTCCGACAAAAGGGAGACGCGCTGTTTCAACCTTGAACAGATTGAAGTGTTTCCCGAGGACGAGCTTGCACTTTTCTCTACTCGGTCTCGAAAGCATTGCAAAATGTGAGAACTAGAAGGAGAGGAAGTGGTGGACCTCAACAATGCTTTGAATGCGGCGAGTTTGGACATTTTCTTACAAATTGCGCTAACCTTTCATGTTTAACTCCTCGTGATGAGAAGCAAACAAAGTTCAAGTCCTCCTCTGCAAAGAACAAGAAGAAAAATAAGGGTTTTACATGTCGCCAATTGGTAAATGATTTTATCTCTGAACTTCAAGAACTTGGCTCGAGCGATGTGGACTTAGAAGTGATGAAGATGAATACACTTTAAAAAATATGTATTTCATGGATGATGCAGAACATAACATCGACGATGAAGATGTATGTCCCACTTGCGAAGAAATGTGTGATGCTATTTCTCGTGCCACTGTTATACTGAAGAAAAAGGACAAAAAACTTAGGGACAATGCTATTAAAATTGAATCACAAGAATCTAAAATTAATTGGTTAAAATCATTGATTCCTAGTGATGATTTTTGTTCCTCATGTCAACTAATATATGAATAATTGTACTCTTTAAGAAGTGCAAACACCTCCACTCTTGATAAACTTGAGATTGAAATTGAAAAGAACAAAAAGCTTGCTGCACTTAATGATAAAAACATGATAGATGCTAGTTGTTTAACAATTGATTTTGCATTGTTCTAGTTGTGATGATCTTGATAAGAATACATGATGCTTTGAATGAAATTTCTGTTTTGAATAATTCTTTATGTTCTCATGAAGTTAATTTTTGTTCTAATTGTAAATTAAAAAGAAAAACTTCATGTGAAAATTGCCTTGACCTGTCCAATAAACTTGATGACATGCATAGGACACTAGAGCGGTTTTGTAATGCAAATAAACTCTAAACTTGTTCTTGAATTCTTCCAAGACTTGCAATGATAAAACTGGTTTAGGTTTTGATTCTCATGCTCATTGAAGTGGTTTAATTCAAACATTTCCTAAACAAAAGAAGTGGTTTTATGTCAGCAGGGGTGTTGTCTTATTCAGTTGTTAACAAACAGGTTGCTTGCCCATCTTGACATGAACATAAGATCAAATTTCATTGTACCTATAGTGGTAGAGATGGTCATGTCATAGATTATTGTCGTATACTAGCTAAACAAGAAAAAAGCAAAGAATGCAAGCAAGATCTCACAACACTCATGCAAAATTTGCTGCACGTGCTGAACTGAATGTAAGTAACTTGCAACCTTCTGTGATGAGTCAAAAACATTTAAAATTTGCTCCCAAACCTACTATTTTTCATGCTACACATAATACACCTCATAGGTTAGTAGTTGGGTGCAATAATTCGCAAAATTTGGCCATAAATCTGGCTCACGCCACATAATCTGTAACAAGGAATGGTTATCCTCCCTCACTTTTATATCACGTGTAGAGAATGTTACTTTTGCCTATAATTCTTCAACTCCTATAATTGCTAAGGGTTCGATAAGAGTTAATAATCACTACACTTTGAAAGATGTGGCACTTGTTCAAAATTTAAAAAAACCACTTTCTTTCTGTTTCACAATTGCTATATGAAAATCTTGAAATTATGTTCACTAAAAATTGCTGCAAGGTTGTAGATTATAATGGTGAGCTTATGTTTAACATGTCTCGGTTTAGAAGAGTTTCTAAAGATAATTTTGACATGTCATATTCTAAGCATAGGTGTATAGTTGCTAATGATTCAAAATATTTATATTTTTGGCGTTGTACACTTGGTCATGTAGGCTTTGATCATCTCACTCGTGTTAGTGCTCTTGATCACATATGTAGGCTGCCTAAGCTTAAAGGGAACAAAGAAATTGTTTGCTCTTCTTGTATACATGCTAAAATGGTTATAGGTTTACATACTCCACTCACAATGACCATGAGAGTAGCATCGGCACAACTTTTACACATTGACACTGTAGGTCCCTCACGTGTTCAATATTTTAGAGGTAAGTGGTATGTGCTTGTAATTGTTGACGATTATTCTAGATACTCTTTGGTTTATTTTATGGCATCTAACAATGAAGCTTTTAGTAACTTTAGAAGTTTGGTTCTTAGGCTTTCACTTGACCACCAAGGATCTTTAAAAGTAATTAGAAGTGATAGTGGTACTTAATTTAAAAATCAATCATTTTCTTCACCATATGTACCTCAACAAAATGGTGTTGTAGAGAGAAAGAACATAACCTAAGTTGAGATGACTAGAACTATGCTTGATGAATACCAAACTCCTAGGAAATTTTGGGCTGATGCAATTGCAACCACTTGTTATGTCTCAAATCAAGTTTTATTGCATGCTAAGCTAGGAAAAACCTCATATGAGCTGCGGTTTGGACATAGGCCTAGTGTAACACACTTTAGGGTCTTTGGTTGCAAATGCTTTTTTAAGAAATATGGTAATCTTGATAAATTTGAACCTTGATCTGTTGATGGCATGTTTCTTGGTTATCCATCTCATACCAGAGGCTACTGTGTGCTTTTACTTGACACTAACAAAGTTGTGGAGACTTGTGAGGTTTCTTTTGATGAAGCTAGCCCAAGTACTAGCTCTAATATTGCAGTTCAATATGCATTCCCGCAGGGGGAGAGTATTTACATTGAAGATGAGGAAGAAGTGGTGATGCTGACCGAAAATTCAGCAGCTAATGGCATCGCTCCAGCTCCTGATTTTGATTTACAACCAGCACCAATGACTACTACTGCTGATCCAGATCCTCCTCAAGGCACAAGATCATCGGTTGATGATAAACATCAAGAACAAGGAGCTTGTGAAGTGTCTACTCCCCTCCGGATCCTCAAACATCATCCTCCACGACAAATTATTGGAAGCTTGCACGAACGAGTCACACGGTCCAGCTGTGATGAGTTCGGAATTTGTGATAAGTATGATGGGAGAACTCACGTACTTTTTGGGGCTGCAAATTAAACAAACTAAGGAGGGAACCTTAGTGTATCAAACGGAGTATACAAAAGATATCTTTAGGTGATTCAACATGGAAAACAACAAGCCTCTTCGGACACCAATGGAACAACGACAACACTTGAACTTGATGAAGATGGTGACCCCATTGATCAAAAAGAATATTGAAGCATGATCGGATCACTTTTGTACCTCACGACATCAAGATCGGACATACAATTCAGTGTATGTCTTTGTGCAAGATTTCAATCTTCTCCACGCGCTTCACATCGTCAAGCCGTCAAAAAGATTGTTAGGTATTCACATGGTACTAAAAAATTTGGCATTTTTATTCCATCTTCCTCTACCGTTACTTTGAAAGCATTTTTGAGGCTGATTTCAAGGGTTGTAGGATTGATAGGAAAAGTACTTCGGGTGCTTGTCATTTTCTTGGTAATTCACTTGTTGCTTGGTCCTCTAGAAAACAAAGTTCAGTTGCACAAGCCACGGACAAATCAGAATATGTAGCTGCTGCTAGCGTTTGCCCACAAATTCTTTGGATTGTTCAAACACTTACGGACTACGGGGTTGATTTAGATAGTGTTTCACTATTTTGTGACAACACTAGTGCCTTTTGCATTGCTAAAAACCCCATGCAACACTCTAGAACTAGGCACATTGATATTAGGTATCACGTTTTTCGTGATAATGTTGAAAAAAGAAACATTGTGCTTCACCATGTAGATACCTAACAACTATTGGCTAACATTTTTACAAAACCTTTGGATTTCACTCGTTTTTCATTCATCTGTAGTGAAATAGGGGTTATGCATCCTCATGGCTTAAATTGAGGGGGAGTTTTGCAACTTGAGAAGTCTATGTGTGAATCTGAAATTAAAAATAATATGAGCATATGTGGTTCATATATATATGACTGTGTGATTTCTTTAACATGCTGGAAGTTCTTACTACATTACATGTGTTATGCATTTTGTTGTTTTTGCCATGACTAGTAATTTGAATAATTACTTACACTAAATCTGGTCATGATTGAACTTTCTTGCTGTTTTAAACTTATTGCATGCTCACAAGTGCTTCTAATCATGAAAAAGTAATCAATCAATAGCCCACATGTTAAGCTTTTATGATCAAATAAAAATCTAAAAAGATCAAGAGAATATGCATGCATCACACTTCTTCTTTTGAGACTTCTTATCATTGCACTTTGATATGAACTTGGAAGGAGTTTTATATGACTAAAACCATGTCCTTAAGCTTCTGATTGTGAAATGACATAGGCTTGGTTTGGTTCGTTAGAATAAGGCTGATGCGGCATATAATCTTTTGCAAATGTCATATGATCAAAATTTGTGCTTTAAATGATAATGAAAAATAAAAAACAGCAGCATGTGTCATGCTTTCAAGTTTTGAAATAGTTGAGTTTGTTAGATCATGACTCGCTTAAATTAAAAAATTACACTTGATCTCTACCATGGCTTACACTACTTCATGTACCTCATTGATGTTATAGTGTAAGTTACTTGATAGTATGATTTAGATGAGCTTTGTTTTATATGTTTATCTCATATTATGCTTATAAAACAACTAAATTTCTCTTTTGTACCTTGTTGAATACATTGTCAAAGGGGGAGAAATATGACACACATTACACATTCACAAGTGTTTTGCACGATTCCATGTAGGGGGAGAATTTTTTAGTTTCTTCTTATTTGATTTTTGATTTTCAAGAAGGGGGAGAAATTTGCTTTCAAAACTTTTTGTTTGAATGAGCCAATGTTCTAATTTTAAATTTGCTTTCAGAACTTTTCATGTGAATGAGCTAATGTTGGTATTTTAAGTGGTGTTGCCAATGCATTCATCAAGGGGGAGATCGTGAGATCTAGGTGCTCATTACATTGGCAAATAGGCTAACGATATGAGTTTACATGCAAAGTTTTAAAGTTTACAACGATACACCCCGATACACACTGTCCGAACTTATCTCAGTACATCTTGGGAGTAACGTTGTTACTATCGGTAAGTCTAGACTGTCCAAACTTTTCAATGTGTTTTTGGGAGTAACGTTACCTTCGATAGTTTTGAACTGTCCAAACTTTTCAATTTCTTTTTGGGGAGTAACATTACTTTTGATGGTTTTGGACTGTCCGAACTTTCACTATTCATATCAGGATTAACAGTTACTGCGTAGAGTTTTCATATTGAGTTCAGTTGCTCTGTTTTGCTCTGCTTTAACTTCAAATGTTTCAAACTTGCTTTTGGCTTATGTAAATATTTTCTTAGTATTCATTTGCTAAGTTCTAGGTGTGTTTTGGTGGTTATGGCTGATGTCCATTTTTATATGGTTTGCAACATGCTTACGTTAGGTGCTTACATAAGGTGTTGTGGGTTTCGGACTAACGAGAGTCATGTCGATGACTTGTGCTCGGAAGATTTGGTTGTTTGTTCATGTGCAGGTGTTTATTGAGGTCAAGAAATGGCTGGTGATGGGATCCATTGAACTAGTATTAGGGAGAAGATGAGGTTCAACGACCAAGTTCGGGAGTAATTGTGGTTGAGTTGATCGGGAGGTCACACAACATGTTTGGGTCAATAACAATGCATATGAAGGTATCATGGATGTCGTTGGGAAGTGTTTGCACGTGTGCAAGGGGTGCATGGATGTGGCAACATAGTTCCGAAGTTTGATGAAGAGATATGGACATGAAGATGTGGCCGGAAAGGTCCAACTAGTTGGATTATGCCTCAGGCTGCGGTTGAGGTGGTTATGGTTCGTTTATGAAAAGTTTCGAGTTTTTTGTTAGAGTTCATGGTGATCAAGAAGTTCAGTTGTTTTATTATTGTTTGGGACAATCTTAAGATTTTTGTAAGTATTAATATTGCTTTTATCTACGTATGGAAGAGTCTTTAGATGTTATGAAAATTTTCGGTTGAAACTGAGTAGGAGTAGGAGTCCTAGTTAGGATTGAGTTGGCCTAATGGTTGGTTTTATAAGCAAAAGGGAGGCCAGAGCTCGTGGGCAGACGTCTTTGGAATGTTCCTCTTGTGTCTTTGGTGAATAAAATTCGTAGTTCAGAGGAGCTTTTGTGTCTTGTTTGTCCGACTTGTTTGCGTCAAGTCTTTCTCGCCGAGTTTCTACGCTGTCCAACCTTTCTTTGGTGTTTTAATCGTAACATGCTTTTTACTTATCTAATTGACGTGATTCTTTTTTTGTTGTCTTCAAAACTCAATTATCTATTATATGTAAAAATTTAAAGGTCATTGGATTTATAGTTTTTGCGTTGCACGAGTTTCTTTGCAGCGTAGCAGATCTGTTTGCTCTCTATTAGAATAGATTGACCTTTGCTCAGGGTTTTGGTCTTGACTTGAGTTTTACTTGATGTTTTCTCGTGACTCTTGTTGTCGTGTATTTGTGACCTGATTCTCTACGTTTGACACTAACCTGTCATGTTTTGAACACGTTGGAAACACTTGCACACACAGTTTCTCTATCAGATTGATTTTCTGTCTTGGGGTTTTTGTTGCTTCCATTGAAAAGTTTTAATCTACATTCACCCCCTCTGGTAGATTTTCACGTACTCTTCGATCCTACATTAAACACATAGAAAACATTCACACAAAAAATTTGTTTATCAGTTTAGTTTTCTGTCGAGGGGTTTTGTAGCGTTCGCTTAAAAGTTTTCAATCTACAATTTACCCCCGGTAGCTTTTCACGTGCTCTTTAATCCTACACATTTTTGTGCCATCCTTTATGGGATGGTCGACTACGTGCCTTCATCCCTTAAGAACATCCTATAGGGCGACACCAGCTCCAACTCTAACTCCAACAACAACACCGAAGGGAGCGAGCTTCCCTCTCGTGAGTGCAACATCATTGAAACTGGTGATGGCTCCAATGTTGACACGCCTACTAACATCCCACCACAACTCAGCCCGGAGCAACAACAGGCGCGGCACCATGTGCCGACCAACCAGCTCAAGGCGCGGTGTGTCGCCCTCGAGACCGAGCAAGCTAAGCTGGACGCTGACATGGTCGTATTCATGTCGAAGCTGGGTCCTTGCCCTAGCACGGGCAGAGCATGCCTCCGTGCATGTCAAGTCTAGGCCGACATCACCAACAATGTTAATGCCCCCCCCCCCCCCAATTCGAGCTGGCGAACTAGAACATGGCATCCACGACAGCGATACTACGCGGCAGCCGTAGCTCAACGACCTCGAAGCCCGACACGCATACCAGAACCTCCAGACCTTGCCGCATAGAGTCACCACCCAACAGGCAGAGAACTCCCTAGCTTGATAACAGGAACCATCAACCCACGACGAGAGTCAAAAGCATAACAAGAGCAGCATGAGCCCTGCGAGGACTTGTGCCCCAAGCCGAGTGGCCAGGGCTCGCTGACCCCCTCACGCAACTCCATGCACAAGCATGTGGGGCCATACAACCTCCATCGAACCCCTGAGGCCTGACATAGAGCTCTGTAAAAGAAAAAAATTCATAGTGCAAAGTTCAGATAGGAGAATTTAAAATTTTGAATGGGAAAATAAATCAAAATGGTAATTGAAAAATCAAACCAATTCAAACTTCAATAGAGGGAATTCAAAAATGCAAATTAGCTCCCGTTCAAACCTTGAGAAAATAAAATTTTGAGTTCACCATTAGCTTCCAAATAAGGTCTCTGCCAAATTTATGAAATTTTAATGTCCATTTGCTATTTAATTCAGCGGCTCCATTGAATACTATTGGAATTCAAATTCAAATTTTGAATTCAAATTAAACTTGGTCAGATTCATGATTAAATTTCATAATCATATTCTACATAATTTATTTAGCCTCTCCCAAAATATCTGGAATTTTCGGACAAATCTTTGTGGGTGAATTGAAGATCCAGAGAGTAGATGAGGGTGAGACACCTGTGGGACCCACATTTCAGTGTCTAAAATAGAGCAACCGATGCTGGGCTCTGTTCCCCGCCGTTCAATGCCGGTGCAGTTGTATCCCAGCTCACCAAGCACACAGGCAAGAAGCTCAGTGGAAAGGGGAGTTTAAGGCGTCCTCATCCCCCCACTGATCCAGTTCTGCACGACATCGTCGTCCCAGTGCTCCACTCATTTTCCTCCCTCCCATGAA
Source organism: Tuctoria greenei (assembly GCA_036927565.1). Classification (NCBI taxonomy): domain Eukaryota; kingdom Viridiplantae; phylum Streptophyta; class Magnoliopsida; order Poales; family Poaceae; genus Tuctoria; species Tuctoria greenei. Next base: position 66,174,745 of record JAYESD010000006.1, read on the forward strand.
ATAGAGCCCCACCATTTCTCTTGCCTCACCGGTGAGTACCTCGGTCCAGCTCCCTCTCACTTCGATGTAAACAGCAAAAATGTTGCCATGTATATGCTCTATCATCTCCACAATTTAGTTCGTCATTTTGCTCACTGGTTCGCCGGTATTTTGAAGTTTCACGGATGCTGCCATTGGCCACCGAGGAGGACCTTCTTTGCCTCGACGTCGCGCCGGTGAACCAGCCCAGTTCGTGTGACGACTTCAGCAAAAGAAACAAGCGCAACTTCACCCTCTGTCTCACGGTGAAAACCATTCTTAGGTTAATCCCTTATCGAGCACGAAATCTTCATTTCCTTTTCGGCATGCTTTTAACCTTCTTGTTAAGTTTATAGTTTACCTTTCAATTCAATTTTTAGATGTAACTATCTTCTAATCCAATTGGATAATAGTTTCCTAACCTCCTTGGCATCTGCTAGAACAAAAACCAGAGATAATAATCAAGGAATGGCTGAGCTATGCCAATTTTCACAGCCGTCGTGGAAAATGGTTTGGTGCCTCACCGAAATCTATTTTTCTGGTTGTTCCACCACCTTTTCTCTCCACTGTCATCTTCTCCATGATTCCCAGAAGCTTTACAATCATTTTCTGAGGCGTATAAGCTATGGGGCGGCGGTTCCGACATCGCCGAAACCCTAGCCATCGTCTTTGTGCCGCCATTTCCGGCCATAGCCGTGTCGATTCGACCCCACCATCGTGTTGCTTGACCCTCAAAACGGTTAGGAGGAGAATATCAGCAAGGAAGATGACTGGGAAAAGGGAGCCGGTTAGCTCGCCAGTGCAGTGCCACCGCGCCGCGCCGAGCGTCCAGTGGTTGAAGACGACGCTGCGGTCCCGCATGTCAGCCTCTGTTTAACTCCCTCGAGATCTGCTGTGGCCACGGGATCAAGTGTGGCTGTGCGGCTTAAACCCGTGGTCCTCGGTGTGGCCCCAATCCGGTTGGCCAATTTTAAATGGGTGGGACCGGCCGGATTAATTCAAACTTTTCCCTTTCCAAATAAATACAAATTTTGAGCAAACTTCTAAATTCAATTACTCCTAGTAGACTTGCACAAATAATTCCCAATAAATTCTGGTAGACTCATATTGATACCAATTTTGCAGTGGTGCAATTTGTTTGACATGAAAGTCCCATAATCTTCATAATTAATTCTTTTGAGCTAACTGCTTGGAAAATTAATTACTCCTGTTCTGTTAATTGGAAAGTTTCCAATCTTGGTAAGAACCTTCATTCTAATAAACTTGAACTCCAGTAAAATTTTCAAATTCATTGGACTTCATTTACTGTACCAAACGGTGTGCAAATCCCCAATGTCCATAGAAAATTCACAAATGTACAGAAACATTTCCAGATTTTATCCCACACTTGTAAAATCAATTTATCCATGTAGAAAGCTTAGAAAATTATGAAACAATTTCCATAGAACCAGTGTGATCTAACTACCATAATAATCCACTGTTAGCCATAACAAAGTTCCAGATTTGATACCAAATTTCAGAGAAGGATTTTACTTGTTGGAATTTTAGAGATAAAAAGCTACCTTGAACATCTTCAATTCTTGATCCAGATCTTCCACATAGTACCTTGTATCCAATGTAAAAATCCCAAAGCCAATTAAAAATATTTACATACCTGATCACTATTTAGAAAGTCTTTTATATAGTCTCAATATCACTCATGTACTTTATATATTGTATATCATATAGTGACCAAGATCGAGGAGGAGCCGGAGCCCTTGGAGAGTATATCACCAGAAGCTAACTTGCTCTCTGACTCGCAGCCAGGCAAAACCCGATTTGCATTTAAGTGCTTTTGTAAAATTTAGATTTGTACCACCTATGTCTAGGGTGAGATATGTGCATTATGTCTAAGGTGCATGTTACTCCACTTGCATGACCGACAAATCCTATGGAGTATTGGTTAGGTCCCAGCTTGACGAGTAGAAAATGCCATGCTAATGTTTTGAGGAATCCAGTAGAAGTCAAGTAGTTGGAATCTACTCGCGAGATAGGGTTTATTTCACACAGGATTGGTTTGAGTACATAACTGGATTATGAGTATGAATATGAGACGGAGCAGGAGGATAGGATGCAATGAGATGGGGTCTCACGTGCGTAGCCTACTTGTATCGATTGAGGACCGATCCGTGTGCAGCCCTGCTGGACAAGTTTGAACTGTACCAGATGCATACTAGGCATATGGAACCCAGGAAACCGATGTAACTTGATAACTTGGGTGTCGAGGCATAGCCCACTGTCGATAGGGGTGGGTTCAGGGCAGCAAGGTGTAAATCTTCTAGCGGGCACAAACACTCTCCGTGCGGGGACCTTATGCCTGTGACGGTGGGACCGGTTCGATGTTTGAGTTTCTTGTGAAAGATTGATGTGTATGACATCGTGAGGATCACCGCACGCTTCTTACGCATGGGTGTGTGTGACATGTTATCCGGGTGTCTACTGATTGCAATAATCATCCCTCGCGGTTATTTGGGCATCGCTTGTTCACTGCGCCGCGACCTAGTAAATATTGAAGAAGCTTGAAGAATATGATGTATTGAATTATAATGGCTTTGCAACTATGATTGCTATAGAATATGCTCATTAAAGTTAATTTTATTAAACCTTTAATCTGCTGCTAATAATGTGAAAACTAAGGATCAACATGTAGGCGAGTCATTTACTACTATATCTATTCCTATATTAAGTATCTCTACATGTAGAGTTCTATGTTTAGGTGAGATGGGTAAGTCTTGCTGAGCCTTCATGCTCAAGGTTGCTATATTAAGTTGTTTACATGTGAGATGTATGAGAAATGGCCCAAAGATGAGGTGATGCCCCATTCGGGTATACCGCCGAGTGGGAACCCTTCATGCCGCCGTGATCTGTTGTGTGTTGCTAGTGTGTAGCGTCCTCGGGCTGGACGGCTGCACTTTTTCATAGCTAGGCTAATAGTTTAGCTATGTGTATTACATCTGCTGTACATTAAGTATTGTAAAAGACTTTTGCTATTTATATAAATAAAACTTTTTATTTTGTCGTATTCTTTTTGTGTGTGCTGTTGGGTGCCACATCTCATGGCACCAAACTCTGCGATTCTTGGAATGTGTGGACTCGATCCTCATAGCCTGATATTAGAGCCGCATTGGGAATAGACGCTTGAAAAGAGCGGATTTTGAAAACTTAAAAGTAGCCGAGTGAGGATTAATTAGTATGCCCATATAAGGTCTTTTATAGTATTAGTTTCTTAAGGTGGCAAGCTAACATATGTGTTATTATATTCTGTAAAGAGGCTCTGATGTCAGGTAAGAGGTAAGGTATGCAATCGCAAGCGGATCAATTGTGTAAGCTCACCATGCGAGAGGTAGCATGTGATTGTCCCCTTGGCTTGGCGCGAAAGTTAATATGAGTCTCTGAACCTTCTCATGTTTCTGAGAACATATGAAAATGTTGTTCCCCGGCGTGCTTCAGGCAAAAGCGAGGATACCCATCTGTAAGGTCCAAAACATGAAGTATGCAACTCTTGAACATTCAATGATCAAAGGGCCATACGCAGCGCTGATCCCTAGCGCACGAGATAATTTATGTGGCCACCTATCGTGCGGTTGAAAAGCACGTAGTTTTTTTTAAATAAACACACGAAAGCACCTCCTACTGGTGCAGCATTAGGCAAAGACGTGGGACCCCATCGGGTGGTACATAACCCCATGCGCCTCCTACTGGTGCAGCATTATGCAAAGATGTGGGACCCCCGTGGGGTGGTAGAAAACCCGGTCATGTACCTCGAGACGTGGCTCAGCTCGAGGCGGCCCGTATGGAATGATACGGGATGAATGTTCTTACTTTCATATATTTTATTGTGACTGCCTGAAATGATCACCCGTGCGGGCTGTGCCGTACGGCAGCATATGATTGATCAGTAATTTTTGTGTATGCAGGTACACTAACCACTTTTAAGTAGCTCGAGTCCAAAACGTTTGCGAGTGAACGTCATTAGTGCCACCGTTGAGACGTATGTCGGAATACCAGTTTAGGATTTTCATAAGGGCGTAGTACCGGTATTGCATTCGTGTTTCAACAGGAACGTGGACAACGATATCCGTGCTAGAGGTGTGACTCGACAACAAGTAAAAATTTCCAACTTAGGACTAAGTTTGAAGTTGTTATCTCTGTTATGGAGCGTGCTGGTCAGATTGGCAATTAATCGTGTGGTCGCTGCGGTAAGCAGTCATATGATTTGGAAACTTGAGAAAGTCATCCACAAGTTTCATTTTCAGCTCCAAGGCAGATTTCAAGATTTAAAACTTGAAAATTTCATTTTAACTTAAACTACCAGGTTCCTGATTCAAACTGAGAATCTGGCAGCAAAATGCTTAACTTTGGAATAGCATAACTCTCTGTAGGAGTAACCACTGAAGATCTTCCACACATGGTTAGAAATTTTAGAGTGTCCTCTAAAACTTTTATTTTCAACTCCATATCATAATCCCCTGTAAACTAATGAAAAATTGAAATTTCCAAACTCTGTTAAATCTGGACAGAGACTGGACAGTTTCTGTACCCTGTCACTGTTTCTATCTTTTCTCCTAGTAGAATCGACGAACGACTTCATGTAATACATTTCTAAAATCCTGAGGATATATGCAACAATGTTTTAATTAATGATTTTTTGCATATTTTGATATTTTGTATCTGGAAAAAATGTGGACAAAATCACCCATAAACAAAGGAGGTGCTGTCAAATTTTTTCCAGAAACACTGTCAACTTGCAAATGCCATATCTCCTCAACCAGAAAAGCTACGGAGGCAAATAAAGACATTATGGAAAGGCTATCGAGTTTTCTACAACTTTGTAGTTGAACTCCGGTTCATATTGTGCCTCTAACGGATCGAAAATTTTTAATCTCCCCAGACTGGTCAGCTGAACCAGAATCTGGACAGTGAAACTAGTCTTGAACTCTTCAATTCCAATCACTTTGGTTTCAATTTCTTGTGTCATATACCTTATACAGCTGTTGATATTTGACATGCTGGTTTGGAATGTGAAGCAATCGTCACCACTTTGAGTGATGACATGTTTAAGTCTTGTACAATAGCGAGGATACACGTACGCTAACGCATTCAACGTCCTGTTTTGACCTACGATAGTCGAAATGGACTTCCATCCATGAAGTTCATTACTTTGGAATTCGATTGTGGTAACATAGTACTGGGGTTTTGTATGTTGTATAAAGTTTACACTTTATCAATATGTGTGAATGTTAAATATGACACTTGATCAATTCTCGCATTACTATTGTATGGATGGGATGAAGAAAACAAGCATGTTGCTGATTTTTAAATCATGTGGATGCAGAATGGTGCGTACACGCTCTACGCCCGAGGTGGGAGGCTCTAGCCAGGGTCGTGGTGACGAATCTCTAACATGGGAGCAAACCACGACACCGCAGCAATAAGCTCCTCCTCCACCACCACCTGAACCTCCAAGGACTCTTGCAGAGATTCTTGCCGCAGTACTCAGCTCGCGAGACGAGCAAACCGAGTTGCTGTGGATGTTGGTGCAGAATTTGCCCCGTCAAGGGGGGCGACAAGACAATGGGCAACGCCAGCCCCAACAGAGTTCATACTCGGACTTCTTGGCGACGCATCCATTGGTCTTCACAGAGGCCGAGGAACATCTGGAGGTGGACAACTTTATCCGCACCCTTGAGCGAAGTTCGGTCTGCTCCAATGCACCGAACAGCAGAAGGCGCTGTTCGAAGCACAATAGCTTCAGGGATCTGCCGATGCTTGGTGGGCGAACTACATCTCGTCACTACCGGCTGGTCATGCGGTCACAGACCAAATTCCGGGAGGTGTTCCGCGCCTACCATATACCTCACGGTATCATGAAGAGGAAGCTTCAGGAGTTTCCGGAGCTGAGGCAAGGCCGGAGGAGTGCTCATAAATACTCCCGTGCGTTCATCCGTTTGGCGCAATACGCACCATATTATGTGGGGATGGAAGATAAGAAGCGAGAAACATTCTTCCGGGACCTTAATCCCAAGATGAAGGTCCAACTTGCACAATGCAATCGCGGCACCTTCAACGACATCGTCAATGCCGCGATAGTGCAAGAGGATGCTCAGCGCGAGCTCGTTTTTGATAAGATAAATGGAGCGCGCCATCGAGCAGCAGTGGGGGTGGTCCACAGAAGTACCGCTTCTTGTATCGATCACCATCCGGGCAGCGATGGCAGAAACCGGCGTGACCGCAGCAGTTCTGCGGTCTTTTTTTAAGGTGCCACGTTTCCGACCGCCATTTCCACGGCAGCAGCAGCAGAAAATGATGGTCCGGCGTGCGTATCCACCTCCACCATGTGAACCAGGATTACGTCCGCAGCTTGGAGAGAACCCGCCAGAATACACGTGCTATACGTGTGGCCGTGTCGGACATTTTGCGAGGGACTGCCCCTAGCAGCGACAAGGCAGCGGGCAAGCACCATATCAAGGTGCATCTCAACCTGCAATCAGCCAAAGAAACCAGCACCAAAACCCAGCAACGTAGACCACATAGCTATCAAAGACGTGCCGGAAGGCGAAACCGTCCTCGCGGGTACATTTTCTCAACATCAAAATCCCGTAGTCATATTATTTGACTCTGGTGCCACCCATAACTTCATTAGCCAATCATATGTTGTCAAGCATCAATTACCTATCACTCCCACAAAAAGTCCATATTTGATTTGCTCTTCGGGTGGGAAAATAGAAGCGGACATGAAAGTCCATAAAGCACAACATAAGGTGGGTTGGAATATCTATCCGACTTCTCTAATTATATTAGAGGGTCAAAAGCTCGATGTCATCTAAGGAATGTCTTGCCTACACTGTCATGGTGCTGTTCTCGATATTGTTCCATGTATGGTCCAGTTAAACTCTCCACAACATGAACCACACACGCTCATTCTAGACCGCCTTATCCATGAAATTCCAGCCACATACAACACGGAAGCCACAAAGCTTGAGGACATTCGTGTGGTCCATGAATATCCGAACATGTTTCCCGATGACTTTCTGGGTATGCCACCGGATAGGGACATCTTGTTCAAGATTGAACTTATTCTGATAATCACGCCTATTTCTCGAAGGTCGTACAAGATGGCACCAAATGAGTTGGCGGAATTAAAGGAGCATTTGAAAGACCTACTGGACAAAGGTCTCATACGCCCAAGTTCATCACCTTGGGGCTGCTCCACATTATTTGTGAAGGAAAAGGACAAGACGTAACATCTATGTGTGGATTATCGTCCACTCAACGCCATGACAATCAAGAACAAGTATCCACTACATCGCATCGATATTTTATTCAATCAATTAGTGGGTGCTAAGGTTTTCTCGATGATGGATCTTCGGTCCGGATATCATCCAATCAAAATCTGATTGGAGGATATACCAATGACGGCATTCTCGACGAGATACGGGCTCTATGAATATCTCGTCATGTCGTTCGGACTTACCAACGTGCCGGCTCACTTCATGTATTCGATGAATTCATTATTTATGCCGGAGTTGGACAAGTTTGTCATGGTCTTCATTGATTGGTTCATTCTAGATCAGAGGAAGAACATGCCAAACACTTGCATATCGTGCTCCAACGATTGCAAGATCACAAGCTTTATGCAAAATTCAGCAAGTGCAAGTTTTGGATCGGCCAAGTGCCATTTCTTGGTCACATTATTTCAGTGGAGGGTATCTCTGCTGATCCAAGCAAAATTTTGCAAGTGCTGAAATGGGAGTCCCCAAAGTCCGTTCATGAAGTTTGGAGCTTCCTCGGGTATGCAGAATATTATCGAAGGTTCATTCTGAGCTTATCAAAAATTGGTAAACCAATGACGAAGCTGGTGAAAAAGAGGACCAAATATATTTGGAGCAAGGCTTGTGAGGATGCATTTCAAGCATTAGTGAAGCATCTCACAACAGCCCCAACGCTAGCTCAGCCGGATACAACCAAATCTTTTGATGTTTATTGTGATGCGTCTGGCATTGGTCTCGGCTCCGTGTTAATGCAAGAACGCCGCATGATCACATATTGTGGGGACCGGAATCCCAACATCCGAGGATCTCATTGGGTGATGTCGTGCGATGCGACACCCAACAATATAAAAGAATAGAAACTGATTAAAATTACAAGACGAAGTCTTTTATTTATCATACATCGGAAGTTTTTACAATACTAGCGGACGTAAAGAAATATATATATATATATATATATATATATATATATATATATATATATATATATCATAGCTACGCTCTCAGCACTAGCTATGCAAAAGCAAAGTTATCCATGCCTTGGATACTTTGCACTAGCAACACTTAATTAGGGCGGCGTGCAGGGTTCCCACTCGGCTGTACACCCTGGACGGGGTGCAGCCTCATCATCAAACCCTTCATCAACTGTATAACCTGCAAAAACTCATTAACTGCAAACGTGAGCATAAGGCTCAGCAAGACTAACCCGTCTCACTAGACATATGCAAGGGCAACACAAAAACATAGGTGAGGTGAAGCGTAAATGACACGCCTACAAGTGGATCCTTATAATCAGGTTTTATGTAGCAAATGACATTCTCCGAGCACGGCACATCATGGGCTCTACAATCAAACAAGAAACGCTTTACCGATGATATGACATGCCCAGAGCACATAATGCTATTACAGCTAAAGTATGGGGAAACTGTACACTTTTAATTGTACTATCTCTAAATCATGCAAGGTTGCAAAACAATTATAATTCAATACAATTTATTTCTCTTACTTCTTTAGTATTTACTACATTGCCGCTCAGTGAACAAGTTGTACTCTATTACCGCGAGGGACGGTGATTGCAATCAGGACACACCCAGACAACACAACACATACGCACTTTCGGAAATGCCAACGAGTTATTCACACAGTACCTACGTAACACTTCAGTACTAGTCGTATATGGCAACCTTTCGCGAGACACTCAAATGTCGAACCGGTCGATCCGTCACGAGCAGGAGGTCCCTGCGTGGGGCGTACTCTGACGTGCCCACCAGCGGATTTACACCTTGCTGCTCTCAACCCATACCTATAAAACGGAACGGTATGCCTCGACACCCAAGTGACCAAGCTACGTCAGATTATTGGATTCCATATGTCCATTATGTCGCCGGTACAATTCAAGCTTGTCCGAAGGGGCTGCATACGGACGGGCCTTAATCGACACAGGCAGAGCTATGCGATCGAGACTCAATTCTCGCCGCTTCCTATACATTCCCTGCCCGGTCTCCATTTCATTATATTATGCCATTTTCTATCTAACCAATCCTGTGAGATATGTCCTACATCTCTCGCGAGTAGATTCCAACTACTCGACTTCTACCGGATTTCCTATGCATTAGCAAAGCAGTTACTACAGGTCAAACTGTAACTCGTTCCAACCAATCCCTGGGATTTTTTGTCATGCAGGTGGAGTATCAAACACCTTATACGTAATGCACAATATCATATACCACTCATCATAGTGAGAAAGTAGAATTTTATAAACAACTTAAATGCAAACCGGGGCTTGCCTGGATGCAGGTCCGAGTCGGAGTTAGTATCAGGAAGGTACACTTCCAAAGCCTCCGGTGCCTCCTCGACTTCGGTCACTACACGTCATGCATATAATATGGTATGTGAATGATTTTAAAACAATAACTATAAAAAGTATACAAATTAATATCTAAGGATCATAGCAAGTGATGATCTTAACTGGCTTTGGGACTTTGTTGAGACATACTAATGACTATGATAGAGATTTTTGGCAAGGATCAAGAGATAATCAAAGTGATTAAGCCCTTTTGCAATTATTTACTAATTGAATAAGCTTAACCAATTATCTTTCAGTTTAGGAACTGAATTGGGCCTAGAAGATTAGGTCAAATAATTCTCAATTTTCTACAGGAGCTTGTGCATGACTAATGAAATGTTCAGTCCAAATTTGGGGTATAACAAAGCAACTGAACATCTGGGATAATTCAATCAAGGAAAAAGATGATTGAATTAAACAGGATGTTATACAGGGTTTCATACCAATCCAACTGTACAGCCTGTTTGCTTAGGGTGTAAGGATCATACAGGATTTTATTTGGGATATTTAGTGCAATTTTTCTGGGAGAACTGAATTTAGAAAAGGATACTATTTTCTGAATGTAGTTTTGGAAGAAAACTGAACCAGCAGGAAAGAATTGGAAATCTGTCCAAGCTAAACAGGTTCAATGGCTACCAAACTTTTTCTGGTAACTAAGAATAGGTCAAGGTACTTTATGTGAATTTTGGGGATTTTTCCAGTGGAAGGTTCATCTGGAAAAATTGTGTTTGTATTTGGAAAGATTATTTCCTATAGAATTTAAAATTAAGTTTCACAGAAACCTATCCAGTACTAAAAGAAACTAGAGCTCAATAGATTTCAAACAAATTTGTTTGAAGATTTTTGCAGTAGTCTACAGAGAGATATTCAATTTAGAAGTTTGAACAATTTTCTGGAATTAATTTAATAACCCATTAGCGCTAGAATTCAAATTCAATCGGGCGGGTCCCATGGCCACGTGGCGTTCTCTGGTCAATGCAACACCGCGGTCCACAAATTTATTCGCGCGCAGCCGCACGGAATCCCAGCCGCACCGTGATCCCGCAGCTACTGGCAGGTGCGGTCCTACGGGGTTGTCTTCCACCTCGGGCCAACGCCTGCGCAAGGCGGCGCCCGCGGCGGTGACTCACCGGCGAGCTCGCCGCCGGTTAAACCGACGGGCCAAACTCGCCCAAACTCACCGCCTGGGGGTTTTTGGAGTCACTGAGCACGACGGTGAGGTCGGTGGGACCAGAAACTCACCGGAAATGGCCGTGCGACGGCGGCGGCGGTGGTGAGCACTCGGGCAACCTGGAACTCGCTCCAGAGTAGCTCAAACCACTCGGGATCTTCTTCAAAACCTTCCTGGGACGATGCAGATCAAGGAACTTGACGTGGGAGAGGAGGAAACAATCGGAAACTATGAGCTCGACGGCGAACCGAGGTTTCCTCACCGGCGGCGAGCAAAACTCGATTTCCTCGGCTGTTGCTTGATAACTTTTAGGGGTTTTTGCTCAGGTAGGAGCGCTAGGACCTATAGAAACTATCTCTAAGAAATTGTAAAGAATATTTACTTGTAGAAACAGAACTGAAATGGAAACCTAGCGAGCTTCCTCACATCGACCGGAAGGAAGAAGACCGATAACTTGCTCATTTCTCAATGAAAAGGGAAACGGTTTGCACCGAGAGTTAGAACTCGATTGGGCGCACCTTTTGGGATCAAGGCTTGAAACTGCGCGAAACGGCGGTGCACCACGGAGCATAGGTGGGCGGCGACGATGGCGCGTGGCGGAGAAGAAACAGCGAGAGGGGGAACCACCGATCGGGGAAGAGGAAATATCGGAGCGGCGGCCGGCCTTTTGTAGCGCCGCGACAAGCAAGCAAGCAGCTCGCTGGAGCTTGCATGCGCGTGCGCTGTCGAGCGGGCGAGTGCCGGTGCAGAGATGGCAGGCGGCCGACCTGACCCGTTCAGCAGAGGCTGACCTGTGGGGCCCACAGGTCAGTCAGACCCCAGTAGTAAAGTTAAAAATTCATTTAAAAATGGAAGATCAACTCCAAAAATCATGAAATTTTGTGGAGATGGTAAATGAATTATTCTGAACACAATGGTGAACTCAAATCTTATTTTCAAAGAAGTTGGAAAATAATTTAAAATTCAGATTTGAATCTGATTCAAATTTGCTAAGCGCCTCAAATAAAATAGCAAATGAGTTACTAAAATCTTAAAATTTTGCAGGCAAGCTATTGAGAATATTAGAAGGTCAAGGAAAAATTTAGAGCCTCTAATTTGGATATTTTTGGCAGGGCCAATTAGTACTGCACTTTAAACTGCCTTAATAAACTTCACCCAAATAATTCTAAAATCTGAAGAGGGGTGAATAGAATCATTCTAGAATTAGTGGTGAAGTCCAATACTCATGTTAATAAAATTTAACCATGAGTGCAAGAAAAGTTTGGATGGTATTAAGTTCATGTGTACCACTATATTGGATCTTTAATATAGTTGATCACAAGACTCATAACTGAATTCACATGCCATAAAAGTGGGGTTTTTACATTCCCCCCCCCCCCCCCCGCCCCCCTTAAAAGAATCTCGTCCCGAGATTACAAAAGAAGGCAAAAGGAACAGATCTAACGAACATATGCCGCTAACAAGTCCGGATAGTTCGTTCTAAGATACTCCTCGCTTTCCCACGTGGCTTCTTCAGCACTGTGGACCTTGTAGAAACGCAAGGTGCGGCTTCTTGTGGTGTGAGTCTTCTCATCGACGATCTGAGTTGGAGAGCTTCCAAATCCTCAAAACGTATATTCGCTGGGATTTTGAGACATTTCCGCAACTGAGAAATGTGAAACACATTATGGATCCCTGCCAGCGATGGTGGTAACTCCAATTGATATGCCACAGGTCCGCATCTTTTGATTATTGCGAACGGCCCAATAGAATGGGGAGCTAGCTTCCATTTCACTCCGAATCGATGGAATACCTTTCATAGGGGATACCTGGAGATAAACTTGATCCCCAATCTCAAAGTGAAGAGGTCGACATCGTTTGTCCGCGTAGCTCTTCTGACGAGACTGAGTGGCTTTGAGATTTGTTTGAATAATGCGTACTTGCACTTCGGCTTCTTTTATTAAGTCGATGCCATATACCACTCGTTCACCAGATTCACACCAGTTCAAGGGTGTGCGACACTTCCGGCCATAAAGAGCTTCATATGGCGCCATCTGGATGCTAGCCTTGTAACCGTTGTTGTACGAAAATTCTGCCAATGGTAGATGATCATCCCAATTCCTACCATGGTGGATGGCACAGGCACGAAGCATATCCTCTAGCATTTGATTTACCTGTTCGGTTTGTCCATCAGTCTGAGGGTGATAAGCCGAGCTTTGAATCAGTTTGGTACCCAATGCATTGTGGAGATGCTCCCAAAAGCGAGCAACAAAAATAGATCCACGATCTGAAATGATAGTACGGGGTACTCCGTGTAGACACAAAATTCTGGAGATATAAAGTTCTGCATACCGCTTCACATCGTAATCCACACTGACCGGTATGAAATGAGCTGATTTGGTCAATCGGTCAACGATCACCCAAATTGAGTCGTGCTTATGGAGGGTGGAAGGCAACCCAACAATGAAATCCATGCTGATATCCTCCCATTTCCAAGCTGGCATGCTTAAAGGTTGAAGCTGTCCTGCTGCTTTCATATGGTCGGCCTTCACTCGCCGGCACGTATCACACTCAGATACGTATTTAGCTATTTCCCTCTTCATCCGAGTCCACCAGAATTTCTTCATCAAATCCTGGTACATCTTGTTGCTTCCCGGATGAATGGAATACTTGGACAAATGAGCTTTGTCCAGTATCTTCTTTCTAAGCTCCATGTTTCGTGGTACCACTATACGGTTGTTAAACCAGAGGGTACCTTCATCGTTACTTCGGAAACATTTCATCTCCCCTTTCTTCATTCTTTGCCGACTATGTGACATTCCTTTGTCCTCCTTCTGAGCTGCCATAATATCCTCCTTGATAGTAGGAATGAGAGCTAGGTTGTAGAGTGCCCCATATGGAACCAAGTAGAGACTCGGTTCTTCTTCTCCTTCCATTGAGGTAATGGAAAGATTGTTGACATGGGACTTGCGGCTCAGAGCATCTGCGACTACATTCGCTTTGCCTGGGTGGTAGTGGATCTCAATCTCATAGTCCTTGATCAATTCTAACCATCTCCGTTGTAGCATATTCAAATCCTTCTGGGTGAAAATGTATTTCAAGCTCTTGTGATCAGTGTAGAGGTGTACTAGATTACCCAGTAAATAATGCCTCCACATCTTCAATGCCAGTACCACAGCAGCGAGCTCAAGATCATGAGTCAGGTAGTGCTGCTCATGGTTCCGGAGCTGCCGTGATCCATACGCGATCACTCTTCGCTCTTGCATCAATACACAACCCAAACCAATCCCAGATGCGTCGCAATAGACATCAAATGATTTGGTTGTGTCTGGTTGGGCTAAAACTGGTGCCGTTGTAAGGTGTTTCACCAATGCTTTGAAACCTGCCTCACATGCCTCAGTCCATACATACTTCTGCCCTTTCTTCAAAAGTTCTGTCATTGGTTTAGCTATCTTGGAGAAATTGGGTATAAACCTCCGGTAATATCCTGCTAAACCCAGGAAACTTTGGACTTCATGTACAAACTTTGGAGACTCCCATTTGAGGACTTGCTTGATCTTGCCTGGATCAACTGCAATCCCTTCTGCCGATATGATGTGCCCTAAAAATGGCACTTGGCTGATCCAGAATTCACATTTGCTGAACTTAGCATATAGCTGATGGTCCCGTAATCGTTGAAGCACGATACGCAAGTGTTGAGCATGTTCTTCTTCAGATTTTGAATACACAAGTATGTCGTCAATGAAGACCACAACAAACTTGTCCAATTCCAGCATGAACACCGAGTTCATGAGATACATGAAATGAGCCGGTGCGTTGGTCAATCTGAAAGACATAACAAGGTACACATACAGTCCATACCTCGTCGAGAATGTTGTCTTTGGTATATCTTCTGGTCGGATTCTAATCTGATGATAACCAGAACGAAGATCCATCTTCGAAAATACTTTAGCACCCACCAATTGATCGAAAAGAATATCAATGTGTGGTAGTGGATACTTGTTCTTGATAGTGACAACATTAAGTGGACGATAGTCTACACATAGTCTCAAGGTCTTATCTTTCTTTTCTACGAACAGTGCAGAACAACCCCATGGTGATGAACTTGGACGAATGAAACCTTTGTTCTCAAGTTCAGTTAACTTTCCTTAAGTTCTGCAAGTTCCTTGGGTGCCATCTTGTAGAGTGGTCTTGAGATTGGCACTGTTCCCGGTGCAAGTTCAACCTTGAACTCTATATCTCTTGCTGGGGGCATACCAGGAAGATCATCAGGAAACACGTCCGGGTATTCACATACTACCGGAATATCCTTAAGTTCCATAACCTCGGTATTGTGAGTAGATGGGTCCAATGGAATGATGTTCTCAAGATTGAGAACTTGGGGCTGATGGAGTGGAGATTTTAGATAAATCTTTCGAGGAACGATATCAAGAATAGCACCATGGTATTGCAACCATGCTATTCCTAATATGACATCTAGCTTTTGAGTCTCTAAGATAATGAAGGAGGTAGGATAGATGTTCTCATCTAGGTCAAGAGGTACCCTATGGACCATCTCATATGTTGCTACCCTCCCTGCTGGAGTGCGAATCATATATGGAGTTTTGGTGGAGATAACAGGCAACTGAGTTTTAATGACAACAGATTTGCTAATGACATTATGGGAAGCTCCAGAGTCAAAGACTATGACTATGGATTCATCATAGATAGAGAACGTACCCGTGAGCACGGGTGCGCCTTCCGGAATGTCCTCGATGGCGAGGTAATGGATGTTGCCGAGTCTGGTGCCTGGCTTCTTGGGATGGCTGCGGGGTTGGTTGGCCCCCTGGTAGGATGATTGCCCTCCACCTTGTCGATTCTGAGGGTAGTCCTTGGTGAAGTGCCCCGTACGCCCACACGTAAAACACGTGTACGGGGTTTGGCTGGTACTGTTGGGAGGACGGAATCCCGATGCACGCAGTGGAGGTGGAAGTGCACGTGGGATCATCCCCTATTGTTGCTGCGGTCGAAACCCGAAGTTGTTGGACTGACGACCACGGAACATCTATGGTCGCGATGGCGGTTACCACCTCTGGCCGGATGGTGATCGGTACACCATACGATACTTCTGAGGAGCACCACCTCCGATGCCCTGCGGAGCACTCCTCTTCTTTTTATCTGAGGAAAGCTCGCGCGTAGCGTCCTCCTGCATGATAGCGGCACTGACGATGTTGTTGAAGCTACCGCGGTTGAACAGGACAAGCTTGTCCTTCAACTTGGGGTTCAAACCCCAGTAGAAGCATTCGCGCTTCCGATCTTCGGTATTCACTTGGTCCTGAGCGTATTGGGTCAAGTGGTTGAATGATTTGGAGTACTCGTATGCACTCCTTCCTCCCTGCCTTAGCTCCAAGAACTCTTGAAGCTTCCTCCTCATAATCCCAGGAGGGATGTGGTAGGCGCGGAACGCCTCCCGGAATTCGGCCTAGCTTACGACATGGCCTGCGGGGCGTGCGGCAAGGTAATTGGTCCACCATGCGCGAGCAGACCCCTGCAGTTGCTACGCTGCAAACAGCGTCTTCTGCTGTTCGGTTATGTTGAGCAAACCGAACTTTCCCTCGATGGAGCGGAGCCAATTATCCACCTCCAACGGTTCATCGGCCTCTCTGAAGACCGGTGGATGTGTCGATGAGAAATCATAGTAGGAACTCTGATATTGCTGACGCGGCCCATCATCATGTCGTCCCCCTTGATGGGACGAGCGCTGCACCAGAGTCTGCAGTAGCTCGGTTTGCTCGTCACGCGAGCCGAGTACTGCAGCGAGAACCTCCACGAGACTTCTGGGAAGTGTGGGTGGAGGTGGTTGCGTTTGAGGTGTATTCTGCCCCGGGGGTGGTGTGTCATCCCCCTGCCCTCCACTTGAGCCTCCCACTTCTGGGGCTGCACGTGTATGCACCATGCTGCAATACAACGATTCACACCATAAGTCTCATTGCCTCAAGTTCATCCTTCCATATAAATAGTAATGCGGTAGGTAACAATAGATGATGCATAACATTCACATATATTGATAAAGCACAAACTTTATACAATCTATATTATCTTGGGCCCAAGTTTACAATAGAACTCCAAAAATAGACAGACTTCATTTAAAGAAGTCGTCTCATCTATGCTTGGTCACCACAAGTCGTCATGTCTATGTCATTGTACACCCACCTCGCTTCTATTTACAACAAGACTCAAAAAGTCGCCAAATACGCGTGGTGTTTACTACACATCATTACACTCGGCCTAAAGTGATAAGTACATCAACACTGCCCTCTACTCATAAAACTCGACCTCCTGAGGATCTTCTTATTCCTCATCATCCTCTGGATTAGGCACCACTGGTATGGGTGCTGGAGCAGAAGATGATGCCTCGTTCAAAAGCGACGTCCTTTTGGCAATCTTAGCTTGCCAATCTGTCTGTACCATAAACATCCTCCAGGCCTTGTTCTCCTGCTGAGCCAGCTCACAGCTGGTCTTCTAGCTCTGAGCCTCCACTCTGGACTGATCTCGATCTGCAGTCACCGCGTTCAACTGGGTGTCCCGCTGGTGTCCATAGAGTAGGCTCGCCTCCAACTCAGTTTCCATCTCTAGAGTCTCCTGGCGAGACGCGGCTAAATCCATAATAGTGTCATGCCATTGATTCTCCCTGAGGTTCAAACGATGGTTGAGAGGAGCCATCATATCCCTAAGTCCGTCATTTGCCCACTCAAAGTGATTCGCTCGAATCATGGCTTGCTTCAGATTGTCCGTCAATTCTTTTATGCATGCCCTTTGATTACCCATCTCGCGATGTGATGCGGAGGCGTACAACGCTAAGGCTGTCGCGGATGTTTCATCGTGAGTGTGCCCCTCCGCAAGCAAACGGGTTGCCCAGGCTTCAGAAGCCCTGCCGGTAACTGAAAAGAACTCATACGGAGTACCCACCAGAATACGGTAATGGAGTTTGCAAAACCTCCCTATGGCAACACTTGCGGCGTAGCTCCATGTTTCCTCTAATATCAACCCTTTGATCTTGACGGAGTATGGAGACCATCCGAGGTGCGGTGGACCAGCAGGCACATCGACGTAGATGGTGCAACTCCACATACCGCTTTCCTGGAACTTCTTGCCCCAATAAAGAGTCAACTCCAGGTAGCCAAACTGGCGAAGCAACCTAACAAACACGTCCGGGAAACAGGCTTGCCCGGTGCATGTTGAGAACACCCATCCATTAGGAAACTGAATTCTTGGTGCTGCCATCTGTGGACAACCATACCCGGATGTCAATACACAGTATAAGTATTCAACTCAATCAATGATAATGTTGGACAAAAGAAATTATCCATAATCAATTGATTCAAGAAAATCTGCAAACTGGAAGTGATCACAGTTCTGGTTCAGCTGACCTTCCTGTATCAACCCAAAAGTTTCATACAGGAAATTCCAGAGTAAGAGTTAAGTTGAATATAAAAGTTGTAGTACACTTCAAAACATTTCCATATTGTACTCATACAGCTCCAGGTGAACTAATATGAAGAATCTATACAGGTTTTAAGTTGACTCAAGTTTTCTGGAAATTCTGACAGAACCTCCCCTGTATATGGGCTTACCTCCACATTCTATACAGGTTTATCATGATAAGATATTGAGGTAATGACAAAATAAACATTGTATAACTTCGTGTTAAAAATCCAGAAATAAAATAGTTCCACCCTAAAAACTTTTTTATACAGGTATCGCGCACAAATTCACAACCCTGTGCAAACTGTTCCAAGTTCTGGACTGCAAGAACCAAGTTTGCGACAAATGGAATTAGGCATAGCTACACCCAGATTCAGGTCAGTAGTGACAAACAAAGTTGATAGAGTACTTCCTAAGCTTTCCAGAAATGTATATAGGTGACCATGTCACTATTCTGGATTAAGAGCTATAACTATCCCAACTTAACAGTTGAGCTGACTGGTTTGCACCAGCAGTCCTGCAGTTCACTGTGTTGACTTCCCAATTTGGTTTAACTCCAACCCAAATCAGGAAAAACCTCCCATAAAAAACTTGTAAAGATCCTCCTACCCTTTTCAAACATGTATCACAATAAGGCATTGGATTTTTCTACAGCAAGTTATGGCAGAAATACAGAGACTGGTACCATGGTAAGGTCATCTGGAGCAGTTACAATACACCCAAAATTTCAACAGATTATCAAGCTTTTCTGTCTTTATGGTCAACAGAAAAGTTATAGATATCTTCACGAGCTTTCCATCCATATATGATACTCCTATACTATCTATTAAATAACCAAGATTACAATCCCGGCGAAGTCGAGCCAACTTCTGCCAGAAAACAAGAATCTTGATTCTATTTATTCTATCGAGTCGGAACCCTTTTTTGCAGAGTCCAAACCTACCAGCACCTGATAGTCGGACTTTACAAAACACAATGTAGCCATTCTGTCAGTGGGGATGGTCTAGTATCATATTTGATACTGACGGTACTACGTGCCTCACGAAAGAAAATGCTATCCGGTATATCCGGTTACGTCTATAGGTGGTTCCTATATCGTTCTCTCGCAAATGGCTTCTACACAGTCTTCTACCGTAGTTAATGCTGCAAAAGACAAACAGTCCCTTTTCACACATTCACATCTCAAAGGTGGTATGGGGAAACACAACAGGCAGTGACAATAATATATATGAAAATAAATGCATACGACTCTGGTGTGAGTCGCCCTCGAGCGAGGTCATGTCTCGAGGTACATGGCTGTAAATACGTCTGTACAGCGAAGACTCCCGTATGATACGGCTTATACACACTCGAGCATACATGTTTCGCATGCTCCCATAGAACATGAATAGTTCTAGAGAGGCATACTATCGGGTTATACACCACCCGATAGGGGCTCCCACTAACTTTGAAGCACGCTGGGGTACCGCGTGTCATAGGTTCTCAGAAATATTGAGAGCTTCAGAGACTCCTATTAACTTCCCGTGCCAAGCCACGAAAATTTCACATACCACTCCTCGTATGCTAAGCTTACCGAGATTGATCCGCTCTCGGTGGTGTACCTTACCTCTTACCTGACGTCGGGGCGTTGTTGCAGAATATAATAACACATAGTTAGTTTACCACCTTTATATCTTATACTAATAATACTCCTTATAGAGGCATATAGCTAATTCCTCACTCAAGTCCTAATTTTTGAAAATATGTTCTTTCCAAGTACATTGTTCCCAATGATGCTCTGATACCATGTCTGTGGGGACCGGAATCCCGACATTCGAGGATCTCATTGGGTGGTGTCATGCGATGCAACACCCAACAGTATACAAGAATAGAAACTGATTAAAATTACAAGACGAAGTCTTTTATTTATCATACAGCGGAAGTTTTTACAATACTAGCAGAAGTAAAGAAATATATATATATATATATATATATATATATATATATATATATATATATATATATCATAGCTACGCTCTCAGCACTAGCTATGCAAAAGCAAAGTTATCCATGCCTTGGATACTTTGCACTAGCAACACTCAATTAGCGCAGTGTGTAGGGTTCCCACTCGGCTCTACACCCTGGAGGGGGTGCAGCCTCATCATCAAACCCTTCATCAATTGTATAACCTGCAAAAACTCGTTAACTGCAAATGTGAGCATAAGGCTCAGCAAGACTAACCTGTCTCACTAGACATATGCAAGGGGAACACTAAAACATAGGTGAGGTGAAGCGTAAATGACTCGCCTATAAGTGGATCCTTATAATCAGGTTTTATGTAGCAAATGACATTCTCCGAGCACGGCACATCATGGGCTCCACAATCAAACAAGAAATGCTTTACCGATGATATGACATGCCCAGAGCACATAATGCTATTACAGCTAAAGTATGGGGAAACTGTACACTTTTAATTGTACTATTTCTAAATCATGCAAGGTTGCAAAACAATTATAATTCAATACAATTTATTTCTCATACTTCTTCAGTATTTACTACGTTGCCGCTCAGTGAACAAGTGGTACTCTATTACCGCGAGGGACGGTGATTGCAATCAGGACACACCCGGACAACACGACACATACGCACTTTCGGAAATGCCAGCGTACTTCGCGCAGTACCTACGTAACACTTCAGTACTAGTCGTATATGGCAACCTTTCGCGAGACACTCAAATGTCGAATCGGTCGATCCGTCGCGAGCAGGAGGTCCCTGCGTGGGGCATACTCTGACGTGCCCACCAGAGGATTTACACCTTGCTGCTCTCAACCCACACCTATAAAATGGAACGGTATGCCTCAACACCCAAGTGACCAAGCTACATCAGTTTATTGGATTCCATATGTCCATTATGTCGCCGGTACAATTCAAGCTTGTCCGAAGGGGCTGCATACGGACGGGCCTTAATTGACACAGGCAGGGCTATGCGATCGAGACTCAATTCTCGCCGCTTCCAATCCATTCCCTACCCGGTCTCCATTTCATTATATTATGCCATTTTCTATCTAACCAATCCTGTGAGATATGTCCTACATCCCTCGCGAGTAGATTCCAACTACTCGACTTCTACTGGATTTCCTATGTATTAGCAAAGCAGTTACTACAGGTCAAACTGTAACTCGTTCCAACCAATCCCTGGGATTTTTGGTCATGCAGGTGGAGTATCAAACACCTTATACGTAATGCACAATATCATATACCACTCATCATAGTGAGAAAGTAAAATTTTATAAGCAACTTAAATGCAAACCGGGGCTTGCCTGGATGCAGGTCCGAGTCAGAGTTAGTATCAGGAAGGTACACTTCCAAAGCCTCCGATGCCTCCTCGACTTCGGTCACTACACGTCATGCATATAATATGGTATATGAATGATTTTAAAACAATAACTATAAAAGTATACAAATTAATATCTAAGGATCATAGCAAGTGATGATCTTAACTGGCTTTGGGACTTTGTTGAGACATACTAATGACTATGATAGAGATTTTTGGCAAGTAGCAAGAGATAATCAAAGTGGTTAATCCCTTTTGCAATTATTTACTAATTGAATAAGCTTAACCAATTATCTTTCAGTTTAGGAACTGAATTGGGCCTTGAAGATTAGGTCAAATAATTCTCAAATTTTTACAGGAGCTAGTACATGACCAAGGGAATGTTCAGTCCAAATTTGGGGTATAACAAAGCAACTGAACATCTGGGATAATTCAATCAAAGAAAAAGATGATTGGATTAAATAGGATGTTATACAGGGTTTCATACCAATCCAACTGTACAGCCTGTTTTCTTAGGGTGTAAGGATAATACAGGATTTTATTTGGGATTTTTAGTGCAATTTTCTTGGAGAAACTGAATTTAGAAAAGGATACTATTTTCTGAATGGAGTTTTGGAAGAAAACTGAACCAGCAGGAAAGAATTGGAAATCTGTCCAAGCTAAACAGGTTCAATGGCTCCCAAACTTTTTCTGGTAACTTACAATAGGTCAAGGTACTTTATGTGAATTTTGGGGATTTTTCCAGTGGAAGGTTCATCTGGAAAAATTGTGTTTGTATTTGGAAATATTATTTTCTATAGAATATAAAATTAAGTTTCACAGAACCTATCCGGTACTAAAAGCAACTAGAGCACAAGAGCTTTCAAACAAAATTTGTTTGAAGATTTTTGGAGTAGTCTTCAGAGAGATATTCAATTTTGAAGTTTGAACAGTTTTCTGGAATTAATTTAATAACCCATTGGCGCCAGAATTCAAATTCAATCGGGCGGGTCCCATGGGCCACGTGGCGTTCTCTGGTCAATGCAACACTGCAGTCCACAAATTTATTCGCGCGCAGCCACATGGAATCCCAGCCGCACCGTGATCCCGCAACTACTGGCAGGTGGGGCCCTACGGGGTTGTCTTCCACCTCGGGCCAACGCCTGCGCGAGGCGGCGCCCGCGGCGGTGACTCGCCGGCGAGCTCGCCGCCGGTTAAACCGACGGGCCAAACTCGCCCAAACTCGCCGCCTGGGGGTTTTTGGAGTCGTTGAGCACGACGGTGAGGTCGGTGGGACCAGAAACTCGCCGGAAATGGCCGTGCGACGGCGGCGGCGGCGGTGAGCAATCGGGCAACCCGGAACTCGCTCCAGAGTAGCTCAAACCACTCGGGATCTTCTTCAAAACCTTCTTGGGACGATGCAGATCAAGGAACTTGACGTGGGAGAGGAGGAAACAATCGGAAACTATGAGCTCGACGGCGAACCGAGGTTTCCTCACCGGCGGCGAGCAAAACTCGATTTCCTCGGCCGTTGCTTGATAACTTTTAGGGGTTTTCACTCAGGTAGGAGCGCTAGGACCTATAGAAACTATCTCTAAGCAATTGTAAAGAATATTTACTTGTAGAAACGGACTTGAAATGGAAACCTAGCGAGCTTCCTCACATCGGCCGGAAGGAAGAAGACCGATAACTTGCTCATTTCTTAATGAAAAGGGAAACGGTTTGCACCGAGAGTTAGAGATCGATTAGGCACACCTTTAAGATTTTGGGATCGAGGCTTGAAACTGCGCGAAGCGGCGGTGCACCACGGAGCAGAGGTGGGCGGCGACGATGGCGCGCGGCGGAGAAGAAACAGCGAGAGGGGGAACCACCGATCGGGGAAGGGGAAATATCGGAGCGGCGGCCGGCCTTTTATAGCGCCGCGGCAAGCAAGCAAGCAGCTCGCTGGAGCTTGCATGCGCGTGAGCTGTCGAGCGGGCGAGCGCCGGTGCAGAGATGGCAGGCGGCCGACCTGACCCGTTCAGCAGAGGCTGACCTGTGGGGCCCACAGGTCAGTCAGACCCCAATAGTAAAGTTAAAAATTCATTTAAAAATGGAAGATCAACTCCAAAAATCATGAAATTTTGTGGAGATGGTAAATGAATTATTCTAAACACAATGGTGAAATCAAATCTTATGTTCAAAGAAGTTGGAAAAGAATTTAAAATTCAGATTTGAATTTGATTCAAATTTACTAAGCACCTCAAATAAAATAGCAAATGAGTTCCTAAAATCTTGAAATTTTGCAGGCAAGCTATTGAGAATATTAGAAGGTCAAGGAAAAATTTAGAGCCTCTAATTTGAATATTTTTGGCAGGGACAATTAATACTGCACTTTAAATTGCCTTAATAAACTTCATCCAAATAATTCTAAAATCTGAAGAGGGGTGAATAGAATCATTCTAGAATTAGTGGTGAAGTCCAATAGTCATGTTAATAAAATTTAACCATGAGTGCAAGAAAAGTTTGGATGGTATTAAGTTCATGTGTACCACTATATTGGATCTTTAATATAGTTGATCACAAAACTCATAACTGAATTCACATGCCATAAAAGTGGGGGTTTTACACATATGGCACACTGTAGCTTTGAAATCATGAGCAACACTATCCAACTCATGACCTTGAGCTTGTTGCCGTGGTGTTCGCTTTGAAAATGTGGAGGCATTATGTACTCAGAAATCTAGTGCACCTCTACACCGATCACAAGAGCCTAAAATATATTTTCACTCAGAAGGAGTTGAATGTGCGACAACAAAGATGGTTAGAGCTGATCAAAGATTATGAGATTGAAATTCACTACCATCCCGACAAGGCGAATGTGGTTGCCGATGCGCTAAGCCACAAGTCTCACGTCAATAATCTGTCCATCACTCCAATGGACAAGGACGAACCGAGTTTATACTTGGTTCCATATGGAGCATTATATAATCTTGCTCTCATTCCTACCATATGAGAGGAGATTATGGAAGCTCAGAAGAAAGACGCGGGTATATCACACATTCGGGTGAGAATGAAGAATGGGAAATGAAGTGTTTCCGGAGTGATGTACACGGTACTCTATGGTTCAAAGACCGTATAGTAGTACCTCGTGACATGGAACTTCGGAAGAAAATCTTGGATGAAGCTCACTTATCCAAGCATTCTATTCATCCGGGCAGCAATAAAATTTATCAAGATATGAAAACCAGATTTTAGTGGACACGGATGAAAAGAGAAATTGCAAAGTACATATCTAAGTGTGATACGTGTCAGCGGGTGAAAGCCGACCACATGAGGAAAGCCATATAGCTGCAACCATTAAACATTCCAGCCTCAAAATGGGAGGACATTAGTATGGATTTCATTGTCAGATTACCTCTAACGTTCCACAAGCATGATTCGATTTGGTTGATAGTCGATCGACTAACCAAATCAGCTCATTTCATCCCTGTACATACAAAGTACATTGCCAAGAAGTATGCAGAGTTGTATATTGCAAGAGTCATGTGCTTGCACGGGGTTTCCCGGACAATTATTTCAGATCACAGTGCATTGTTCGTTGCTGGCTTCTAAGAGCAGCTGCACGTGTCATTAGGGACGAAACTGATCTAAAGCTCTGCATATCACCTGCAGACCGATGGTCAAACTGAGCGGGTGAATCATGTTCTTGAAGATATGCTACGCGCTTGTGCCATCCACCACAGTAAAAATTGGGATGATCATTAACCGTTGGCGGAGTTCTAATATAACAATGGCTATGAACACTACAAGGATTCCACCCTGTTGCAACGATTGTACTACAACGAATACTAAATCGTTGCAGTAAGCTTGGTCTCTTACCACGATTCACTAGTTCGTGGCATTAGCATCTATCACCACGTAATACAATCGTCACATTTGGATCTGTTACCACAATTCACTAGTTCATGGCATTGGGATCTATCGCCAAGAATCTGTTGCCATAATTCACTAGTTCGTGGCGTTAGCATCTATCGCCACGGAATACGATCGTTGCATTAGGATATATTGCCATGATTCACTAGTTTTGTGGCATTAGGATCTATCGCCATGAATATGTTGCCACGATTCACTAGTTCGTGGCATTAACATCTATCGCCACAGAACACGATCGTTGCATTAGGATATGTTGCAATGATTCACTAGTTCGTGGCGTTAGCATGTATTGCCACGGAACATGATCGTTGCATTAGGATCTGTTGCCACGAATTACAGATTAGTGGCATTAGGATCTATTGCCACAGAAAGGATTCGTTGCATTTGGAACTTTTGCCATGATTCGCCAGTTCGTGGTGTTAGGATCTATCGCCATGAAACACAATCGTTGCATTAGAAACTTTTGCCACGATTCACCAGTTCGTATCGTCAGAATCTATCACCATGGAACAGAATTGTTGCATTAGGAATTTTTTCCACGATCTACGAGATCGTGGCATTATGATCTATTACCACGGAACACAATCGTTGCATTAGGAACTTTTACCACGATTCATCAGTTCGTGGCGTTAGGATCTATTGCCATGAAACACAATCGTTGCATTAGGAAGTTTTGCCACGATTCACAAGTTCGTGGCGTTAGGATATATCACCAGGGAACAGAATCGTTGCATTAGGATCTGTTGCCATGATTTACCAGTTCGTGGTGTTAGGATCTATCGCTACGAATCAAAATCGTTGCATTTAGAACTTTTGTGATGAATTACGAGTTTGTGGCATTAGGATCTATTACCACGGAACACAATCATTACATTAGGAACTTTTGCCACGATTCACCAGTTCGTGGTGTTAGAATCTATCGCCATGAAACACAATCGTTGCATTAGGAACTTTTGCCACGATTCACCAGTTCGTGGTGTTAGGATTTATCGCCATAGAACATAATCGTTGCATTTGGACTTGTTGCCACGATTCACAATTTTGTGGCATTAGGATCTATCACCACGGAACACGATCGTTGCATTAGGAAATTTTGCCACGATTCACCAGTTCATGGCGTTAGGATCTATCATCATGGAACACAATCGTTGCATTAGGAACTTTTGCCATGATTCACCAGTTCGTGGTGTTAGGATCTATCACCATGGAACACAATCATTGCATTAGGATCTGTTGCCACGTTTCACCAGTTCGTGGCGTTAGGATCTATCGCAACGGAACACAATCGTTGCATTAGGATCTATTGCCTCGATTCACCAGTTTGTGGCGTTAGGATCTATCATCATAGAACACAATCGTTGGCCTCACGATATATTACAAAACATTGGCCACTGTGTGAACGAATGAATGTGTGGCGTGTTCATTGTGTTCCTCAGGAATCAAAAGGACGGATTTGTTTATTTTCTGGACAAGTGAATGATTAAGTTATCAAGTGAATGTGATCTAAGTTCAGTGATGTGTGATATCAACAGTGAACCGAAGCAAAATGTAGAGAATCACGAAGCTAAAAGGAGACGTCATGGGGAGGACACACTTTTCATATAAGAAATGCACTTCGCTGCTAATTAAGCGCGTCTCCATTTTGCTCGTAGAATCGTTGCATTAGGTTTTTGTTGCCACAACTGTACTAGTTCGTGGCCTTAGGATCTATCGCCACGGAACACACTCGTTGCATTAGGATATGTTGCCAGAAATCACTAGTTCGTTGCATTACGAATTTCTACAGGAGCATCATTTCAAATTATGGGTATCTTCTAAAGAGGTGGGATTATTCAATATCGGCTTGCTTCTAAGCTTGCTGCTAAACAGAATAGAGGCTTCTATCTTTTCAAAAAAAAAAATCAGATAGTTCACGTACAGCTAGCTCACACAGTACTTATATAAAAAAATCATCATCATCGCTGCCCCCCCCCCAATATTGGAGGTACAATACCATCATTCATATATGTATCATCGTCGTCGTCGTCTTCGTCATCCTCATTTTCTAATGGAACTCTATGTGCCTCAAACTGATCACATGTTCTCATTTGAAGAGCCGAAGTATCATCGGTTGCTCCCTCAATGTCATTCCTAGCCCATATGGTCCTATCCTCATTTATATCAGTAAGTCATCTATCATCAAATGTCTCAGCCTCCATCATCTCAATGACATTATTTTCACTATCTCCAGGGGGCATGGCAAAAAGGTTTCTTGGATTCATTTTAAGAACTGTAGCCCATTTAGGTTGCTTCACACTTCGAATGTAAAAAACTTGTTCTGCTTGGGTGGCTAGAATGTAAGGCTCATACTTAAATTGATAAAGAGTAGAGTCAACATCTATCATTCTGTATTGATCCATTTCGTAGCCTCTACTTTGGCTCTGACCAGAACGAGGCTGATCAAACCAATCACACTCAAAACGAGGCTGATCGAACCAATCACACTCAAATAACAGAAAGTCATGATTTTTTTTCAAAATTAACATGAATCATTTTCTTGATTACTCCAAACCGCTCATGATCACCATCTCGAACAACAACACCACTGTTTTGCTTCCGTAAATCTTTTTCCACCTCTGCAGTTCGAAAGAAGAAGCCATTTATGAATGATCGACTAAAAAATGTGCCCGACGATCAGGTCCTCTAGATAATGCATACAAATAATCGGTTACTTTTCCTTCATTGTGTAATGCCGTAATCTGTACACATTTGTATAAAAGGGGTCATCGGTAAACCAACTTTAGAACACATATTTGTTCAATATTTCAACAAAGTAAAAACTTGGATGTACTTACTCATTTCTGAAACCTATAAACAAACTCATCTCTATGGCATTTTTCAACATCTCGAGAATGAATCTTTTTCAGCTTTTCAAAATTCTCACTGAAAAGGGTGCAAAATTAAATTAGCCATCTACAATAAGCATGATCCAATATAGTATAGAACATCTGAGTTATACGTACTTGATCCATGGAGCGGCCTCTTCATCATTCGAAATGATATAATACCTGATGTTATGTAGTTCCACCATAGTAAGTTGGCCCCATTTAAACCCTTTTTTAGAATCATCAACTTCTGTAAATATATTAGACTCGACAGAAGGTTCATTCCTAGCTACAGCTTCATGACGTTCTGGCCTATTAAGCTTGGTGCTGATGTTATCAAAAAACTGACTACAAAAAGTCATACACTCTTCCATAATATATCCCTCAGCTATAGAACCCTCCGGGTGAGCTCTGTTACGTACATACCTCTTCAATGTACTAAGGTACCTCTCAATTGGATACATCCATCTATAAAAATAGGTCAACCCAAGCGAGCTTCTTCGGCAAGATGGATTGGAAGATGTACCATGATATCAAGAAAAGTGGGAGGAAGCAACATCTCAAGCTTACAAATTGTTTCATGAAATTGTTTGATCATCTTATCCATATCTGGTTTTGCCAATTCTTTAGAACAAATTACAGAAAAGAATCTGCTAAACTCAGTTAAAGGTGCAACAACCTTTTCAGGCAATATGTCACGTATTGCAATAGGAAGGAACTTATGAAATATAATATGCAGTCATGAGTTTTTAGACCTGATACCTTACATGCTTTCATGTCCACACATCTCTTGATGTTTGAGGCATAACCATCGGGCATCTTCACATCCCCCAAAAACTTGCACAAGGTGGTCTTCTCATCTTTATGCAAAGTATATGATGCTGATGGACAATCATACTTCCCATTCATATCCGCTGGATGTTGCTTTGGCCGTATACCCATATCCTGCATATCAAGATGAGCTTTTAGACTATCTTTTGTTTTACCATCCATATTAAGCAATGTCCCCAATATGCTATCACAAATGTTTTTTTCTCAATGTGCATGACATCCAAGTTATGCCTTATTTGCAATGTCTTTCAATACGGGAGCTGAAAAAATATACTTTACTTCTTCCCACTGTGCCACATATCTTCCTTAGTGCGCTTTCTCTTATTATGTGTCTGTCCAAAACTCACTTGATCAAAACTCTCGTATTGTTGGAGTACTTCATCACCAGAGAGTGGTGTTGGAGCCTCTATATTCTCAATCTTGTTGTTGAAAGAAGCTTTATCTCGACGCCACCTGTGATTCTGAGGTAGGAAATGACGATGACCCATGTAGCAATACTTTCGTCCATATTTCAACCACAAGACGTTAGTGTTTACATGGCAGTATGGACATGCTAGCTTACCTTTTGTGCTCCATCCACATAGCATTGCATATGTTGGAAAATCATTTATTGTCCACAATATAGAAGCTCGCATAAGAAATGTCACTTTCTTTGAACTGTAGTATGTTTCAACACCATCAGACCATAATTTCAGTAGCTCATCAACCAAAGGCTGCAGATACACATGAATGTTGTTTCTAGGTGACTTTGGCCTAGGAATTATCATTCACATCAACCAATAAGACTGCTTCATACACAACAAAGGTGGTGGATTATAAGGGATTATAATCACAAGCCATGTACCGTAAGAAACATTCATTATTCCAAAAGGATTGAAACCATCAGATGCTAGCCCAAGTCTTATGTTGCGAGGATCAGATGAGAAATTTGGGTGAATGCTATCAAAATTCTTCCATGCTTTCAAATCTACAGGATGGCGTAATATTCCATCATCAATATGTTCTTCTTTGTGCTGGTGCATGTTTGATGCCGTTGATTCAGCCATATAAAACCTTTGAAGACGGTGAATAAGAGAGAAATATCGTAGAATCTTGCGTGCTACAAGCTTCTTGGCTTTCCACAAGGTAAAGCCTCTATTGCATCCCCACCGATACTATTTATCCATCTTAATTCACTATCTTAATCGATCCAATAGAGAATAGTCCTTTCAGAATAACACACAGTCATTGACACATGCATCGATGTTTTTGTAGCCCAGCCCGAGGTCACGAACAACCTTGTGAACTTTATCAAGTGTATTAGGAATGCAATGGCCCTATGGAAGCACATATGAGAATAGTTCAAGGATCAACTCACACGCTTTTTTTGCTCAAACCAGTTAAACACTTTATCTAGTACAACCTGACAATTAAAGAGAATTGGATCACCTTCTCATAACCTGGATATAACTCCTTTTGGCATCATTTAATAAGTCATAGAATGCCTTTGCACACCCAATTGACTTATGCTGGTTTATAGCATTTTCTGGATCATCAATATCTACTAAGGTACCACCATGATCAGTGCCTCTAAGTAGACTGGACAACATATTTTCCATAGCAGCATCATCAGAAATTATCTCCTCATTATTTGCTGATTGCTCAACAATATTTTTCTCAACTCGTTTTTTCTCCATGGTGTACCCAACAAGTATAATCAAATGACATCCCATTAAGAAGCAAGTGAAGATGAACTTCCTTGCATGTCTCGTGACAAATATTATGACATTTGGTGCAAGGACAAGGCTTAGTTTCTTCTTCATGAGTGCCCTGGAATGCTAAATTTAAAAATGACTTCATTCCATCGTGCCACTCCTTCGTACGCCTGTCTTTTCCCATCCATGTCTTATCTTCTGACATCGCTTCCTACAATTCAATCAGAATATCCGTAAGAGGATATAACTACAATAACATTATGAGAGCAATTGTACCTAGCATTGTTGCTCCTCCACGTGCGGCGGTCGGCAGATGCTCCTTCACGTCGGTGGCCGACGGATGCTCTACCAAGAGCGTGGCGGCCGGTGGATGCTCCTCCAAGAGCGTGGCAGCAGCAGATGCTCCTCCAAGAGTGTTGCGGCCGGCAAATGCTCCTCCAAGCGCGTTTCGTACAATCGGGAGAGGGGCCATTGTGGATCGAAGGGTCCCACGTGCAGGTAGCCAGGACAAAGCGTACGTGAAGCTATCAGAGTAGGCCCAATAGTGCGTTGGGTCGCTTGCTATTCGTTGGCTGAAATTGCGCTGATTCACTTTGTATTGGTGGGCCGAAACTGCGCTGGGACGCTTGGTGTTCGTCCCTATGACGCGTGAGCCCATCTACGGGCGCGCGTCTGGCTCTGGCAATTTGTTATCTAAATAAGTTAATGTAGCAATGGGGGTGGTATTCCGATCAAAATAAAGCATACGTATAAAATCTCTTGAACTGCAGAAACACGGTGATATAAACCAGGATTAAATACTACAATAGATATAAACATCGATGGAACCAAACAGCAGTGTTCAACGTACCATTCCAAACAACAAACTAATCGAGAGAACTAGCTGTTACATAATCCCCAATAAACGCAAAATAAACTAATTGGCACATCTAGTCCGCAACACTTCCCTTCAAGCAGTGGTAATAACTTCTGGCCATGTATAGGAGTAGTGGTAATGATGACACCGCGTATATGGGCATTGGGCCAGTGGTACGTTGGAGTTCTACCTATCTTTTTCTAACATTTTTCTTGTCCTTTTTTTCTTTTCTCTCAGTTCATTGTCTCCACTTTTCTTTCCAATCATCGCTACCTATTGTGTTTTCCTATTAGTACTGTATACTACTTTACATACCACTTTGCAGGCCCCATTACGGGCGATCTCCTCTGGCACCTCCAACAGCTAAAGTATCGTACCAGCCACATTAGAGGCTACCGACGGTGTGGAGGGTCGTTCATTAATAGAGAATACAGATAGAATAGGTAGTTCACTAAACAAACAAGTAGAAAACAAAATAACAGTTGGAACAGATGAACAACATTGAGTTCATCAACCTAAAACATTACTACAAAACAAGAAAAACGACATCTTGAAACAAGAAAAACAACATCACGCAACCTTCTAAGTCTTTTATATATAGCCCATACCGGATAACACCTCACGGCAGAATGCGAAATGCTCGTGTCTAATCCTATAGATTTCACTACAAAAGACCCTGCTTCCGCTCCACCCTTACTTCCCGCAGCCGATAGCTACGAGTCAACCTCCTTGTTGGGCAGCGACACCAGCGGCGGTCTCGGAGGCGGGTGGGGATGCGCCCACGTCAGATTACGGATTTCATCCAGGGATTGGATCTGACACCGCCTGCACCCATTGTTGATACTCATGAAGGCAACGGACCCGACTGCTTTCTCATCGATGTCGACCTCGCCTTCAACCTGCCGGATATACTTGACGGAGTTGCGGGCCCTGCGGACAGCATCGTAGCGGTGGAGGCCAAGGACGTAGGCCGCCTCCATGTAGCCGGCCCTAGCCACCCGGGCGAGAAACTGGGCGCCCGGCTACACGCGATCGACCGCGAAGACGAGCTTGAGCTCGGTGACGTAGCACACATGAGGGTGGCCGACGATGGCCAGGTTCTCCACGAGGGCTTTGTACCGCCTCGTGTCGCGCTAGATCCTCCGAGTCACCTGCTCCAGCGCCACGCACCTGCCTAGAGCGCCATCCCGGCATGCTGCATGTATGGCCTTGCAGGTTGCACGCATACTGGAGGGGTCGTCCAAGGGTCGCAGGAAGCTTTCGACGCCCGCCCCGCGATCTCGACTGTGATATCGTGCATGAACGACAACTCCATAGGCTTCAGCGTCACCATGCTGCGAAGGGAACCAATGAGGGTGCACACGGTAGAGACAAAGAGGAAGCTAGAGTATGTGCGGAGAAGACGGTGGTGTGTCTATAGAGTACACGCGAAGAAGACGATGGAGATATTATATAAAGACACATGCCATCGTCTTCTACGCGCGTAATGATGGGGGTCGGGCGTAGTGATGGTTCGACTTTCGATGGTGGTGGATTCCACATCCTCTGCAGTACTGCAGGTGCATTAAGTGTGGCTGACATGTGAACCCATAGCCTATGGGACCCACGTCTCTCGCATGCACTGATGGGATGCGCGAAGTAATGGAACCGCTCTGTTTTCAACATCAGCACAATAATAATATCATGTCATCAATAGAGATAACATACTATGTTTGACAGTAATTTGCGCCAAATATTTCCTATTTTACGGTTTGGTTCTCCACGCTCTTTCACCTTAATTTGTACGTATGTACTACCTATGATTTTCTAATATTTTTCTCGTCCTTTCTTTTCTTTTTTCTCTGTTCATTGTCTCCACTTTTTATTCCAGTCGTCACTAATCGATAGAACTAGCTGTTACATAATCTCCAATAAACACAAAATAAACTAATCAGCGCATCTAGTCCGCAACTCTTCCCTTCAAGCAGTGGTAATAACTTATGGCCGCGTATAGGAGTAGTGGTAATGATTACACCGCATATAGGAGCATAGGGCTAGTGGAATGTTGGAGTTCTACCTATCTTTTTCTAACATTTTTCTCGTCCTTGCTTTTCTTTTCTCTCTGTTCATTGTCTCCACTTTTCTTTCCATTCATAGCTACCTGTTGCGTTTTCCAGTTAGTACAGTATACTACTTTATAGACCGCTTTGCACGCCCCATCGCGGGCGATCTCCTGGCACCTCTAGCGGCTAAAGTATCGTACAAGCCACTTTAGAGCCCACCGGCGATGTGAAGGGCCGTTCATTAACAGGGAATACAGATAGAATAGATTGTTCACTAAATAGTATATAGAAAACAAAATAACATATTGAACAGATAAACAACATTGAGTTCATTATCATAAAACATTACTCCCTCCTTCCTATATTACTTGTCATTGGAACAAGTTTTTTAGTTCACATTTGAACTAGAAAACTTGTCCTAATTATTAATAAGTAATATGGGAAGGAGGAAGTACAGAACATGAAAAACAACATCACATAACAAGAAAAAGTAAAAAATCACAAAAACAAGAAGAGAAAAACATCACGACTGGATTAATCCGTGTCAGAAGTTTTCCTATTTCAAAATTGGATTCAACTAGAATGTAATCAGATGTTTGGTACAATCGTGCAATCAACCATCTTCAACCGTTGGATTGATCTACATTATGGCCGTTGAAATTTTTTATTTAACCCCCTCCACCTGGTAGAGGGGTGGTGGCGGTGGTGGAAGGGCTTTAATGAAAAGATGTAATAACCGTAAGATGTAGATCCAATGGATGAAAATCTTTGATTACAAAATTGCACCAAAACTTTAATTGCATATAGGGCTGTCAACGAGTCGAACTCGAGCAAGCTTGTCTTTCTAAGCTTGAGTTTGATAAAACACCGAGTCGACCTCGAGTCGAGCCAAGAATTAATGTATATACAATAGAATCTACTAAATAATTTTTGTTCACAACTAATTAATGGAGTAGGCGAAGGTGGACGATGTTGCACATTATTTGTTTCTATCATATATAAAAATTGTGTCCCATAAAACATTTTTAATAGAAATATATAGTTTAGTTAATCATATGTACATCTCATAGATGACAACAATAAATGAGCTTACTTGAACTTTTCATGCTTGAGCTCATCAAGCTCTCAAGGTTGGCTCGTTTAGAATTGGCACAATACTCAACTTCATCCTCAAACTTCTAATCAAAACTTAGTTTGGTCCTTGAACTTTGAAATTGGTCAATTATTTAGTCCATCAACTTCAAACAACCATTTCACTTTCATGCTTACTCTGAGTTGGAAATCCACATTGGCATGCCACATAAGCTATTATGCAATGTACATCATCTACCCCGGTATATCATAGATGAGGTATGCATGTTAGTTAATCATACGTACATATCATAGATGAGGTATGCATGTTAGTTTTGTCAAACATGACCAAGGGCTTTTCTATGTCTAACATGCATGCACCCCAAACATGATCAACCAATACGTATGTGTTTTGTCTTCTTAATGATGGATATCGTCAGAGTTTGAGGCCTTGTCCGTGCATGCTACGCCCCAACGATGCATGATCAACGATCCTACAACTCTAGACGATATCCAACAACAAAAAGAGAAATTATACGTAGTATATAATTCACATCGACATGAAACATACATGATCGAGGTCTTTCATACTCTGCTAGTTGTCCATGCACATGCTATACGCCCCAAAACATGATCATTGATCTTCAAACAATAATATATAAGAGAAAATTAAGATGTGTACGACAAAACCGAGTATAATTGCATTATTTTTTGTGATGATCATGTAGGCTTTGTTTGGGTAACTTCAATCCACTTGTATTGGAGTGGATTGAAGTGGAAAATGAACTAATTTTTATCTCAATACTATCCAATCCACCTAGATTGAAGTGGATCCACATCTATCCAAATGAGGTCGTATGATGGTCGAACATGAGGATAACGCCAGGATTAATTCCAAGAATCGTATCCTCGTCACTTTCATGCTGGTACCTGGGCCCAGATTGTGCACTGGTCACTTGACATATTTCCTACGTCTGCCCCCGTGCGCTGTGTCTGAAAACAAATTCGTGGGAGCGATTTTGACAAGGTGTGAACGATTTGTCCCTCCTCGGAAAGTTGAGCTCGTTGCAACGAGAATATAAGGCAGCGCGATCTATTGTAGTTACACATCCGATTGAAAAAAGATGTCGTACAAGACTCGGCCCCACTCCATTCGATAACGAGTGGACGCCGTCGAACGGAACGTGGAGGAGGCGTGTACGGGGCAGATGTTTTTTATATAAGCCCTGGGCCCTTTTCGTGTCAAATTAAAAACTGCCAGTGAAGTCGATGGGAAGCGTCGAGCCATTGCGATAACTGAGAGGGATGCAAACTGCGGTTTTTTATAAGCATAAATTGTTTTTCCCCACATACGCTGGGCCCTTTGCATGTGAAATTAAAAATTTCTCCTTTTATCGAAAAACATCCTTTCACGATGCCAAATTTTCCTCTTTAACCCACTTCGTGCGTGAATCGAATTGTGTGACCCTCCACACCAGGGGCCTCTAGAGTCGAGACAATGAACTCCAAAAAAGAAAAGAAAAGTGGAGACAATGAACTCCAGAAAAGAAAAGAAGGGAAGAGAAAAATGTTAGAAAAAATAGGTACTACGTATGATATTTAAGGTGAAAGATACTGGAGAACAAAACCGTAAAACAGGATATCGATTGATGCAGATTAATCCAAGTCATGATGCTGTGTTTCTGTTCTTGTTTTTTGATGTTTTTTCTTTTCACGTTTTGTCATGTTGTTTTCCTGCCAAAATCTGAACAGTCGTGATGTTATTATTGCAAGGACTGGAACAGGCCGGAAGTTTTACCACTGGCCCTGTGCCCCTATATGCTGTGTCATCATTACCACTACTCCTATACACAGCGGTTCCATACAGTGTCACCTCTAGCTACCACTACTCATGCTGTGGGAGAAAAAATTTATGGATACGGTATGCAACGGAGAGCAAGTTTATACCGTTCTCAGATGGTGCCACATACTTACTTCGTGTCTTCAATCATCGTTCCCAGATCATGGCAGTTGAGATATTTTAGCTTTCGTTTGAGCTCAGAAGCGCACTATTGAGGATCATGGGCAGTAGATTGAACTGCCAGAAACAGGTGGCACCATTTGGGAATGGTATGCACTTGCCCCCAGGTGCATCCCGTATCCATGTTGTGTCGCTTTATAATATAATACTCCGAAGACTCCCAAGAAACCACAACCTCCAAATACTAAGTAGTACACCCTTTGTTCCTCTCAGGCAGATTTGTTTCTTCGCGGCTCATTACTCATTAATGGCAAACTTCTCCATCGACCCCTATCGGTTTTGTCCGCATGATCCCAGAAGATGGTGGTCCGCTGTGCCACATATCTGGTGAAATTGCGAAGAAAAATGAGGAATATGCTGAATGTATTTCCTCTGGAAGGGAACACTAATTTCCTTTGTTCCAAACTATGATTGAATGTATTTCACTTCCGGAGAAATTCATTT
This sequence comes from Tuctoria greenei, assembly GCA_036927565.1. Taxonomy (NCBI): domain Eukaryota; kingdom Viridiplantae; phylum Streptophyta; class Magnoliopsida; order Poales; family Poaceae; genus Tuctoria; species Tuctoria greenei. The sequence continues at coordinate 66,212,060 of JAYESD010000006.1, forward strand.
CTTTAAAATGTCCTGTGAATTTCCTTTGATACAAATGGGGCTAAACAAAAGACGAGCGAGCATAGGGGAAACACAACAAGTGCAACATTCATCGGAGACGAGCGCACATAGGGGAAACACATCAACATGCCTTATACAAATCTATTTTATATACTCCCTTTGTTCTTTTAATTGGCGTTGGGAGAACTTGGGGTGCATCATATCCAAAAGGGAATGGAGGGAATATAACCCATAGAGTACAACGCCTCACGGCAAAACCGGTCATGCTCGTGCTTAATCCTAGAGTTTTCAATACAGAAGACTCTCCACTCGTCCCACCCTTGCCTGCCGCAGCGGGCAGTTCCCTGGTTCCCCCCTGTTGGGCAGCACCAAGCATCATCGTCAATGTTGGGCACTGCTACCGGCGGCGGTCCCGGAGCAAGCCTGCCCAGGAATGTCCAGGCAACACCATAGACACTCTAAATGGCTTCATGCCGACACCAGCAGCACTTCGTCTTGGTCCACTTCATTGTGACAGACCCGGTCGCGTTGTAGCCAACATGGGCCTCACCTTTGACCTGCCGGATATACTCGAGGGCGTCATGTGCCCCGCGGTCGGCATCGTAGCAGAGCATGGCGAGGACGTAGGCCGCCACCATGTGGCCGTTCGCGGCCGCCCGGGCAAGGAACTTGGTGCCCGGCTGCGTGTGACCGTCCTTGAAGACGAGGTCGAACCCGGTGACATAGCACACATGAGGGTTGTCGACGATTGCTAGGTGCTCCACGAGGGCATCGTAGCTCCCCTTGTAGATGCTCTCCCGCTCCAGCGCCACGCGCCTTCCCACAGCGCAATCTCGGCACGCCGTGTGCATGGCCCTGTAGGTGGCGCGCAGACTTGAGAGGTCGTCCATGGGCTGTGGGGAGGTTGTGGCGACCAACCCCGCGATTAGGACCGCAATATTGTGCGGCAAGGGGAACTCCATGGGCTTTGAAGGGAACCAATGAGAGCACGCGCGATGGAGACGAAGAGGAAGAGTACGCGTGGAGAAGCGGATGGCCGATGTGTGTTGCGGAGAAGAGGATGGTGTGTCTTTAGTACGCGTAGAGAAGACAATTTGACGCGCGCAGACGCACAGTGATGGTTATGGCTTCTAAAGTGCACCGTTTGGAATGCTACTTACGAAACTACGTATGAATGTCTTTCCCTTCCGGAGGATCCCATTCCTTTAAACTGTCTCGTGAGTTTCCTTTGATGCAAACTGGGCTAAACAAAAGACGAGCATTGGAGCTATGGCTTCTAAAGTGCAGTTGTACGCTACTTTAGCCGCTAGAGTTGCTAGGAGGCAGGATATCACCGCAGTGGGGCCTGCAAAGTGGTCTATAAAGTACTCCCTCCGTACCAACTCAACTCTATTTTTATCTTTGGTGAAACTTACCTTTGTCTAATGATTTCTTGTCTAGTCCTTATCCTGATGATCAAGGTCCTCCGCGTGTTTCCCCAGATGACTTGGGGCAGAATGATCCTGACGACCCGAATGAAGTGTCCGATATGTTGTCCACGGCGTAGGGTTATTCACCACAAGCAAAAGGTAGCATATCCTAATCTTTCTCCTCATATATAGAGTGTTAACTAAATTTTAGGCCCCAAATGATCTAGAAAAATGACTCCAGATTTGATGATGCCATAAACTAATCGCTTCTCAAAACAATGGTGGTGGTTTAAACAAGGTGGTGATGCAGGATGGAGCTAGATCCTTTCGAAGAAATGACAGTCGTAGGCGCTAGCTGCTACATGTTCATATTTTAGGAACAAATGAACACACTTGTGAAAACATGTACGCCACATCCAATCCTTAATGTCATCATTCAACAATGGGAGCAACGTCTCCCAACGACGTTCCGCCTGGTGTTGCACACACGGCTCTCGCCTCACACCGGCCACGTATCCTGATCCAACCGTAAAACTTCAAATAAAGGAGGGCTAGAAGATTGGTGGAAAAATAATATAAGAAAAAAGGAAGAAGAAAATGGATGGCGCGCGTTTGGATAAATGAACCATGAGACTGCGGACTTCCATCTTCAAAATAACTAGTTAATTAATAGGGTTGGATTTACGTAGTTGCATGGGATATACATATTTCTCCTCCATTTAATTTTTTTTTGCAAAACCATCAAGTGATATATCTTATGTCATATTACATATGTAAAAATATTGTACAATATAAAACTTTTAAGCCTAGGGAAGAGCAAACAAAGAGGAATAGCAAACTTTAAAGCCCAGGGAATAAAATATAAAACGAAGCTAAACGGTTGGCCAGGTACACGTACAGTCTGGGCCGGTGTGCTAGTGCACCTTAACCCCTGTCGTGCGTCCACGGTGGTTGTTGGGAAGACCCTTGCAGGCAGACCAGGATCGCTTGACGTAGTGAATTTTACTGCATCCTATTTTTAGGAGTCTTATAAATATGGTATTTTATCATTAATTATTGCGGTCGATCTATACGACACTTCATGCTCCAGGCGAAAAAGAAAAAAGATTGTACTTCATGTTGATACAAACAAGAGGCAATTAAAATAAAACACTTGAGTTCTTGTCAAGTTTACAAAATGAAAGCATCGGAACCATCCCTAATGTCCTCGACAGTTAATGTGTTTTTAATCATGTTAATTTGTTATAGAAGTTTGTTTTATTTTGGTGTTTGAAGTATGCATCATTATATGCATGTAAATTATTTCTCATGTTGAAGCAAGCAGGCAAGAGTTTAATAAACGATTTGAATGGACCCCTTAGTTGGATAGTTGGGAAATACAGTCGTCGGATCAAAACAAACGGTGGATGCAGTCTTTAAAGCACGCATGCAAGAAAATGTCACTACATCAGGCGATCCTGGTCCAGGCAGGTATGCACCGATTCCTGTCCTCCAACTCCATCTAGGTTTCCGATGACGCAGGCAGTTCACCACCAGACTGTAGAAAGGATAAACATGCACACATGTAACAATCATTGTTGACTGCGTTGGTCGAACGTTAACATCATTGTTTGACTGCGTTGGCCTACATTTAGTCATTAACGCTAGCCTTTGAATCTGTGTAGTGTGAAAGGGTTTAATTCTTGTTTCACACTACACTAGCTAGCCTATATAAAGTGTATATGTGTTCTCTAATGAATACACAACAAACATTCTAATACAAAATAGTCTAGTAACCATTCTCTAATGGTATCACGAGACCATTAATCTTTCACTGCATGCTTCCGCTTTCTTCTGCCATGACGTCGAGTCCACAACCAGAAAAGCGTCGGTGATGAGTGGCATGCAAGTTTCTTGATGAGAAACTAACTGCGGGTGTGCCGGTGTACCTTAACCCCCCATCGTACGATACAGGTGGCCGAGTACACGTACGATACGGGTGTGCCGGTGTACCTTAACCCCCCATCATACGGTACGGGTGGTCGGGTACACATACGGTACAGGTGTGCCGATGTACCTTAACCCCGTGTCGTCTGTCCCCATTGGTGGTTGGGAAGAACCTTGCAGCTATGCTCTGATTCCTGTCCTCCAACTCCATCTATGTTTCCGATGACGCAGGTGGTTCACCACTAGACAAACCAGCAAATCCTCAGTGATGAGAGACATCCATGTTTTTTGATGAAAAACTAACTACGAGGGCCGTCCCCGCAGTCAGTTTTTCATCAAAAAACCTGCATGCCGCTCATCACCAGCCCCCACAGTCAGATTTTCATCAAAAAACTTGCATGCCGCTCATCACCGAGGCTTTGCTGGTTTGTCTGGTGGTGAACTGCATGCGTCATCAGAAACCTAGATGGAGTTGGAGGACAGGAATCAAAACATACCTGCAGGGCTCTTCCAATCACCACCGGGGATGCACAACAAGGGTTAAGGTACACTGGCACACCCGGACTGTACATATGCCGGTGAAGATAGAACTCAACAGTCTCATGGTTCAGAGATAGAAAAAAGGATGAAGAAAAAGGATGGCTTGGGTTTCGATCCATTAACCGCGAGACTGCTGACTTCCATTTTAATTGTCCAGTTCCCGATTCCAGCATGCACACTAGCTACTCTCTGGTGGCTAGAGCCAGGGTATTCCGTGGCCCACCCGGCATACCCAGTGGGTGCGCCCCTGAGAAAAGTTGTTCTATGTGGTGTTTGGTTGAGAAAATGAAACTTGTGTTCATACCGATAAGAATTAAAAAATAGGAGTATATCAGATTCAAAAATCTTCATTACTTTCTTTACTCGGGGCTCGAGCCCATCAAATTCGGAAACTCCTCCACTCATATCGTAACTACATCGGTTATGCATCCACGCCTGTTTCCAAAATCCGAACTAGAGGTGTAGACAAAGGTTTTGGACAAGGGAGAAGTTGCGTCGCGCCGTGATCACAATCACAGTGATGTCCTCTGGTGAGGCTGTAGAGGACTGGCTCGACGAGGTCCTCTCCGTCCACCATAGGACATATAATGTGTTGCACATTATTTGTTAATATCATATATAAAAATTGTGTCCAATAAAACATTTTTAATAGAATTATATTGCTTAGTTAATTATATGTACGTTCATATCATAGATGACAACAATAAATGAGCTTACTCGAGCTTTTTGAGATTGAGATTATCAAGCTCGCAAGCTCTTGGCTCATTTAGAATTGGCACAATACCCAACCTCACCCTCAAACTTTCAATCAAAACATGGTTTTTGGTCCTTGAACTTTCAAATGGGTCAATTATTTAGTCCATCGACTTAAGACAGCCGTTTCACTTCGATCCTTAGTCTGAGTTGGACATCCTCATTGGCATGCCACATAAGTGTAACACCCTAATTTTCATGCATCATGCCCTACATACACTCATATACATGTTTAACATTAACCCACATAAAGAGGAATGAGTTTAAAATTGATTCGGAGCATTTAAAATTGATTTGGAACAAAACCGCACTTAAAATGCACGAAAGTGCAGACTAGTCCAATTTTGCTGAGGACTAGTCCGATTTTTGGCACTAGAAACTTTCGGACTTGTCCGATTTTGTGCGGACTAGTCCGATATTCCAAGAATCCTAAAAATTTGCTAAGTCCTTGGACTTTTCCGGACTAGTACGGTGTTCCAGCGGACTTGTCCCATTTCCTCTCTGGTTAAAGTCGGACTTGTCCGATATTTGGCCTGACTTGTCCGATTTTCTCTCTGGACGACTTCGGACTAGTCCGGTCCTTTTCGGACTTGTCCGATATTTCATGAATCCGCGTTGATCTTTTGATTTACGACTTGTTTCTTGGGTTTCACGTTAAGTGGGCCTAGGGACGTCGTGCCTAACTCTTTTAGAGCCCATGTGGGACTCTAAACCGGCCTCTACTCATTCCAAAACTTGAAATCCATCTAACCCTAGCCTCCACCTCTATATAAACAGCCCCACCCCTTGGATTCACATATATTTGCCACTTTTCCACCCACCAAACCCTAGTTCATGGGGACCCACCATCAAGGAGGGAGGAGAAGATCCCAAGCAAGAAGAAGAAGAGGAGGAAACGAAAGAAGATCAAGATCTCCACCAAGTTTCGTCCTTCACCACCAATTCATCTCCAAGTTCATCACCAACCCTAGATCATCAAGATCCAAGTGTTACCTCTAAGTTTCTTGATTCATTGGAGTTCTAAACACCTGGTATAGCTTCTATTATCTTTTCCTTACGAGAATTCAACCCCTAATCTCCAAATTCACGTCGATCTAGAAAACCCTAATCTGCTGATCTCGCGGAGTGCGGACTTGTCCGGTCCCTAGCGGACTAGTCCGATCTTTCTGGTTAAATTGTGTTGAATTAATTCTAAAATTTGATCTAATCAACTCCAAACCTGTATAAACTTGTTAAAAGCTATTAGAACTAGTTAGTGATCATTAAAAGCAATCTATTAACAAGTTCTACCTTGCATTTGCATAAATCATGCATGCCATGACATATTGAGTAATATTTGTGCACTCTTTGATTGTGTTTCTTGTCTTGCATGTTTATTGTGTGGATTAGACGGATTTGCGCTAGAGAGTGCCGCAGAGGACCTACAGCACCAAGAGTTTGAAGGCTTTGATCCTAATCAACATCAAGAGCAAGGCAAGTGTCCTTGAAGCATATTGACCCTGTTTTAAAATAAATGTTTTGTTTGCAAAACTGCATGCTTGTGTCAAATTGATGGGAATCCTATGGTAGGAAGTTTACTAGATTTGCTAAACCACCCTTGTCACCTGGAATACATGGTAGAATGTCGGGAAGGGTTTTTACCTTTTGCATCGCTTAATTAATTGGGATGGGAAAACTACACTACACATTTAATTATGCATTAATGATATTTTGGTTAATGTGAACTGGTCAATATGATATGGTAATGGGTGATCTAAGCAAGCCTGGTATGTGGATGGGTTGGATGTTATGGTGGTTTGCTTGCTTTAGATCTAAGGACCGGTTCATGCGAGAATAAGCCAGGATTACAGTGCCACCACGAGGCCAAGTATGGGTGCGGCGTAGCTGATTAATTAGGGCTTTGCCAGTGCTATTTGGACCATTAAGGATGCTCGGGGAAGGGGTAGTCGGATTGGGTTTGTTGATGATTGGTGGGACTACCCTGGGATCCGAATGGCTCAAGAGGGGGCCCTTGGTTGAAGATGTGCTCAGTTGGAGGCATCGCCACCGGTGGAACCTCAGTGGGGTCTAAATAGGCTAGTAATCCCTTTGTAAAAGCTATTTTGTGATCTCTTGGCCACACACCTACGGAAGTGTCAGACGGCATAATAGAGGTTCTTAGTCACTGAAAGGTGATGAAATCACAAACACGTGGGTAAAGTGGTACAAACTCTGCAGAGTTAAATAAAACTATCATGATAGCCGTGCTCCCGGTTATGAGCACCTGGACAACTTCCATCATTAGAGAGAAATTGGAATTTGGGATGGTTATGGTTTGGTAATGGTTATGGATGGTTATGTATTTATTTCTGGTATTGAATATGGTTATTGGCAAATGGTGAAATCTGGAATTATTGATGAGGATGGTGAATTGTGGACTGGTATTATGGTATTACTTATGATTATGATGTGTTTACTTCACATACATATAATATATTGCTTTTCAAATGTTTTTATGTACTTTTCAACACTTTGCCATTATTATTGTCATCATTTGAATCAGCCACATGTCATACTTTCCACACTTGCTGAGTACGACATGTACTCACTCTTGCAATCCCCCCCCCCACTAGTTGCAGGTCAGGATTGGGAGTCTAATTGTGATAATGCAGAGTTCTAGGCCGTGTCTACCGTCAGCTTTGCCTGTGGTGTTATTGGAGCTGCGCTATACCCTATTGCTTATGTTGCCTAGCTGTTTAGTTTGCTTAATTAGTATATTTCCGCTGCATTAGTTGAACTTGTCATAAATATTCATTAGAGCTTGTATTCAAGCATAATCTGGTTTGTGTAATAAAATTTGGTTAATTAATCTTGTTCTGTGGTAATTTTCTGTATACTCTTTTGTGATTGCACTCGTGTATGTGTGATGAACATCCTGGGCACACATGCGTTAGCTTGGTTCATTTTTTGGAACCGGGCGTCACAGATTGGTATCAGAGCCACAGGTTGACCGTAGGATGCAGCCTAGATAGAATTGACACTTTAGAGCACATAGGGGCACTCAGGAATCGATGTGTTTTGGTTGGTGTGTTGTTTGCTATATATTGTTTGCTTGTGTTCTTAATAGAGGATTTTGGGATGCCTTAGCATTGCCATGTCCACCTAGGCTAGTATAGCTAGTTGGTTAGCTTCATATCCCTTGATGCATATAGTTGGGGACGTTTTCTAATTCTTACCTATTGCTTTTCTTCAGATGGTGAGGACTCGCAACCAGAGGGATGACAATGATGAGGAGGAGAACAATGGAGTACCTCAAAACAACAATGGGCAAGGACCTGCTCATAGAGCTATCAACATTGAGCAGCTTTTGGCTATGCAAAACCAGCTCATGCAGACCATGATACAGACTATGGGACAGCTGCAGGCTGGCAACATCAACAATCAGCCCCACATGCCTCCACCGCCACCCCGCCTCCTCATAACCGATTGGGAGAGTTTATGAGGACTAGGCCGCCGACCTTTGCTCAAGCTGCCGACCCTATGGATGCGGATGATTGGCTCAAGTCCGTGGAGAAGAAACTAGCTATTGTCCAATGCAGTGATCGGGACAAGGTCTTGTTTGCTTCTCATCAACTAGTTGGAGCAGCTGCGTATTGGTGGGATGCTTATTGCAATGCTCATGAGAACCAAGAGAGAATTACTTGGGCCGAATTCAAGGAGAATTTTTGTTCTCATTATGTGCCCGAGGGTGTTATGATCTTAAAGAGGCAAGAATTTGAGAATTTAAGGCAAGGAAGATCAAGCGTGAGTGAATATCTCAATAAATTCACTCAACTCTCAATGTATGCGTCTGAGGATGTTAGTCGGGACAGTCGAAAGCAATACTTGTTCATGAGGGGCTTGAACAATGAGATCCAAGTGCAACTACTCAACTGCGATTATGCAAATTTCCAGAAGCTTGTGGACAAAGCAATTGTGGTTGAGAACAAGATCCGTGAGATGGAGCAAGACAACAAGAGGAAGGCGCCATATGAGGAACAGAAACAAGGAAGTAATGTGCGCCCTTGCCTTGCACTACCCAATGCGCCCTATTACAACTCCTCTATTCCTGCTCAGCGCCCTGGTTATGCACCACGCCCAACTCAGTTTGTGCAGCAGCGCCCTGTTATGCAAGCACCTAGGCCTCCAATGCCCTATGCACCTCGTGCTAATTTTCCTGCTGCAAATGTTCAAAACCAAGCTCATCCCAATAATTCTGGTGGAGTTAAGAATGTTATACTTGTGGAGAAGCTGGACACTTTGTGCATCAATGTCCTAAGTTAGGCCTTGTTCAAGGTAGCAATGCACTGAGGCAAAACCCATGACCCAATGGAGGACAACCACAAGGGAACCGCGGACAGCATAATTTTGCTCGTGGCAATGTGAACCATGTATCTATGGAGGATGCTCAGAAAGCGAATGACGTGGTCATTGGTATGTTTCTTGCCAACTCCAATCCCGCGACTATGTTATTTGATTCTGGAGCATCGCGTTCATTCACTGCATTGAAGTATGTCGCCAAGTATAGTTTGCCTATCTCTCATATGAAGTTTACTCTATTGGTTAAGTCTCCTGGAGGAGAGATGAGGACAAATATAGTATGTCCAAAAGTAAGCCTTGGAATAAGGGGGTAGACTTCTCCGCCAACCTCATTGTTTTGGATTCTCAAGGATTGGACATTATACTTGGTATGGACTGGTTGAGGAAGCACGATGGAGTTATTGAGTGAACCATGAAGACGGTGAAGTTGACCAATGAAGAAGGGATCACCGTAGAATTTGAAGCATCTCAAACCGCACCGAAGCAATTGGAGTTGAATCATATGGACGGTGCCGCAATTGAGGAGATTCCGGTGGTGTGTGAATTTTTGGATGTTTTTCCGGACGAGTTGCCAAGTATGCCACCCGATCGAGACATTGAGTTTGTTATTGATTTAATACCTGGAACTGCACCTATAGCTAAGAGGCCGTATAGGATGCCTCCTATGGAACTAGCGGAGCTCAAGAAGCATATTCAAGAGCAATTAGAGAAGGGTTTTATTCACCCTAGCTCTTCACCTTGGGGAGCGCCCGTTCTATTTGTGGACAAGAAGGATGCGTTGCAATAAATGTCAAAGCTAACCAATCATCAAGTACTACTCCAACGTAGTGAAGCGCATGACTGAGTTGCTAACAAGGGGAAAGCTTCTCAAATGCACTCTATCTTGCTAGGATGACATTGAGAAGGTGAAGAAGAGATTTATAACTGCACCGGTGCTGGTATTACTAGATGTGAGCAAGAAGTTTGGATTTGTACGACGCATCAAGACAAGGACTTGGATGTGTATTGATGCAAGAAGGTCAAGTGGTCGCCCATGCATCAAGACAATTGAAGAAACATGAGCAGAATTACCCAACACATGATTTAGAACTTGCAGCCGTGGTACATGCATTGAAGATTTGGAGGCACTATATTCTTGGACATAGGTGTGAAATTTATACGGATCATAAGAGTTTGGAGTATATTTTCACACAAACGGATCTGAACTTGAGGCAACGAAGATGGTTGGAGCTCATCAAAGATTATGATTTGGGGGTCAACTATCATCCGGGAAAGGCCAATGTAGTGGCCGATGCTTTGAGTAGAAAGGGAGTAAGTCACCAACTCACAGTTCGAGAGTTACCATCCGAGTTATGCAAGGAGTTTGAACGGTTGAACCTCGGGTTTGTAAATGAGATGGAGATGATGGAGTTAAACCCAACCTTGGAGCAAGAAATTCGAGAGGCACAAATCGCAGATGAGGAGATCAAGGAAATCAAGGAAAGGATCAAGGAAGGGAGAGAATTCAGATTTGATGAAGACGGAAATGGTACCTTATGGCTTGGAAAGAGGATCATTGTGCCCAATGTAAAGCATATTCGGGAGACAATATTAAAGGAGGCACATGACTCCCCTTACTCAATTCACCTTGGTTGTACAAAGATGTACAAAGACTTGAAGACTTGCTATTGGTGGGATAGCATGAAGAAGGACATAGCTGAATACGTAGCATTGTGTGATGTGTGCCAACGAGTCAAGGCAGAACATCAAAGGCCAGCCGGATTATTGCAACCGTTGAAGATTCCAGAATGGAAGTGGGAAGAAATTGGAAAGGACTTCATAGTTGGGTTACCACGTACTTAGTCCGGGTATGAATCAATTTGGGTAATTGTGGATCGCTTAACCAAGTCAGCTCATTTTGTCCCTGTGAAGACCAAATATACAGTTGTACAATTGGCCGAAATATACGTGGATCATATTGTGTGTCGACATGGAGTCCCTAAGAAGATAGTCTCGGATAGAGGTTCTCAATTTACCTCCAGATTTTGGCAAAAATTGCATGAAGCTTTGGGAACGAGGTTGAATTTTAGTTCAGCATATCATCCTCAAACGGATGGACATACCGAGAGGACCAATCAGATTTTGGAGGACATGTTAAGATCTTGTGCTTTGAAGCATGGGAAGAGTTGGGACAAAAGCTTGCCATACGCAGAATTTTCATACAACAATAGTTACCAAGCAAGCTTGAAAATGTCACCGTATGAAGCACTTTATGGGAGGAAGTGTAGGACACCTTTATTCTGGAATGAGGCAGGAGAAACTCAAGTATTTGGTCCGGATGTGTTGCAAGAAGCCGAAAAGCAAGTCCGAATAATTCGTGAAAACTTGAGGGCTGCCCAATCAAGGCAAAAAGGCTATGCGGACAATAGGAGAAGGAAACTAGCCTTTGAAGTGGGAGATTTTGTTTACCTCAAGGTGTCACCAATGAGGGGTCATAAGAGGTTTAACATAAGAGGAAAGCTAGCACCTCGTTATATTGGACCATTCAAGATTTTGGACAAAAGAGGAGAAGTAGTGTATAAGTTGGAGATGCCAGCTCATCTTTCAGACATACATGATGTCTTTCATGTTTCCCAGATCAAGATGTGCTTGAGAGTACCGGAAGAACAAGTGCCAATGAAAGGATTGGAGCTAGAGGAAGATTTGACTTATGCCGATCAACCGATCAAAATCTTGGAAACCAAGGAGAGAGTCACAAGGAACAAGGTTATTAGATGGTGTAAAGTTCAATGGAAGCACCACACTGAAAAAGAAGCAACGTGGGAATTGGAGGATGATCTCAACAAGGAATTTCCCTATCTCTTCTCTTCCACATAAAATCTCGAGGGTGAGATTCATTTAAAGGGGGGTAGGTTTGTAACACCCTAATTTTCATGCATCATGCCCTACATACACTCATATACATGTTTACCATTAACCCACATAAAGAGGAATGAGTTTAAAATTGATTCGGAGCATTTAAAATTGATTTGGAACAAAACTGCACTTAAAATGCAGGAAAGTGCGGACTAGTCCGATTTTGCTGAGGACTAGTCCGATTTTTGGTACTGGAAACTTTCGGACTTGTCCGATTTTGTGCGGACTAGTCCAATATTCCAAGAATCCTTGAAAATTTGCTAAGTCCTTGGACTTTTCCGGACTAGTCCGGTGTTCCAGCGGACTTGTCCGATTTCCTCTCTGGTTAAAGTCGGACTTGTCCGATGTTTGGCCAGACTTGTCCGATTTTCTCTCTAGACGACTTCGGACTAGTTCTGTCCTTTTTGGACTTGTCCGATATTTTGTAACTCCGCGTTGATCTTTTGTTTTACGACTTGTTTATTGGGTTTCACGTTAAGTGGGCCTAGGGACATCGTGCCTAACTCTTTTAGAGCCCATGTGGGACTCTAAACCGGCCTCTACTCATTCCAAAACTCGAAATCCATCTAACCCTAGCCTCCACCTCTATATAAATAGCCCCACCCCTTGGATTGACATCTATTTGCCACTTTTCCACCCACCCAAACCCTAGTTCGTGTGGAGCCACCATCAAGGAGGGAGGAGAAGATCCCAAGCAAGAAGAAGAAGAGGAGGAAACGAAAGAGGATCAAGATCTCCACCAAGTTTCGTCCTTCACCACCAATAATCCCCAAGTTCATCACCAACCCTAGATCATCAAGATCCAAGTGTTACCTCCAAGTTTCTAGATTCATTTGAGTTATAAACACCTGGTATACCTTCTATTACCTTTTCCTTATGAGAATTCAACCCCTAATCTCCAAATTCACGTCGACCTAGAAAACCCTAATCTGCTGATCTCGCGGAGTGCGGACTTGTCCGGTCCAGAGCGAACTAGTCCGATCTTTTTGGTTAAATTGTGTTGAATTAATTCTAAAATTTGATCTAATCAACTCCAAACCTGTATAAACTTGTTAAAAGCTATTAGAACTAGTTAATGATCATTAAAAGCAATCTATTAACAAGTTCTACCTTGCATTTGCATAAATCATGCATGTCATGACATATTGAGTAATATTTGTGCACTCTTTGATTGTGTTTCTTGTCTTGTATGTTTATTGTGTGGATTAGACGGATTTGAGCTAGAGAGTGCCGCGGAGGACCTACAGCACCAAGAGTTTGAAGGCTTTGATCCTAATCAACAGCAAGAGCAAGGAAAGTGTCCTTGAAGCATATTGACCCTGTTTTAAAATAAATGTTTTGTTTGCAAAACTGCATGCTTGTGTCAAATTGATGGGAATCCTATGGTAGGAAGTTTACTAGATTTGCTAAACCACCCTTGTCACCTGGAATACATGGTAGAATGTCGGGAAGGGTTTTTACCTTTTGCATCGCTTAATTAATTGGGATGGGAAAACTACACTACACATTTAATTATGCATTAATTATATTTTGGTTAATGTGAACTGGTCAATATGATATGGTAATGGGTGATCTAAGCAAGCCTGGTATGTGGATGGGTTGGATGTTATGGTGGTTTGCTTGCTTTAGATCTAAGGACCGGTTCATGCGAGAATAAGCCAGGATTACAGTGCCACCATGAGGCCAAGTATGGGTGCGGCATAGCTGATTAATTAGGGCTTTGCAAGTGCTATTTGGACCATTAAGGATGATTGGGGAAGGGGTAGTCGGATTGGGTTTTTTGCTGATTGGTGGGACTACCCTGGGATTCGAATAGCTCAAGAGGGGGCCCTTGGTTGAAGATGTGCTCAGTTGGAGGCATTGCCACCGGTGAAACCTCAGTGGGGTCTAAATAGGCTAGTAATCCCTTTGTAAAAGCTATTTTTTGATCTCTTGGCCACACACCTACAGAAGTGTGAGACGGCATAGTAGAGGTTCTTAGTCACTGAAAGGTGATGAAATCACAAACACGTGGGTAAAGTGGTACAAACTTTGCAGAGTTAAATAAAACTATCATGATAGCCGTGCTCCTGGTTATGAGTACCTGGACAACTTCCATGATTAGAGGAAAATTGGAATTTGGGATGGTTATGGTTTGGTAATGGTTATGGATGGTTATGGATTTATTTCTGGTATTTAATATGGTTATTGGCAAATGGTGAAATCTGGAATTATTGATGAGGATGGTGAATTGTGGACTGGTATTATGGTATTACTTATGATTATGATGGGTTTACTTCACGTACATATAATATATTGCTTTTCAAATGTTTTTATGTACTTTTCAGCACATTGTCATTATTATTGTCGTCATTTGAATCAGCCACATGTCATACTTTCCACACTTGCTGAGTACGACATGTACTCACTCTTGCAATCCCCCCCCCCCCCGACAGTTGCAGGTCAGGATTGGGAGTTTAATGGTGATAATGCGGAGTTCTAGGCTGTGTCTACCGTCAGCTTTGCCTGTGGTGTTATTGGAGCTGCGCTATACCGTTTTGCTCATGCTGCCTAGCTGTTTATTTTGCTTAATTAGTTTATTTCTGCTGCATTAGTTGAACTTGTCATAAATATCCATTAGAGCTTGTATTCGAGGATAATCTGGTTTGTGTAATAAAATTTGGTTAATTAATCTTGTTCTGTGGTAATTTTCTGTATACTCTTTTGTGATTGCACTCGTGTATGTGTGATGAACATCCTGGGCACACATATGCGTTAGCTTGGTTCATTTTTCGGAACTGGGCGTCACAATAAGCTATTATGCCACATCATCTACCCGGCCACCTCACATAGAAAAGATAATAATTTTTTATCATCTTAAAAATAACTAGCTAATCTATTCGGGTGGATTTACGCAGTTGCATGGGATATACATATTTCTCCTCCATATTTTTTTGCAAAACTATCAAGTGATATATCCTATGTGCATATTACCAATGTAAAAATACTTTAAAATATAAAACTTTTAAGACTAGGGAATAGCAAACGGAGCAAACAGGGAGGATGAGGAAACTGTTAAGCCTAGGTAATAAAATATAAAACAAAGCTACACGGCTGGCCGGGTACACGTACGGTCCGGGTGTGTTGGTGCACCATAACCTCCGTCGTGCGTCCCATGTCAACTCTTTTTTTACGTTTGGTGAAATCTCTTTGACCAATGATTTACATAATTATAATCTGTTTTAACAATACAAGAATTGTACTTTTAGATTCACCCTGAAAATATTTCCATAATATATAATCTAGTACATGTTATTGAAGTTAATAAATTCCATATAAATCATTGGTCAAAGGTAAGTTTGACAAAAACTAGAAATAGAGTTGAGTTAGCACAGATAAAGTATTATATGTTGCTGTTTGCCGCCTAAGGTTTGGTCCTTGAGGCCGTAGCCTTTTGTACAGGTGGCTGATGCGATCGGGCGCTCCGAGCTAACGTGTGCGCCAGTTACCGAGGCGCCTTAAACGCACACAGTGCATGCACATCTTTGAATTCAACTGGAACTGCTCCGCGTCCCATCACCACTACTGCGCGCGTCGAGAGACGAACAGCCAGGCTGCTACTACGTTATAAGATCACCCGGGCATGCCATCGTCTTCTCGGCACTGCCACTCTTCCTCTCTTCCCAAAACCGCGACAAGAACACCATGGCTGACAAGAAAATGCAGCCGCCGAGCCCACCGAAGGACGCCAAGGGGAAGTGTCCCCGACCGGACACCCCCCCCCCCCAAGACAAGGAGTGGCTCTCCGGAAGATGGCGCGCGATGTTTTTGACAATACATCGCGCTCCATGCGTCGCCTTGGGCTTGGTCCCCTTCTCAGTATACTAGAATGGGGACCACGGGCCACTACGTCTTTGGCATGACGCACTTGGTCGGTCGCCTCGACGTCCTTCGGCACACGCTGGCGGTCAAGCTCTACGTCGCCAGCCATGACAGCTGGTGGCGGCGATGTCCAGGAAACTGGGCTTCTTGTCTCCACTGCGGGAGGCACCCGCGCCCTGCCATGACCCCAAGAAGGAGACGGAGGAGGTGGAGAAGGAGGAGGAGGAGGAGAATGAGATGTAGGTGGAGGTGGAGGAAAAGTAGTTTTTTTTCTTGTTCTCAGTTGTGTTGTGTTTCTTTTCATGTTTGTATTTTGTGTTTTCTTTTTTTCTTGTTTGTAATATATCGTCTTAAGGTAATGAACTTTATTTTGCTGTTCATTGGTGTGCAAAAATATTTCTAATGTTGTTGTTCTAACGATAAACTAGTGGACTATTTATCTCTTTTATTTTTAGAATGGAATATATTTCCACTTCCAACTCTACTGAGCTAGAGATCCAGAAAGTGACTACCACCTAGTTCATCTGACAGCACCAGGGAGAACCTTCCCCCTCTCCCCGTGCCCACTCTCTATGTTGAAACCCAACACAGATCCAACATAATGAGCAATGAAACAGCAAAGTGCGCAGTAAATCACAAAAGACGCTGGAACAGTTTTTGGAGTATCAACTTTAGCCCAGATTAAATGCTCGTGGGCATCATTGCAAAAGGGTGAAGACAAAAAAATTGATTCGGATGGCTTGCAAAGACATACTACAAGTCAGGGTCATCAAAGTTTTTGCCCAATTTGGATTGACTCTTAGTTATAGACTTTCATATTAATAAAATGTATACGGTGTTTATTTTCACTAGTGTGTCGGGTTGAGTCTTTTGTTGTTAATATTCACAAACTTGGTGTATCAGTGTGGCCGTACTCTCTACTGAGGAAAAGGACGGTTTAATTATTTCCATTATCTAAAAAAACATAAGCCCAGGTTAACAAAGTGCCATCTACCGAGCGTTGTCCTCACTCTCGTCGTGCATGTTTTACACGAAGAATGTTCCCTCGAGGGTTTGAGAATAGAATACCATCTAGGAACAGCTCACTACGTACACGGTTCATCAAATTAATCGCATGCATTGCACAATACAATATAATTTCCAACCATGATATATTCGTCCTTCTGAAGAAACGACAGCCATAGGCGCTAGCCGCTACGTGTTCAGATTTTAGAACAAATGAACACACTTGTGAAAACACGTACGCCACATCTGATCCTCAACGTCATCAAATTCAACAAGGGGAGCAATGTCTCTCCACGATGTTCCGCCTGGTGTTGCACAGACGGCTCTCGCCTCACGCCAGCCATGTATCTTGATCCAACACCGTACAACTTCAAATGAAGGAGGGCTAGAAGATTGGTGGAAAATAATACATCTAAGAAAAAAAGGAAGAAGAAAAAGGATGGCGCATGTTTCGATACATGAACTGTGAGATTGCTGACTTCCATCTTCATTGGCCAGTTCCCAATTCTGTTGATCTCTCCAGCATGCATTCACACTAGCTACTATCTGGTGGCTGGACCCAGGGTATCTCGTGGCCCACCCGGCATACCAATGGGTGCGCCCCTCAGAAATGTTGTTGTTGTTGTACGTGGTGTTTGGTCGAGACAATGTAACTTGTGGTCATAACGATAAGAATTAAAAATTAGAAAGAGTATATCAGATTCAAAAATCTTCATTACTTTCTTTACTTGGGGCACGGGCCCGTCAAATTCTGAAACTCCTCCGCTCATATCGTAATTGCATCAGTTATATATCCACGCCTGTTTCCAATTAAAATCCAAACTAAAGGTGTAGACGAAGGTTTGCACAAGAGAGAAGTTGTGCTGCGGCGCGCCGCAGCATATGGCAACCGTAGGGACGTCAAGGAGAAAGGACCAAATGGTGGGGACTTAGGTCTACAACATGACGTTTGAGGAAGACGTGATCACCACTTTTGTGACGTCCTCCGGTGAGGCCGTGGAGGACTGGCTCGACGTGGTCCTCTCCATCCACCGTCAGCACCTTCACAAGCTCGTCGTCATGCTCGACGTCGAGTGGTGCCCTAGCTACTCCGACGACCAGAACCCCGTCGCCATTCTGCAGCTCTGCGTCCGCTGGCACTGCCTCATATTCTAGGTCATCCATGCTGACTACTTTGCCGACGAGCTGGAAGATTTCCTCGACGATTCAGACTACCGCTTCGTCGGCTTGGGCATGGAGGGTGACGCCGACAGACTTTTGAAGGACTGGCAGCTGAAGGTGGCCAGAACGGTGGCCCTGACCGAGCTCGCGACCGAGGAGATGGATCGCCTGAGCCTCCATCGCACAGAGCTGAAGGACATCACGAGCGCCATGATGGGCGCCGACATGGAGAAGCCTTACCGGGTGAGCACGAGCAACTGGGACGCGTACATTCTCTCCGGCGAGCAATCAGCTATGTGTGCATCGACGCCTTCTTCTCCTTCGAGGTCGGCCGCAAGCTGCTCTCCGGCGACTACTGATCTAACCACCGGGTTTGCAGATCGGCTGCCGTCGATCATCCCGACATGGAATTCACATGTGCAACACTCAAGTTCTAGCTTTTCTGCTTGTGCACCCATTCTCTCATAAAATTAATTTTTCTTGAGGAAACACTATATCTTGGGTTCATATTGGATGTGTGCCTCATCGCTATCGGATCCACATGTCAGCTGCAGTAATAACTGCAGGGCAGAGGATTTCTTCGCCATTGTCTTGGTATTTAAACTGTCTTGGTATTTAAGTTAATATTTTATTAGTTCCTGTGATCAATGTTCAACAAAAAAGAATAGTTTTTGTGATGGAAGAATTAGCTGCAGTCCATTTGTCATGATTCTGAAATTTGAGAAAATTTTAGACAACAGATCATTAGAAGGTAATAATTACTGTCATTAGTCACTTATTTTGCAATTAATCATTAACCATTAATTTTATAGGTTAAGCAATTACAAATTAACATAGTCCTTACAATTACAGAATTACAACTACTAGCTCCCTCCTTACTTGTCACTCTTTTTAGTTCAAAAATGAACTAATTAATTAAAGATTGACAAGTAATTTGGGAGATGGAGGGAGTACATATGAACATGGTACCAAATGCATGCTACGCCCCAAACATGATCAACGAGCCTCAAACATAATGATCTCTCAACAAAAAGAGAAAACACGTAACATCATCAAACAGATCGAGGTCTTTCACATGGATGTTAGACATGCATATGCATGCTACGCCCCAAACATGTATTCCAAGAATAGAATATTTTCTACCATGTATATATATTTCTATATTTATCATATTCTCTACCATGCATGTGTATGCTCTCAACCTATATGGCAATTTATCTACCACACTAATGAAGAATGTTATCCTGTCATCAATAGAGATAACAAATTTGACACGAGGATGTTCCCTCGACGGTACAAGGATAGAATGTGGACTACCATCGTCTAATAAGCACACAACTCTCACTACGTACGTGGTTCATCAAATTAATCGTTCGTATGCTGCCATTATGTCTTTCAAAAAAACGACAGGCGTAGGTGCTAGCCACTACGTGTTTTGATTTTAGGAACAAATGAACACACTTGTGAAAACACGTACGCCACATCTGATCCTCAATGTCATCAAATTAACATGTTCCTCATCAGGGGGGCACAAAAATCCTCAACACGTGATCAAACATGCTTGATCGCGAGTCTCTTTCACATGCATTATATTCATGTCCACCATCATATATGATCACGACAATTATCATTGGTTCGATTTGGACTCTCATTCGGCAACGATCAGATCCTTCAAAAAAAGATATGGACTCTTGGTCGATTGCCACGCGCGTTCACACATCAATCTTCTGCACCTCGTTGAAATCATTCGCACTAAATTTTACGAACACCACAGGACGGACCTACGAAGTGTGCCAGGTGAGCCATTGCATACCCTGGGCCCTTTGCGTGTCAAATTAAAAAACAGCGGACGTGTCGAGCTGTTTCAAGACGAGGCAAACCGCGGTGTTGAGTAACTCCGTTGACTCAAAAGCACAGTTCTCGAGGCGTCTGATTATCTCCACTCATGCGCCTAATGACGACCCGCTATAAAGGCACTCTGACCTCTTCTTCTCCGCCGCACCTCTCGATCGATTTTAGCCTCCAAACTTCTACTCTTGCTTCTCCGCCACACCACTGTCGACCACCTCTCTCTCTTTGTTCGCACCTCCGCCACTGCACAAATGGGTAGCCCCGCACCAAAGCGCTCCAGGTCATCGACGTCCTCCAAACCTCCTTCTCCGTTTTCGTCGCTGCCAATGCCGGTGGAACTGGAGGCGGCGCCCGCACCTCCTCCACCCCCGTCTCTGCCCGCAGCGCGCGCATCTCTTCCGTCTGACTATGATGAGACTGTCCGCCTCATCGAGAAACGCATCGACAAACTCGACGGCAAGCTTAAGGAGGTCACCGGCAACCTGTTCACCGCCGACGTGCAAAAAAACACTCGACAAAATGGCGCTCGATGTATTTGACACAACATCTCACTCCTGTCGCGGTCTGGGAGTTTCGCAAGAAACTGGTGAACGCCTTTGGCCGGATGTTCGATCTTTTGTTGGAGGATGCGCCACCGGCGGTTGCTGCAGAGGCGGAGGCGCCGCTGGCAGATGTGGAGGCAGCGGCGGAGGAGGTGGACAAGTCCTCCTCCGAGTAGAGTAGGATTAGTAGTAGTTTTTTCTTTTGTTTTCTATGTGTTTTTTTCTTGTTTGTAATATATGTGTTGTTTTTATGTTGATGAAAAATGTATTTTATGTTCATGAACAATGTGTCCTAAAGTACATGCTTTAACCAAAAACTCCTCCTTTTATCGAAAAACAACGCATATGGAAAATTAACACATTAGTAATATTAGATCTAATAAATATTAAACACATAAGGACGTACGTAGTAGTATTTTATTTCAAAAAAATTCTGAAAATAAAAAGCTAGACCGTGTAACTATACATCGCACACGGATGATAATTTTATTTCTTTTCTCTTTACCAGCTGGTGTCGTGCCCCGCCCCCCCCCCCCCCCCCACCGTCCTGGCCCTATGATGAGTAGTTTAGGCCCGATATTCCGAAAGGTAAGTCAATTGGGGTGGAGAACTCGACATTGATGATCAGCGGCACTGGAGCAGTTCGAATACCCCTGCAATCACTACACCGCTGCTCCGTTGGTTATCAACCATGCTGCACACGCTTGAACTCGCCAAGAAGGCTGATCCCTGCAAGTGCAACCTAGAACACAAGCAAGAACGTCGAAGACAGGATTTGAAATCGAAGTTGGGCTCTCACAAACCGTAGAACGGCGATATAATTGATCTAAGTAAAACCCACCAAATATGACCGGTGGCTGCAATATTTAAATGCTAGGGTTTGGCCAAAACACGCTTAGACGTGTCCCTAATGGACTCATACGTGATACAAGGCTCAACGGCCTGATTCGGTGGTGCAACACCGGACAGAGATCTGGACTTGATTTGTTTTGACGATTCCCAATGACTACAGAAGAATTTTGAGGTGGGACCAGAGCCATTAGAAAGTTTATCTTCTCCCCTATCCGTGCATATGTGGAACGTCGAAAACGGAGTCCGTATGCATCCTGACCATCCGTTTTAAGGTGGACTGCTCCTGGACTCCGAGTTGAACTCAAGTCCGAGTTGTAAACTGATTTCATCAACTTGTGGACGTCCCAGCAGGTTCTCCATGTTCCCAAGGCCTCTTCCCTTCACTTGTTGATCTTCTCCATTGTTCCTAATAACTATTAAATCATCACATAGCAATCTATTCTCAAACTCACATGCAAAGGAATTTAGGAACGAGTTCACCTGCTGATTTATTAACCGTGCTCGTGCTCTTATGATTGGTCCTTGCAGTTCAATGTGCGTCTCTGCTGTTTTGATGGCCTCATCATCCTCCCCATCTTGAATTGGAGTCGTCCTCGACTCAAGTTCATCTTCTTTTCCCAAGTACAGTCGCAAATCTGAATGTTAAATGTGGGATTAACCCCAAAATCGGGAGGCAACTCAAGCTTATATGCATTATCATGAATCTTTTCAACAATCTTAAAAGGACGAGCAGCTCGTGGCATAAGTTTAGATTTTCTCAAGTCAGGGAATCGCTCTTTTCTCAAATGTAACCACACCAAATCACCCGGTTCAAGTTTTACTTCTTTTCTACCTTTACTACCTGCAATCCTATACTTCTCATTCATCTTTTCAATATTTTTCTTTGTAGTTTCATGCATCTTAAGAATGAATTCAGATTGTTGTGTAGCATATTGATTTATAGTATTAGAAGGAGGCAAAGGTAGTAAATCAATAGGAGCACGGAGATTAAAACAATACACTACATGGAATAGACTTACCTTCTATAGGATCGAAGATCACGTGAAAAGCTACTAGAGGGGGGTGAATGGTAGATTTAAAAAATCTTACGCAGCAGAAACAATTAAATCCCAACCCCTTTCGCAGAAAAACAATCTGTTAGAGAAATCGTGTGTGAGACTAATCTAAACGTTTTTCACCATGACAAAAGTGATATGTATCAGAGAGAATCAAGTCAAGAAGAAAACACAAGAAGAATCACTCAAATCCGTCGAGAGAAACTCAAGTTACGATCGAAAGATCGAACAAAGGTCAATCTGTCCTACCCGAGAAAAACAGTTCTGGAACGCTGCAAAGAGACTCGTGTAGATCATAAACCAAAAATCCAGTGATCGTGAAATTTAGACATATGATAGATAATCATATTGTGAATACAACCCAAAAATAATCATGTCAATTGAATCTGTAAAACTCGAGTTATGATAAAACCACCGACCGAAGGTAGTGCTGTCCAGAAACTCGACGAGTAAAACTTGTCTGGAACAAGTCGGACGAACAAGATACAAAAGTTTCTTCAAACTATGAATTTTATTCAATAGAACACAAGAGGAACAGCCCCAAAGTCGTGCACGACGATCTTTGGCCTCCCTTGATTATATAACCAGCCCTTAGGCCAACTCAAATTCAACTAGGACTCCAATCCTACTACGATCACGAATCAAAATTTTCCATAACTGCTTAGGACTCTTCTATACGCAAATAGAAGCAATCTTAAGACTTAGAAACACCTTACAAATGTATCCCACATTACTAAAACAACTCAAATTAGTGACCCACGCGAAATCTTGTCATGACCGACTCGATACTTTCCATACTGAGCCATAACCGACTCCGCCGCAGCCAAAGTCATCAGCCGGTACGATCCGATCCTTCCAACCAGAACATCGCATCCATAAACCATCTTTGGAACCATGTTGCCATGTCATGCTCTGCATACATACGTGCAAACACCTTCCTTCGACATCAGTAACCTTCAGATGCACTGCCCTTGATTCAATCATCCTATGCGACATCCTGACCCACTCAACCACAATTCCCTCCTGAATTTGGTTATTGGAACCTCATCTCCTCCCTGAGACTAGTCCAAAGGATTCTGTCACCAGCCCTGACTTGAACTCAAGCAACACCTGCACATGAATAAACAACCAATTTGTACGAGCCCAAGTCCGTGACTTGACTCAAGTCAGCTCCGAACACAACACCTTACGTGAGCACCTCACATAAGCATGTTGCAAAGCATATCAAAACGATATCAGCCATATCAACCAAAACGCACAAAAAACTTAGCAAGTGAATACTAAGAAATCTTTCTAAGAATATAAAGCAAGTTCAAAACATTGCAGGATAAAAGTAGGAACATTGCGATCAAGCTTCAAACCTAGCCAAAGCTAACCGGAGCTTGAGCTGGAGCTTACCAAAGCTAGTACAACCTAGCGCCGGAGCTTACCAAATCTAGTCGGACCTAGCGCCGGAGCTTACCAAAGCTAGTCGGACCTAGCGCCAGAGCTAACCAAAACTAGTCGGAACTAGTCATCCCAAAAGTTGGAGCTAGAAAAATATGTCAAAGCTAACCAACATAAGTCGGACCTAGCAAAACATATCAGATCTTAACAAATGCCGGAGCTATCAAAGACATGCCGGAGCTAAAGACAAGGCTCACCGAAGCTACCCAAAAATATGTCCGACTTAGACAAAACAAGTCGGACCTATTGTCGGACTTTGCAGAAGCTCGGAGCTAGAATCGGACCATGCTAAAAAGATGTTATGGCAGCATTCAAAACTTTTATTGTCAAAACCAATGTATTCAGCACAAATAGGTCTTACAATCTCCCCCTTGATGAATGCATTGGCAACAACACTTAAGATCTGAACATTGGCTTATTCACATTAAAAGTTTTGAAAACAATTTCTACCCCTTTGTAAAACAGAAATAAAATGAGAAAAAGAAATTCTCCCCCTGAGAAGAATCGTGCAAAAAAAATTGTGAATATGTTTAATGTGTAATCAATGTATCCCCCTTGCATATTTATTTATATTTTTTAAAAATTCACATATTATCTCTTCCCCTTTGACAATGTATTCATCAAGGTTTATAAGACAAATTTTAATTGTTATGAGCATATTATAACATATACATATAAAACAAAGCTCATCCAAGTCATACTATCAAGTACCTTACACTATCACAACAATGAGACACATAAAGTAGTGTAAGCCATGCTAGAGATCAAATGTAATTTTCAATTTAAGCAAGTCATGATCTCAAAAACTTAAATATTTCAACATCTGAAAGCATGACACTTGTTGCTGCATTTTATTTTTCAAAGCACAAATTTAGATCATATGATATTTAAAAGAGATTATATGCGCATCTGCCTTATTCTAACCAACCAAGCCAAGCCTATGTCATTTGACAATCAGAAGCTTAAGGACATGGTTTTAGTCATACACAACTTCTTTCAAGTTCATATCTAAGTGCAATGATAAGCCATCTCAAAAGAAGAAGTACGATGCATGCATATTCTATTGATCTTTTCTGAACTTATATTTGTTCATAAAAACTCAACATGTGAGTTGATTACTTGATTAATTCTTTATGATTAAAAACACTTGTGAGCATGCAACAAGTTCAAAACAGCAAGAAAGTTCAACCATGACCAGATTTATTATAAGTAATTATTCCAATTACTAGACATGGCAAAACTACAAAATGTATAACATGAGTAATGTAGTAAGAACTTTTAGCATGTAAAAGGAATCACAAAGTCATATATGTATGAAATACTATGCTTATATTATTTTAATTTCAGATTCACACATAGACTTCTCAAGTTTGAAAACACCCCCTCAATGTAAGCCATGAGGATGCATAACCCCTATTTCACTACGAATGAAACAAAAACGAGTGAAATCCAAAGGTTTTATAAAAATGTCAGCCAATTGTTGTTCGATATCTACATGGTGAAGCACAATGTTTCCCTTTTCAACATTATCACAAAGAAAGTGATACCTAATATCAATGTGCTTTGTTCTAGAATATTGCACAGGGTTTTTAGCAATGCAAATGGTACTAGTGTTATCACAAAATAGTGGAACACTATCTAGATCAACCCCATAGTCCTTAAGTGTTTGAACAATCCAAAGAATTTGTGAGCAAGCACTATCAGCAGCTACATATTCATATTCGGCTATGGATTGTGCCACTAAATTTTGTTTTCTAGAGCACCAAGCAACAAGTGAATTACGAAGAAAAAGACAAGCACCGGAAGTACTTTTCCTATCAATCCTACAACCTCCAAAATCAGCATCGGAAAAGGCTTTCAAAGTAACGGTTGAGGAAGAAGGAAGAAAAATGCCAAATTCTTGAGTTCCATTTAAGTACCTGAGAATCCTTTTTACGGCTTGATGATGTGAAGCACGTGGGGAGGCTTGAAACCGTGCACAAAGACTTACGCTGAATTGTATGTCCGATCTTGATGTCGTGAGGTACAAAAGTGATCCGATCATGCTTCTATATTCTTTTTGATCCATGGGTTCACCATCTTCATCAAGTTCAAGTGTTGTTGTTGTTCCCATTGGTCCCCGAATAGGCTTGCTTTTGTCCATGTTGAAGCGCCTTAGGAGGTCTTTTGTATACTTCATTTGATGCACAAAGGTACCCTCCTTGGTTTGCTTGATTTGCAACCCCAAAAAGTACGTGGGTTCTCCCATCATACTCATCTCAAATTCTGAACTCATCATAGCTGAGAACTTGGACACGAGATCATGAGAAGCACAACCAAAGGTAATATCATCCACATACACTTGAACGAATAATGAGTCATTGCCATGCTTAAGCACAAAAAGAGTTTTATCAACCTTGCCCATGGTAAACCCCTTTTCAAGTAAGAATGTTTTTAACCTATCATACCATGCTCTAGGGGCTTGTTTGAGACCGTACAAGGCTTTGGACAGTTTGTAAATATGATTAGGAAAATCTGAATTTTCAAAACCCGGTGGTTGTTTGACATAAACCTCCTCATCTATGTAGCCATTAAGAAAAGCTCTTTTAACATCCATTTGATATAGCTTAAAACCTTTAGATGCAGCAAAAGCTGACAAAATTCTTATGGCTTTTAATCTAGCAACAGGAGCAAAAGTTTCATCAAAATCTAGACCTTCAACTTGAGAGAAACCTTGAGCAACCAACCTAGCCTTATTCCTAACCACAACACCATCCTCACTTTGTTTATTTTTAAACACCCATTTAGTTCCAATTAAAGTGTGACCTTCGGGTGGAGGTACAAGTTTCCAAACATTATTTCTTTCAAAATTTTCTAACTCATCTTGCATGGCAATAATCCAAGATTCATTAGTGAGTGCATGTGATATATCTTTGGGTTCAAAAGAAGCAACAAAAGAAGAATGAGCATGAGAGTTTGGATTGCAAAACCTGGACCGTGTGACTCGTTCTGCAAGCTTCCAATAATTTGTTGTAGAGGATGAATTTTGAGAACCCGGAGGGGAGTGGACACTTCACAAGCTTCTTCTTCTTCATGTTCATCACAAATCGATGAGATTGTGACTTGAGGAGGATCTGGACCAACAATGGTGGTCGTCGGTGCTGGCTGTGAATCAAAATCAGGAGCTCGAACAATGTCATTAGATGCTGAATTTTCAGGCAGCAGCTCCACCTCTTCCTCATCTTCAATAAAAATGCTCCCCCCCTGCGGATATGCATCTGGACCTGTAATGTTTGAGCTAGTACTTGGGCTAGCTTCATCATAAGACACTTCACAAGTCTCCACAATTTTGTTAGTGTCGAGTAAAAGCACACGGTAGCCTCTAGTATGAGATGGATAACTAAGAAACATGCATCAATGGATCTAGGTTCAAATTTATCAAGATTAACATGTTTCTTAACAAAGCATTTGCAACCAAAAACCCGAAAGTGCGTAACACTAGGCCTATGTCCAAACCGGAGCTCATATGGTGTTTTACCTAGCTTAGCACGCAAGAAAACACGATTTGAGACATAACAAGCGGTTGCAATCGCATCAGCCCAAAATTTCCTAAGAGTTTGATATTCATCAAGCATAGTCCTAGCTATCTCAACAAAGGTTCTGTTCTTTCTTTCTATAACACCGTTTTGTTGAGGTACATATGGTAAAGAAAATTGATGATCTATTCCATTTTCAGTACAAAAGTGATCAAAAGATTGATTTTTAAATTCAGTTCCGTTATCACTTCTAATTGCTTTTAAAGGTCCTGGGTGATCAATTGATAATCTAAGAAATAAAGTTCTAAAGTGACTAAAAGCTTCATTCTTAGATGCCATAAAGTAAACCCAAGAGTATCTAGAATAATCATCAACAATCACAAGAACATACCATTTACCTCCGAAGGATTGAACACGTGAAGGTCCTACAGTGTCAAGGTGCAAAAGTTGACCCGGTTCAGTTGTCATGATCATCGTGAGAGGAGTATGTGAACCTGCAACCATCTTAGCATGTCTACAAGAAGAGCACACAATTTTGTTGTCCCCTTTAAGCTTAGGCAGCCCACGTATGCGATCAAGAGCACTAGCACGCGTTAGGTGATCAAAGCCTAGGTGACCAAGTCTACGATGCCAAAAATATAAGTCCTTTGAATCATTAGCAACTAGACACCTATGCTTAGAGGAATACATATCAAAATCATCTTTAAAAACTCTTCCAAACCGAGACATGTTAAAAATAAGCTCACTATTTGAACCTACAACTTTGCAGCAGTTTTTATTGAAAATAATTTCTAGATTTTCATCTAGCAATTGTGAAACAGAAAGCAAGTTGTATTTCAAATTTTTGACAAGTGCCACATCCTTCAAAGTGTAATGATCATTTACTCTAACCGAACCCTTAGCAATTATAGGAGTTGAAGAATTATCGGCAAAAGAAACATTTTCTACACGTGACAAAAAAGAGGGGGAGGAGAAACAATCTTTGTTACCGGTCATGTGGTGTGAGCAACCTGAATCCACAATTCAAATGTTCTCCTTCCTCAAGCATGTAACCTACATAGAAGCACAATACGTCGATGACTCAATACTGGGGTTAGTCACAAGGCATTTAGGTATCCAGTACTGAGTCACATGACGTGCAGCAGGAAAAACCCGCGAAAGCTGAGATAAAACAGTAGGTTTATGAGTCAAAGTTTGAGGTTTTTTATTCTTAACTACTAACCTATAAGGTGTTACTTGTGTAGCACAAACATCAGTAGCTCCGGAGGCAAAAACAGAAGGTCCAAAGATAAACTTTGAATGTTTTTGACTCATAACAGCAGGTTGCGTGTTCCTGGCATTCGGTTTAATATGTGCAGCAAATTTTGCATGAAAGTTATGAGATCTAGCAATCATTCTTTCCTTTTTCTGTTTTTTAGCTAGTCTATAACAAAAAATCTTTGACATGACCATCTCTACCACAGTAGGTACAATGAAATTTAACTTTGTCTTCATGTCTAGATGAGCAAGCAATATTTTTATTTGAAACCGAATGAGACAACACTTCTGCAGATTTGAAAACCACTTCTTTTTGCTTAGGAACTGCTTGAATCAAACCACTTCCTAATGACTTTACAATTTTAGGTGGATGTGCCTTAGCATGAGCATGAGAATCAAAACCTAAACCAGTTTTATCATTGCAAGACTTGGAAGAATTCAGCAGCAAGTTTAGGTTCTTATTCCCATTACAAAACCGATCTAATGTCCTATGCATGTTATCAAGTTTATTGGCCAGATCAAGGCAATTTTCACATGAAGTTTTTCCTTTTAATTTGCAATTGGAACAATATTTAACTTTATGAGAATGTAAAGCATTGTTCAATATTGAAATTTAATTCATAGCATCTTTTAGTTGCTTTTTAAGATCATCACAACTAGAGCAATGCAAATCAATTGTAGAACAAGAAGCATATTTTAAGTTTCCAATGTAAAGTGCAACAAGCATTTTGTTCTTTTCAATTTCAAGTTCAAGTGTATCCAGAGCAGAGAAATGTGCAGTTCTTAATGTGGACAATCGTTCATAGATTAAATCACAGGAGGGACAAGAATCATCACTAGGAATCAAGGTTTTCAAATGATTGATTTCAGATTCTAGTGATTCAATTTTAGCAGCATTATCCCTAAGCTTTTTGTCATTTTTCTTAACAATAATAGTTGCACGAGAAATTGCATCACACATTTCATTACAGGTAGAACATACCTCATCGTCGTCACTGTTGTGTTCTGCATCCTCCTGACTTGATATTGATCTTGTTTTGCCCGCCATGAAGCATAAGTTGGCCAAATCATCTTCATCTTCGTCACTTCCAATGTCCACATCACTTGAGCCAAGTTCCTGGAGTGCGGAGATAAAACTGTTCACCAGTTGGCGACCTGTAAAGCCCTTCTTCTTCTTCTTCTTATCATTTGTTGAGTAGTACTTCGTCTTTGATTGTTTTTCTTCTCGAAAAGTAGAACCTGAAAGGTTAGGGCATTCTGTATGAAAGTGTCCTGTCTTACCACATTCGAAGCATCGTTGAGGTCCGAAGCTTCCTCTCCTTCTAGTTCTCACATTTTGCAATGCTTTTTAGAACCTAGTAGAAAGAAGTGCTAGCTCCTCCTCTGGAAATTCCTCGATCTGCTCCACGGTTAGTGAGACAACAAAGCAAGAGTATTGCAAGATGATGATAGGTCAGAGCTAGGCATATTACGTTGTGAGACAAATGCAATAGACTTATTTGAGTTCTTACGTGATAAGATGTCAATTTCATGAGTTTTGAGTTTAGAGTAAAGCACGTCTAAAGTAAGTGTACTCATGACAGTAGATTCACGAATAGATGTAACTTTCATCCCTCAGATTGACATGTCTAATGCACTAAGAAGTTGCCTAGCATTTTTAGCATCAGAAAAAATAACGTTGACACTACGCAAGTTACTGAGAATTTTGTTAAAGCGAGCAAAGAGATCATCGATGGACTCACTGGGTTGCATCTCGAAGCGCATGTATTCTTTCTTGAACATGTCTTGCCTTACCTCCTTGATCGTGTTGGATCCTTCGTGATAGTCACAAAGTGCTCTCCATACATTGTATGCTGATCAGAGATGTGCACCGCGGTTGAAGTCGCTCTGAGTGAGTCCTTGGATGATCAAGTTTCGGGCTTTGTTGTTGTTGTCAACGTCCCGCAGGTTTGTAGCCATAACTTGATCATTAGGTGGCACTTCGTAAGGCTTGTACACATTCTCCCATATCGTGAAGCCTTGCGGTTGAATGAAAGCCTCCATGCGTGCTTCCAAACCTGAAAATCAATACCAGCAAACACACAAGGTTTGGCAGAGTATTTCTCCAAGATGATTAGTAAACATGTGCAAATCACAATGATTGGAGCACCGTGGCTCTGATACCAATTGTAGGATCGAAGATCACATGAAAAGCTACCAGAGGGGGTGAATGGTAGATTTAAAAAATCTTACGCAGCGGAAACAATTAAATCCCAACCCTTTTGGCAGAAAAATGATCTGTTAAAGAAATGGTGTGTGAGACTAATCTAAACGTGTTTCACCGTGACAAAAGTGATATATATCAGAGAGAATTAAGTCACAAAGAAAACACAAGAAGAATCACTCAAATCTGTCGAGAGAAACTCAAGTTACGATCAAAAGATCGAACAAAGGTCAATATGTCCTACCCGAGAAAAACAGTTCTGGAACGCTGCAAAGAAACTCGTGTATATCAGAAACCAAAAATCCAATGACCGTGAAATTTAGACAGATGATAGATAATCAGGTTGTGAAGACAACACAAAAAGAATATTGTCAATTGAATCTGTAAAACTCGAGTTATGATAAAACCACCGACGAAAGGTAGTGATGTCCAGAAACTCGATGAGTAAAACTTGTCTGGAACAAGTCGGACGAACAAGACACAAAAGTTCCTTCAAACTACGAATTTTATTCAATAGAACACAAGAGGAATAGCCCCAAAGTCGTGCACCACGACCTTTGGCCTCTCTTGCTTATATAACCAGCCCTTAGGCCAACCCAAACTCAACTATGACTCCAATCCTACTCCGATCATGAATCGAAACTTTCCATGACTGCTTAGGACTCTTCTATACGCAGATAGAAGCAACCTTAAGACTTCCAAACACCTTAGAAACGTATCCCACATTCCAAAAACAACTCAAATTCATGACCCATACGAAATCTTATCATGACCAACTCGATATTTTCCATACCGAGCCATAACCGACTCCGCCGCAGCCAAAGTCATCAACCGATACAATCTGATCCTTCCAACTAGATCTTCTCATCCATAAACCATCTTCGGAACCATGTTGCCACATCATGCACCGAATGCATACGTGCAAACACCTTCCTTCGACGTCAGTAACCTTCATATGCACTGCCCTTGATTCAATCATCCTGCGCGACCTTCTGACCCGCTCAACCACAATTCCTCCTCAATTTGGTTGTTAGAACCTCATCTCCTCCCTGAGACTAGTCCAAAGGATCCTGTCACCAGCCATGACTTGAACTCAAGCAACAACTGCACATGAATAAACAATCAATCTGTACGAGCCCAAGTCCGTGACTTGACTCAAGTCAGTTCTGAACACAACACCTTACGTGAGCACCTCACATAAGCATGTTGCAAAGCATAGAAAAATGATTACAGCCATATCAGCAAAAACGCACCAAAAACATAGCAAATGAATACTAAGCGATCTTTCTAAGAATGTAAAGCAAGTTTGAAACATTGCAAGATAAAAGCAGGAACATTGTGATCAAGCTCCGAACCTAGCCAAATCTAACCGAAGCTTGAACCGTAGCTTACCAAAGCTAGTACAACCTACCACCGGAGCTTACCAAATCTAGTCGGACCTAGCGCTGGAGCTTACCAAAGCTAGTCGGACCTTGCGCCGGAGCTAACCAAAACTAGTCGGAACTAGTCATCTTAAAAGTTGGAGCTAGAAAAACATGTCAGAGCTAACCAACATAAGTCAGACCTAGCAAAACATATCAGAGCTTAACAAAGACATGCCGGAGCCATCAAAGACATGCCGGAGCTAAAGACAAAGGTCACCGGAGCTACCCAAAAACATGTGGGACCTTGCAAAAGCTCGAAGCTAGAATCGGACCTTGCTAAAAAGATGTTATGGCAGCATTCAAAACTTTTATTGTCAAAACCAATGTATTCAGCACAAATAGGTCTCACACCTTCGTCATGGAGTGAACGGATCTATTGTAAGTAAATTCTATATGTCGTAAGCACTCCTCCCACAACTTCAAATTTGTTTTTAAGACAGCCCGCAACATAGTGGATAAAGTACGATTAACTACCTCGGTTTGTCTATCCGTTTGTGGGTGACATGTAGTTGAAAACAGCATCTTGGTTCCCAATTTATACAACAAAGTTCTCCAAAAATGACCTAAAATTTTTGCATTACGATCAGAAACAATGGTATTTGGCACACCATGTAAACGAACAACTCCAATCATAATTAAATCAGCAATGTGTGAGGCATTATCATTCTTATGACAAGGTATAAAGTTTGCCATTTTGGAGAAACGATCAACAACTACAAATATACTATCTCTCCCCCCTCTTAGTCCTCGGCAATCCCCAAAAAAAGTCCATAGAAATATATATATATATATATATATATATATATATATATATATATGTATATATATATATATGGTAATGGCTAGCATGCAAGCTGATTTATGGTGCAATCCTGCAATCATCCATCCTCGGCCATTGGATGTCCATCCTACGGTGGTTCCGTTTTTATACTTAACCCCTTTTCACATGTGTTTCTCACATGGAGGGAGTTAAGTGAAAAAACACAACCAACCTAAGATGGACATCCAATGGTTAAATATGAATGCTTGCATGATTGCACCATAAATCAGATTGCATACTAGTCATTTCATATATATATATATATATATATATATATATATATATATATATATATATATATATATGATATTTCAACAAAAAGCAGAGAAAACAGGTAATAATGTTGTCATCAAACATGATCGCGAGGTTTTCAAGTGCATGTTACTTGTCCATATGCTTGCTACACCCCAAACATGATCAACAAGACTCAAATATGACGATCTTTCAATAAAATTAGAAAACACCTAACGTCATTAAACGTGCATGATCAAGGTCTTTTGCATGTCAAACTGAAAAACATGAATGAGGGTTTGTGATATATATATATTTGTTAATGAATGAATGTGTGGTGTGTTCATCGTGTTCCACAGGAATGACAATTCATAAGCAAGGATTTGATTATTTTTTCGACAATTCATAAGGAGGAGGAGGAGGATTTAGGTTTTCATTTGATGTTTTTCTTATCTTGTGTCTTGTACATTTTTCTTTTGTTTTGTGATGATCTTTCAACTATATATGACGATCTTTCAACAAAAAGAAAAAACATGTAACGTCATGAAACATGATCGAGGTCTTTTGCGTGACAAACTGAAAAAAACTGGAACATTGCATATACCTCGGCCTGGTGGGCCCTTTGAGTGTCCAACTTAAAAACTGGAACTGAAAAACTGAAACACCGCGGGATGGACCTACAAAGTATGTCAGGTGGGCCATTGCATACCCTGGACCCTTTGCGTGTCAAATTAAAAAACTGCCTGTGAAGGCGAGATGGGAGGCGTCGAGTCGTTGCGATAACCTGGAGGAGGCAAACCACGGTTTGGATTAACTCCGACCCACCCACAAGTTCGAAAGCAAAGTTTTCAAAGTGCTCAATTATCTCCACTCGCGCACTTAGACGACGACCCAGTATAAAGGCACACCCGTCCTCTTGCGTCTCCGCCGCACCACTCCATTGACAGTAACCTCCACACTTCTCTTGCTTCTCCGCCGCACCATTGCCGAACACCTCTCGCTCTTTCTCTGCACCCCCGTCGCCGCACAAATGGGTAGCCCCACACCGAAGCGCTCCAGGCCGTGGACATCCTCCGAACCTCCTTCTTCTCCATTTTTGTTGCAGCCAATGCCGGTGGAACTAGAGGCAGCGCTCGCACCTCCTCCGTCCCCTTCTACGCCCGCAGTGCCCGCACCTCCTCATCCCGTTTGGGTTCAGGAGACTGTCCGCCTCCTCGAACACCGCTTTGATGAACTCGATGGGTGCCTGAAAGAGGCCACCGAGCACCTTTCTGCCACCGCCGGGCGTGCAAAAAAGCTCGACAAATTGGCGCGAGATGTATTTTATGATACATCTCGCTCGTGTGACCATCAGGGTCTTGGGAAACTTCACGTCTGCACCAGCATGGACACCGCCGACCCCTACTGCTTCGGGTTAGGGTTTGTGGCCTGTCATCTCAACATACTCTACGAGACGGCTGGGGAGGTGGCTGGGGTGGAGGTCTACCAGCATCTTCTATAGATCGTCGCCCGGAAGCTTCGGGCTCAATTGCTAGAGGAGGCGGCAGCGAAGGAGGAGGAGGAGGCGGCAACGGTGAAGTAGCAGGTGGAGGAGATGTCCTCCGCCTCCTAGTAGAGTAGTATTTGTAGTTTTTTCTTTTTCTTGCATTCTATGTGCTTTCATAGTTGTTGTTTGTAATATATGTGTTGTTTTTATGTTAATAAAAAATGTCTTTTCTTTTCATGAACAATGCGTCCTATGCAGTATCGAAAAACAACTCCTTTCTGAAAAAGGACGAGATAATTGTTGTTCAATGTCTAGCCAAGAATTTGTTGTGTTGCGATAATCGACGACTCTTGGTTGAAACTCCATTGAGATCGTGGTTGAGTCTGTGTTTCTCCTCTTTTGTGTTCCTTCACTCAATTTTTTCATTTGTAGTTGGCGCATGTGAAAATGTATTTTTACTAGTAGTATATACTACATGTTATCATTTTATTGTGATTAATGCTACAGAAAGCTGATTGTTTGCCATCGTCCTTTCGTGGACTTGGGTGTTCTGTATTTGCATATCGTTTGCATTAGCACATAAACATTTGGCGATTCATAATTTTGTTCATATTTTTTTGGAATGTCCCACTAGCTAGCAGATGACTGCTTTTAGATTTTGATCTCCATGCATGGCAACAAAGAAGAATTAAGAAGCGAGCAAGTTGTCTGAAGAAGTCTACCCCTCTAGCTACACACACCATGTGCAGGAATCGACATGACATGACATGTAATTAATCATGATTGCATGCGTGCACAAGGGCACGGCTAGCGTCAAATTCTCCACGGCCGCGAAAATTTTTTCATTCTTCTTGGCACGCCACAACTGAGATTTTGACAATTCAATTTTTACTCCCTGTGCCTCCAATTTATGTCCCGCCTATTGTAACCCTATTTCAGGCACGATGAGTATAAATGCAAACACTGGCCTCCGTTCCCGACACACCGCTTCCCCGCCCTTCCGGTGATCTCGCAGTACTCCAAATGTGTTGTCTCTCTGTCCTGTGTCCCAAACTTGTATTCCTAAGAAATTCCCGTGTTTTCATTTCCCACAGTTTTACAATTTTTTCCCGATGGATCTTGTAGTGACGAATTGAAGCTCTTGGTTGTGGTGACTCCTGGGTACAACGTCGGGCGACCAAGTTTGACGGGCTCTACCGAAGCTCTTCATCGCCAACAACTCCCTGTGACATAGCATCACGGACTCCAGTTTTGTGCTAGGTATGTTCTACACGATCCATGCCGTCTTTTTATAGTGCTATATTGGCTTGGTTCTACACGATCCTTGCAGTTTTGGGCTAGTTAAGTTCTACACGATTCATGCATTCATGCTGATATACGAAGATTAAATAAATTAACAAAGAAGAAATGTGGTCTTCTGTTTCACGAATTTAGTTATATATATATATATATATATATATATATATATATATATATATATATACTACATCTGTCCCGAAATAAATGTCGCCCCGACAGCTTATTACGCTAGTGTATTTCTAGTTCAATTCCTTGCCGGGAACGACAAATATTAAAAACCGAAGGTAGTATGTCATTTCAGGATTTAAAAGTAAATGATGCACGGGTTATCTAATCAACCACTCCAAATGTTGTACTCTCATTCCTGTTTTACAAATTTGTATTCCTAAGATTTTTAGTCCCCCTGGTTTTTATACTTTTTTCATTCTTGTGGCTTTCTCGGATCATACGTTTTTTCTATTCCTTCATTTTTAATTCCTCCGTTCCAAACAAACACTACAGTTTATAGAAAGCACACCGTCCAATACAAAATCTGCACTGGTCATGTAATCTAACGTTATCACTGTTATTTGGAATGACTACATACAATGTTGTTTACATTAGAAACAATACATCAAACCGTGATGTCGTCTACAAGCATTTATGGTGGCCAACAAGCACTTTGTATAACTAGGGTTTACTATTAAAATTAATTTTTTTATAAAACATTAATTCCTTTGCATGGTATGCAGAGAATATTGCAGCACATGATGTTCAGGAACCCTGAGATTCTTCACTCCCTGGTACTACAATGCATGAACCAACAACAGTTATAGATATACAAAGCAGAAATACTCCTTCCGCCCCAGCGTAACTTTACTTTTGGAGCTTAATAAATGTCCCACTCCAACTCTATCGGTAGCTTCCAACTACCCATATCACATCACATTACTACCTGCCTCTCTACTGTGCAATTTGTTTTGGTAGAGTGTGTTAGACTTTTACTCCTTTGGCATTGAATTTGGAGCATTTTGAGAGACTACATTCTGTCATTTAAATGTATTGATGATGGGTGTATCATGGTCATTTGCATTCTTTCCTAGGCTCTACTAATTGTTTTAGCATGCCTTGCGATTCTACTTTCTTAGTCTTTATAGTTAACAGTTCATCATCTTGTGTGATGGCGTGATTTTTTTATGCCTCCACGTTGTACTCTCTCGCCGCCGGCCACTCCGGCCGGCACTGGCGCCCACGCCCTGCTGCTGGTCACTTCAGTGTCCTCCCCGACGCGTCTCCCTCGCCCATCACCACGTCCCATCCTTCGCGTGCCATGATGTCCCAGCCACCCGCAAATCCCTAGCCATTACTCGCCCTGCCACCAATCCTGCTCAAGAGTTGCTCCTGGTGATCTCGGCCAGACCGAACCCTCGCTTTGTGAAGCATCGCAAGCTAGGACTATGCAATACTGCACCTGCGGTAGCCGACACTGACAAGTGGAACCGATGTCTCATGGGCCCACATGTCAATGGCAGCTACTGCAGGTGCAGTACTGCAGAGGATTTCAATCCCGCAAGCTGCCTACCTTTATCTGTCTTGCATTGGCCAACTGCTACTGCTAGCATTCATTACTTGCCCTGTAACTAATATTTTCTTCGAGAAGCGCTCTGGCTGATGTGAGTCAGACCGAACCGGCGAACCCTATCTTTGTATAGTCTAGCATAGCCAGCTGCATGCCCGCCCCCTCAGACTTGCCTGCTATGCTGCTGGACTGAAAATCCTCTGCAGTACTACGAGTGCAGTAGCACCACTGATATGTGTACCTGATGGATCATTTTGGGGTATGAACATCAACAAGAAGTCAACAATGTACTCCCCGGATCAAAATAGTTGTTGTTCAGAGAGTCCTAACTAGTTCATTTTAATTCATTTGTTGATCTGATACGACAATTAATATAAACCAGGAGGGAGTAATACAGAACAAAATCCTGCTTGGAAGCGGTCGTCCCACGCTCGTATTTGCCGCACTCATCCTGAAGATGGTATAAACATCAGACTTTTCTTCTTTTCACACTATTTGGACATGATACTAAACTTGGTCAGGTGGTAATTTGTTTTAATCATTTACTGTTTGAATCAATGTAACAGAAGGAAGGAAACTAGGAAGAAGTGTGGCTAAAGGACTTAAGGTTGCCAGAATACGCTATGCATCCCAAATTAGTAGAACGGGGCATGTGAAGCTACCAATTCAGTTCTCTGCTAGGTTGGGTGCTGCAGTTGGTATTAATCAGCGGCATTGTTTCGATGATGTGGTTATGTTTACAAAAAAACATGCATCCCTCAGTGGTGCAAGGAAGTGGGCAGAGGTTGGCGATAGTAAAAAGAGAGATACAATACGAGACATTCTGGTTAGTGTTGTCACACCCCACACAAGTATTTTTTTCTTGCAATCTCCATCTTGTACGTTTACAACAACTTTTTATATAATGTATAGGATTTCTGGGACATGGAGGACACACCGGAGAGTGCAAGAAATTTTTCGAAAATTGCTTGTGAGCGCTACAAGGGGTGGCACTCGACTTTGCATGCCACCTATAAGAGTTATTCTTCCGATGAAAAACGTATATGAAACAAGCCTGCTGACGTACCGATGCCCGAGTGGTTGCACATAATAGAATATTTTGGGTCTGAGCAATTCAAGGTCAGCTAACTTTTTAATAGCTTCACATCATACAAAAACTATTTGATTTACATTCATTTGTGGAATTAATTCTTAAAACTATTGAAGTCAATAAGAAGGACCAATTCTCAAAATCAAAGAAGACAAAAGGTGAATCACTCGCTTGGCTCTAAATCCTACGCCCAACTTAGTTACAAGAAGGTATGTAAAATAAATCACGCTTTTACTTTGCACTACAATCAATATGTATACCTACATGTTGAATTTTACTTGCATTTTATGTAGCAAGACCCAAAGACCGGAGAAGAATTCGATGACATACAACTGTAGGAGGCAAGCCATTTGAAGAATGATGCCTGGGCAAACGAGCAGGCAGAAGCTGTACACGTGAGTAACACTTCAAACAATCCCAAATTAAATAAATATTTGCAATGTACCTGTGACTTTTCTTTTCGTATATAGAGTCAGGCACGTGCGCAAGTGGACGACATGGAAGCTGAGCAGGGAGCCCCAATTCCAAATGAGGAGAGAAACCGCATCTTCTAGTGTTGTTATAGATCCTCAATCGATTGTCCAGGATCACATGTTCGGGGGCGTGGTTATATGGCTAACTCTACTGGTCCTGAACGTGATCGTATGCGTATCTAGATAGCTGAACACCTCAACGACCAAGTACAAAACTTACAAGATATAAATGAAGGCCTCAATCACCAAGTGTAGGAGTTGAAAGGAAGAAATGATAGCTTAACCACCCAGATGGACTGCATAAACAAGAAGAATGAAGAGTTAAAAATTCAAGTCCAGAACTTACAAGGTCAGATAGCAGCTGATCGTGAACAGAGAGCTAAGGAAATGCAGGACATGCACGTCTCAATGGATGAAATGCACAAAATGATGATAGAGACCACTCCACAAAAGGTCCAACAAAGGAACCGCCAAAAGCCACCTGCTGCAACAATTAGTCACGATCAGCTTATGTGAAATTACAACCAAACACGTCGCGACCGTAATACTTGAGTGTTGTTATGCGTGTTGCAATATCAATTGATGGATGTTTATTATTAAACTTGTGATTCTGTTGCTACTAATTTTCAAACCTGGTGCATTAAGATTCTACTGCCGCTAATTATAGAACATGGCATTATGAATTTCTTGTCACAAATGATAAATTGTTGCAATAGGAAGCTATTGCCACGAATTACAAAACTTTGCAGTATAAACAGTTGGCCACGACTCAAAAAACGTTGCACTAGACTGCTATTGCCATCACGCAGAAAACGTTGCGTTACAACACTATTTCCACAGATGAGAAAATGTTGCATTACAGCTCTATCATCACAAATCATTAAACATTGCATTACAACCGTACTACCAAAGATCAGAAAACAGTGCATTACGAACCTATTGCCACAGATAAGAAAATGTTGCATTAGAAACCTATTGCCACAAATCAGGAAACATTGTATTATGAACCTATTGCCACAGATAAGAAATCGTTGAATACCAAACTATTCGCCACGGATGTGAAATCCTTCCAGTACCATACTATTTCCCACGTATCTGATATCGTTGCAATACAGTACTATTCGCCATGTTTGTGAAGTCGTTGCAATAACATACTATTTGCCACGGACGTAAGCTGTCGCAGTACCATTCTATTTACCACGGTTGTGACATCGTTGCAGTACAATACTATTTGTCACGAATGTGGAATCATTGCAATACGTTAAATCGTCGCAATACCATAAATTGTTGCAACCGTACTATTTGCTACACAGTGAAATCGTTGCAATACCCTGCTATTCGTTGCAATACGTTAAATCGTCGCAATACGCGAAATCGTTGCAATACTATGGTACTAGCCACGAATGAGAAATCGTTGCAATCACATGCTATTACCATGAGTTTGAAATCATTGCAATACCATGCTATTCGTTGCAATATGCTAAATCATCGCAATACGCTAAATCATTGCAATAACATATTATTTGCCACAAATATGAAATCGTTGCAATACCACGCTATTTGCCACAAATGTGAAATCGTTGCAATCACATACAATTACCACGAATGCAAAATCTTTGCAATACCATGATATTCATTGCAATACGTAAAATCGTCCAATATGCTAAATTGTTGCAATAACATACTATTTGCCACGAATATGAATTTGTTGCAATACCGTACTATTTGCCATGATCGTGAAATCGTTGCAATACCGTACTATTCATTGCAATATGATAAATCGTCGCAATACGTGAAATCATTGCTATAGCGTAATATTTGCCACCGATGTGAAATCGTTGCAATACCATACTATTTGCCACGGATGTCAAGGTGTCGCAATAACACATCACAAAAGGAATAATTATGATGATTTGTAAAACCTATCGCCACGCTCTTTTTCGTTGCAATGGTGACCTATTGCGACAAATTTTTTTGTTGCGATAAACCGGACTTCTTGCAGTGCAAGCTAGCATCAAGATGGCGCCATATGAAGCCCTCTACGGCCGGAAATGTTGCACACCACTCAACTGGTGTGAATCCGGCGAGTGAGTGATATACCGCATTGACCTCATCTCTAAACTGAGGAAATGCTTTAAATCCCCGACTGAAATCCACAATGAAGACATTGAAGCTCTGCAGTCGGATCTCACTTATTCAGAGTATCCAATCCGGATTGTCGATGAAAAGATTCGCACCACAAGAAACGGGACTTGGTACTTCTACAAAGTGTTGTGGAGTAATCATACCGCTGAGAAAGCGACATGGGAAAGCGAGGACTATATCTGATCAAATTATCCGGATTTTTATCATCTCATATCCGGTAATCTTTTTACCTCCATCTCTTTCATTTGTAATCTCGGGACGAGATTCTTGTAAGGAGGAGAATGTAAAAGCCAAAATATTCATAGTGCAAAGTTCAGATAGGAGAATTTAAATTTTTGAATGGGAAAATAAATCAAAATGGTAATTGAAAAATCAAACCAATTCAAACTTCAATAGAGGGAATTCAAAATTTCAAATTAGCTCCCGTTCAAACCTTGACAAAATAAAATTTTGAGTTCGCCATTAGCTTCCAAATATTCCAAATAAGGTCTCTGCCAAATTTCAGAAATTTTGATGTCCATTTGATATTTAATTCAGTGGCCCCATTGAATACCATTCGAATACAAATTCAAATTTTGAATTCCAATTAAACTTGGTCAGATTCATGATTAAATTTCAGAATCATATTCTACATAATTAATTTAGCATCTCCACAAATATCTGGAATTATTGGACAAATCTTGGTGGGTGAATTGAAAAACCAGAGAGTAGATGAGGGTGAGGCGCCTGTGGGACCCACATTTCAGTGTCTAGAACAGAGCAACCGATGCTGGGCTCTGTTCCCTGCTGTTCAACGCCAGTGCAGCTGCGTCCCAGCTCACCAAGCACACACGCAAGTAGCTCAGTGGAAAGGGGAGTTTAAGGCTTCCTCATCCCCTCACTGATCCAGTTCTGCACGCCATCGTCGTTCCAGTGCTCCACTCATTTTCCTCCCTCCCGCGAAACAGAGCCCCGCCATTTTTCTTGCCTCACCACCAGTGAGCACCTCGGTCCACCTCGGTCTCACTTCGATGTAAACAGCAAAAATGTTGCCAAGGCTATGTTCTATCATCTCCACAATTTAGTTCATCGTTTTGCTCACTGGTTCGCCGGTATTTTGAAGTTTCGCGGACGCCGCCGTTGGCCGCAGAGGAGGACCTTCTCTGCCTCGACGTTGCGCCAGTGAACCAGCCCAGTTCGTGTGATGACTTCAACAGAAGAAACGAGCGCAACTTCACCCTCCATCTCACGGTGAAAACCGTTCCTAGGTTAATCCCTTATCGAGCACAAAATCTTCATTTTCTTTTTGGCATGCCTTTAGCCTTATTGTTAAGTTTATAGTTTACCTTTCAATTCATTTTCTAGATTTAACTATCTTCTAATCCAGTTGGATAATAGTTTCCTAACCTCCTTGCGCATCTGGTAGAACAAAAACCAGAGAGAATAATCAAGGAATGGCTGAGATATGCCGATTTTCGTAGCCGTCGTGGAAAATGGTTTGGTCCCTCGCCAAAATCAATTTTTTCGGTTGTTCTACCCCTTTTTCTCTCCACTATCGTCTCCTCCTGGATTCCCAGAAGATTTCCAATCATTTTCCGAGGCGTATAAGCTACGGGGCGGCGGTTCTGACATTGCCGGAGCCCTAGCCGCTGCCGCCGCGTCGTGCCACCATTTTCGGCCATCGCCGCGTCAATTTGGCCCCACCATCGTTTTTCTCGACACTCAAAACGGTTAGTAGGCGAATATAAGCAAGGGAGATGGCCGGGAGAAGGGAGCCGGTGCAGCACTGCCGCGGCGCGCCGCGCGTCCAGAGGTTGAAGACGACACTGCGGGTCCCGCGTGTCAGCCTCTGTTTAACTCCCTCGAGATCTGTTGTGGCCGCGAGATCAAGTGTGGCTGTGCATTTTAGACCCATGGTCCTCGGTGTGGCCCCGATCTGGTTGGCCCATTTTAAGTGGGTTGGACCCAGGAACTGTACCGAATGCATACTGGGCATATGGAACCCAGGAAACTGATGTAACCTGATAACTTGGGTGTCGAGGCATAGCCCACTATCGAGAGGGATGGGTTGAGGGCAGCAAGGTGTAATCTGCTGGCGGGCACAGACACGCTCCGTGCAGGGACCTTATGCCTGTGACGGTGGGACGGGTTCGACGTTTGAGTTCCTTGTGAAAGGTTGCTGCATATGACATCGTGAGGAGCACCGCACGCTTCTTATGCATGAGTGTGCATGATGTCTTATCTGGGTGTCTACTGATTGCAATAACCGTCCCTCGCGGTTATTTGAGCACCGCTTGTTCACTACGCTGTGATGTAGTAAATATCGAAAAAGCCCCAGAAGAATGTGATGTATTGAATTATAATTGCTTTGCAACTATATTGCTATAGAATATGGTCACTAAAGTTACTTCTATTGAACCTTTAATCTGCTGCTAATAACTTGAAAACTAAGGATCAACATGTAGGCGAGTCATTTACAACTATATCTATTCCTATGTTAAGTATCTCTGCATGTAGAGTTCCATGTTTAGGTGAGATGGGTAAGTCTTGCTGAGCCTTCATACTCGTGGTTGTTATATTAAGTTGTTTGCAGGTGAGACGTATGAGGAATGGCCCAAAGATGAGGCGATGCCCCGATCAGGGTATACCGCCGAGTAAGAACCTTGCACGCCGCCGTGATCTGTTGTGTTTTGTTGGTGTCTAGCGTCCTCGGGCTGGACAGCTGCACTTTTGCATAGCTAGGTCGAGTGTTTAGCTACGAGTATTATTTCCGTTTTTACATTAAGTATTGTAAAATACTTCTACTATTTCAATAAATAAAACTTTGTATTTTGTTGTATTCTTTTCGTGTGCGCTGTTGGGTGCCGCATCGTATGGCACCACCCTCTGCTATTCCTGGAATGTGTGGACTTGATCCTCACGAGCTCGGGGAGGAGTCACGGACCCACGACTCGAGCCCCGATAGCGCGGACTTCGCTGTGGCAACCTCTATGATTAGGACGAGGACGAGAGCTCGAGCCTCAATTCCCATGGGCCAGAGCCGATTGGGAGGCGGATATGTGATTCCCCTTTCCCGACTCGCTTCCAAGCCCCGGAAAACATTGGGAGGTACGAAGGCGAGATGAACCCTAGTGTTTCATTGGAGGACTGTCGCTTGGCATGTAGGACACGCGGGGCTGATAATTATTTCTTCATCATCTAATACCTCCACATGTACCTAGCCGACTTCACCCAGGCCTGGCTGGAGTACCTTCCGGTCGACAGCATCAAGAGACAGGTCGAGCTCCAGGGCACGTTCATCTGCAACTTCCAAGGCACATACGCGTGCCCTGGCAACTCGTGGGGCCTCAAAGGGTGCTGACAAAGGTTAAGTGAGACGCTTTGCATGTACACCTAGTGCTTCTCCAAGAAGTGCAATGAGCTCCCGGACATGGTCCATCAGACATCATTGCAGCATTCCTCTCTAGGACCACCTGGGAGTCCCTAGTGCATAAACTTGGTTATGTCAAACCAAGGAGCACCAAGGAGCTGCTCGACGCTGCC
This sequence comes from Tuctoria greenei, assembly GCA_036927565.1. Lineage (NCBI taxonomy): Eukaryota > Viridiplantae > Streptophyta > Magnoliopsida > Poales > Poaceae > Tuctoria > Tuctoria greenei. Next base: position 66,256,717 of record JAYESD010000006.1, read on the forward strand.
ATAAACCAAGCATTTGGCAAACAGGCGCTCGGGGCCACTTTTGACAAGGGGAGGTAGAGGATCCGTGATACTGGGAAGAGCACGATGCCGCACCACAGCAATAGAAGAAGAAGGCTGACGGTAAGAAACATTGACACCAAGCTGAGAGTTGTTGGAGCCTAGTCGTGGCTGTCGAACACCGTGAAGGTAAGAAGCTTGTTGGGCCACCGACTGACTACTTCGAGAAGCTACTAAAAGGGCGTGTACCAACCACACCTTCCCAGTCAAGCACACCCTTTAGGATTCGTCCCTCCTAAAGCAATTTCTCAGCAAGGAGTCGGGAACTTTGGGTGACAAGGGAAGGGGTCCTTCCATCCCGAACCCCAGGTTCGATGAGCCAGTCTTCCCTGTGACGGAGGGCTGCCTCATGATATTTAGGGGTAGCCACGCTTACGACAGTCGTTGTAAGCAGAAACTTACATCCATGGAAGTCAACATTATCGTGTTGGTCGTCCCGATTTTCTTTTGATGGTCGGAGATGGCGGTCATGTTCTACCAGTCAAACCATCCTAACCATTTCTTGTAGCCCGAGCGGTTCCCACTAGTTGTGCACCCGATCATTGGTTCGAAGCTCCTATGTAAGATGATGATGTATGGTGGGAGTAGCCTCAAAATTATGTACATGGGGACCCTTGATGTGATGGGGGCGTCGCGCTCCCGCATCTGTCCGAATCAGACACCTTTCCACGGTGTCAACCCCGACAGGCAGGCGATGCCACTCGGGCAAATTGCCTTCCCCATATTGTTCGGGGACGAGACCAACTTCCACACGTAGACCCTCACGTTTGAGCTTGCTGGCTTCAGCAACTCCTACCACGCCAATTTGGGGTGGTCGTGCTACATGAAATTCATGAAGGAAGTCCAGCACCGAAAGTGGCTAGCCAACCCCATGCTCATCAAGAAGAGGAGTGGCGAATGAAGGATGTGTGTCGATTACACAAGCCTCAGCAAAGAATGCTCCAAGGACCCTTTCCCGCTATCATGAACCAACCAGATCTTCGACCTGACCACAGGAGCGAATCCCTGTGGTTCTTGGACACCTACTCAGGATACCACCAGATCACCCTTCACGAGGAGGAGTAGTTAGCCACAGTGTTCATCACCCCTTATGGCTCCTACTACTATGTAAGTATGTTGTTTGGGCTAAAGAATATGAGGGCTACACATCAACATTGCAGGCAGAAGTGCTTCGACTAGTAGATCAGGTGGAACCTTGAGGTCTACGTCGACTACATCATCGTGAAGTCTTGAAAGGCACCGAGCCTCATCTCCAACCTTGAGGAGACCTTCACCAATCTCTAGGACAACAAAATCAAGCTGAACATAGAGAAGTGAGTGTTAGGCGTACCCTGAGGCAAGCTACTCGGGTTTATCATTTTGGAGTGCGACATCGAAGCATACCCCAAGAAGATAACAGCTATCACCAACATGGAGCCCATACGCGACATGAAGGGGGCACATAGACTGATGGGGTGCCTTACGGCCCTAAGCCGTTTCGTCGCTCAACTCGGGGAGCAATGTTACCACTCTACAAGCTCTCCTGGAAGACTCAATACTTCATGTGGATAGAGGAAGAACAATAAGCACTCGACAAGCTAAATGCATTACTGACCAACTCCCTAGTTTTAGCGCCTTCGGAGTCAAGCAGGGCCGGTCATCCTCTACATCATGGCAACCGGCGAGGTGTCAGTACCGCCTTGGTAGTGGAGCGAGAGGAGTTGGGGCACGCTCATAGCATACAATGGTCCATGTACTTCATTAGCAAAGCGTTTTTCGACTGCGAGACATACCACCCCCATGTACAAAAGCTCATGTACGTTGTTCTCATAACAAAATGCAAGCTGCTTCATTACTTCTGGAGCCATTCGATACAAGTAGTCACGGTGCACGACCATGCGTGATCATCAATAGTCGAGATGCTTCTGGCAGAATTGCCAAGTGGTCACTTGAGCTCATGGGTTTTGACATATCCTATGTAATCTGCACATTGATGAAATTCCAAGCTTTCACCAACTTCATTGCCGAGTTGACAGAAACACAGGTTTTGTTGGGACTGATCGACTTCGATGGCATCTTGACCCTCAACGGTGCTGGGAGCAGTGTCGTCCTCATCTCTCCAAAAGGATATTGACTCCAATTCATATGATGTCCGCACTTCAAGGCGACCAACAACATCGCCGAGCATATGGCGCTCCTCAACAACCTTCAGATCGCGATCCAGCTCAGCGTACTATGCCTCTACATGTGTGCAAACTCTGGGTTAGTGGTCAAATAGATGTTGAAGGAGTCGAGTTGTCATGACCCATGCATGGTGGCCTAGTGCCGCAAGGTGCGGAGGCTGGAGGACATGTTTGAGGACTCGAGTTCTAATATGTTACTTCTTGGCAAAACTTGCCTCCAGCCGTGAAGTCCCACCTCCCGAGGTCTTCATCATCCACATTCACCAACCTTCATCATCGCTCAGGCTCTCGGCCCAAGCCTGGGTCCAGCCCCATCATGCTCGTCACCTAGGTCTACTGGTAGACCCCTTCATCGAGTAACTACGACTCGAAACACCGCTAGTTGACAGTGACAAAGCCTGACAAATCGCCCCTCAAGCCAAGTCTTTCGTCATCATAAATAATGAACTCTTCTGATCCAGCGTCTTGAGAATCCTTCATTGGTATGTCCCTAGTACCCAAGCAAGGGTGCCCCTCCACGACATCCACAAAGATATTTGCGGCCACCACGTGGCCCCCACATCCCTTGTTGGAAAGGCATACTGGCACGATTTCTATTGGCTGACTTGATGAGGACATCACAACAACAGATATGCACATTGATTTACACGGACAAATCACAAGAGCACGAGCATGTTTACAAAATCAGTAGGTTAACTTGTTCCTAACTTCCTTCCCATGTGAATTTGAAATAGGTTGCTATGTAATGATTTAATTGTTGTTAGGAACCATGGAGGTGATAAACAAGTGAAGGAAGGAGGACTTGGGAATGTCGAGAACCAGCTAGGACGTCCACAAGTTGATGGAAATAGTCTATAACTCGGACTCGAGTTCAACTCGGAGTCCAGGAATAGTGCACCTTAAAACGGACGCCCAGGATGAATACAGACTCCATTTTGACATTCTACATATGCACGACAAGAGGAGAATATACAATTTCCAATGGTTCTTGTCCCACATCAAAATTCCTTTGTAGTGATCGGGAATCGTTGAAATAAGTCGAGTCCAGATTTATGTCCAGTGCTGCACCACTATATTTGGCATTTGGGTCTTGTATCCTGTATGAGTCCGTTAGGGACACATTGAAGAGTCTTTTGGTCCAATGCTAGCCTTTAAATACTGCTGCCGTCGGCCATATTCGGTGGGTTTTGCTTAGATTAAACAATATCAACGCTCTACGGTTTGTGACACCCCAACTTTTCAATTTCAATTTGCATATTCTACGTTCATGCTTGTGTTCTCGGTTGCACTTGCAGGAATTAGCCTTCTTGTCGAGGTCAAGCATGTGAAGCACGGTTGATAACAAATGGAGCAATGGTGTAGTGACTGCAGGCGTTTTGTCTGCTCGAGTTCCTAAGATCATCAAGGTCTTTTTCTCCACCTTAATCGACTTACCTTTCGGAAGATCACGCCTAAGATGCTCATCAATTGGTATCAGGTTTCCAAGTTGCCCATGAGGTATCTTCATTTTCCATTAGGTTAATTTTGTTTCTCATACCTAGAGTCCACAAAAAATATCATTTTTACCACTTCCTAGCCTATAGTGCCTGCAGTTCATTTTTCAGTTTGCATTGTTGAGTTTTCATTTGTGTGGTCGAGTCTTGTTGCTAGTTTAGCTTTTTGTTTTGGGTTCTAGTTATTGTTCTTCATCATTGTTTTCTTTCTCTTCAGCACCTATTCCACAATCCCTAAATAATAAACCAATCCACCAGGTTCATCGGTTTGCCCTAGTTAGCCGCCTCGTGTGAACTCCCGCATCGCCAGCTCTAGATTAGGTGACACACCTTTTGCCAGTCATCCTTGATTCATCACACATCATCCCATCAGTCGACATGCAAATTCCCGACTCTTTTCATATTTGATTGTGAGATCTGTTCTCAAACTGAGTTAGAATCAACACACAAAAACCATAAGTCGGACAACCTACCTTAAACCCACCATAACTTTCGCATACGAATGCGTTCGGCAAAATTAAATTGCCCAAATTCCCCTCAGAAGATAGGCTATCCGGCCTCCAAAGTTTCATCACGAATTTTAAAGAATCTTCCTGATTTTCTATAGGCCGCATTTTACATCCAATTGAGCTGCAAATTTGTATGCTTCCTTTTTTTGTGCTCCTGAATAAAGAAAAATATCAAAAAAATATTACAAAAAAAAGAAAAAAAAAGGTGAAGAGCATGCAATTTAAAGCAATTGGCCTATACCACTTGTGTTGTGATTGTTGGTTATATCATTCTGTCTTTCTTTTGCCTCGCTACATCCTTGTGTTATGCTAGGCGTAGAGCACTTGGTTAACCAACAATAATTTCCTATACAGAATACTTATTCAACTTTGTTTAGCTGCTAACGATTTATGCTCATTAGCCAACACATTGTGCCATCCAAGCTTTACCTTTCTCTTGAGCAGAACAGGTACCTTTGCAATCATATCACGGTTCATTGGTTCATCTCACCGTCCACACCACCCGCTGTGTCGATAATTACACTGGTAAGAGAGTGGTAAGACGCTTGAGCGAGAGAGATAGTTTCCTTCCACCTTTCACATTACCACTATCTTTTGTAGTTAATAGGGGGATAACATCTTTTTGTTGTCTTTTGTTTCCTACTAACAATGGCAGGAGAAAACAATGATGATGAATGTGTTCAACATGCTGTGTTATGCGATATGATGAAGGCAATGATTGATATGTTCTCCAAAAACAATGCATCAACGGAGGAGTCATTGGCGAACTTGACTCGCCAACTTGATGATCTTGCTCTTCGGACGAATACTCTTGAGAATCGGTTGCCTCTCGCTGAAAGACGTGAAAACAATGCTTATGATGATGAAGATCACAACAATCACCCACGACTTCCACTTTATCGTCGAGGTATGGAAGGTAATAATCATCATAACAATTACAATTGTCCTCCTTATGATCCTTTTGCTAAAGTGATATTTACTATACCCTTTTTTCTAGTGCTTATGATGTTAAAGCTTATCTTGATTGGGAGATTACAATAGAGCAAAAATTTAATGCCCATCTTATTCTTCAACAACATAGAGTTCGTCAAGCCACTAGTGAGTTTAAGGACTTTACTATCATATGGTGAAATGAACTTGTTAAAACTAGAACTGATCCTCCAACATGGGATAGATTAAAAAAACCTATGCGTGTTCGATTTCTTCCTCCTTCTTAGGGGGACCTTTGCAAAAAAATTACAGCGTTTGGACCAAGGTAACAAGTCTGTAGAGGAGTATTATCAAGAGTTACAAAAAATTATGTTGCATTGTGGGGTAGTAGAGGACATGGATGATTAAATAGCTCGTTTTATGGAGGGTTGAAATGTGAAATTTAGGACATTGTCAATAACAAGGAATATGATACTGTCAACAGATTGTTTCAGCTTGTTATGTTGGCAGAAAAAGAATTGCAAGGCCGCCAACAGCAGCAACAATGCACAAGAAGCACCTTCACGTTGCGTTCGACGTCTACACCACCCAAAACAGCACCTTCTTTGAGTTTTCGTGCAGCCACCATCCAATGGCGGCCAACGAATAACACCTGTTGCTACACCTTCTCTAGTGCAGGATGGCTGCAAGACGACACCATTCAAGTATACGTCTTCCAGACCTTCTACTAGTCGTACTTCCGACATAAAATGTCATTGCCGCCAGGTACTTGGTCACATGATGAAAGATTGTCCGAGCAAGAGAGCATACATAGCACGCGACGATGGCATATATGTTAGTACTTTAGATGTTGAAGATGAATATTCTCTTGCTACTAACGTTGCAGGCCCAAATGACAACCACTATAGCTCCGATGAAGAGGTACTTGGTACAGAAGCAACACAAAAGTATAGAACCATCATTGTGCAGTGTGCTTTGTGCTCCAAACTGGAGGCCGATGACAAACTACAACGACACAATCTCTTTCACATGTTTCTTGTCATCAAGGACTGCCATGTACACACTATAATTGATGGAGGTAGCTGCAATAACTATGTGAACACGGACGTTGTCAAGAAACTCAGATTAACAACAAGAGCACACCCTCGTCCAGACCACATTCAATGGTTAAACAACAGCGGTAAGGTTTGAGTAACACAAACAGCGAGAGTACATTTTTGACTGGTTCTTACAATGATTTTGCTGATTTTGATATCGTGCCTATGGATGCTAGTTCTCTTTTGTTGGGTCGTCCTTGGGAATTTGATACTGATGCTATTCATCACAGTAGAACTAATAAATATACTCTCATGGATAAAGGAAAGAAAATCACATTACTTCCTATGACTCCTGCTGAAATTGTGCATCTTGAGAGGAGGAAAATTCATTATGATAAGGCAACAAAACTAGAATCTGAAAAACAACAAATCATTAAGTTAAAATCACCTTCGGTGCTCACAACTAAATCTGACCTTGATTATTTATTTGATGCTAAGGATATGTGCTATGCTTTAGTATGCAAAGAAACCATGTTTTCACTTCATGAATTGTCTATTGATTTGCCCCTTTTGTTGCTAACCTTTTGCAGGAGTTTGCGGATGTTTTCCCTTCGAGACACCCCCTAGTTTACCACCCATGGTAGGCATTGAACACAAGACCGACTTGATTCCACAAGAGCAATTTTGCAAATCGTGCAATGTACAGGGCGAATTCAGAGGAGACTAAGGAAATTCAGTTACAAGTCCACAATATTTTGGACCGCGGGTACATTTGTGAAAGCCTTAGCCCTTGTTCCGTTCCTGTTCTTTTGGTGCCTAAGAAAGATGTTAGTTGGTGCATGTTTGTTGATTGTCAGCGATTAAGAACATCACCATTCGATATCACCATCTGTACTGGCAAGAACAGCGCAAATGGAGAACAAGGATCCAAGTCTTCACCCTTCAAGAGCGACAACACGCAAAAGATTAAGCCAACACCTCCTCCAATTGATGTCGAAAGCGAAGATGAAGATGAAGAAGTGAAGCACCTTGCGGATCTTCTTCAAAGAGTGAGAGATGAAGGCACACAAAGGAGGAGGCTTGAGAAAGAGAAAAAGCTCAAGAAGAGTGGAGAAGACTACACTTGATATATGAGCACTTGAACTCTCATTCTAACTACTTGTCTATTCCTATGGGCAAACCTCCACATTTTGATGGCACTAACTATACCATGTGGAAGCATAACATGAAGGTTCAAGTTATTGCTGTCAATCCTACACTTTGGCATATTGTTTGCACATGTGTAGATATCCTCATGGATGATGAAGAGCTAACTCCCGAGCAAGAACAACAAATTCACCGCAACGCTCAAGTGGTGGCCGTGCTCAACTCGTCTTTGAGCCAAGAAGAATTCAACAATATTACGAGTTGGGGCAAGCCAAAGAGATTTTGGACACGCTCAAGATTGCTCATGAAGGCAACCGATCCATGAGGAAGGCCAAGATTGAGATGATCAAGAGGGAACTTGGAAGATTTGCCATGGAAGATGGTGAGACCCATTAAGAGATGTACAACCGACTCAAAACATCATCAATAGGAGTTGGGCGTACGGATGCAAGAAGTGGACGTACAATGTGTAGGATCGAATAGCATGTGTAAAGCTACCAGAGGGGGAGTGAATGGTACATTAAAACATTTCAGCGGAAGCAACAAAAACACCCTTCGACAGAAAACTGATTTGTTAAAGAAACCGTGTGTACAACTAATCTAAATGTGTTAAACTGTGACAAAACTAGTATACATTGTAGAGAATCAATTCACAAATATGACACAACAAGAATCACTAAAATCCGTCGAGAGAAATTCAAGTTACGATCGAGAGATTGAACAAAGGTCAATCTGTCCTACCCGAGAAAAAACAGTTCTAGAACACTGCAAAGAAACTCGTGTAGATCATAAACCACAAATCTAATGACCGTAAAATTTTCACAGATGATAGAAAATAAAGTTGTGAACACAACCCAAAAAGAGTCACGTCAATCGGATCTGTAAAACTCGAGTTATAATAAAACCACCGAAGAAAGATAGTGTTGTTCAGAAACTCGAAGAGAAAGACTTGACAAAAACAAGTCGGACGAACAAGGCACAAAAGTTTCTTCAAACAACGAATTGTATTGATCAAAACACAAGATAAACAGCCCCAAAGTCGTGCACCACGAGCTCTAGCCTCCCTTTCTCATATAACCAGCACTTAGGCCAACCCAAACCTAACTAGGACTCTAATCCTACTCAATTCACGAATCGAAACTTTCCATAACTGCTCAAGACTCTTCTATACGTAGATAGAAGCAATCTTAAGACTTCCAAACACCTTAGGAATGTATACCATATTCCTAAAACAACTCAAATTCATGACCCACACGAAATCCTATCATAACCAACTCAAAACTTTCCATATTTGAGTCAAACACGAAACAGGCGCAGCCTGAGTCCATAACCTAGTCGGTTGGACCTTTCCGACCAATTCTTTACGTCCACATCTCTTCATCACGCCTCGGAACCATGTGGTCACGTCCATGCACTCCTTGCACACGTGCAAACATCTTCCAACGACGTCCATGATACCTTCATATGCATTGTTCTTGATTCAAATATGCTGCGCGACCTCCCGGTCAACTCAACCACAATTCCTTCCTCCCGAACTTGGTTGTTGAACCTCATCTTGTCCCTAAGACTCGTTCAATGCATCCCGTCACCAGCCATGCCTTGAACTCAAGCAACACCTGCAAATGAATAAACAACTGATACTTCCAAGCACAAGTCCTCGACTTGACTCTCGTTAGTTCTGAAACCACAACACCTTACTGAGCACCTCACATGAGCATACTGCAAACCATAGCAAATTAATAATAGCAATAACCACCAAAACACACCAAAAACTTAGTAAAAGAAAACTAAGAAAACATTCCATAATCCAAAAAAACAAGTTCAAAATATTGCAAATTAAAAGCAGAACCACTGCGATCAAGTTCCGAACCTTGCCAAAGCTAACCGGACCATGAACCAAAGCTTACAAAAACTAACAGGATCTAGTGCCGGAACTTACCAAAGCTAGAAGGACCTAGCGACGGAGCTAACCAAAGCTAGTCGGACCTAACGCTGGAGCTTACCAAAGCTAGTCGGACCTAGAGCCAGAGTTAACCAAAGCTAGCCGGACCTAGCCAAAGCAAGTTGGACCTTACGTCGGACCTTGCCGGAGCTACCGAAAACAAGTCGGACCTATCGTTGGACCATGCTGGAGCTCGGACCTAGAGTCGGACCTTGATGATAACGGTGTTTTGGTAGTATTCAAAATATTTATTGTCATAGCCAATGTATTCAGCACACATAGGTCTCACAATCTCCCCCTTGATGAATGCATTGGCAACACCACTTAAAATATGAACATTGGCGTATTCACATGAAAAGTTTTGCAAACAATTTCTCCCCCTTTTTGAAAATCAAATGAAATAGAAATAAATTTCTCCCCCTATACATATTTCTCCCCCTCATTCTTCTCCCCCTTTGACAATGTATTCAGCAAGGTACAAAAGAGAAATTTTAATTTGTTATGAGCACATTATAACATATACATATAAAACAAAGCTCATCCTAGTCATACTATAGAGTAACTTACACTATCACAACAATGAGATACATAAAGTAGTGTAAGCCATGCTAGAGATCAAATGTAATTTTCAATTTTATCATGTCATGATCTCACAAACTTAACTATTTCAAAACCTGAAAGCATGACACTTGTTGCTGCATTTTATTATTTTTTAAACTACAAATATAGATTATATGATATTTGCAAGAAGTTATATGTGCATCTGCCATATTCTAACCAACCAAGCCAAGCCTATGTCATTTGACAATCAGAAGCTTAAGGACATGATTTTAGTCATACACAACTTCTTCCAAGTTCATATCTAAGTGCAATGATAAGCTATCTCAAAAGAAGAAGTGTGATGCATGCATATTCTCTTGATATTTTCTCATTTTTTTATTTGAACATAAAAGCTCAACATGTGAATAGTTGATTGATTAATTTTTCATTATTAAAAGCACTTGTGAGCATGCAAAAAGTTCAAAACAGCAAGAAAGTTCGATCATGACCAGATTTAGTATAAGTAATTATTCCAATTTCTAGTCATGGCAACAACTACAAAATGTATAACATGAGCAATGTAGTAAGAACTTTCAGCATGTAAAAGGAATCACAAAGTCATATATGTATTAAATACTATGCTCATATTATTTTAAATTCATATTCACACATAAAGTTTCGAAGTATCAGAACTCCCCCTCAATTTAAGCCATGAGGATGCATAACCCTATTTCATTACAAATGTAACAAAAACGAGAGAAATCCAAAGGTTTTGTAAAACTGTCAGTCAACTGTTGTTCGGTATCTACATGGTGAAGCACAAGGCTTCCTTTTTCAAGATTATCACGGAGAAAGTCATACCTAATGTCAATGTGATTAGTTCTAGAATGTTGCACGGGGTTTTTAGCAATGCAAAAGGCACCAGTGTTATCACAAAATAATGGAACACTATCTAAATCAACCCCATAGTCCTTAAGTGTTTGAACAATCCAAAGAATTTGTGAGCAAGCACTAGCAGCAGCTACATATTTAGATTCGGCTGTGGATTGTGCAACTGAGTTTTGTTTTCTAGAGGACCAAGCAACAAGTGAATTACCGAGAAAATGACAAGATCCGGAAGTACTTTTCCTATCAATCCTACAACTCCCAAAATCAGCATCTGAAAAAGCTTTCAAAGTAACGGTTGAGGAAGAAGAAAAAAATGCCAAATTCTTGAGTTCCATGTAAGTACCTGAGAATTCTTTTGGTGGCTTGACGGTGTGAAGCACGTGGGGAGGCTTGAAACCGTGCACAAAGACATACGCTAAATTTTATGTCCGGTCTTGATGCTGTGAGGTACAAGCTTCTATATTCTTTTCGATCCACGGGTTCACCATCTTCATCAAGTTCTAGTGTCGTTGCTATTCCCATTGGTGTTCGAAGAGGCTTGCTTTTGTCCATGTTGAAGCGCTTAAGAAGGTCTCTTGTATACTTCGTTTGATGCACAAAGGTTCCCTCCTTAGTTTCCTTGATTTGCAGCACCAAAAAGTATGTGAGTTCTCCCATCATACTCATCTCAAATTCTGAACTCAACATAGCTAAAAAATTGGACACAAGATCATGAGAAGCACAACTAAAGATAATATCATCCACATACACTTGAACGAATATCGAGTCATTGTCATGCTAAAGCACAAAAAGAGTTTTATCAACCTTGCCCATGGTAAACCCCTTTTCAAGTAAGAATGTTTTTAACCTATCATACCATGCTCTAGGTTCCTGTTTGAGACCGTACAAGGCTTTGGACAGTTTGTAAACATGATTAGGAAAATCTGGATTTTCAAAACCTGGTGGTTGCTTGACATAAACCTCATCATCTATGTAGCCATTATGAAAAGCACTTTTTACATCCATTTGATATAACTTGAAACCTTTATATGCAGCAAAAGCTAACAAAATTCTTATGGTTTCTAATCAAGAAACAGGAGCAAAAGTTTCATAAGAATCTAGACCTTCAATTTGTGTGAAACCTTCAGCAACCAACCTGGCCTTATTCCTAACCACAACCCCATCCTCACTTTGTTTATTTTTAAACACCCATTTAGTTCCAATTAAAGTGTGGCCTTGAGGTGGAGGTACAAGTTTCCAAACATTATTTCTTTAAAAATTTTCTAACTCTTCTTGCATGGCAATAATCCAAGATTCATTAGTGAATGCATGTGATATATCTTTGGTTTCAAAATAAGCAACAAAAGTAGAATGAGCGTGAGAGTTTGGATCACAAAACTTGGACCGTGTGACTCGTTTATGCAAGCTTGCAATCATTTGTTGTGGAGGATGACTTTTGAGAATTCAGAGAGGAGTAGACACTTCACAAGCTTCTTCTTCTTCATGTTCATCACAAATCGATGAGCTTGTGACTTGAGGACGATCTGGATAAGCACCGATGGTTGTTGGTGCGGGTTGAGAATCAACATACGAAGCTGAACCAAAGTCATTAGCTGCTGAATTTTCGGGCAGCAGCTCCACTTCTTCCTCATCTTCAACGAAAATGATCTCCCCCTGCAGATATGGATCCGGACCTGCAATGTTTGAGCTAGTACATGTGCTAGCTTCATCAAAAGACACCTCACAAGTCTCCACAACTTTGTTAGTGTCAAGTAAAAGCACACGGTAGCCTCTAGTATGAGATGGATAACCAAGAAACATGTCATCAATGTATCTAGGTTAAAATTTATCAAGATTACCATGTTTCTTAACAAAGAATTTGCAACCAAAGACACGAAAGTGTATAACACTAGGCCTATGTCCAAATCGAAGCTCATATGGTGTTTTACCTCTTAGCTTTCAAGAAAACACGATTTGAGACATAACAAGCAGTTGAAATTGCCTCAACCCAAAATTTTCTAGGAGTTTGATATTTATCAAGCATAGTCCTAGCCATCTCAAAAAAGGTTATGTTCTTTCTTTCTACAACACCATTTGGTTGAGGTACATATGATAAAGAAAATTGATGATCTATTCCATTTTCAGCACAAAAGTGATCAAAAGATTGATTTTTAAATTCAGTTCCGTTATCACTTCTAATTGCTTTTAAAGATCTTGGGTGATTAATTGATAATCTAAAAAATAAAGTTATAAAGTGACTAAAAGCTTCATTTTTAGATGCCATAAAGTAAACCCAAGAGTATCTAGAATAATCATCAACAATCACAAGAACATACCATTTACCTTTGAATGATTGAACACGGGAAGGTCCTACGGTGTCAAGGTGCAAAAGTTGACCAGGTTCAATTGTCATGATCATTGTGAGAGGAGTTTGTGAACCTGCAACCATCTTAGCATGTCTACAAGAAGAGCTCACACTTTCTTTGTCACTTTTCAGCTTATGCAGCCCATGTATGCGATCAAGAGTACTAACACGCGTGAGATGATCAAAGCTACGTGACCATGTCTACGATGCCAAAAAAAATAAGTCTTTGGAATCATTAGCAACTAGACACCTATGCTTAGAAGAAGACATATCAAAATCAGCTTTAAAAACTCTTCCAAACTGAGACATGTTAAAAATAAGCTCACTATTTGAATCTACAACTTTGTAGCAGTTTTTATTGAAAATAATTTCCAAATTTTCATTTAGCAATTGTGAAACAGAAAGCAAGTTGTATTTCAATTTTTTGACAAGTGCCACATTTTTCAAAGTGTAGTGATCATTTACCATAACCGAACCCTTAGCAATTATAGGAATCAAAGAATTATCGGCAAAAGTAACATTCTCTATACATGACACAAAGGAGAGGGAGGAGAACCATTCTTTGTTACCGGTCATGTGGCGTGAGTAGCCTGAATCCACAATCCAAATGTTCTCCTTCCTCATGCGCGTACCCAACATAGAAGAACATTACGTCGATGACTCAATATTGGGGTTAGTCAAAAGGCATTTAAGAATCCAGTACTGATTCACACGACGTGCAGCAAGAAAAACACGCGAAAGCTGAGATAAAACAACAGGTTTATGAGTCAAAGTTTGAGATTTTTTGTTCTTAACTACTGACCTATAAGGTGTTACTTGTGTAGAATAAAAATCGGTTGCTCCGGAGGCAAAAATAGAAGGTCCGGAGGTAAACTTTGAATGTTTTTGACTCAAAACAGCAGGTTGCAAGTTCCTGACATTTGGTTTAGTATGTGCAACAAATTTTGCATGAGAGTTATAAGATCTAGCTTGCATTATTTCCTTTTTATGTTGTTTAGCTAGTCTATAATGTAGGATCGAAGAGAACGTGAAAAGCTACCAGAGGGGGGGGAATGGTAGATTAAAAAATCTTACGCAGCGTAAACAATTAAATCCCAACCCCTTCGGCAGAAAAATGATCCGTTAAAGAAATCGTGTGTGAGACTAATCTAAATGTTTTTCACCGTGACACAAAAGTGATAGATATCAGAGAGAATCAAGTCACTAAGACAACACAATAAGAATCACTCAAATCCGTCGAGAGAAACTCAAGTTACGATTGAAAGATCGAACAAAGTTCAATCTGTCCTACCGAGTAAAAAAACAGTTCTCGAATGCTGCAAAGAAACTCGTGTAGATCAAAAACCACAAATCCAATGACCGTGAAATTTTGACAAATGATAGATAATCAAGTTGTGAAGACAACCCAAAAAGAATCACATCAATTGGATCTGTAAAACTCAAGCTATGATAAAACCACCAAAGAAAGGTAGTGCTGTGCAGAAAACTCGACGAGAAAAACTTGTCTGGAACAAGTCGGAAAAACAAGGCACAAAAATTCCTTTAAACTACGAATTTTATTCAATAGAACACAAGCGGAACAGCCTAAAAGTCATGCACCACGAGCTCTGGCCTTCCTTGCTTATATAACCAGCTCTTAGGCCAACCCAATCTCAACTAGGACTCTAATCCTACTCAGTTCACGAATCAAAACTTTCCATAACTGCTCAAGACTCTTCTATACGCAGATAGAAGCAATCTTAAGTCTTCCAAACACCTCAGGAACGTATCCTACATTCCTAAAAAAACTCAAATTTGTGACCCACACGAAATCCTATCATAACCAACTCAAATATTTCTATATTTGAGTCAAACCTGACTCAGCCGCAGCTTGAGTCCATAACCTAGTCGGTTGGACCTTTCCGACCAATTCTTTACGTCCACATCTCTTCACCACGTCTCGGAACCATGTAGCCACATCCATGCACTCCTTGCACACGTGCAAACATCTTCCAATGACATCCACGGTACCTTCATATGCATTGTTCTTGATTCAAACATACTGCGCGACCTCCCGATCAATTCAACTACAATTCCTCCCGAACTTGGTTGTTGAACCTCATCTTTTCCCAAAGACTAGTTCAATGGATCTCGTCACCAGCCATGTCCTGAACTCAAGCAACACCTGCACATGAATAAACAACTAATACTTTCGAGCACAAGTCCTCGACTTGACTCTCATTAGTTCTGAAACTATAAAATCTTACGTGAGCACCTCACATAAGCATGTTGCAAAATATAGCAAAATGATATCAGCCTTAACCACCAAAACACACCAAAAACTTAGTAAAATAATGCTAAGCAACCTTTCCATAAGTGTAAAGCAAGTTCGAAACATTGCAAGATAAAAGCAGAAACACTGCAATCAAGCACCGAACCTTGCCAAAGCTAACCAAAGCTAGTCGAACCTTGATGATAAAGGTGTTTTGGTACTATTCAAAACTTTTATCACCATAGATAATGTATTCAGCACGCATAGGTCTCAAGATCTTCCCCTTGATGAATGCATTGGCAACACCACTTAAGATCCGAACATTGGCTTATTCGCATTAAAAGTTTTGAAAACAATTTCTCCCCCTTTGTAAAACAAAAAAAGGAGAAAAAGAAATTCTCCCCCTGAGAAGAATCGTGCCAAAAACAATTGTGAATATGTGATGTGTAATCAATTTCTCCTTCTTGCATACTTATCTTTAAAAATTCAGATATTATCTCTCCCCCTTTGACAATGTATTCAGCAAGGTTGAAAAGAGAAATTTTAATTGTTATGAGCATATTATAACATATACATATAAAACAAAGCTCATCCAAGTCATACTATCAACTAACTTACACTATCACATCAATGAGATACATAAAGTAGTGTAAGCCATGCTAGAGATCAAATGTAATTTTCAATTTAAGAAAGTCATGATCTCACAAATTAACTATTTTAAGACCTGAAAGCATGACACTTGTTGCTGCATTTTATTAGTTTTCAAAGAACAAATTTTGATCATAAGATATTTGCAAGAGATTATATGTGCATCTGTCTTATTCTAACCAACCAAGCCAAGCCTATGTCATGGTTTTAGTCATACACAACTTCTTCCAAGTTCATATCTAAGTGCAATGATAAGCCATGTCAAAAGAAGAAGTGTGATGCATGCATATTCTCTTGATCTTTTCTCAATTTTTTGTTTCATCATAAAAACTCAACATGTGAGTTGATTACTTGATTAATTCTTTATGATTAAAAGCAGTTGTGAACATGCAACAAGTTCAAAACAGCAAGAATATTCGACCATGACCAGATTTAGTGTAAGTAATTATTCCAATTACTAGTCATGGCAAAAACTACAAAATGTGTAACATGAGTAATGTAGTAAGAACTTTCAACATATAAAAGGAATCACAAAGTCATATATGTATGAAATACTATGGTCATATTATTTTAATTTCAGATTCACACATAGACTTCTCAAGTTTGAAAACTCCCCCTCAATGTAAGACTTGAGGATGCATAACCCCTATTTCACTATGAATGAAACAAAAACGAGTGAAATCCAAAGGTTTTGTAAAAATATCAGCCAATTGTTGTTCGGTATCTACATGGTGAAGCACAATGTTTCCTTTTTCAACATTATCACGGAGAAAGTGATACCTAATGTCAATGTGCTTAGTTCTAGAATGTCGCACGGGGTTTTTAGCAATGCAAATGGCACTAGTGTTATAACAAAACAGTGGAACACTATCTAGATCAACCCCATAGTCCTTAGGTGTTTCAACAATCCAAAGAATTTATGAGCAAGCACTAGCAGCAGCTAGATATTCAGATTCAGTCGTGGATTGTGCAACTGAGTTTTGTTTTCTAGAGGACCAAGCAACAAGTGAATTACCAAGAAAATGACAAGCACCGGAAGTACTTTTCCTATCAATCCTACAACCCCCAAAATCGGCATCCGAAAAAGCTTTCAAAGTTTTAGTTGAGGAAGAAGGAAGAAAAAATACAAAACTCTTGAGTTCCATGTAAGTACCTGAGAATCCTTTTGATGGCTTGACGATGTGAAGCGTGTGGGGAAGCTTGAAACCGTTCATAAAGACATACGCTAAATTGTATGTCCGGTCTTGATGTCGTGAGGTACAAAAGTGATCCGATCATGCTTCTATATTCTTTTTTATCCATGAGTTCACCACCCATCAAGTTCAAGTGTTGTTGTTGTTCCCATTGGTGTTTGAAGAGGCTTGCTTTTGTCCATGTTGAAGCGCCTTAGGAGGTCTTTTGTATACTTCGTTTGATGCACAAAGTTACCCTCCTTGGTTTGCTTGATTTGCAGCCCCAAAAAGTACGAGTTCTCCCATCATACTCATCTCAAATTATGAACTCATAATAGCTGAAAACTTGGACACAAGATCATGAGAAGCACAACCAAAGATAATATCATCCACATACACTTGAACGAATAATGAGTCATTGCCATGCTTAAGCACAAAAAGAGTTTTATCAAACTTGCCCATGGTAAACCCTTTTTCAAGTAAGAATGTTTTAAACCTATCATACCATGCTCTAGGGGCTTGTTTGACCGTACAAGGCTTTGGACAATTTGTAAACATGCTTAGGAAAATCTAAATTTTCAAAACCCGGTGCTTGTTTGACATAAACCTCCTCATCTATGTAGCCATTAAAAAAACACTTTTAACATCCATTTGATAAAGCTTAAAACCATTAGATGAAGCAAAAGCTAACAAAATTCTTATGGCTTCTAATCTAGCAACAGGAGCAAAAGTTTCATTAAAATCTAGACCTTCAACTTGAGTGAAACCTTGAGCAACCAACCTAGCCTTATTCCTAACCACAACCCCATCCTCACTTTGTTTATTTTTAAACACCCATTTAGTTCCAATTAAAGTGTGACCTTCAGGTGGAGGTACAACTTTCCAAACATTATTTCTTTCAAAATTTTCTAACTCTTCTTGCATGACAATAATCCAAGATTCATTAGTGAGTGCGTGTGATATATCCTTGGGTTCAAAAGAAGCAACAAAAGAAGAATGAGCATGAGAGTTTGGATCGCAAAACCTGGACCGTGTGACTCGTTCGTGCAAGCTTCCAATAATTTGTTATGGGGGACAAATTTTGAGAACCCGGAGGGGAGTGGACACTTCACAAGCTTCTTCTTCATGTTCATCACAAATCGATGAGCTTGTGACTTGAGGAGGATCTGGACCAGCAATGGTGGTCGTCGGTGTTGGCTGTGAATCAAAATCATGAGATGGAACAATGTCATTAGCTGCTGAATTTTCGGGCCGCAGCACCACTTCTTCCTCATCTTCAACGAAAATGCTCTCCCCCTGTGGATATGGATCCGGACCTGCAATTTTTGAGATAGTACATGTGCTAGCTTCATCAAAAGACACCTCACAAGTCTCCACAATTTTGTTAGTGTCAAGTAAAAGCACACGGTAGCCTCTAGTATGAGATGGATAACCAAGAAATATGCCAACAACAGATCTAGGTTCAAATTTATCAAGATTACCATATTTCTTAACAAAGCATTTGCAACCAAAGACCCGAAAGTGTGTAACACTAGGCCTATGTCCAAACCGGAGCTCACATGGTGTTTTACCTAGCTTAGCGCGCAAGAAAACACGATTTGAGAGATAACAAGCAGTTGCAATCGCATCAGCCCAAAATTTCCTAGGAGTTTGATATTCATCAAGCATAGTCCTAGCCATCTCAACTAAGGTTATGTTCTTTCTTTCTACAACACCGTTTTGTTGAGGTACATATGATGAAGAAAATTGATAATCTATTCCATTTTCAGCACAAAAGTGATCAAATGATTGATTTTTAAAACTTGGTTCCGTTATCACTTCTAATTGCCTTTAAAGATCCTGGGTGATCAATTGGTAATCTAAGAAATAAAGTTCTAAAGTGACTAAAAGCTTCATTCTTAGATGCCATAAAGTAAACCCTAGAGTATCTATAATAATCATCAACAAACACAAGAACATACCATTTACATCCAAAGGATTGAACGCGTGAAGGTCCTATGGTGTCAAGGTGCAGAAGTTGACCCGGTTCAATTTTCATGATCATTGTGAGAGGAGTATGTGAACCTGCAACCATTTTAGCATGTCTACAAGAAGAGCACGCAATTTCTTTGTCCCCTTTAAGCGTAGGCAGCCCACATATGCGATCAAGACCACTAACACGCGTTAGATGATCAAAGCCTATGTGACCAAGTCTATAATTCCAAAAATATAAGTCCTTTGAATCATTAGCAACTAGACACCTATGCTTAGAGGAAGACATATCAAGATCAGCTTTAAAAACTCTTCCAAACCGAGACATGTTAAAAATAAGCTCACTATTTGAATTTACATATTTGCAGCAACTTTTAGTGAAAATAATTTCCAGATTTTCATCTAGCAGTTGTGAAGCAGAAAGCAAGTTGTATTTCAAATTTTTAACAAGTGCCACATCCTTCAAAATGTAGTCATTATTTACTCTAACCGAACCCTTGGCAATTATAGGAGTTGAAGAATTATCGGCAAAAGTAACATTCTTTACACGTGACACAAAAGAGAGGGAGGAGAACCATTCTTTGTTAGCGGTCATGTGGTGTGAGCAACCTGAATCCACAATCCAAATGTTCTCCTTCCTCAAGCGTGTAACCTACATAGAAGAACAATACGTCAATGACTCAATACTGAGGTTAGACAAAAAGCATTTAGGAATCCACTACTGAGTCACATGACGTCCAGCAGGAACAACACGCGAAAGCTGAGATAAAACAGCAGGTTTATGAGCCAAAGCTTGATGATTTTTGTACCCAACTACTGTCGTACGAGATGATACATGTGTAGCACAAAAAACGGTATATTTGGGAGCAACCTTTGCATGTTTTTGACTCATTACAGCAGATTGCATGTTCCTATCATTCGGTTTAGCAAGTGCAGCAAATTTGCATAAAAGTTATGAGATCTAATAATCATTCTTTTCTTTTTCTGTTGTTTAGCTAGTATATAACAAAAATATATGACGTGACCATCTCTACCACAGTAGGTACAATGAAATTTAAATTTGTGTTCATGTCTAGATGAGCAAACAACATTTTTTATTTGAAACCGAATGAGACAACACTCCTGCAGATTTGAAAACCACTTTTTTTGTTTAGGAACTGTTTGAATCAAATCACTTCCTAATGACTTTACAATTTTAGGTGGATGTGCCTTAGCGTGAGCATGAGAATCAATACCTAAACCATTTTTATCATTGCAATACTTGGAAGAATTCAGCAACAAGTTTAGGTTCTTATTCCCATTACAAAACCGATCTAATGTCCTATGCATGTTATCAAGTTTATTGGACAGATCAAGGCAATTTTCACATGAAGTTTTCCTTTTAATTTGCAACTGGAACAAAATTTAATTTCATGAGAACATAAAAATTTTTCAATATAGAAATTTCATTCATAGCATCTTGTAGTTTCTTATCAAGATCATCACATGTAGAACAATGCAAATCAAATGTAGAACAGCTAGCATCTTTCAAGTTTTTATCATTAAGTGCAGCAAGCTCTCTATTCTTTTCAATTTCTAACTCAAGTTTATCGAGTGTTGAGGTGTGCCCACTTCTTAATGAGGACAATTGTTCATATATTAAATCACATGAGGGACATGCATCATCACTAGGAATCAAAGGTTTTAAACGGTGGATTTCAGATTCTAGAGATTCAATTTTAGCAGCACTATCCCTAAGCTTTTTGTCTTTTTTCTTAACTATAATAGTGGCACGAGAAATAGCATCACACATTTCTTCGCAAGTAGGACATACCTCTTCATTGTCGCTGTTGTGTTCTGCATCCTCCATACATGATCTTGATTTGCCCACCATGAAGCACAAGTTTGCCAAATCATCTTCATTATCGTCACTTCCAATGTCCACATCGCTTGAGCCAAGTTCTTGAAGTGCGGAGATAAAACTGCTCACCAATTGACGTCCTATAAAACCCTTCTTTTTCCTCTTATAGTTTGCAGAGGAGTGCTCCGTATTTGTTTGCTTTTCATCCCAGGAAGTAGGACCTGAAAGGTTGGGGCAATCTGAACAAAAATGTCCTATATTACCACATTTGAAACATTGTTGAGGTCTGGAGCTTCCTCTCCTTATAGTTCTCACATTTTGCAATGCTTTTGAGAACCTAGTAGAGAGAAGTACTAGCTCCTCCTCTGGAAACTCCTCAATCTCTTCAAGGGTTAGAGAGGACAACAAAGCAAGTGTACCACAAGATGAAGATTGACTGGAGCTAGGCATGTCACATTGAGAAACAAAAGCAATAGACTTGTTGGGGTCCTTATGGATATTATGTCAATTTCATGAGTTTTTAACTTGGAATATAGCACATCTAAAGTAAGTGTACTCATGACAGTAGATTCACGAATAGATGTGACTTTCATCTCCCAAATTGACATATCTAATGCACTTAGCAATTGCCTAGCATTTTCAGCATCTGAAAAATTAACATTGACGCTATGCAAGTTGCTGAGAATTTTATTAAAGCGAGCAAAGAGATCATCAATGGACTTACCAGGTTGCATCTCGAAACGCATGTATTCTTTATTGAACATGTATTGCCTTACCTCCTTGATCATGTTGGATCCTTCATGGTAGTAACAAAGTGCTTTCCACACATCGTATACAGATCGGAGGAGTGCAACATGGTCGAAGTCGCTTTGAGTTAATCCTTGTATGATCATGTTCCGAGCCTTGTTGTTGTTGTCGACATCTCTCAGATTTGTAGTTGTAACTTGATCGTTTGACGGCACTTCGTAAGGCTTGTATACCTTCTCCCATATTGCAAAGCCTTGTGCCTGGATGAAAGCTTCCATATGTGCCTTCCAAACCCGAAAATCAATACCACTAAAAACACAAGGTTTGGCGGAGTATTTCTCCATGATTATTAGTAAAAAACACGTGCAAAACACAAAGATTAGAGCACCGTGGCCCTAATACCAATTGTAGGATCAAAGAGACATGAAAAGCTACCAGAGGGGGGTGAATGGTAGATTAAAAATTCTTACGCAGCGGAAACAATTAAATCCCAACCCCTTTGGCAGAAAAATGATCCGTTAAAGAAATTTTGTGTGAGACTAATCTAAATGTGTTTCACCATGACAAAAGTGATAGATATCAGAGAGAATCAAGTCACGAAGACAACACAACAAGAATCACTCAAACCCATCGAGAGAAACTCAAGTTACGATTGAAAGATCGAACAAAGGTCAATCTGTCCTACCGAGTAAAAAAACAGTTCTGGAATGTTGCAAAGAAACTCATGTAGATAAGAAACCACAAATCCAATAAACGTGAAGTTTTGACAAATGATAAATAATCAAGTTGTGAAGACAACCCAAAATGAATCACGTCAATTGGATCTGTAAAACTCGAGTTATGATAAAACCATCTAAGAAAGGTTGTGTTGTGCAGAAAACTCGACAAGAAAAACATTCCTGGAACAATTCGGACGAACAGGACACAAAAGTTCCTTTTAAATACGAATTTTATTCAATAGAGCACAAGTGGAACAGCCCAAAAGTCGTGCACCACGAGCTCTGGCCTTACTTGCTTATATAACCAGCCCTTAGGCCAACCCAATCTCAACTAGGACTCTAATCCTACTCAGTTCACGAATCGAAACTTTCCATAACCGCTCAAGACTCTTCTATACGCAGATAGAAGCAATCTTAAGACTTCCAAACACCTTAGGAATGTATCCCACATTCCTAAAACAACTCAAATTCGTGACCCACACGAAATCCTATCATAACCAACTCAAATCTTTCAATATTTGAGTCAAACCCGACTCAACCGCAGCTTGAGTCCATAACCTAGTCGGTTGGACCTTTCCGGCCAATTCTTTACGTCCACATCTCTTCATCACTTCTCAGAAACTTGTAGCCACGTCCATGCACTCCTAGCACACGTGCAAACATATTCCAACGATGTCCATGATACCTTCATATGCATTGTTCTTGATTCGGACATGCTGCGTGACCTCCCGATCAACTCAACCACAATTCCTCCCAAACTTGGTTGTTGAACCTTATCTTTTCCCAAAGACTAGTTCAATGGATCCCGTCACCAGTCATGTCTTGAACTCAAGCAACACCGGCACATGAATAAACAACCAATACTTTTGAGCACAAGTCCTCGACTTGACACTCGCTTGTTCTGAAACTACAACATCTTATGTGAGCACCTCACATAAGCATGTTGCAAAACATAGCAAAATGATATCAGACTTAACCATCAAAACACACCAAAAACTTTGTAAAAGAATACTAAGCAACATTTCCATAAGTGTAAAGCAAGTTCGAAACATTGCAAGATAAAAGCAGAAACACTGCGATCAAGCACTGGACCTTGCCAAAGCTAACCAAATCTAGTCGGACCTAGTCGGACCTTGATGATAAAGGTGTTTTGGTAGTATTTAAAACTTTTATCGCCATAGCCAATGTATTCAGCACACATAGGTCTCACATATAACAAAAATCTATTACATGACCATCTCTACCACAATAGGTACAATGAAATTTAACTTTGTATTCATGTCTAGATGAGCATGCAGTATGTTTATTTGAACCCGAACGTGACAACACTTCTGCAGATTTAAAACCACCTCTTTTGGTTTAGGAACTATTTTAATCAAACCACTTCCTAATGAATTTACAATTTTAGGTGGATGTGCTTTAGCATGAGCATGAGAATCAAAACCTAAACCAATTTTATCATTGCAAGATTTGGATGAATTCAGTAGCAAGTTTAGATTTTTGTTCCCAATAGAAAAATGCTCTAGTGTCCTATTCATGTCATCAAGTTTCTTAGACAATTCTAGACAGTTTTCACATAAAGTTTTTCCTTTTAGTTTGCAAGTAGAACAATATTTAACTTCATGAGCACGTAAAGCATTGTTCAGTATTGAAATTTCATTCATAGCATCTTTTAGTTTCTTTTCATGATCACTATAGATAGAATAATGCAAATAAATTGTAGAATAAGAAGCATCTTTTAATTTTCTTTCATTAAGTGCGGCAAGCGTTTTGTTCTTTTCAATCTTTAACTCATATCAAGAGTGGAGGAGTGTGCATTTCTTAAGGAGGACATTTGTTCATATATTAAATCACATCAGGAACAAGAATCATCACTAGGAATCAAGGTAACGATTAATTTCAGATTCTAGTGACTCAATTTTAACAGCATTGTCCCTAAGCTTTTTGTCCTTTTTCTTAACAATAACAGTTGCACGGGAAATAGCATCGCACATTTCATCACAAGTAGGACATACCTCTTCATTGTCACTGTTGTGTTCTCCATCCTCCATACTTGATCTTGATTTGCCAGCCATGAAGCATAAGTTTGTCAGATCATCTTCATCTATGTCACTTCCAATGTCTACATCACTTGAGCCAAGTTCTTGAAGTGCGCTGATGAAACTGTTTATCTGTTTGTGTCCTATAAAACCCTTATTCTTCTTGTTGGTATTTACAGAAGAGGACTTGTCTTTATTCTTCTTATCATCATGGGTAGAAGGACCTGAAAATTTAGGGCAATCTATTTGAAAGTATCCTGTCTTACCACATTCAAAGCATCGTTGAGGTCTGGAGCTTTCTCTCCTTCTAGTTCTCACATTTTGCAATGCTTCTGAGAACCGAGTAGAGATGAGCGCAAGCTCTTCTTCTGGAAATTTTTCAATCTGTTCGAGGGTTAGTGAAGACGGCAAAGCAAGTGTATTGCTAGATAAAGATTGGCTGGAGCTAGGCATATCATGTTAAGAAACAAATGCAAGAGACTTGTTGGGGTTCTTACGTGAGATTATGTCAATTTCATGAGTTTTCAATTTAGAATATAGCACATCTAATGTAAGTGTACTCATGACAGTAGATTCACGAATAGATGTGACTTTCATCTTCCAAATTGACATGTCTAATGCACTTAACAATTGCCTAGCAACTTCAGCATCTGAAAAATTAAAATTGACGCTACACAAGTTACTGAGAATTTTATTAAAGCGAGCAAAAAGGTCATCAATGGACTCACCGGGTTGCATCTCGAAGTGCATGTATTCATTCTTGAACATATCCTGCTTTACCTCCTTGATCGTGTTGGATTCTTCGTGGTAGTGACAAAGTGCTCTCCACACATCGTACGCCGATCGAAGGTGTGCAACACGGTCGAATTAGCTCTAGTCCTTGGATTATCAAGTTGCGGGCTTTGTTGTTGTTGTCGACATCTCTTAAGTTTGTAATCGTGACTTGATCATTCGGCGGCAGGTCGTAAGGCTTGTACACTTTTTCCCATATTGCGAAGCCTTGTGCCTGGATAAAAGCTTCCATATGTGCCTTCCAAACCTGGAAATCAATACCAATAAACACACAAGGTTTTGCCGAGTATTTCTCCATGAGGATTAGTCAAAATCATGTGCAAACAAAAACATTAGAGCACCGTGGCTCTGATACCAATTGTAGGATAGAATATCACATGTAAAGCTACTAGAGAAGGGTGAATGGTAGCTTAAAACTTTTCAGCGGAAGCAACAAAAACACCCTTCGGCAGAAAACCGATCTGTTAAAGAAACAGTGTGTGCGACTAATCTAAATGTGTTCAACTGTGAAAAAACTAGTATAGATTGTAGAGAATCAAGTCACAAAGATGTCACAACAAGAATCACGAAAATCCGTCGAGAGAAACTCAAGTTATGATCGAAAGATCGAACAAAGGTCAATATGTCCTACGCGAGAAAAAACAGTTCTGAAACACTGCAAAGAAACTCGTGTAGATCAGAAACCGAAAATCCAGTGACCGTGAAATTATCACAGATGATAGAAAATTATGTTGTGAAGATAACACAAAAATAATCACATTAATAGGATCTGTAAAACTCGAGGTATGATAAAACCACCGAAGAAATGTAGTGTTGTGCAAAAACTCAACGATAAAGACTTGACGAAAACAAGTCGGAAGAACAAGGCACAAAAATTTCTTCAAACTATGATCGAAACACAAGAGAAACAGCACCAAAGTCGTAAACGACAAGCTCTGGCCTCCCTTGCTTATATAACCATCCCTTAGGCCAACCCAAACCTAACTAAGACTCTAATCTTACTCAATTCATGAATTGAAACTTTCCATCACCGCTCAACACTCTTCTATATGCACATAGAAGCAATCTTAAGACTTCCAAACACCTTAGGAATGTATCCCATATTCCTAAAACAACTTAAATTTGTGATCCATACGAAATCCTATCATAACCAACTCAAAACTTTCCATATGAGTCAAACACGAACCAGCCGCAGCCTAAGTCCATAACCTAGTCGGTTGGACCTTTCTGACCAATTCTTTACGTCCACATGTATTCATCACGCCTCGGAACCATGTAGCCACATCAATGCACTCCTTGCACACGTTCAAACATCTTCCAATGACGTCCACGATACCTTCATATGCATTTTTCTTGATTCAAACATGTTGCGCGACCTCCCGATCAACTCAACCACAATTCCTCCCGATCTTGGTTGTTGAACCTCATCTTCTTCCTAAGACTAGTTCAATGGATCCCATCACCAGCCATGTATTGAACTCAAGCAACACCTGCGCATGAATAAACAACCGATACTTCCGAGCACAAGTCCTTGGC
Source organism: Tuctoria greenei (assembly GCA_036927565.1). Taxonomy (NCBI): domain Eukaryota; kingdom Viridiplantae; phylum Streptophyta; class Magnoliopsida; order Poales; family Poaceae; genus Tuctoria; species Tuctoria greenei. The sequence continues at coordinate 66,283,480 of JAYESD010000006.1, forward strand.
TTGACTCTCGTTAGTTCCGAAACCACAACACCTTATGTGAGCACCTTACATAAGCATGTTGCAAACCATAGCAAATTGGTAACAACAATAACCACCAAAACACAACAAAAACTTAATAAAAGAAAACTAGGAAAACTTTCCATAATCCAAAAAATCAAGTTCCAAACATTGCAAATTAAAAGCAGAACCACTGCGATCAAGTTTTGAACCTTTCCAAAGCTAACCGAACCTTGAACTGGAGCTTTCAAAAACTAACAGAATCTAGTGCCGAAACTTATCGAAGCTAGCAGGACCTAGCGCTGGAGCTAACCAAAGCTAGTCGGACCTAGCGCTGGAGCTTACCAAAGCTTGTCAGACCTAGAGCCAGAGTTAACCAAAGCTAGTTGGACCTAGACAAAGAAGTCGGACCTAGCCAAAGCAAGTTGGACCTTACGTCGCACCTTGCCGGAGCTACCCAAAACAAATCGGACCTATCGTCGGACATTGCTGGAGCTCGGACCTAGAGTCAGACCTTGATGATAACGGTGTTTTGGTAGTATTCAAAACATTTATCGCCATAGCCAATGTATTCAGCACACATAGGTCTCACACAATGAAGTGGTCAAGAGGATGATAAGAGCTTTCATGCCATAGAATGTGACCCTTTGTAACCTCATTCAAGAGAGTCCCAACTTCCACAAAATTACTCTGGATGTGGTGCTTGGGAAGATCATCAACCATGAGATGATGGAGATAGAAGAGCACCACGTCAATGACCTTGCCAAGGTCACATCCTACAAGAAGAAGGGCATTGCTCTCAAAGCCTCAACCATGTCCAAAAACGAAGAGGTGCAAGCATAAAGCAATGATGAAGAAAGTGAAGAAAAAAGCACCGACATGAATGATGAGGGGATGGCCTTCTTCATCAAAAGTTTCAAGAGAATGATGAGGAAAATAGGAGGGTCCAACTAAGAGCAAGTCAAGATGAAACAGAGCTTGCTACAACTATGACGAGTATGGACATTTTATTATAAATTGCCCATACGAGAAGGAAGAAGACAAGAAAAAGACAAAGGATGGGAAACCTCAAGAGAAGAAGATGTTCAAGAAGAAGAAAGCACATGGACACGACATGTTAGCAAGGAGTGGGACTCCAATGATTAGTCCTCCGAGGATGAAGAGGAGATGGCAACCATTGCCATCAAGAAGCCAACCATGAAGAAAACTCTCTTGCCCAACAATGGAGAATGGAGAACCTCAAGCCACACATGCCTCATGGCAAAGGAGGGAAAGCAAAAGGTTAAATCTAAAACTTCTTTGCATTCCATTAAAGATGAAGATTTTGATAGTGATAGTGAAAATGAGTACATGTTTCAAGGCTTGAACAAAAGTTCTATAAATATGATGAAAGTGCTTTCTGATGAAATATTAGATAAGGAGAAACTTCTTGATGAACAAGAGGAATTGCTTGCAAATGAGAGGCTAAAGAATCTTAATCTAGAGAAGCTCCTTAAGCTTGAGAGGGAGAAGAACAAAGCACTTGAACTTGCCAAGAGTGAGGAGACATCCTCAAGTCTCAAGCGTTCGAATGTTGTACTCCAAGATGAACCTGTGCACTTGAACAAAGTTCATAAGAATCTTGAGCAATAATTCAAAACTCTCAAGTCAAGTGTCTCCTCTCCCGCCTCAACAAGATCAAACTTATCTTCTTATGTGGAGTCAAACACTAGAACTTCAAATGTGCTAATCTTGTACTTGACTTGAAAAAAAATGAGCTCATGATGGCAAAAAGCAAGAGCACACCTAAGGGTGTCATCTTCGACAAGGAGAAGATCAAGTATGCACATAGTGCATACTAAATCACAAGATCTCCCTTGGTTAAATATGGTCTTGGCTATTGTCGAGGAGGAAAGCAAAATGCTAGATTTTTCAATAATAACAAGATGCAAATTGCATTTGTCAAGGAGGGTTCATATCAAGACAACAATGAACTTCATGCATCTACTTATCTTGAAATTGTGGAATATGACAAAAATGATAAAAATGCTAAAATGTGACCTCAACCATGTTCCATGATTTTGATGCATCATATGTGCTTAAGAAGAGTAAATTTGGTTATGTTTATGCTTAATACGTTGGGCCACTACACAGCAGCCCAAATCTCTGTGTGTGGGTTCCCAAATGCCTTGTCACTAACCTCAAAGGACCCAATCAAGTTGGGGTACCTTAAAATAAAATCCTAAATTTGTTTTGTAGACTTACTACTCCGGTGGAACAAAATGGGGATGCATCAATCACATGACCAGAGCGAGTAGAATGTTTGTGGAGTATGAAGAAAACGATGATCCAAGTAAAGGTATATATTTTGGCGACAATAGCAAAGGGAAGGTACTAGGTACGGGTAAAAGTGCCATTTCTCCTCAACACACTATTTCCCATGTTATGCATGTTGAGCCTCTAGATTATAACATTTTATCCATATCTAAATTGTGTGGGAAAGGTTGTAATTGCTTATTCACTAACAAGGGCGTGATTGTCACAACAAGAAAAGATAACTCAATTGCCTTGAAGGGTGCTCTCAAGGGAAAGCTTTCTCTCGTGGATTTCACCGCGGATAAAACTCAACTTGACATATGCTTGACGGCAAAGACCAACATGGGGTGGTTGTCGCACCATAGGCTAGCCTATGTTGGCATGAGGAATCCTCAAAAACTTCTAAAAGGCGATCATTCTGAGGTCTTAAGGATGTTGTTTTTGAGAAAGATAGGCCTTGTAGCGCACGCCAAGCCAGGAATCAAGTCGGAGCAGCTCATCCCACCAAAAATGTGATGACGACAACAAGACCATTGAAGATGCTTCACATGGATCTCTTCGTTCCCATTGCTTACATAAGCATTGACAGTAACAAATATGGTTTAGTTATTGTTGATGACTTTTTCCGCTTCACTTGGGTGTTTTTCTTGCATGACAAAGGTGAAATGCAAAGTGTCATCAAGAAATTCTTGAGGAGAGCTCAATATAATAAGTGACAATGGCTTTGAGTTCAAGAACACCCAAGTAGAAGAGTAATTGGACGAGGAGGGCATAAAGCATGAGTTTCTGACACCCTACTCGCCTGAACAAAATGGGGTGGCCGAAAGGAAGAACCGCACTCTTATAGAGATGTCAAAAACCATGCTTGGTGAGCATAATACATGCGATCGGTTTTGGGCGAAATCGATCAACACCGCTTGCCATGCCACAAACCGCCTCTACTCCATCACCTATTGAAGAAGACTCCATATGAACTTCTCACTGGTAACAAACCAAACATTTCTTAATTTAGAGTTTTTGGCATCAAGTGTTACATTCTTAATAAGAAGCCTAGGACTTCGAAGTTTGCTTCAAAATCCGATGAAGGTTTCTTACTTGGCTATGATACAAACACCTACACCTATCGTGTATTCAACAAAACCTCTAGTTGTGTTGAAATTGAACGTGATGTGGTGTTTGATGAAACTAATGACTCCCAAGTGGAGCAAGTTGTTCGATGTGTTCTAGATGAAGAAGAGGCACCGTCTATGGCGTTGAGAGGGATGGCACTTCGTGATGTACAACCACAAGAACAACAAGGCCCAAGTGACCCATCTTCATCACAAGAGGTGCCCCACACACAATGTAACACCCACTATTTTTAGAGAAAAAAAAATTGTAAAATGAGTTTCTCATGAGATAAAAAAAAACATTTTCTTGGGAATAAAAATCATATAAGGCAAGTTGCATCATGTTTGAATGTTTGTGTGAATTTTTAAAAATTCAAATCCGCTAGAAATTCAGTTTACAAATTCAAAACATAAAAGAGAAGAAAAATAAAACAGAAAAGAAAAAGAAAAAGAAAAAGAAAAAGAAAAGAAAAACAAAAACCCGCTCTTGGGCCGAATTCCCAATCTGGCCCAACTCCCTCCTCTCTCCCCGCCGGCCGGCGCCTCCTCTCCCCTCCCTCTCTCTCTCTCTGCCACCCGGGCCCCGCACGCCAGCCCACTCCCCCGCGCCCCCACTTCTCTCCCTCTCGCTGACAAGCCGGACCCGCCTGTCGGGAGCGCCGTCTACCTCGCGCCCGCGTCGTAACACACGCACGCGTTCATACCGCGCCGCCCAATCATTCCCCCCCTCTTCATTCTCGGTCGTTTCTCCCTAATCAAGAGGCGCATCGTGCCCATGATGGCTGCCGGCCGTTTCTTCTCCGGAACCCCTATAAAAACCGGGCCAATCCCTCCCCAATTCCCTCACCCAACGTCAAAACCCTAGCGCCGCCGAGCTCGGTAATGCCGGCCATGTTCCCGTCATTCCACCTGATTGCTTGCCTCGAAAACTAGCCTCACACCTTCATTTTGTTCTCAGGATCACGCCAGGCACCTTTCTCGGGGGAGACAGGCTCTGCGTCACCGACTTCGTCGGGCGCCGAGGAGCACCGCCTCCGTCCAACGTCGCCGACCACTTTCCGACCCTCCTTCGGCCGTGCAACAACCTTCGGTGAGATCCCCTAGTCCCCCTCCTCATTTTGCGCTAGATGTTTATGCCCCGAAGCTTATGCGGCGTGGTTTTTGGCCATCTCCGGCGAGCTCGCCGCCGCGCACCGCCGTCCGACCCTAGCCGGGGCGATGTGGCTCAATGCTCGTCGTCCATTTTGAATCTACGACCAAGATTAAAACCCAACATACCCCTTCGATTAATAAAATGTGGGCCATCCATTTTAAATCCAACGGCCCACGTTCAAACCCCTTTTCCTGCCACGAGTTTTGCGCCCTAGCCCCTGGAATCTTGCAGGCTACCCCGTGGGTTCCTCTGGAATTCAAGTCTAACCCCTAGAATTGTCAAACTAGCCCCTGGACTTTCTAGAAATTAGGAAAATACTGGTTAATTTAATAAAAAGTGTTTTAAAGCCCCTAGAATATTATAAAATAGCAAATAAATTCTGGAAAATTGTAGAATAATTCCTGGACTTAATAAAAATTATTTTTAGCCACTGGATCAGTTCTGTTTTTACAGAAAAGCCCCCTTTAGTTCTAATAATTAAATAAAAGTCCTTAATTTGTATAAAATAATTATAAAAACATATTTAAATATGTTTTATTTATTTTCATTTCTTTATTATTTTTATTTATTCATTTAAATTGCTTAATTAATCATAAAAATACTTCTTAAGTATATTTAGTTCATAAAAATTGTTTTGCACATGGAAATAATTAATAAAAATAGTGTAAAAATTGTAAAATTACATTATTGATTATAAATCTATTTTAATCATATTATGGAGGACAAAAATTTCTAGGAAATAATAATAGGTTTCTAATAAATATAAAAATGGTATAAAAATTGTTAAAAATATGTTTTACTCAATATATTTCACTTAACTCTAAATTCTCAATAATTGATATTATGCCTATAAATTAAATCAACCCTAAAATCACTTTTGCGTAGGCGTTTATTTGAATTGTTTGCATTTTATTGTGTTCTTATTGTATGTTATTTTTCTTGCTTCATCGTAAATTAGAGTCGGGGCCAGAATCCACTTTTAAGCTGCAAGAGCAACAATTTCCCGTCGACCCCAAGGCACAATTTTGAGGCAAGTTCCTTGACCATCTTGCACCCTTTTTGTTAAGTTTTAGTTAGTTGCATGCTAAATTAAAATATGAAACCTATGTTATGTTTCCCTAGATTTTCCACAATATTCCTTGTCAACATAGTTTGGGTGTTTTACTATTAAATTAGTTTACGCTTAGCCATGCTTAATTGAAATATGATCTATTTATCTACAAGATTTCATTTGATGTATTATGATACATGAATTGATGGCTATAATGGAATTTAGTAGATAGGAATCTGATAGGGGATTTTGTATGGATTGGTGCATGTGTGCACAAGACCTTGGTTTGGGGCTTGACACCTATCGGATTCTAAGGACCGGTTTATGGAGGAAATTGCTAAGCCTTTTAGTATCACCACAAAATTGTATATGGGACAACTTGGTTTAGTAATTTGGTCTCTCCCGATGTAGCATAGGTAATTGAACGGGCGGGGAATGGGTTTTGCCTTGGGATCCGCATGGCTCAAGAGGGGGCTTCTCCTAGCGGAGGGAAAATAGACTCCAGGTGCAGGAGTGGTGAAACCTTAGAGTACCCATTGCAAGTTGGGAGAACCATCGGAAACACCTCGTAGTGATCTCCTGCCCACACACCTACGAAAGTGTGTATTGTGGTTAGCTACCACGGGCATCAGGGAGGTTTACCTTAGTCCACCTGGCAACAGGGGATGAAATCACGAACTGTGGGTAAAGGATACACACTCTGCAGAGTTTTGTCAAACTGTCTAGACAGCCGTGCTCACGGACACGAGCGGCTTGGAAACCAAATTCATAGTTAGCACATGGTTACATAATGGATGGTTTGGGTTTGGTCTTACCTGGATTAATTTTGGGATATTGGTTGGGATTTCACCTAGATGTAGGCGCTTAATAACATTTTAGAGTAGGTTGTAATTGCTATAGTGCTTTACCTATTATTTGCCTTCCTTGTTGTGAACCACACATGTCATAACGTCCCAACTTGCAAGTACCGTTGGTACTCAAACTTGTTAGTTGCATACTTTTCCCACCAGTCTACGAAGACGCCGAGGTGGAGAACCAGGACTTCTACGGAGATCCCAAAGAGATGATCTAGGCTGGCGCTCCCCCGTGCAACGCTTGCGTTTGGAGCCCTTTGTTATGTTTTTCCGCTGCTTGTGTACTTTTATTTTAGACCTGTAAGGTCATTTATGTAATAAGGTGATGTACTCGAACATGGTATTATATTTGGTATTTCACTTTCATCTACACATGTATGAGTTGAACTGATCCTGGCATACATGTGGAAAGCATCTGGTTGTCTTCATATTACCAGGTGTGACAAAGTGGTATTAGAGCCGTGTTGCCCGTAGGACGCACGCCTAGATAGAAAAGGATGATTTAAGGACTTTACTATTTTCAAATATTATTAATTGTAAAAAAAATTCTTTGTATTCTTTACCTTGTACTTGTTTCACTTACTCCTTAATTTGGTTTATTACTGACACTCTCCTGTTTCAAAATTTTAGATGGGCAACGTCAGGAGAACCGCTTGCATGTCCACTGGAGGCTATGTTCCTAACCAAAGGATTGCTGCCTGCCGTACCCCGCTCAACGATCCTCGACGTGCGGTGGTGATTCATACTGATGGGAGAGCTGTAGAACGACTCCGACGTCGACCTCAAGCCATACTACATGATGCCGGCGACAGGCACGAGAGACTGGCACTCACCTACCACTCCATCGGGATGCAGCACCCCTACCGGATAGAGTGGTCATGCAAGCTGTTTGTCTACTATGGGGATGAACTACTCATGGTGCACCGTACTCCTGCCGCGAGGAGCTACCGACGTCATGCTGAACAAGATGTCAGTTGGGAGGCCATCACCTTTTGGAGTCACACTTATCGCTACCAGCTGCGGAACTCGATGCACGCCTACACTCCCCAGCGTCCAAGCGGCACTGGCAACTTCGTCACCAGGTACGTGGAGGGGCCCTTGACCCTTCCACAGACTCACCAGACAGTTGATGATGTGGAGCGTCTCAGCATTAGCCTCCACAAGGCTCAGCGAGAAATTTAGGATGTCCGTGACCTTGCAGCACACTATGAAAGGCAAGTGAGGAGGTACCGTCGGATCACCGACGAGGACCCAGATGGGTATGCCTCTGACACCTCCACTTGGATCCCGGACTCTCCTGACCGCCGTGTCGGCCGTGGCGACACTAACTCAATGGACCAGTCTTAAGACGAGGAGCCAGATTCAGAGGAGCCTTCTGTGCCGCAGCAGCCTGCCAACTCTCCTCCGCATAGCAATGAGTCTCATGGAAGCAACTCGGGATGTGATGGAGATGATGATGAAGACCCGGACGAGGAGGAGGATCTCGAGGAGCGAGACTAGACTCCGACCTGCCCTACGACTCAAGATTAAGACATTTACCCATGAGTTGTAATAAGAGCGATGTAGTGACGATCTATGTAATCTTGAGTTGTATGATTTTGCTTTGAGAACTTGATTATCCATGTTTGAGTTTGCTTAATGAAATGACCTTTATTTCTCCTATTTCCTTATTGATGCATATAGCGGGAAAGTCGTATAGAATAGTTTCTCTCTTATCTTATTGTTCTAAATCAACACCCCAACCTAAGATGGCAGAAGAGGAAGAGGACGTGGACGTGGTGTGCCACCCAATCAAGACAATGAATTCCCGCTACCTTAATGGAATGGAAGAGGTGCCCGTGGAGCACCAGCTGCAAATCAAATGCAGCATATGATGGCTATGCAGTTACAAATGATGCAAAATTTAACACAAATTGTGAACAACATGCAACAGGCTTAGCAAGCACCACCACCCCCTCCTCCACCACCACCACCCCCACCTCCAAGATTTTGTTTAAGAGACTTCATGAACACTCAACCTCCACGCTTTTCCAACGCCGTGGAACCTATGTATGCAGACGACTGGATCCATACAATTGAAAGTAAACTAAGGATTGTCCAATGTGAAGGAAGGGAAAGGGTACTATTGGCATCACACCAACTTCATGGACCTGCAGCTGATTGGTGGACCGCTTTCACTGCAGCCCATAACAACCCAGACAACATCACATGGGAGGAGTTCAGAGAAAACTTCCGCAATCATCACGTGCCTGAAGGAGATATTCAAGCCAAACGTTTGGAGTTCCTAGCACTGAAGCAAGGGAACATGAACATAAGGGGGTATTTGAACAAGTTTACACAACTATCTCGGTACGCCCCTAGAGATGTTGATACTGATGCTAAAAAGCAATTCTGTTTCAAGGAAGGATTGGACAAAGAGATACAGTTGATGATGTATTTCAGTGACTATGCTAGTTTTCAACATCTGGTGAACAAAGCTTTTACAGTGGAAAGAAAGAAGAAAGAATGCGAGGGAGAAGACCGCAAATGTAAGATGATGATGGTACAATCTTCAAGCAACGATCGTCCTCGCTTCAACCCACAGCAGTCGGGACACATGAGTCATCCCATGGGCAATAGTCAAGGTCAGCGGTACATCAACAACTCTTCATTCAGACCTCAATCTCAGTATGCTCGCCCACAGTACTAGCAGATGCAACCGCAACGCCCTCAAATGTATCAACAACGTCCTATGGCATCAAATCCTCGACCAACTGGGCAACCACAGCTGAATCAACAAAGAAACAAGGCTCAAGACACCAGTGCTCGGGGAGCTTGCTATATATGTGGTGACAAGGGACACTACTCCAACAACTGCCCGAAGAAGCCTTCGCATCAGAACCAGTCCAGAGGAAGGGTCAATCATGTTGTCTTGGAGGAAGCCCAAGATGCATCAGATGTGGTGATCGGTACGTTGCCTGCTGATTCCCATCCTTCTGCAGTATTGTTTGACTCTGGTGCAACACATTCATTCATAGCAAAAGAGTTCATAAGAAGGCATGGAATGACTGTTACATTAATGACTCAAGTATTAATAGTCAAGTCTCTTGGAGGAGAGATATTGACAAGGCCAGTATGCCCTAATGTAAGCATCAACATTATGGGGGTAGCATTCTTAGCAAACCTTATAGTGCTGGAGTCACAAGGAATAGGCATTATTCTGGGAATGGATTGGTTAACCAAGTACAAAGGAGTGATCCACTGTGCCACCCGAACAGTATGCTTAACTCATACAACTGGCACAAACATGGAGTTCCGTCCTGATCAAGCACCAGTTCAGAAAATACGACTCAAACAAGTTGAAGGAGTACAAGAGATCAAAGTTGTTTGTGACTTTCCAGATGTGTTTCTTGAGGAATTACCGGGTATGCCCCCTGATAGAGAAATTGAATTCATTATTGAATTAGTGCCTGGAACAGCACCCATTTATAAGCGACCATATAGGATGGATGCAAAACAATTGGCAGAATTGAAGAATCATTCAAAGAGTTGTTAGAAAAAGGATATATTCGTCCCAGTTCCTCACCCTGGGGAGCTCCAGTGATATTTGTGCCCAAGAAAGATGGCACATAGAGGTTGTGTGTGGATTATCGCGCACTCAACGCAGTAACTATTAAGAACAAGTATCCTTTACCAAGATTGAGGATTTGTTTGATCAGTTGAGAGATGCTTGTGTGTTCTCGAAGATTGATCTGCAATCAGGGTATCACCAATTGAAGATACGACCCTCGGACATACCCAAGACGGCATTTGTTTCAAGATATGGATTATATGAGTATACAGTCATGTCTTTCGGTTTGACTAACGCCCCTGCCTATTTCATGTATTTGATGAACAAGGTGTTTACGGAATATCTGGATAAGTTTGTCGTGGTGTTTATTGACGATGTTTTGATATTCTTCAAGTGAAGAGGAACATGAGGAGCACCTAAGATTGGCCTTACAAAAACTTCGTGAACATCAGTTGTATGCAAAGCTTAGTAAATGTGAGTTCTGGTTGAAGGAAGTGTCATTTCTGGGACATGTTATATCACAAGGAGGAATAGCAGTAGACCCTAGTAAAGTGAAAAATGTTCTAAATTGGAAAACACCAGAAAATGTTGGGGAAATCAGGAGTTTCTTGGGAATGGCTGTCTATTATCGCCGGTTCATTGAAGGATTCTCAAAAATATCTCGTCTGTTAACCAAGTTACTTGAGAAGGGAGCTGTATACAAGTGGACATCAGAATGTGAAGCTAGTTTCGTGGAACTAAAGAGAAGGTTGACTACTGCACCTGTGTTGGTTATGCCAGACATGCAAAAAGAATTTGCAGTCTACTGTGATGCATCTGGACAAGGACTGGGATGTGTATTAATGCAAGATGGGCATGTAGTGGCTTATGCTTCACGTCAACTCAGAAAGCATGAAAGAAATTACCCTACTCATGACTTGGAGTTAGCAGCAGTGGTTCATGCATTGAAGTTATGGAGGCATTATCTGATAGGAAAAAGAACTGAAATTTATATGGACCACAAGAGTTTGAAGTATATCTTCACCCAACCAGATCTACATCTCAGACAACACAGATGGTTGGAACATATCAACGATTTTGATGTCAGAATCAACTATCATCCTGGGAAAGCTAATGTGGTCGCAGATGCTTTATGTAGGTCAGCTCAATGCAATAATTTGACACTATAGGGTCAGCAACCGCAATTATGTGAAGAATTTGCAAAGCTAAACCTCAGTATTGTGACTAACACTGAGGTAGTATCTATGGAAGTAGATCCTACTTTGGAGAAAGATATTCGTGAAGGGCAAAAGAATTATAAGTGGATCCAGAAGATTAAGCAATTAAAGAAAGAAGGAAAAGCACCGGACTTTAAAGAAGATGAACAGGGAACTTTATGGCTAGGGAAGAAAATATGTGTACCTGATATCAAGGAGATTCGGGAGTTGATAGGTAGAGAAGCCCATGATTCGTCATACTCTATTCATCCGGGAAGCACAAAGATGTATCAAGATCTAAAGGTTCGATATTGGTGGCATGGAATGAAACGCGACGTGGCGGAGTATGTAGCTCTGTGTGACACATGTCAGAAGGTCAAAGCAGAACATCAAAGACCAGCAGGGTTACTTCAACCAATTAAAATTCCTGAATGGAAATGGGAAGAAATAAGTATGGACTTTATTGTGGGATTGCCAAGAACTCAGTCAGGATACGACTCTATATGGGTCATAGTGGACCGTTTGACCAAAGTGGCTCACTTTAACCCAGTAAAAGAAAGCTATTCTGGTTCAAGATTGGCAGAACTATATATGGCAAGAATTGTGTGCCTGTATGGAGTTCTGAAGAAAATAATATCAGACAGGGGTACTCAGTTCACTTCCAGATTTTGGAAAAGGTTGCATGAGTCTATGGATACCCGATTGAATTTCAGCTTAGCATATCATCCGCAGACTGACGGTCAAACAGAGCGCACTAATCAAATTCTTGAAGACATGTTTAGAGCGTGTGCTTTGAAAAATAGTAGAAGTTGGGATAAGAACCTACCATATGCCGAGTTTTCCTACAACAATAGTTATCAAGCCAGTTTGAAGATGTCTCCGGTTGAAGCTTTGTATGGACGGAAGTGCAGAACATCATTGTTTTGGAATCAAACTGGGGAAAGCCAAGTATTTAGGCCTGAAGTGTTAAGAGAAGCTGAGAGACAAGTACAAGAAATCCAGAAGAATTTGAAGACGGCTCAGTCAAGGCAGAAGAGTTATGCAGATACTCGACGACGTGATCTGTCATTTGAGATTGGTTATTTTGTGTCTCTCAAGGTGTTACCCGTGAGAGGGTTGAGACGATTCAAGGTGAAGGGCAAGTTATCACCCCGATATATTGGTCCATTCAAGGTATTGGAGAAAAGAGGAGAAGTAGCCTATCGGCTCGAGCTACCATCTCACTTATCAGATGTACATGACATATTCCACGTGTCACAATTGAAGAAATGCTTAAGAGTGCCTGAAGAACAATTGCCATTGGAAGCAGTAGACGTACAAGAGGACCTGACCTATGCAGAAAAACCTGTTAAGATTCTCGAGACATCAGAACGAGTTACAAGAAATAAGGTTACACGTATGTGCAAAGTCCAATGGAAACATCACTCAGAAGAAGAGGCAACATGGGAAAGAGAAGAAGACCTCAAGGAGGAGTTTCCCAGTCTATTCTCTTAGGACGTCCAAATCTCAAGGGCGAGATTTCTTTTTAGGGGGGTAGAATGGTAACACACACTATTTTTAGAGAAAAAAAATTGTAAAATGAATTTCTCATGAGATAAAAAAAACATTTTCTAGGCAATAAAATTCATATAAGGCAAGTTGCATCATGTTTGAATGTTTGTGTGAATTTTTAAAAATTCAAATCCGCTAGAAATTAAGTTTACAAATTCAAAACATAAAAGAGAAGAAAAAGAAAACAGAAAAGAAAAAGAAAAAGAAAAGAAAAATGAAAACCCGCTCTTGGGCCCAGTTCCCAATCCGGCCCAACTCCCTCCTCTCTCCCGGCCGGCCCGCGCCTCCTCTCCCCTCCCTCTCTCTCTCTCTGCCACCCGGTCCCCGCGCGCCAGCCCACTCCCTCGTGCCTCCTCTTCTCTCCCCCTCGCTGACAAGCCGGCCCTGCCTGTCGGGAGCGTTGTCTACCTCGCGCCCGCGCCGTAACGCACAAGCGTGTTCATACCACACCGCCCACTCATTCCCCCCTCTTCATTCCCGGTCGTTTCTCCCTAATCAAGAGGCGCATCGTGCCCATGATGGCCGCCAACTGTTTCTTCTCCGGAACCCCTATAAAAACCTGGCCAATCCCTCCCCAATTCCCTCACCCGACGTCAAAACCCTAGCGCCGCCGAGCTCGGTAATGTTGGGCATGTTCCCGTCATTCCACCCGATTGCTTGCCTCGAAAACTAGCCTCACACCTTCACCTTGTTCTCAGGATCACGCCAGACACCTTCGTCGGGGGAGACAGGCTCTGCGTCGCCGACTTCGTCGGGCGCCGAGGAGCACCGCCGCCGTCCACTGTCGCCGACCACTTTCCAACCCTCCTCCGGCCGTGCGACAGCCTTCGGTGAGATCCCCTAGTCCCCCTCCTCATTTTGCGCTAGTTGTTTATGCCCCGAAGCCTCTGCGGCGTGGTTTTTGGCCGCCTCCGGCGTGCTCACCGCCGCGCACCGCCACCCGACCCTAGCTGGGGCAACGTGGCTTAATGCCCGTCGTCCATTTTGAATCTACGACCAAGATTAAAACCCAACATACCCCTTCGATTAATAAAATTTGGGCCATCCATTTTAAATCCAACGGCCCACGTTCAAACCCATTTTCCCGCCGCTCGATTTGCGCCCTAGCCCCTGGAATCTTGCGGGCTACCCCCTGGGTTCCTCTGGAATTTAAGTCTAACCCCTAGAATTGTCAAACTAGCCCCTGGACTTTCTAGAAATTAGGAAAATACTGGTTAATTTAATAAAAAGTGTTTTAAAGCCCCTGGAATATTATAAAATAGCAAATAAATTTTGGAAAATTGTAGAATAATCCCTGGACTTAATAAAAAAATTTTAGCCACTGGATCAGTTCTGTTTTTACAGAAAAGCCCCTGTTAGTTCTAGAAATTAAATAAAAGTCCTTAATTTGTATAAAATAATTATAAAAACAGATATAAATATGTTTTATTTATTTTTATTTATTCATTTAAATTGCCGAATTAATCATAAAAATACTTTTTAAGTATATTTAGTTCATAAAAATTGTTTTGCACATAGAAATAATTAATAAAATTAGTGTAAAAATTTTAAAATTTACATTATTGATTATAAATCTATTTTAAGCATATTCTGGAGGATAAAAATTTCTAGAAAATAATAATAGGTTTCTAATAAATATAAAAATGGTATAAAAAATGTTAAAAATATGTTTTACTCAATATATTTCACTTAACTCTAAATTCTCAATAATTGATATTATGCCTATAAATTAAATCAACCCTAAAATCACTTTTGTGTAGGAATTTGCATTTATTTGAATTGTTTGGATTTTATTTTGTTCTTATTGTATGTTATTTTTCTTGCTTCGTCGTAAATTAGAGTCGGGGCCAGAACCCACTTTTAACCTGCAAGAGCAACAATTTCCCGTCGACCCCGAGGCACAATTTGGAGGCAAGTTCCTTGACCATCTTGCACCCTTTTTGTTAAGTTTTAGTTAGTTGCATGCTAAATTAAAATATGAAACCTATGTTATGTTTTCCTAGATTTTCCACAATATTCCTTGTCAACATGGTTTGGGTGTTTTACTATTAAATTAGTTTACGCTTAGCCATGCTTAATTGAAATATGATCTATTTATCTACAAGATTTCATTTGATGTATTATGATACATGAATTGATGGCTATAATGGAATTTAGTAGATAGGAATCTGATAGGGGGTTTTGTATGGATTGGTGCATGCGTACACAAGACCTTGGTTTGGGGCTTGACACCTGTCGGATTCTAAGGACCGATTTATGGAGGAAGTTGCTAAGCCTTTTAGTATCACCACAGAATTGTATATGGGACAACTTGGTTTAGTAATTTGGTCTCTCCCAATGTAGCATAGGTAATTGAACGGGCGGGGAATGGGTTTTGCCTTGGGATCCGCATGGCTCAAGAGGGGGCTTCTCCTGGCAGAGGGAAAATAGACTCCAGGTGCCGGAGCGGTAAAACCTTAGAGTACCCATTGCAAGTCAGGAGAACCATCGGAAACACCTCGTAGTGATCTTCTGGCCACACACCTACGGAAGTGTGTATTGTGGTTAGCTACCACGGGCATCAGGGAGGTTTACCTTAGTCCATCTCGCAACAGGGGATGAAATCACGAACTATGGGTAAAGGATACACACTCTGTAGAGTTTTGTCAAACTGTCTAGACAGTCGTGCTCACGGACACGAGCGGCTTGGAAACCAAATTCATAATTAGCACATGGTTACATAATGGATGGTTTGGGTTCGGTCTTACCTGGATTAATTTTGGGATATTGGTTGGGATTTCACCTAGATGTAGGCGCTTAATAACATTTAAGAGTAAGTTGTAACTGCTATAATGCTTTACCTATTATTTGCCTTCCTTGTTGTGAATCACACATGTCATAACTTCCCAACTTGCAAGTACCGTTGGTACTCAAAGTTGTTACTTGCATACTTTTCCCCCCAGTCTACGAAGACGCCGAGGTGGAGAATCAGGACTTCTACGGAGATCCTGAAGAGATGTTCTAGGCTGGCGCTCCCCCGTGCAACGCCTGTGTTTGGAGCCCTTTGTTATGTTTTTTCGCTGCTTGTGTACTTTTATTTTAGACCTAGAAGGTCATTTATGTAATAAGGTGATGTACTCGAACATGATATTATATTTGGTATTTCACTTTCGTCTACACATGTATGAGTTGAACTGATCCTGGCATACATGTGGAAAGCATCTGGTTGTCTTCATATTACCAGGTGTGACACACAAGATCGTGGAAAGATCCCCAAGATCAAGACTGAGATCAAGATCACCATGTTCAAGACAATGAAGATCAAAATGGTGGCAATGATCAAGGTGGAGATGAAGGAGAAGGAGAAGAAGTTGACTCAAGACAAAGTGTACCACACCCAAGAGTTCATCAATTTTTCTACCGGGACCACCCATCGACAACATACTTGGAGACATCTCGGGGGGGGGGGGGGGGGGGGGTAATGACTCGCTCTCTTATGGCTAACTATTGTGCTCACTATTCTTTTGTGTCTTCTTTGGAGCCAGTTAAAGTTAAAGATGCCCTATGAGAACCAGATTGGGAGGTGGCCATGCAAGAGGAGCTCAACAACTTCAAGAGAAACCAACTATGGGAGCTTGTGAAAAGACCTAATGACAACATGGTAGGCACCAAGTGGGTCTTCCGCAACAAGCAAGGTGAGCATGGCATGGTGACAAGAAACAATGCAAGACTTGTGTCCAAGGGGTACTCACAAGTCGATGGTTTGGATTTTGATGAAACTTTTGCTCCCGTAGCTAGGCTTGAATCTGTTCGCATCTTATTGGCCTATGCTACTCACAATAATTTTAAATTGTATCAAATGGATGTCAAAAGCGCATTCCTCAATGGTCCGATCAAGGAGGAGGTGTATGTGGAGCAACTGTCCGGCTTTGAAGACAATGCGTATCCTAACCATGTACTTAAGTTACATAAAGCTCTTTACGGACTCAAATAAGATCGTAGAGCTTGGTATGAGTGCCTTAGATACTTTCTCATTGACAATGGTTTTAGAATAGGAAAGGCTGATTATACACTCTTTACTAAGAATGTGGATGACGACTTATTTATGTGCCAAATATATTTCAATGACATAATATTTGGTTCTACTAACGAATTTTCTTGTGAAGAATTTAGTAAAATCATTACGAAGAGGTTTGAGAAGTCTACGATGGGAAAGTTCTTCCTAGATTCCAAGTCAAGCAACTGAAGGAAGGCACCTTCATAAGTCAAACCATGTACACTAAAGATATACTCATGAAATTTGACATGGAGAAGGTCAAGCCCATCAAGACGCCCATTGCAACAAATGGACACCTCGACCTAAACGAAGATGGCCCTAGCGTGGATCAAATGGTATATCCCTCCATGATTAGATCTCCACTTTACATTTGTGCATCTAGGATTGATATTATTTTTAGTGTATGCATGTGTGCAAGGTTTCAAGCTACTCCTAAGGAGTGTCACTTGACAGCCGTAAAGAGAATATTGCGCTATTTAGTTCATACACCAAACCTAGGGATATGGTATAAAAAAGGGTAAAAGTTTAATCTCATTGGATACTCCGATGCAGATTATGTTTGATGTAAGGTTGATAGAAAGAGTACATCCGCGACATGCCAATTCTTGGATAGGACCCTAGTGTCATGGTCATCCAAGAAAGAACACTACATTGTCCTATCCACAGCGGAAGCGGAGTATGTCGGTGCCGGAAGTTATTGTGCACAACTTCTTTGGGTGCGGCAAATTCCACGGGACTATGGTTGTAAAAGCCCATATTTGAATAAAGAAAGATTTTAAAAATGTGAACTTGAAAATTTTTTAAGTTGAAATGGAATTTCAACTCACATGAGTCATGTTTACTAATAAATGAAGTTAAAAAATAGAACGTCTAAAAACTTCACATTTAAAAGAGAGGTTTTTAAGAGTATGTTGCACTTAAGCAAATAATTAGGGAAAGGGGGGACATGCCAAATACAAATTTAAGTTTCAAATTCAAATGAAAGGAGATGTAAGATCCTATAAAAACATTTGATCAGTGCAGCTCAAGAATCAAATGGAGAAAACAAAATGTTGAGATAAAACATAGTGTTCATAATGGTTTCTTAATTGAACTCAAATATGATTTTCAAATTCAAAATCTAAATCAAATATTCAAATCTGTCAACCCCACATTCTAATTCACTACTGTGTTTCTCATCATCCAAAGACCTAACCTGCCATGTTCAATAATTTTTAGCGACATTTGACTTTTATTTAAATCCAGCCATGAGAGAGCACTCAAATTTGAATTCAAATTGAATTTCCATTCTGAGCTTTGTCAATTGCCAAATTAAGTTCCATATTTGAATTCCCCACCTCTGATTTGTTCTATATACCAAATTTCAGATTTGTAGTGCATGTTTGTTTTGCAATTAAAATCAACAGAGGAGAATTGTTGCTCTTGTGGGACCCACTGGTCAGCTGCTATAATGCCTCCGTTGTTTCTCTGCTTGCCACCGCACACATGCAGATGCCAGCAGCAGCTTGCCTGCTTGCTTTCTAGCATCGATCCCAGCACACAAATATATGTTTTTTGCGTCCTCATCCTTTCGTTACTCTCTATGCAAACCCTAGCCGAAGTGGAACCCCCGCTCTCTCTCTGTTTTGCTTTTCTCCCAAGAACACCGCGGTGTGCTCTCTGTTCTTCCAGCAAACCGCGCTTTAAACCATGTATCATGCTGCTGCAAGTAGCAAATGATAGTGCGAGTGTCCTATCTTTCTTCTCTGAGTATTCCTTCATGATTTTCAGGGTTGAACACACGGTATTTCAAAGTTTCCTCGCCGCTGTTCAAAGGTGAATTTCTGGACACTTTCTCTATTCCCCGTCGACCAGATCAACCCGGCGTCCTCGTGCCCAACAATCTTCACCAAAAAAAGTGCCATCCTCTACTCTTGCTCACGGTGAAGTCTGTTCCTTGTTTTCCCTACCTTGTGTATGATATTGTTCATCTTCTAGCAACTTGCTCATGAGAAAAATACCTAGGTTTTGGATTAAATTCGTATTGCACGTATAAGCTTCGTTCAATTCTGTGAGATATTATCTTCTGAACCACTGTGCGCACCTCCTTGAAGAATACAATCAGAAAATAAGCGATTAACCTGGCTGAGCGACGACTATGTTTCCTCATTTTTGCCGCGGTTTAACTAGGTCACAATCGCCTTTGACCTTGCAGCCTTTTTTCCTCCTAATTTTGATCCAATATAGCATAGCTCGTGCTTCTGTGATGCTCCCAATGATTTTCCTGAGCCATTTGGGCTCCTCCTGTGTGAGTTCCGGCTCACCGGAGTTAGACTGCCACCAACACTTGTAGCTGACGAACCTCAGGCGATCTCCGGGTGGAACAGACCCCACAGCTGTGTTCCGTGTCGTGGCTCACCCTCTGGTGGTGGATTTTGGCAAGTTCTTAGCAGGGGAGTGCCGGCCGGCGAGGGCGCCGCCACCAGCCGCAGCAGGTGCACCGCCGTGCGCTAGGTTGAAGAAGGCGCGGCGGGGCCCCTTGGTCAGTGAACGTGGGTCTCGGCTGTATCCAATATGGCATGGGCATCTTTTCTGTCGATGTGCTTCTTCTCTGTGGCCGTGTGTGGCATCTTCCCGATTGGTTAATTCAAATTTCAGTGGGTCCAGCCGCTATTTAATCAATTTCCAGTTGAAAATAAATTACAGATTCTATTCGAACTTCCAAAAATCATAGGTCCTGTTATAGTTGTTCATCAATTCTCAAATAAATTTTTTTAGGACCCTTATGATCTCTACTATCCAGTGGTGCACTTGGATCAGGATGAAAGTCCATAATTTATCCTCAATAATTCTATAAATTAAAAAGGCCTTAAAATTAATTCCAGTTGATCAATCATTGTAAAATTCCCAAAATTGGCCAGAACCTTCCTTTTAATTCCTTCCTTTTAATTCCTTTGAACTTCAGTAACAATTTGAGATCCATTTGAGTGGATTGAAGAGGTCAAATTGAGGTCCCAATCTGAACGTACATGAAAAATTGCAAAATATCGAGAAACATTTTCTGAAAATTGTCCAAACTTCTAAAATCAATATCTCACAGTAGAATGCTTAGAAAATTATGAAACAAATTTTTTTGGGTCACTATTGATCTCCTCTAAACATAAAGCCAACTCTTGGCCATGTTAAAGCTCCATATTTCCCATGACAATTCCGCAAAAGGTTTAACTTCATAGAATTTTAGGGAACCGATACTTCCATGAACTTAGCCCGATTTTGGCCAGAATCCCACACATAGCACGTGTTGTTCACTTAAAGTTTCAGCAGCATTAGACTTAGTTTCATATGCTAAACTGTGTTCCATCTCTATGTCCAAAACATTGCTCATGTCACTTCATATTCCAATCTTCTAAGTTTTATTTTGGTTCATTCCTTGTTGTTGTACACTACAGCAGAGACCTTCCTGTATTATTTTACAGCAGGTTGATTACTCCTATCATTCATATAGTTGCCTCCTTGCTAAACTATATGCTCTTATGTGATGCATACACTCCATTTAATTCCCTAACCCAATGTTATTCAAATGGGTTCTCATCTACCATCTCTGCATAGCAGAGGTCAACCTCTCCTTATGTTACATTCATCGTCACTGAATTTATTACTAAGTCACATTCTCTCTTATGCATATTCATTTCGATAGTGAACGCGACGAGGGCGATAATGAGAAGGACGATCCAGAGGCGAGGATTTATCTGTTGAGTCAGCTGTGATGAAGTTCATGGCGGAGTTTACTAATTGATATTCATTGACTTTTATTCTGCAACCCAAGGCAGCCCCGGTTTGCGTTTAAGTCGTTTCTAAAGTTTTGCTTTTATCACTATGTTGACTAGTATATGAGTTGTGCATTAGGTCTATTGTGTTTGAATACTCCAAATGCATGACCCACAATCCCATAGAGTATATGGATAGGTTTATAGCTCAACGCGTAGTATTGCCATGCTAATGTTGTAGAGAATCCGATAGAAGTCGAGTTGGAATCCACTCGTGAGATAGTGATATTGTCACCTGGGATTGGTTATTTTAGAGAATGGTTTATGAATTGATTAAGAGACCGAGCAGCGAGATAGGATGTAGCGGGACATAATTTTAGGTGCGTAGCCCTGCCTGTGTTGACTGAGGATCGTGTCATGTGTGGCCCTGTTGGGCAAGTTTGAACTGTAAGGAGGCATATTGGATGTATGGGACACAGGAAACCGATGTAACGTGTCCACCTTAGCGTCGACGCATAATCCACCGTCTTATAGGTGTGAGTTGAGAGCAGCAAGGTGTAAACCTGCTGGTAGTGATGGGACCGCTTTGATGTGTAGGTGTCGAGTTAAAGGTTGCTGCATACTGTAGGATCGAAGAGCACGTGAAAATCTACCAAAGGGGGGATGAATGATAGATTACAATTTCTTAGCGGAAGTAACGAAAACCCCTCGGTAGAAAATTGATCTGTTAAAGAAATCGTGTGTGCGACTAATCTAAATGTGATCAATTGTGACAAAACCAGTATATATTGTGGAGAATCAAGTCACGAAGACGTCACAACACGAATAATGAAAATCCGTTGAGAAAAAATCAATTTACAATCGAAAGATCGAACAAAAGTCAATCTGCTCTACTCGAAAAAAAATCAGATCTACAGCACTGCAAAGAAACTCGTGTGGTTTAGAAACCACAAATCCAATGACGGTGAAAGTTTCACAGATAATTGATAATCAAGTTGCGGAGACAACCCAAAAAAATCACGTCAATTGGATCTATAAAACTCTAGTTATGATAAAACCACCAAAGCAAGGTAGTGCTGTACAGAAACTCGACGAGAAAAACTTATCTGAAACAAGTCGGACGAACAAAGCACAAAAGTTCCTTTAAACTACGATCTTCATTCAATAGAACACAAGAGGAAGAGCCCAAAATCCGTGCACCACGAGCTCTGGCCTCCCTTGCTTATATAACCAGCCATGAGGCCAACCCAAACCAATCTAGGACTCGTATCCTACTTAGTTTCCGCCGAAACTTTCCATAACTGCTCAAGACTCTTCTATACGCAGATCGAAGCAATCTTAAGACTTCCAAACACATTAGGAACGTATCTCACATTCCTAAAACCAACTAAACTTTGTGACCCACACGAAATCTAACCAAAACAATCTCGAAATTTTCCATGAACAAGCCATAACCACCTCAGTCGCAGCCTGAGGCATATTCCAGGCGGTTGGACGTTTCCGACCAATTCTTTGCGTCCACTTCTCTTCATCACGCCTTGGAACTATGTTGCCACGTCCATGCACTTCTTGCACATGTGCAAACATCTTCCTACAACGTCCACGATACCTTCATATGCATTGTTCTTGATTCAAACATGATGCGCGACCTCCCGATCAACTCAACCACAATTCCTCCTGAACTTGGTTGTTGAACCTCAACTTCTCCCTAAGACTAGTTCAATGGATCCCGTCACCAGCCACGTCTTGAACTCAAGCAACACCTGCACATGAATAAACAACTGATACTTCCGAGTACAAGTCCTCGCCTTGACTCACGTTAGTTGCGAAACCACAACGCCTTACGTGAGCACTTCACATAAGCATGTTGCGAACCATAGCAAAATGATATCAGACATAACCACTAAAACACACCACAAACTTAGAAAGAGAATACTAAGCAAGCTTTCCATAAATTTAAAACAAGTTTGAAACATTTCAAGGTAAAAGCAGGACCAATGCAGACTAGCACCGGACCTTGCCAGGGCTAACCGGACCCTGAACTGGAGCATACAAAAGCTAGCAGGATCTAGCGTGGGAGCCTACCAAATCTAGTTGGACCTAGCGCTGGAGCTTACCAAAGCTAGTCGGACTTAGCACCAGAGCTTACCAAAGCTAGTTGGACCTAGCACCGGAGCTAACCAAAGCTAGTCGGACCTAGCAAAAACATATCGTACCTAGCCATAGCAAGTCGGACCTAGCCAAAACATGTCGGAGCTAGAAAATATAAGTCGGACCATACGTCGGATCTTGCCGGAGCTACCCAAAACAAGCCGGACCTATCGTCGGACCTTGCAGGAGCGCGGACCTAGAGTCAGACCTTGTTGAAAGGGTGTTTTGGGAGTATTCAAAACTTTTATTGCCATAGCCAAGGTATTCAGCACACATAGCTCTCACACATACAACATTAGTGGAGCGTGCCTTCGCAACTTCAAGTGTGGGTGTATGTGTCATGCTATCCGTGTGTTATTATTTCGAATCACCGTTGCTCGCGGTTATGGATTGAGCATACTTGTTCACTACGTCGTGACATAGTAATAAAGAGTAGTGAGAATATTATGAATCTACTGCAATTTTTTATTATATTGTATTGCAACCTTGGCTGAATTAGAGATAGCACCATTAAAGTTATCATTTCAAAACATTTAACTTGAATGAAGCCTATGGAACTTTGAGCAAGTATCATCGTGGATGAAGTGTTTCTTGTTTGATTGTGGAGTTCATTATGATGCATGCCCAGAGATCTCATATGCTACTCTAAAGCTAATCTCTAAGGATTTACGTTCAGTGAGTTAATTTCTGCAAATTTTAGCTTCCTATCTTTAGAGTTTCCAGCATGTAGAGTTTCATGCCTTTAGGTGAGCCGGCTAAGTCTTGCTGAGCCTTCGTGCTAACAGTTGCTTTATATGTGGTTTTGTAGGTTTACTTATATTGTTGTTGTTATGGGTGTCTGTGAGATCTCGAGCTATCAAGATGTATCTCTCACGTGACCCTACGCTGCTGCCTTATGACCTTTGTGTTGCTAGTGAGGAGCGTCCACGGGCATGGACAACTTCTCTCGTGCATAGAAAGGTTGAGAGTGTGAGTATGTTCCTTCTGTTTCATGTGTACCGCTATGGTACACTATGTTGTAAACAATATCTAATTATGTAATGAAACCTTTGTATCTTTACTATGTCTTTTCATCTATGCTGTTGGGTGTCGGATCGCATGGCACCACCCAATGTGATTCCTGGAATGTCGGGACCCCAATCCCCACAATGGTCTCAATATGAACTATATTACACTCCTATGAGACAGTGAGAGTGCCATTAAGATTGCCCATAACCATGTTGGACACTCTAGGACCAAACACAGAGACATTCGACACCACTTCTTGAGAGACTATTCAATGAAGGGGGACATAGTCAATTCACATGTTAGAACCGAAAAACAATTAGTCGATATCTTCACCAAGCCACTAGTTGAAAAGTGCTTTTGCGTACTAAAGAATGGGCTAAATATTCTTGATTCTCGAAAGTGGCCTGATGATGCACATCTGATCGTTAGTAGTTTAGTATCTTCAAAATTGAGCATGCTTTCAAAAACTTGTCTTCCTCATTTTTTTTCAAATTATTTTCGATTATCATATCCTTTGAATCAAGGTCATTGTATGATTCTTTGTGTGCTTTACTGGCCATATTCATTGAGAATATTTGTGAAAAGTTAAACCATATGAATCATTCCTCGCAAATCTCTCAAAATATATGAGAATTTAATGTCTAGGACGGGACTAGTCCGCCCTTAGGGCCGGACAAGTCCGGCCTCCTAGATTTGTCCAGACAGGCACAGACAAGTCCACACCGGACTAGTCCGTCCAGTCACCAGACTTGTCCGGACCACCGAGTAGTCCAGACCTGGCCTAACACCTGTACTTGTTCGGACTTTCTCACTGGACTAGTCCGGACCTTGGGGACTTAAACCCCAAGAGTCAGTGTCGATGCTTTAATTCACTCCAAACTATATCCAACGCGCACCCTCTCTCAAAACTCGCCCCTGTTGGCAATTTTTGAGCTTCACTATTCAAATATTCAAGGAATCCATGCTTGAACTACTTCTGAGTGTCGGTAACTCAATCCTAGACTAATTCGTCCTTCGATCTGGCAAATCCATCATTTTCTCAATTGTCGAGCATGTCTCAGCGTGACGACTCTCATATCCCCCATCCAGAGATGAGGCGGCTCGCCAACAGGTGTATCGCTATCATGCCGAGGAGGAGGCCGAGTTAGCTCGCGAGATCACTCACCGTGAGTCTCAGACCAAAAATAAGCATGACAGAGATGATGCACAAGTTCAAGCAGTTTAAGCGCAAGCAAGTCGAAGGAAGAGGCTTGCAACCTTGAGGGACAAGGAAACGGCCCGAGCGACCGATAAAGGAAGAGGTCTAGTGGATGAGGACGGAGCTGGCAAGGACAAAGGCAAGGCTCCGATGGCAGCAAAAGGCAGAGGAAAGGCACCGGCCAGGAAGGTAACTAAAGCTTCTCACAGGATGAAAGCATTGACAAGTAGAGGAGGAGTTTTGATTCGAGACCGCCCTACAGGGTCAAGTGCTCCTCCACAGGGTACCATTGGACCACTTGTGATGACCCAGCCCACTCACGACCCAAACCGTCGAGCAGTTCTTTCAAAGAACATCTTCCAAGCAAAGGTTGCCAAGAAAGCAAAAAGGTTCCATCTTGAGATGTGTATGAATATGAGAAATCCACAGCGGACCATCACTTTTGGTGTCATTTCCATTGTGACTATTATCGTTTGGTCTACATGAGGCTGAAGACTCCTGTAGCCAATGCTCAATGGGTTGGCTAGAACTATATGGACAAGAAAAATCACCAAGCTTTCAACACAGTCATTCAAATTGTAGAACATTATAGGCTCAAGGAAATCATGGGGTTCTGATATAATTGGAACACCGAAGTCATTTCCCAATTCTACCCCACTTGTCACTTCTCGACCTACGAAGATCAACAGATTACTTGGTTAACTGAGGGAGTGCAATACTCGGTGTTGTATTCTTACTTTGCCAAGATACTTGGACTAGAAGAACACTTGAGCCATGACATCATTATCCACAACCTCAAAGCTATGGATCTTGGTGAGATGGAGTTCATGTACATTGATGGATTCTACAACACTACAACCACGAAGTACATTCATCCATTCTTTAGTGTGCTCAACCGACTCTTTAGGAAGACTCTCGCACCCAAGGATGGAGATGCCGACATGCTCCAGGGCAATCTAAGGCACATGATGAAGATTCTAGTGGAGGATGAAAGATTTAACTTGTTTGACTACATATACAATGACATCTTAAACATTTCTCATTCACCTAACCGGTCATGTGGCTATGCACAATATATAATATGTATGATTGAGAAAGTGTCCAGGATAGAGTTTGTCAAGGATGTCAAGCATCGAGCACTTCACCCTCAAATTCCTCCTCCCATTCCAAACACTGACGGAGCTTGTCGGAGGGGCGCCTCCAATGCACCTCCTCAATCCGCTACAACCTCCTTCTTCTCTAGCAACACCTCGAGTGCCATTCTGAAGTTCTTAAAGTCAATCTTCACCTCGTGCCATAAAGTTGAAGTTTGCAACCAAAGGATGTCTCAAAGGCACAAGAAGTACATGCAAAACCTTTGTGAGAAGGTGAATATCGCAATGTCTCAGGAGGCCTCTAAAGATGAAGAGATCACACCATTTCCGAAGTTGTCCGGGGCGGAGCTCGCCCTATTTGGTGGTGGTGGCTCCTCTTGTGCCTCTCCCATCATTGAGGCAATCGTTGAAGAGGACAATGAAGAGGAATAGGAGGATGATGAAGAAGCAACCCAAAGTGATGAAGACCTTGGAGAGGCTAGTGCGTGTGACGATGAGTAGTTCCTGGCTCTCTCCTCTCTCTCACCCTTTCCCTTTTTGGTGTCTTGATGCCATAGGGGGAGAGATTGAGGGGGAGTAGCTCAGATCCATGGACTATGTCTTTTTTCTGAAAACTTGTCATTTATGCTCTTGAGTTGTAATATCTGTATGGTACGTTATGTCGGGTGGTACTTTATGTTAAGCTTATTTGAACATCTATGTTGGTTGTTTACCATGCTATGCTTGCACTTGTGTTAAGCTTAATTGAAGATTATACTATAATTCTCACAATATTGTTCCTATTTGTGATGATATTAAATATCATTTGAGATGCATGCTTCACTCACATTTATCACAT
Source organism: Tuctoria greenei (assembly GCA_036927565.1). NCBI lineage: Eukaryota > Viridiplantae > Streptophyta > Magnoliopsida > Poales > Poaceae > Tuctoria > Tuctoria greenei. The sequence continues at coordinate 66,310,307 of JAYESD010000006.1, forward strand.
ATTAATACTTTGCATCACACGTAGGCACCCTACCATAATACACAAATGTATAAAACTCCCATAGTTTTCTTTCTTGTGCTTTATACTTATTGCAAATCAATCATGCACACTCTTAGGGGAGCTCTTTATACACTTGTGCGTTATGAAAACAATCTTACTTACATATTTTATCAAAAACCTCAATGTGTTGTCACCAATCACCAAAAAGGGGGAGATTAATGACAACACTTAAAGGACTAATGAGCATTGTAAGTGAAGTACAGGTGATTGAAAGTGGAACGGATTTGGAAAAACTCCTAAAGGAAAAAGAGCAGAAAAAGCAGTGAAAAACTCGAAGAAAAGAATTTAGGGTTTAAAAATTCATTGCATCGAGTTTAGCCTTGTCGTAGAGTGCGTTCAACAAGTGAAAGGTTTGAGAGTCACCTAAGAGCTCATAGTCCGTTTAGGTTTAGTCGGAGAGACGAGTCGAGGCGGCCTTAAAGATAAGGGCGAACTTGTCTGGACTGGAAGGTCGGACTAGTCCGGCAACATTAGACTGATTCGATGTTAGGCGGTTCAAAAGTCTCTAAGTGAGTTCAAACTTGTCCGTTTGGCGATGGATTAGTCCGTGGTGAGTGGGTCTGAGCCTTTCTGGACTTAGTCCTCAAAGGTCAGACTAGTCCGTCCTGGGGGCCAGACTAGTCTGCCCTAGCAGACCTTCCCATTTCTGGCTAGAACAAAAGGTTATGTGGGAGATTGGACTTGTTCGTTATGGGTCAGACTAGTCCGTTTGGTGTTTGAAGGTGGCTGCAGGGACTAAGTCTTGGCAGGCCGGACTTGTCTGCCATTGGGGGCCAGACTAGTTCGGGTAACCACACTTGCTTGCCATTGGGGGATAAACTAGTTCGGATAGCCAGACTTGTCCGACTGTGAGGATCGGAGTCCCAACAACCGGGAATCGCATTGGATGGTGCCGTGCGATGTGGCACCCAACAGCACACACAAAAAGAATACTCAAAATAGATCAAAGTTTTCATTTCATATTGTAATCAAGTGTACAAAATAGTGTACAAAGAGTACACACACAGTGGAATATACATACTCACTCTCTTTAATTTAGCTAAGCAAAAGAGAAGTCGTCCTTGCCCGCGGACGCTTCCCACTAGCGACATGGAGAGATATGGCAGCGGCGGGGTTTCACGTGAGCCATACACCTCGAAAAGTACAAGGTCTCACCGACAACCAACAGCGGATGCAAAATATACTAATTCTTGCAAAAATATTATAAATCAACCGTGAGCACAAGGCTCAGCAATACTTAACCGTCTTAGCTATAACACGAAACTCTACATGCAAGGATACTCGTGAGATAGAAAGCTGAATTTGCAATAAAGAACTCACCAAAAGTTAATCCTTAGTTTTTCATGTTTTAGCATCAAATCTTAACGGTTCATAGAACATAAACATAGTGAACACTATCATCTAAATTATACATGTTACAATACAATGATTAATCAATATAAGAAAAATTCCAATAGTTCCATCTACTCTTGCTTACTACGTCAGGAATCAGTGAACAAGCGGTACTCAAATAACCGCAAGGGACGGTGATTGCAATAAGTAGACACCTGGTGTGAACGACACATACGCCCATGTGGAAGACACGTCGGTGCTCTTCACATAACGTCATAAGTGGCCACCTTTCACCCATCATCCAATGTTGAACTAGCTCTATGATGCTCACAGAAGGTCCACTACACGGACATGTTGGAGTTGCCTGCTACCAGATTTACACCTCCTGTACTTTTTTCCCGCAAGAGACCACAATATAAGTTTCGAGTGAGGGTGTCTGAGGTATATGGGTTTCCTGGGACCCATATAGCCAGTATGCAACCGGTACAGTTCAACTTGCTCAGCAGGGCCGCATACGAATCGGTCTTCAATCGACATAGGCCGGACTACGCACCCAGAACCACGTCATGCTGCTACCTATTCCACTGCCCGGTCTCATTTTCAGTTTACTAAATCCATTCTGGAACCAATAATCAAGCAAACCCTATTTTGTGTCTCACGAGTGGATTCCAACCACTCGACTTATACCGATTTCCCTAAAACATTAGCATAGTAGTATAATAAGATAGAGTAATGTTCTACCCAGTCACTCCAAGGATTATTTGGTCATGCATGTGGGTTATTAACAAAACCTGACCTAATGCACAATACATACCTCATAGTTTATACAAAATAAAACTTTATAATGGCCCTTATATGCATTGTAAGACCTATGTGTGCTGAATACATTGGCTTGTAGTGAATATACTTGCTTTGATAATAAAAGTTTTGAATATCACCAAAACACCTTTTTATTAAGGTCTGACTAGCTTTGGTTAGCTCCGATGAGTTTTGTCTTTAGCTCTGAAATGTCTTTGATAGCTCCGGCGTGTTTTTGCTAAGCTCTGAGTTGATTTTTCTAGCTCTGGCTTTTGGGTTTACTAGTTCCGACTAGTTCTGGTTAGCTCCAACGCTAGGTCCTGCTAGGTTTGTAAGCTCCGGCGGGGGCTTGGTTATACTAGTTCTGGTAAGTTCCAGCACTAGGTTCTACTAGCTTTTGTAAGCTCTGGCTCAAGGTCCGGTTTGCTCTGGCAATGTCCAGAACTTGACCGTAGTGCTTCTGCTTTTTATTTGCAATGTTTCGTACTTTCTTTACATTGTTGGAAAGATTGCTTAGTATTCATTTGCTAAGTTTTTGGTGTGTTTTGGTTGATATGGATGATATCGTGTTACTGTGGTTTAGCAACATGCTTATGTGAGGTTCTCACATAGGGTGTTGTGTTCGGAACTAACTTGAGTCAAGTCGAGGACTTGGGCTTGTATGGATTGGTTGTTTATTCATGTGCAGGTGTTGCTTGAGTTCAAGACATGGCTGGTGATGAGATCCATTGGACTAGTCTCAGGGAGGAGATGAGGTTCCAGCAACCAAATTCAGGAGGAATTGTGGTTGAGCTGATCAGGAGGTTGCGCAATATGATTGAATCAAGAACAATGCATGTGAAGGTATCGTGGACGTCATTGGAAGATGCTTGCACACGTGCAAGGAGTGCATGGACGTGGATACATGGTTCCGAGACATGATGAAGAGATGTGGACGTAAAGAATTGGTCGGAAAGGTCCAACCGACTAGGTTATGGACTCAGGCTGCGGCTGAGTCGGGTTTGACTCAAATATGGAAAGATTTGAGTTGGTTATGATAGGATTTCATGTGGGTCACGAATTTGAGTTGTTTAGGAATATGGGATACGTTCCTAAGGTGTTTGGAAGTCTTAAGATTGCTTCTATCTGCATATAGAAGAATCCTAAGCAGTTATGGAAAGTTACGATTCGTGAACAGAGTAGGATTAGGTTCCTGATTTAAGTTGAGTTGGCTTTCAAGCTGGTTATATAAGCAAGAGAGCTCAGAGCTCGTGGTGCACGACTTTGGGGCTGTTCCTCTTGTGTTCTATTGAATAAAATTCGTAGTTTGAAGGAACTTTTGTGCCTTGTTCGTCCGACTTGTTCCAGACAAGTTTTACTCGTCGAGTTTCTGGACAGCACTACCTTTCGTCGGTGGTTTTTTCATAACTCGAGTTTTACAGATCCAATTGACGTGATTCTTTTTGGGTTGTCTTTCAAACTTGATTTTCTATCATCTTTCAAAATTTCACGTTCATTGGATTTGTGGTCTATGATCTACACGAGTTTCTTTGCAGCGTTCCAAACTGTTTTTTTTTCTCGGGTAGGACAGATTGACCTTTGTTTGATCTTTCGATCATAACTTGAGTTTTTCTTGACGGATTTGAGTGATTTCTTTTGTGTTGTCTTCGTGACTTGATTCTCTCTGATATCCATCACTTTTATCATGGTGAAACACATTTAGATTAGTCTCACACATGATTTCTTTAACAGATCGTTTTTCTGCCGAAGGGGTTGGAGTTTAATTGTTTCCGCTGCGTAGATTTTAAAATATACCATTCACCCCCCTCTGGTAGCTGTTCACGTGCTCTTCGATCCTATAATTGGTATCAGAGCCGCGGTGCTGTAATATTTGTGATTTGCGCGTGTTTTTGACTAATCATCATGGAGAAGTACTCCGCCAAACCTTGTGTGTTTGCTGGTATTGATTTTCAGGTTTGGAAGGCACACATGGAGGCTTTCATCCAGGCACAAGGCTTTGCAATATGGGAGAAGGTATACAAGCCTTACGAAGTGCCATCAAACGATTAAGTTACAGCTACAAATCTGAGAGATGTCGACAACAACAACAAGGCTCGGAACTTGATCATACAAGGATTAACACAAAGCGACTTCGTGTTGCACACCTCCGATCTGCATACGATGTGTGGAAAGCACTCTGTGACTACCACGAAGGATCCAACGCGATCAAAGAGGTAAGGCAATACATGTTCAAGAAAGAATACATGCGCTTTGAGATGCAACCCGGTGAGTCTATTGATGACCTTTTTGTTCGCTTTAATAAGATTCTCAGCAACTTGCGTAGTGTCAATGTTAATTTTTCAGATGCTGAAAATGCTAGGCAATTGCTAAGTGCATTAGATATGTCAATTTGGGAGATCAAAGTCACATCTATTCGTGAATCTACTGTCATGAGTTCACTTACTTTAGATGTGCTATATTCCAAGTTAAAAACTCATGAAATTGACATAATCTCACGTAAGAACCCCAATAAGTCTATTCCTCACTAACCCTGGAGCAGATCGAAGAATTTCCAAAAGAGGAGTTGGCACTCATCTCTACTAGATTCTCAAAAGCATTGCAAAATGTGAGAACTAGAAGGAGAGGAAGCTTCGGACCTCAACGCTGTTTTTAATGTGGTAAAACAAGACACTTTCATACAGAATACCCTAACCTTTCAGGTCCAACCACCCGGGAAGAAAAACAAAGCAAGGTTCGAACCTCCTGTGGAAATTCCAACAACAAGAAGAAAAGTACCATAGGACGCAAGATGGTCAACAGTTTCATCACCGCGCTTCAAGAGTTCAGTTCAAGCGACGTGGACATTGGAAGTGATGAAGATGAAGATTATTTGGCAAACTTGTGCTTTATGGCGGGCAAGTCAAGATCAAGTATGGAGGAGGCAGAACACAACAGTGACAATGAAGAGGTATGTCCTACTTGCGAAGAAATGTGTGATGCCATTTCTCGTGCCACTATTATTGTTAAGAAAAAGGACAAAAAGCTTAGGGATAGTGCTGCTAAAATTGAATCACTAGAATCTAAAATCAACCGTTTAAAAACTTTGATTCCTAGTGATGATGCATGTTCCTCATGTGATTTAATATATGAACAATTGTCCTCATTAAGAAGTGCGCACACCTCCACACTTGATAAACTTGAGTTAGAAATTGAAAAGAACAAAGAGCTTGATGCACTTAATGATAAAAACTTGAAAGATGCTAGATGTTCTACAATTGATTTGCATTGTTCTACTTGTGATGATCTTGATAAGAAACTACAGGATGCTATGAATGAAACTTCTATATTGAACAATGCTTTACGTTCTCATAAAGTTAAATTTTGTTCCAATTGCAAACTAAAAGGAAAAACTTAATGTGAAAATTGCCTTGATCTGTCCAATAAACTTGATGACATGCATAGGACATTAGATCGGTTTTGCAATGGGAATAAGAACCTAAACTTACTGCTGAATTCTTCCAAGTCTTGCAATTATAAAACTGGTTTAGGTTTTGATTCTCATGCTCATGCTAAGGCACATCCACCTAAAATTGTAAAGTCATTAGGAAGTGGTTTGATTCAAACAGTTCCTAAACAAAAAGGAGTGGTTTTCAAATCTGTAGGAGTGTTGTCTCAATCGGTTTCCAATAAAAATATTGCTTGCTCATCTAGACATGAACACAAAGTTAAATTTCATTGTACCTTCTGTGGTAGAGATGGTCATGTCATAGATTTTTGTTATAGACTAGCTAAACAACAGAAAAGGGAAAGAATGGTTGCTAGATCTCATAACTTTCATGCAAAATTTACTACTCATATTGAACTGAATGTACAACCTGCTGTTTTGAGTCAAAAACATTCAAAGTTTACCTCCGGACCTTCTGTTTTTGCCTCCGGAGCTACTGATTTTTTTGCTACACAAGTAACACCTTATAGGTCAGTAGTTAAGAATAAAAAATCTCAAATTTTGACTCATAAACCTGCTGCTTTGTCTCAGCTTTCGCGTGTTTTTCCTGCTGCACATCGCGTGACTCAGTACTGGATCCCTAAATGCCTTTTGCCTAACCCCAGTATTGAGTTATCGACGTATTGTGCTTCTATGTAGGTTACACGTTTGAGGAAGGAGAACGTTTGGATTGTGGATTCAGGTTGCTCACGCCACATGACCGGTAACAAAGATTGGTTCTCCTCCCTCTCTTTTGTGTCACATGTAGAGAATGTTACTTTTGTTGATAATTCTTCATCTCCTATAATTGCTAAGGGTTCGGTTAGAGTAAATGATCACTACACTTTGAAGGATGTGGCACTTGTCAAAAATTTGAAATACAACTTGCTTTCTGTTTCACAATTGCTAGATGGAAATCTAGAAATTATTTTCAATAAAAACTGCTGCAAAGTTGTAGGTTCAAATAGTGAGCTTATTTTTAACATGTCTCGGTTTGGAAGAGTTTTTAAAGCTGATTTTGATATGTCTTCCTCTAAGCATAGGTGTCTAGTTGCTAATGATTCAAATGACTTATATTTTTGTCATCGTAGACTTGGTCACGTAGGCTTTGATCACCTAACGTGTGTTAGTGCTCTTGATCGCATATGTGGGCTGCCTAAGCTTAAAGGGGACAAAGAAATTGTGTGCTCTTCTTGTAGACATGCTAAGATGGTTGCAGGTTCACATACTCCTCTCACAATGATCATGACAACTGAACCATGTCAACTTTTGCATCTTGACACCGTAGGACCTTCACGTGTTCAATCCTTCGGAGGCAAATGGTATGTTCTTGTTATTGTTGATGATTATTCTAGATACTCTTGGGTTTACTTTATGGCGTCTAAGAATGAATTTTTTAGTCACTTTAGAACTTTATTTCTTAGATTATCAATTGATTACCCAGGATCTTTAAAAGCAATTAGAAGTGATAATGGAACTGAATTTAAAAATCAATCTTTTGGTCACTTTTGTGCTGAAAATAGAATAGATCATCAATTCTCTTCACCATATGTACCTCAACAAAACGGTGTTGTAGAAAGAAAGAACAGAACCTTAGTTGAGATGGCTAGGACTATGCTTGATGAATATCAAACTCCTAGGAAATTTTGGGTTGATGCGTTAGCAACCGCTTGTTATGTCTCAAATCGTATTTTCTTGCGTGCTAAGCTAGGTAAAACACCATATGAGCTTCGGTTTGGACATAGGCCTAGTGTTACACACTTTTGGGTATTTGGTTGCAAATGCTTTGTTAAGAAACATGGTAATCTTGATAAATTTGAACCTAGATCCATTGATGGCATGTTTCTTGGTTATCCATCTCATACTAGAGGCTACCGTGTGCTTTTACTTGACACTAACAAAATTATGGAGACTTGTGAAGTGTCTTTTGATGAATCTAGCCTAGGTACTAGCTCAAACATTGCAGGTCTAGATCCATATCCGCAGGGGGAGAGCATTTTCATTGAAGATGAGGAAGAATTGGAGTTGCTGCCAGAAAATTCAGCAGCTAAAGACTTTGGTTTAGCTCCGGATGTTAATTCTCAATCAGCACCGACAACCATCAATGATGATTCAAATCATCCTCAAGCCACAAGCTCATCGATTTGTGATGAACATGAAGAAGAAGAAGCTTGTGAGACATATGTTCCCCTAGGGTTTTACAAAGATCATACCCACAACAGATGATTGGAAGCTTGCACGAACGAGTCACACGGTCCAGGTTTTGCGATCCAAACTCTTATGTTCATTCTGCTTTTGTTGCTTCTTTTGAACCCAAAGATATATCACACGCACTCACTAATGAATCTTGGATTATTGCCATGCAAGAAGAGTTAGAAAATTTTGAAAGAAATAATGTTTGGAAATTTGTACCTCCACCTCAAGGTCACACTTTAATTGGAACTAAATGGGTATTTAAAAATAAACAAAGTGAGGATGGGGTTGTGGTTAGGAATAAGGCTAGGTTGGTTGCTCAAGGTTTCACTCAAGTTGAAGGTCTAGATTTTGATGAAACTTTTGCTCCTGTCGCTAGATTAGAAGCCATAAGAATTTTGTTAGCTTTTGCAGCATCTAAAGGTTTAAGCTATTTCAAATGAATGTTAAAAGTGCTTTTCTTAATGGCTACATAGATGAGGAGGTTTATGTCAAACAACCACCGGGTTTTGAAAATCCAGATTTTCCTAATCATGTTTACAAACTGTCCAAAGCCTTATACGGTCTCAAACAAGCCCCTAGAGCATGGTATGATAGGTTAAAAACATTCTTACTTGAAAAGGGGTTTACCATGGGCAAGGTTGATAAAACTCTTTTTGTGCTTAAACATGGCAATGACTCATTATTCGTTCAAGTGTATGTGGATGATATTATCTTTGGTTGTGCTTCTCATGATTTTGTGTCCAAGTTTTCAGCAATGATGAGTTCCGAATTTGAAATGAGTATGATGGGTGAACTCACTTACTTTTTGGGGCTGCAAATCAAGCAAACCAAGGAGGGTACCTTTGTGCATCAAACGAAGTATACCAAAGACCTCCTAAGGCGCTTCAACATGGACAAAAGCAAGCCTCTTCGGACACCAATGTGAACAGCAACAACACTTGAACTTGATGAAGATGGTGAACCGTGGATAAAAAAGAATATAGAAGCATGATTGGATCACTTTTGTACCTCATGGCATCAAGACCGGACATACAATTCAGCGTATATCTTTGTGCACGGTTTCAAGCCTCCCCACGTGTTTCACATCATCAAGCCGTCAAAAGGATTCTCAGGTACTTACATGGAACTCAGGAATTTAGCATTTTTCTTCCTTCTTCCTCAACCATTACTTTGAAAGTTTTTTCAGATGCTGATTTTGGGGGTTGTAGGATTGATAGGAAAAGTACTTCCGGTGCATGTCCTTTTCTTGGTAATTCTCTTGTTGCTTGGTCCTCTAGAAAACAAAATTCAGTTGCACAATCCACAACCGAATCTGAATATGTAGCTGCTGCTAGTGCTTGCTCTCAAATTCTTTGGATTGTTCAAACACTTAAGGACTATGGGGTTGATCTAGATAGTGTTCCACTATTGTGTGATAATACTAGTGCCATTTGCGTTGCTAAAAACCTCGTGCAACATTCTAGAACTAAGCACATTGACATTAGGTATCACTTTCTCCGAGATAACATTGAAAAAGGAAACATTGTTCTTCACCATGTAGATACCGAACAACAATTGGCTGACATTTTTACAAAACCTTTGGATTTCACTCGTTTTTGTTACATTCGTAGTGAAATAGGGGTTATGCATCCTCATGGCTTAAATTGAGGGGGAGTTTTGAAACTTGGGAAGTCTATGTGTGAATCTGAAATTAAAATAATATGAGCATAGTATTTCATACATATATGACTTTGTGATTCATTTTACATGCTGAAAGTTCTTACTACATTACTCGTGTTATACATTTTGTAGTTTTTTACCATGTCTAGTAATTGGAATAATTACTTACACTAAAACTGGTCATGGTCGAACTTTCTTGCTGTTTTGAACTTGTTACATGTTCACAAGTGCTTTTAATCATTAAGAATTCATCCAGTAATCAACTCAAATGTTGAGTTTTTATGAACAAATATAAATTGAGAAAAGATCAAGAGAATATGCATGCATCGCACTTCTTCTTTTGAGATGGCTTGTCATTGCACTTAGATATGAACTTGGAAGAAGTTGTGTATGACTAAAACCATGTCCTTAAGCTTCTGATTGTCAAATGACATAGGCTTGGCTTGGTTGGTTAGAATAAGGCAGATGCGCATATAATCTCTTGCAAATATCATATGATCTAAATTTATGCTTTGAAAAATAATAAAATGCAGCAACTAGTGTCATGCCTTCAGGTTTTGAAATAGTTAACTTTGTGAGATCATGACTTGATTAAATTGAAAATTACATTTGATCTCTAGCATGGCTTACACTACTTTATGTATTTCATTGATGTGATAATGTAAACTACTTGATAGTATGACTTGGATGAGCTTTGTTTATATGTATATGTTATAATATTCTCATAAAAACTAAAGGGGGAGAGATAATTTGTTTATATGATCATGACTTGCTGAATACATTGTCAAAGGGGGAGAGATAAGCATGAAGAGAAAGAGAATATGTGCATAAGGAGAGATAATAAAGGGGGAGAGATAATATGGGATATTTTTTCTTTTCTCATTTTACTTTTGACAAAGGGGGAGAAATTGCCTTCAAACTTTTATGTGAATAAGCCAATGTTCGGATTTTAAATGGTGTTGCCAATGCATTCATCAAGGGGGAGATTGTAAGACCTATGTGTGTTGAATACATTGGCTTGTAGTGAATATACTTGCTTTGACGATAAAAGTTTTGAATATCACCAAAACACCTTTTTATTAAGGTCCGACTAGCTTTGGTTAGCTCCGATGAGTTTTGTCTTTAGCTCCGACATGTCTTTGATAGCTCCGGCGTGTTTTTGCTAAGCTCCGAGTTGATTTTTCTAGCTCCGGCTTTTGGGTTTACTAGTTCCGACTAGTTCTGGTTAGCTCCGGCGCTAGGTCCTGTTAGTTTTGTAAGCTCCGGCGGGAGCTTCGTTATACTAGTTCTGGTAAGTTCCAGCGCTAGGTTCTACTAGCTTTTGTAAGATCCGGCTCAAGGTCCGGTTTGCTCTAGCAATGTCCGGAACTTGACCATAGTGCTTCTGCTTTTTATTTGCAATGTTTCGTACTTGCTTTACATTATTGGAAAGATTTCTTTGTATTCATTTGCTATGTTTTGGTGCATTTTGGTTGATATGGATGATATCGTGTTACTGTGGTTTAGCAACATGCTTATGTGAGGTTCTCACGTAGGGTGTTGTGTTCGGAACTAACTTGAGTCAAGTCGAGGACTTGGGATCGTATGGATTGGTTGTTTATTCATGTGCAGGTGTTGCTTGAGTTCAATACATGGCTGGTGATGAGATCCATTGGACTAGTCTCAGGGAGGAGATGAGGTTTCAACAACCAAATTCAGGAGGAATTATGGTTAAGCTGATCAGTAGGTTGCGCAGCATGATTGAATCAAGAACAATACATGTGAAGGTATTGTGGACGTCATTGGAATATGTTTGCACGTGTGCAAGGAGTGTATAGACGTGGCTCCATGGTTCCGAGATGTGATGAAGAGATGTGGACGTAAAGAATTGGTCGAAAAGGTCCAACCGACTAGGTTATGGACTCATGCTGCGTCTGAGTCGGGTTTCACTCAAATATGGAAATATTTGAGTTGGTTATGATAGGATTTCGTGTGGGTCACGAATTTGAGTTGTTTAAGAATATGGGATACGTTCCTAAGGTGTTTGGAAGTCTTAAGATTGCTTCTATCTGCATATAGAAGAATCCTAAGCAGTTATGGAAAGTTACGATTCGTGAACAGAGTAGGATTAGGTTCCTGATTTGAGTTGAGTTGGTTTTCAAGCTGGTTATATAAGCAAGGGAGCCCAGAGCTCGTGGTTTACTGACTTTGGGGCTGTACCTCTTGTGTTCTATTGAATAAAATTCGTAGTTTGAAGGAATTTTTGTGCCTTGTTCTTCCGACTTGTTCCAGACAAGTTTTACTCGTCGAGTTTCTGGACAGCACTACCTTTCGTCGGTGGTTTTATCATAACTCGAGTTTTACAGATCCAATGAGCATGATTCTTTTTGGGTTGTATTCCCAACTTGATTGTCTATCATCTGTCAAAATTTTACGGTCATTGGATTTGTGGTCTATGATCTACACGAGTTTCTTTGCAGCGTTCCAGAACTGTTTTTTTTCTTGGGTAGGACAGATTGACCATTGTTTGATCTTTCGATTATAACTTGAGTTTTTCTCGACGGATTTGAGTGATTCCTTTTGTGTTGTCTTCGTGACTTGATTCTCTCTGATATCCATCACTTTTGTCATGGTGAAACATATTTAGACTAGTCTCACACACGATTTCTTTAACAGATCGTTTTTCTGCTGAAGGGGTTGGAGTTTAATTGTTTCCGCTGTGTAAGATTTTAAAATCTACCATTCACCCCCCCTATGGTAGCTGTTCACGTGCTCTTCGATCCTACAATATGCAAACCGGGGCTTGCCTTAGGTTGCAGCTTATTTAAAAGTCTATGTCAGTGTGAAGCCATTAATATCAGCAGCTGGTCCGTCGAAAAGAAATCCCTCCTCGAAGTCCTTCGCCTCGATCACTATCAATATGAGATGCACATTATTAGAATATAATTTACACATATGAAACTATATAAATATAGAGATGGAACATGACATGCTTCTCAGGACTATAGGTTCTCTATGGTTTCAATTTTGGAGAGAATGGAGTTTACAAAGTTTATTTGGAAGCAATTTGGTTATGAATCTCAATATGACATTCATGTGGAGGAAAAGTTACTAGTGGCATAACCTGATGAAGATCAAACTTAGTCAAGCTGAGATTTTTTTTAGTAGTTCACAGAGGTCATATTACAGGTTCTATTAAAGTTTTAGCTAAAGCAAAGGTGAAGTGTGGTCTACAAAAATCCATAAAAGTTTATGATTCACTGAATTTTCCTGGCAAAAGTGAAGCGTAGTCAGGCATCAAAGTTGATTTTATGGAAAGTGTTATTCACAAGGACTCTAACAAGATTGTTTCACATTTTTCTGAGCTTCCTAGAGGGAGATATTGATTTTACAAGATCCAATGATTTTCTAAAATTGTTTCTGGTCTTTTGTAATTTTCCTGGACATATGGGATTGGAACACAATTAGACACAGTAAATTAAGTCCAATGACCTTGAAATTTTTACTGAAGATCAAGAATATTTGGGTGCATGTTCTGCCCATAATTGGGAAGTTTCCGTAAAAGGGACCACCTGGAATAAATTCCTAAAGATTTAATTTGGGGAATTATTGAGAACAATCTTTGGGTTTCATAGAAATTAAATTGCACCACTGCAAATTGCTTGCAATAAGGAGTGCAACAAAATTTATTTGAGAATTTTTGGGCAATTCTATAAGTCTCTATGAGTTTTCAAATTTTACTCACTCTCTGGAATTATTTTCAAAGGGGAAATAGTTTGAATGGCTGCAAGGGGGGGTCTACCCGACAGGTTCTCCTTCAACCTCACGCCCCTTCCCAAATGGTAATAGAGCTCCGGTGGTGCTTGAGTGTTTCATCGCCAGATGGCGACAATGGGCGGCGGTGAAGGGCTCAACCGAACGCGCACGTCGTGGAACATACCCTGGGAAGCCGGCGATGCACCGCGGCGGTTGGAACAGCACCGGCGACGGCGGCGGCGAAGAAGACTCGATGGCCACATGGGATTCGCTTGGAAATTGTCGAACCACCTTAGGTTTCTGAACCTACAGCACCCTTGAACTATGAGGAACTCGAATCGGAACTTTAATTTCAAGGAAATTGACCGAAACTTGGTGTTCTTCGCGACTTAGGTGGACAAACGACGACCATGGAATTCGAGGTACCGGCTAAACCGAGCCACCACAGTTCAATCCCATAGAGGGACGTGGAGAAAATAGTCTTGCGGACCTTTTGGCGCGCTCAGCGTAAGGGGAAAACTCCTAGCTTGGCCGCGCGATGAAGAACTGTAGATGGCGGCCGCAAGTCGACGAGGAAGTATAAATTGCTTGTTGCCCGCCGATGGCTCGGGATGGCACCGCGTACATGCGTCGGGAAGGTGAAGAAGACAATCACGCAGCCGTCCGTGAGCTCGGCATAGCAGCCGGGAGCTTGACGGCGGCAAGAACAAAACAGTGATGTGTGACTGCTCTGTAACCAGAGATGGAAACCAAAATATCCAAAGGAGAGAGTGAGCGCCTCAGCTGCAGCTTGTGTGCTGATTTCATGGGGAAGGCAAGCAAGCAGGCAGGTGAGGTGGATTGCATGCCATCATGGTGGCGCCCTGCGAGGCATCGAACAGTTTGCGTTCACCACTTGTGAAGCTGACATGTGGGGCCATGATGACTCTCCCCTTATCTCTCTGGTAAATTCAATCCGATTCAAATTTTCTCCAAAATTATTCAAACTTGGCAGGTAGGCTAAATAAAATATGTGGAACCCAAATTTAATCTTCAATTTGGGAACTAACCAAGTTTGAATTAGATTCAAATTTGATTTTGAATTAAATTGCATTTAAAAGATTGCAATGAATTAAATAGCAAATTAAGTTCAAAAATTATAAAATTTTTGCATGGAGGCTATTTAAGGTATGAGAACTTTATTAGGGAACTCCAATTTGATGTTTGACTACTTCGAATATTGACTTTGTATTTGAATTTTGGAGTTCACGTTCTAGGGTTTGAAACATATTCATTTAGTTGGCTCCATTTTCTCTTCTATTTTCTTTCCTCATTCTCATCTTACTTCTTCTAACTGAAATGAAAACCTAAAGCTTTTTGGGCTTTTACAGTTCTCACCTGGAACAAAAGGTTCTGAGTGAGATCGAACTAGCCCGTTCTGAGATGGAATAGTCCGTGGTCTTGTGACCGTTTGAATTCGGAAGGTGGCGGGGACTTTTGTGGCTGGTCCCCTCAGGTCAGACTAGTCCGTGGTCTAAGGTCGGGCTAGTCCGGACTTTTTGTGGTGGCAATGGCTAAGTGTTGGGACCCCTATAAAAGGGATCCCTCGACTTTCCTTTGCCCTCTCTCGAACCCTAGCGCCGCCATAGTCTTCCAAGAGCCCTCTAAAGCCTTCCTCTTAACATATTTGAGCCCTAGGAGTGAATCTTGAGGGTTTGTAGGATTTGGGGGAGAAGAGAATAGGGATTGATTGTGCCTTGAGCTCTTGGTAGATTCTCTCGATTTGAGTTGTTGTTTGAGTTGTTTTGAGTTTTGATTCGACCTATTTCTAAGTTGTAAGATTGTGGGAGCCTCATATAGTGAGTTGCCCCAGGGAATCATTGTATTCACTCGTGATTTAGTGGAAGAACAAGTCGGCCTTCGTGGTGGCTTGGTGAGGGTAGAGTTGAAAGAGACCCGATCCTTCGTGGACTCCTCAACGAGGATGTAAGCTTCTTCATGTAGCTGAACCTTGGGATAAATTCGCATGTCTCTGGATTCGTTTTACTTTTATTCTTCGTTAGATCACATTTAGGGTTCTTCATGTTCTTCACTTGAATCTTGCGATCCACCCAACTAAACTTGTTTCCACTACTTGCAATTTCTATACTAGAATTCTAGGTCGTTTATCTTCATTTCGCATTGAGTTAATCTCAGAAAAACACATAAAAATCTCTCATTTCGTGCATTTACGTTACCTGACCAGACTAGTCCGCACCCTGACTAGTCCACCCTCTCTGTACTGATTAAGTTTTACTCAAGCAATTTCAAGTTTTTAGCCTATTCAACACCCTCTAAGCAACATTCATTGGAGCACAGCATTTTGCGCTGCCTGAGCCTCCTCGGTTGTGGCTGCCATCTCCACTGTCGCCCACACCGTCTGAGCCTCCTCGGCGATCTCGGGCAGTCCAGGCTTCATCATCGTTCTCAGCGAGCTAGGCGAACAACTCCCTCGCCTCCATGTCTGCAGCCGCCCCCTCCCGAGCGTCCCTTGCCGCATCCTATCAAGCTACGCAGACATCCGACCGAGCTCGCTCGAGCTCTTCACGCATCACCACCAGCTCAGTTTTGTCACGGCTTTGGCGGAGCTCACTTTCGCAGAAACTCCATGACTTTTCGGCGGCCCACAGGGTCAACCTCTGCAAAAGAAGTCGTGTCAGAACCTAGATAAGAACAACAAAAAAAAAAGAGATTGACAAAAAGGTAGATGACTTACCTGACCATTCGGAACTGTATTCTTGACCAGCAGAAATGGGTCAAGAACGGGATCGCACACGACCTCAAGGCTCGTCCGAGCATTGACGAGTTGGTAGCAAGATTAGGCGACGTCCTTATGGACGTGCACCCACTCAATGCGCTCGATAGTACCATCACGCTTGGAACTGGCCTCATCGTCTGTTGAGGCCTTGCGCCACTCCAGCGCCAATCGCTAGTGCACGACCACTGGTACGAGGACCTCGAGGGTGAGACCCGAGCTCGAGCCCAAATGGGCTCCCATCAAAGGCTCTTCGACCGCCGGCACCGAAACATCCTAAGAGGGTGCCACCGAGGAGCTCCCTCCTGCGATCGAAAGGAGGGTCACCTCTGGCGATGATCCCATGTCAATCACCCCACCCTCTAAGGCAGCATGCGCTGGCGACTGCTCACTCCCTGGCATCACTGCAACCGTTCTGATGGTGGGCAACAGCAGCACTAAGGCGGTTGGTGTCTCGATGACCTCACATATGGCAAGCCGAGCTGGCACCACGCCTGACGGAACAGAAGGTAGTGATGGGGCAGCTGCTCCTCGACCATCGTCACCTGTGAAGGCGGGCAGTTTATCTCCCTCCGATCCCCTATCCGGAGCGGCAACTTCGGGTGCGTACTTCCTGCGCCAAGAAACCCATAAGAAATCATACAAGGCCTTTTTCAACAATAGAGACAAAAGACGTGGACACTCACCTTGATGAGTGGCAAAATATTGCATCCGACCCGCCACAAGACACAGACTGCATCTCGGCCCACTGGGGCACCGCTAGAGTTGGTGGCGAGTTGACCACATTCAATGAGGGCACCAGCCGGGCTCCCGAGCCATGGGCCACCATGAGCAGTGGAGGGGCATGGCCTGTGAGCGACCCACGGTAGGCTCATCCGTTGAAGGGAGGGCACGCTCGATGCTTGGCCATGCCTTTTTCTAGAACTAATCAATGACGGGCGCTGCCGCCCTCTCTCGGTCAGCTACGCTCGCCAGCGACTCCGAGCCATCCGAGTCGAGTGATCTCGGTGTCCCCAAAGAGGATTGGCCGACCACCCTCATGGCTTGCACCGCCTTCAGGTGCTTCTGTCGACGAGCCTTGCACTCATCCTTCCTCTGCTCCTCCACCATGGCACGAGCGGCCATGGCCGCCCTCTCCCCCTTGAACATCGGAAGTTTTGGAAGGAACATACGACCGAGCCCCTGAGCAGAAGGATGGCCCATAGTAACCGGGAGTGGTTGGGACCCGACATCCCACATGAACGTTGCTCCCATAAGGTTTTGCATCCTCAAGTAGAGCTCAGACCTAGCGAGCCCGAGTAAAGCCACATCGGGCGGGCTCGAGCCCTGGTAGGCTGAATCCTCCACTTGACGATAGTGTAGAGGATGGCTTTGTCGTAGAGCCCCTCTGCCATCAGGGCTTTCTTTTTTTTTTGAAATGAATGCCATCAGGGCTTTCACTTGGCCAAGAACAGGCCTCAGTCGAAAAATCTCCTTCTCCAGGACCCCAACGCCATGATTCCTTGAAAACTGAAGTTCGACCGGTGAAGGGCGGCTGGCTGGGCTCCATGTGCTTGATGTAGAACCAATCTAGATGCCATCTCTTAAGGGATGATAGCCACTGAAGGTCGAAGTACTGTGATTGTTGCCTACAAGGCTAGATGCAAGCGCCACATACATCCGCGACCGACGAGCTTTCGACCGTGGCATGCACCCAGAAATAGTACCGCCATATATTGAAGTATGGTTTTATTACCAGGTAGGCCTCAAAAATGGTGATGAACACCGCTATGTGAAGGATGACATTCAGTGCTAGGTGATGGAGATCCAGTCCAGACTCATGAAGGAGAACTCTGAAAAAGGAGTGTGTCGGAAGCCTCAGTCCTCGCGTCTGGAAGCCAAGAAACATCACCACCTCGCCATGAATCGGATTGGGAGAAGACTCCCCGTTGGGAAGGCAGATGGCATCGGAATCCCTCCCCGACAGCCGCCATTTGCCAACAAGGGTCGGCGGCGCGAATCGAGTTGACGCTGGACTTTGTCCATGACAACATCGTGGTGAGCGAAGGAACGACGGAAGGGGGCAGAGGCGCTTTGTTGCTTCTTCAACCTTTCCTCACTGGTATCTCAAATGCACTGTGTAGGCAAGCGGAAGGGAGGCAAAGGGCACAAGGAGGAGGAGGAACCATGTGTAGGAGGGCATTCTTCCTTGAATTATGAAGCGTTCACAGCAACTGGCAAACTGATGCACTCAGAAAGCGTGCTGCAGCCAACTACTCCTCCTAACCGGCGCCTGCTTAATGTGGGCAACCAACGTAACCTAAAGTCACGCGGTTCCACGATATCCACAAGACAAAAAACCTGTCGTGTGGCACTACCTCATCTCCCATGACACTGGCCCGACAGGCCTAGGTAAGGCGGTAAGTTTCCAACCCAACTTCAGGGCTCAATCGAGTTCTGGGTTTGAAGGCTGGCCCACACGGTCTCGAGGCTAGTCAGAATGACTCAGAGAAAGGGATGGATGATGATGGCCCACTAGAGGCAAACTCGAGGGAATTGAACACCCTTGACATCTCTAAGTAATTATTCGAGTCTAAGCTTGGTGACTACGTAGTAGCCCCTCGAAGGGTTAGCATTGAGCTGCCTAGGCCCCAGAGAGGTCCTCGATCTTAGTGAGTGTCCCAACGGGATTTGATGGAATACGAGCATGGAGCCCTAACCAGAACAATCATTCAAAACAAGATAACTGGATCTGCTCCACTACAGGAATCCCGACGATTTGCGACAGCCGAAGCCGTCGCAAATAAGCCAGATGCCATCGCAAATAAGCTATTTGCGACGGCTTTCTTTATTTGCGACGGCTTTCGGCCGTCGCAAATATGTCGTCGCAAATAAGCTTATTTGCGACGGCCACCGTCGCAAATAAACTTATTTGCGACGGCTAGGAGAGGCCGTCGCAAGTTGTTGCTGCGGGCTGGTGGGCCCCGCGATCTTATTTGCGACGGCTCAGCCGTCGCAATTAAAGCTTATTTGCGACGGCATAGCCGTCGCAATTAAGTTCCACTATTTGCGACGGTCAGGCCGTCGCAAATAAGTTCAGAGGGCAGGGCCCACGTGTCCTCCTCTGGGACCCACGACTCTATTTGCGACGGCCAGGCCGTCGCAATTAATTCTTATTTGCGACGGCCAGGCCGTCGCAAATAAATGTGGTTTAATTGCGACGGCTTGTACCCTTATTTGCGACGGTACTGTATAAAAAGCCGTCGCAAATA
Organism: Tuctoria greenei; assembly: GCA_036927565.1. Taxonomy (NCBI): domain Eukaryota; kingdom Viridiplantae; phylum Streptophyta; class Magnoliopsida; order Poales; family Poaceae; genus Tuctoria; species Tuctoria greenei. The sequence continues at coordinate 66,329,574 of JAYESD010000006.1, forward strand.
AGGTTTTTTATTTTTTTTTTAAAACAGAAAACACTACCCGGCTCGATGGCCAGAATCACAACAAACACAATATAGACAATATACACAGTATATACACAGCATACACAAACATCATCACAATCACAAACTAAAATTCCGATACATCTCACATCGTCATCAACAAAGTAAATAAAAGGGCTCACTCGCCCATCTAACCTCCGAAGCCACCTCCGAAGTCGAAGTCGTCGTCGTCGCGCCTCAATCCAGGCGGCGGTAGCGAAGGCGACGGCGTTTGTGCAGCCGTCGCGGATCCCTGCAATTAATAAAACTTAGAGTTAGAATATAAATGCATCAACATCTCTCTCCCTCCCTCTCCCTCTATCTTCATCTAGATCACCCTCTCTTTCTCTCTCTTTTCATTTCTCTCTTTGTCTCTCACTCTATCTTTCTTGCTCACTCTATCTCTCTATTGCTATCTTTTTCCTTCTATCTTCCTCCCTCTATCTCCATCTACATCTCCCTCCCTCTATCTTCCCCTCTATCTATCTCCATCTACATCTTACTCTCTCTTCATTCCCATCCTACTCTATCTATCTTTCACTCTTTCTTCTGTCTCCCTTTCTTCTATCTCTTTCTTTCTTCTATCTCAATCATTTTCTTCTATCTAACTATCTGTCTCTTTCATCTATCTCAATCTTATTACACTGGAGAAGAAGGATTACATAGAGACTTACCTGACCCGCTGAAGAAGGATCGCCTGGGAGGACCGGTGGTAGTACCGGTAGCTGGATTCCCAGACCCTGCGCCCGAGCGATGGCCTGTCATTGCAAACATTAAATGCTACCTATTAGTAAGTCATTTAAGCTGAATTAATGAGAATTTTAATTTTTAGATTGTTACCTCCATTGCTTCCCGCATCTGCGCCAACGCTGCTGCCTGGGTTTGGATCGTGGCCTCCATCGCCCTCCTTTCCTCCTCATGTCGCCTTTCATTTTCTTCTACAGTTTCTCGGAGGGACTGCATCTCAATGTCCCTCTGCGACCGGCGACCTCCCGTACCCGAAGCCTGCGTGGAGCTGCCTCTCGCAGGTCTACCCGCCCTCGAGTCGACAACTTCGTCGAATATGGCGAGCCTATAAAAAAGAGAGTCAGTAATATGAAATTAAAATATCTTGAATACTTTGAATTGAAAACGATAAAATGACTTGCAAACTCACCTTCCGTGTGCTTTTCCACCACCGGTTGCATACGCGGCTTGAGGATCGATCGGTTGACGTTCCCAATCGAAATCCTCGCCGTGTATCTTCCTAGCCTCCTCCCCGTACTTAGCCTGCAAAACAATAAAATCATGTAAGTTCAACAATCTATATAGTTATATGTAATATGAATGGTTTCTAAACTTACCAACCGCTCGGCTGCAGCCTGACTGCACCCCGTCGGCTGAGAAGGGTCCCTGTGACCTCTCTTCCAAACCTCAGCAGGGGTGGGCGGCACCCCCGTCTCGCGCTCCTGTCAATACGTGTTAGTACGAACAATATATTATTAATATATAAACATAAGTTACACACACTTACCATGCGTTTAGCTAAACGCAAGTGGTTATCTTGCCCGTGTCTGCTCTTCCCCTCCACCCCTCTGCAGTCTCGAGCCTTCCCGCACTTAGCTTTAAACTCGTCGTTAGCCCAATAGCGACAAAGGGCCCGAAATGCATCGTTCCGACCCTGCAACCAGCTCACGTGGCCCTGCACATAGTTGAAAGTCGTTAAAAGTACCATCGAGGACATTATTAGAAAAAAATACTTACTACACTCCACGTACCTGCGCGTACTCCTCCTCCGTCAGGTGCCTCTCGCTCTCTTGCCGGAAGTGTAACACGTGCTGCTGGTTCGCCTTCAAGTGCTCATTAATAATTTGAACATGGGCGTTCGACAAAGCTTGTCGAAGCGCCTTGGCAGCGTTGAAGTGAAACACTCGCCTCGCATCCTCAAACATGCGATGGTCGTCCGGGTCCTCTAAAGTATATCTTGCCTGTGATAAAGAATATATTGAAGAGATGTGCACTAAAAGAGTTTAATAGTTGTAACTTAGAAACTTTTTTACATACTTACCATAAAATCGGCCCATACGGCCTCCTGAAGGTTGCCGTGCTCCTGGTGATGGACGCGTGCGTAGTCCTCCCACGAAAGAGCAGGCACTCCGTCGATGACCCCGGGATAGTGCAAACGCACTATGGACCCGAGGACACCGTTCACCGGTCTCTGGTGTTTCTCACCGGTGAAAGACAAGTGGTCCCAACTCCTGTAAGATATTTATTCATTCATTCATTACTTAAGTAATCAAAAGAAACTAAAATTGAAAACTATAATTTTTATTACCTGTCTCCGACTGGACAAATCACGATCCTCTGTGAAGGGACCGCGGGAGGACTGACAAAGTGAGTCCTCCTCGTCCTCCGCATCTGCTGGGGCGCCACGTCAGGTGACCCAGACGGCTCCTCACCAGCCGAGTCAAAGGCCTCAGGAACAAAGTCATCGCCAGCCGGGAGCTGGCTGGCCGAGGGCTGACTCGCCGAGGGCTGCCTCGCCGAGTGCTGGCTGGCCGAGGGCTGCCTCGCCGAAGGCTGGCTCACCGAAGGCGCCGCAGCCTCTGAGTCAGTCGGTGAGGACTACAACATTCAAATGATTCATAAGTAAGTTTAATGTGAATCTGAATTTAAAGAATTTGTCAAAAACGAGTGACATTTACCTGTGACGAAGCTCTAGAGCTGGTCTGAACGTGCCCCAGCAGCTGAGAGCGTCTGCTGCCAGTCGACGAGGCACCAACGAAAGCGTCCTCAGGTCTAGAGGGGTAGAACCCCCTCGTCGGCGGCACCTTCTTACCCTTCTTTGACGCCATCCTATTGTAATTAGATAATTAGTAAATATGCAAATAAAATATATAAAATTCATGTTACTATCTTCAAGAAAACATTACTTGTAGTCACTTTCAAAATTCATCAACATCATTGTCATGTGCCTGTGCCCTACTCCTTAAACCAGCCCAACGATCTTCCATCGTGGCCTGTTCTAATTTTCGTTTTCGCGTATCATCTGCCTCTACATCTTCAACGTCTTCAACATCTCCAACTAATTGATCGAGTCCTGCACCAAGCTCGACGATAAAAGTGTCTGACAACTCTTCTTCTTGGTACACTTCTTCAACGTCTTCGCTATCATGGTAACCATCATCCCCAGGAGTATATAGCCGCTCACGAGGATTCACCTTATATACCACCCACCAAGCACTGAGCTTCGTGCATGGATAAGGTAGATAATACACTTGTTCAACTTGATGCGCAAGAACAAATGTATCGTAACCCCATAGTCGGTCCTTATGTTTCACTTCCACCATTCCACCCTTGCCCTGTTGCCAACCATTGGTTTCAGATATCGTAGTGCTCTTTCAATGTGATACATCCACCTATATTGCACAGGACCGCCAACTTTAGCTTCAAATGGAAGATGTATAAGCAGATGTTGCATTGGATTGAAGAAACCCGGTGGAAAAATTTTTTCCATCTTACATAAAAGTATGGGTATCTCCTTCTCTAACTTATCCATCATCCCGATCTTGATTTCTTTAGCACAAAGCTGTCTATAGAAATAGCTGAGCTCGGCTAAAACCTTCCACACCGCATCATCTAGATAGCCTCGGAACATAACAGGTAGGAGTCTTTCCATTATAATGTGATAATCATGACTCTTCAACCCAGTGAGGTTTCCTGTGTTAACATTTACGGCTCGTTTCAGGCTAGCTGCGTAACCATTTGGGAATTTCAAAGTTTTCATCCATTTCATAACTTCTTTCTTTTCTTTCGATCGAAGACAGAAAGAAGCACGTGGCTTTCCACCACTTTCAGAGATTTCAAGAGTTGGACGGTGACAAATGTCTGCCAAATCTAGTCTAGCTTTATAATTGTCTTTCGTTTTGCCAGGCATATCCATGCAAGTGCTTATGATACTTTCGCTCATATTACGCTCCTGATGCATGACATCAATGTTGTGCATTAGAATCAACGACTTCACATATGGTAGCTCCCAAAGTCCACATATGTGAGTCCAATTGTGTTCCTCTCCATAATCTACGAAATATCCAGGACGACCTTCATCAGGCACCAGTTTGTCCAACATATCAGAAATTTCTGACCCGTTGAGACGCTTCGGTGGTCCTTTAGTGACAACAGTGTTCTTTCGAAAGACATGCCTCTGCTGCCTAAATATATGATTCGAGGGCAGCCAACGTCTGTGACAATCGAAGTAAGATATTTTGCCTCCATGAGTTAGTCGAAAGCAATCCGTGTCTGAAGCACATATCGGACACGTCAGACGACCGTGAGTGCTCCATCCGGAAAACATGCCGTATGCCGGCAAATCATGGACGGACCACAAATAAGCAGCTCGAAGGTTGAATTTCTGCTTCTTGTAACTGTCGTACGCTTCGACTCCTGTCCACAAGACTTTCAATTCTTTGATCAGCGGTTTTAACATCACGTTGAGACGTGACCCGGGATGATCAGGTCCAGGTACAATGAGGCTGAGAAACATGAACTCGTTCCTCGTACAAAAAGCAGGTGGCAGGTTGTACGGAATGACAAAGACAGGCCAACATGAGTATGGCGCGGCATTCATACTGAACGGTGAGAATCCGTCTGTCGCTAATCCGATGCGAACATTCCTCGCATCACGAGAAAAGTCTGGATCGAAACGGTCTAGCGCCTTCCATGCATCACCGTCGGACGGATGCGTCAAGAATTCTTTGTTCTCACGTTTACCTTCTTTGTGCCATCTCATGTGTCTTGCAGTTCTTTTTGAAAGAAACATCCGCTTCAACCGAGGTGTCACAGGCAAGTAACGAAGCTGCTTATGTGCGACATCTGTCATCACATTATCGCCATCGTCATTAACAACTTCGACATACCTCGATTTACCACATTTCAAGCACATCTTCTCATTGGTGTGCTCTTTCCATAATAGCATGCAGTTGTCTGGGCACACATCAATTTTCTCATACTTCATACCGAGACCAGATATCTTGATCTTTGACTGATACATATCTGGTGGCGCTTTGTGAGGTTGTGGAAGGATATCGCAGATCAATTTCATGAGATCATTGTAGCAGTTGATGGAAAAAAAGTACTTGGACTTAATTGCCATAAATCTGGTCAAGAAAGCAAGTACGGTCACAGCCGTGTGTTCATGCAACAGCTCTTGTGATTTCTTCAGCTCCTCGAAGAACTTCTCTGCCTCATTTGTAAGAGGATCCTCCACTTCAAGAGCTTCTAACATCTCATCCATCCTATCAACCTCTGTTATATCATCATCCTCATCCACTTCGGCTATGACTCGAGAATTAGTCTCGCCGTGGAAGGTCCACACTTCATATTGTGGAGTGAAACCGTTTCGACATAAGTGAAACGAAAGCTCCAATCTTCTCAAAAACTTAGTGTTTCGGCATTTTGTACATGGGCACCGCACCATATCTTCCGTTGACAACGAAAATGCTCGATCCAAAAATTGATCTAACTTGATAAACCACTCATCGGAGTGACCATCATTTCTGCTCTTCCAGCCAGTATACATCCAACTGCGGTCTTCACCCATGTTTGACTCTGCAGTTTAATGCGAAAGAAATTGTCGTTAATGTATTGTTGTGTTATGTCACGGCCCTACAACCTAGGCAGATAGATCCTAAACCTACCCAAGAGTGACCGAGCGGAGCGTGCTCATGACGAGACGCGTGATCCGGATTCGAACGAAATTTCGGCAGCATAACCCCGCTGTTCTCCACTGCACGCCCAAAAATGGTGCAGCAGAGAACAACAGGGTTACACCACCGAAATCTCGTCCAAATCCGGACCCACGTCTCGTCACAAGCCACGCCCCCTCGGTCACTCCGAGGCTGTCCAAAAAGGGACAATTCTGAACCTGCACGTCTCACATGCCAATGGCATGTGAGACGTGCCGATCCGAAACGGGTAATCAATTGCTATAGGTTACATTGCTCATGTTCATTTATAAATCATTTACGAATGAGGAAAGAGAACGAGAGTGAGGAGAAAAGTGGGTCAGAGTTGAAAGTTTCATAGTCAGGGCCGTCCTCCGCTGCCGACCTCTCCTCCGCTGTCATGCTCACCGCAGGCGATATGGCGTAGAATATCTCCTCTCTCTTTTGATATTTCTTCTGATACATTATCGTTTTAACCCGCTTATATATATATATATATATATTTTTATATTTATATTTATATATTTATATATATAAAGAATATTGAACATGCTAAAAGAAACATAACAATTAATCAAAATTTGAACATTTAATAACTTAATTCAATAACGATAAGCAGCAATGAACATAAACATTAAGAATACTAAAGCAAAACATAAGCATGCTTAACATCTACATAATCAATAACATTATCAACAAATTTGCATAACCAACATCATTAACAACTAAGCATAATTAACATCAAGATCGAGCAACAATTTCTACTCATTCGATCAACAATCATTCGAAGATTTAACAATCCATATGAAGGCAATTATTTGCGACGGCCAGTTAAATTGCGACGGCTCGGGGGCGCGACTAGCGGCTAGCGGCGGGGCCGGCGGGCCGGGGGCGCAGGGGCGGCGGGGGGCTGGGGGCGGTGGGCGCGCTGGGGGCGGCGGGGTCGGGGCGCGGCGGGCCGATGGCGAGGGTGCGGCGGGGCCGGGGGCGCAGGGGCGAAGGGGGGCTGGGGGCGGTGGGCGCGCTGGGGGCGGCGGGGTCGGGGCGCGGCGGGCCGATGGCGAGGGTGCGGCGGGGCCGGGGGCACAGGGGCGGCGGGGGGCCTGGGGCCTATTACATGGCATCGTTCCCATACATACACACACTCAAGTTCTTTCGCCGTATGCATAAAACTGCACTAGCAAATGCCCTTTTTATTACATCTTCTATAATTAAGTGATTCAATCCTTAAATAAACTATACAAGCTATTTTAAGCTACTATAGCTAATTGCTACTACCTCTTACCAAAATTGCTAGCTACATCTGAAAAAAAACCCTAAAACAGGGGGGAGTAGCACTGACCTCAAGGTCGGGGCGCGGCGGTCCGGTCGGGGGCGCAGCGGTCCGGGCCGGCAGCGGCGACGCCGGTGGCGCGGCGGGCCGGAGGCGGAGGCAGGCGGGCCGGAGGCGGAGGCGACGCCGGTGGGGGCCGAGGGCGGCGGGCGCAGAGGCGGGCGCGGAGGCGGGGCCAAGGGCGGCAGGCGCGGAGGCGGGGCCGAGGGCGGCGGGCACGGAGGCGGGGCAGAGGGCGGCGGGATGGCGGCGGAGCCGGGGGCGCGGCGGCGGGAGCGCGGCGCGGCGTCGGGGGCGCGGCGGCGGTGGCGGGGGCGCGGAGGCGGGGCCGAGGGCGGCGGGCGCGGAGGCGGGGCCGAAGGCGGCGGGCGCGGAGGCGGGGCCGAGGGCGGCGGGCCGGAGGTGGAGCCGGGGGCGCGGCGGCGGGAGCGCGGTGCGGCGGCGGGGGGCGCGGCAGCAGCGGGGGCGCGGCGGCGGGGTGTTGAGGAAAATGAAGGGTCGGGGTGGAGCGTCCCAATATAAGCCCTAATTTGCGACGGCCGTATTAATTGCGACGGCCTGGACTTACGACCGTCGCAATTAAATCCTATTTGCGACGGCCGTTTAACCGGCCGTCGCAAATAAGGTTTTATTTGCGACGGCTCTGTTATTTGCGACGGTCCTAGGGTTGGCCGTCGCAAATAACCGCTTATTTGCGACGGCCGGTCCGAAAGCCGTCGCAAATAAGCTCTTATTCGCGACGGCCATCTTATTTGCAACGGCCAGAGGCGGGCCGTCGCAATTTAAGCTATTTGCGACGGCTGGCCGTCGCAAATAAAATCAGCCGTCACAAATGATCGCTTTTCCTGTAGTGCTCCTTACGGAATAAGGTGACCGTGTTCCTCTCGGATTTACCTAATGGGTAGCTCACTAAGCTTGAGAATTTGGCTATCGAGGAAAATACTCAACTAGCTGAATGCCTCCAAGCCACGAACATCTAATAGATGGGTTGTGAAGTGAATTTGTGAAAATATAAACCTCAGCCTCGCGAGAGGGCACGAGGGCTCTCTGCAAAGCTCGAGAGTCACGACCAGGGTCAGCACCCTGCCGTTCAGTCCCCAAGCCTCGGGGCAATCTTAAGCGAGCCACGAACTCACACGTTTCTCTTTTCTCTCCCCAGGAAACACTACATGCTGCATCTTCCTCCGACTAACCAGACTGCTCGGCTAGAGGCTCGAGGGCTGCTGGCGGCTGTACCCCAGCTACCAAAGAGCACGGATTGACGACAGTGCTTTAGCAAGATACTACACGTGACCGTATCCGACTACCGACCTGGACAACACGTAACGCCAGAGACCCGACCATCGAGATCGCGACAAACCAACCTAAGCCCGAGCTCGAGAGCAACATAGGCAACAACATTCAATGTGGCATGCACCAATACGAATGCCTTCAATTTAGAAAAAAGCATCACAACAGCACAGTGCCAACTGACACCACACCCATTCATCATGTTAAGCACTGAGGCGAGCATGCGCAGAAGGATGAGACAGACCAGGCGATGCAACATGAGTGGATAGTGAAATGACTCCAACGACTCAAGCGACCCGGGAGTCCTGTCGAGACCGGCCCTATACCACCCACCCCATTTAAAAGGAGTCGGGTAGATAGTTGCACTCAACGGTAAAAGGGGTCCGATGGCCACCTTCCCAGGCACATAGGTGCACACGTATGAAGGCATATGTACACACATGTTACATCCGGTTCCGAAAATAAACTAAGTCCAATGCATTTGTGTGCCGAGGATGTTCATCACACATACATGGTCAAACCACAAACGATATATAGAAATTACCACAGCACAAACGAGTAAAGAAGTATTTTCATTACAATATTCAAAAAATCCTCAAATTATAAACTCTAATGACTGTTAATATTAATACCAAAACTAATGCACTGGAAATAATCTAATTATTAAATTAAACAACTAAGCAAACTAAGTAAATGGGGTAGCGCGGCTCCAAGCATAACCACAGGCAAGTTGACGGCACCACACAACCAAGAACTCCACATTATCCCTAGGGTACTCCCAAACATCACCTGCAATTGTTGGTGGCGGAATTGCAAGGGTGAGCACAAGTCGTACTCAACATGTGTGGAAAAATAATGACATGTAGCTTAAACAAGAAATGATAATAAATAATGGCTCTTTGCTGAAAAGTACATTTAAAACATATGAAAATCATCGTACAATGTCTATGTGAATTAATCCCATCATATCCTAAATAATCACCAATTATGAGTCCAACACCATCATTTACCATCATGTTACATCCATCAATAATTTTCCATACATATACCAGATTCTCACCATCGTCATCAACCATGTCCATTTGTCACAACCCAAACCATAACCATACCCAAACCATCCCAAATCCCGAGTTCCCTCTAATCATGTAGGTCATCCAGGTGCTCTTTACCGGGAGCACGGCTATCATGATAGTTTTTAACACTCTGCAGAGGTTGTACCACTTTAACCACAAGTTCATGATTTCATCACCCATCGGTGACTAAAATAAACCTCCCTTATGCCAAATACACTACCTTTGGTGTATGGCCAAGAGATCACAAAATAGTCTTTACAAAGGGACACTAAAAGGATTCCGCCATGTTGCAACGATTCTACTACAACAAATACTAAATCATTGCAGTAAGCTTGGTCTTTTGCAACGATTCACTAGTTCGTTGCATTAGCATCTATCGCCACGGAATACGATCGTTGCATTAGGATCTGTTGCCACGATTGACTAGTTTATGGCACTAGGATCTATCGCAACAAATCTGTTGCCACGATTCACTAGTTCGTGGCATTAGCATCTATCACCATGGAATACGATCATTGCATTAGGATCTCTTGCCACGATTCACTAGTTTTGTGGCATTAGGATATATTACCATGAATCTGTTGCCACAATTCACTAGTTCGTGGTATTAGCATCTATTGCCACAGAACACGATTGTTGCATTAGGATCTGTTGATACGATTCACTAGTTCGTGGAGTTAGCACCTACCGCCACGAAACATGATCATTGGATTAGGATTTGTTGCCACAAATTATTGGTTCGTGGCGTTAGGATCTATCGCCATGTAACACAATCATTGCATTAGGAACTTTTCCCACAATTCACAGGTTCGTGGCGTTAGGATCTATTGCCACAAAACACAATCGTTGCATTAGGACCTTTTGCCACAATTTGCCAGTTCGTGGCGTTAGGATCTATCGCCACGAAACATAATCGTTGCATCAGGAACTTTTGCCATGAATTACGAGTTCGTGGCGTTAGGATCTATCGCCATGTAACACAATCATTGCATTAGGAACTTTTCCCACAATTCACAGGTTCGTGGCGTTAGGATCTATTGCCACGCAACACAATCGTTGCATTAGGAACTTTTGCCACAATTCACCAGTTCGTGGCGTTAGGATCTATCGCCACGAAACATAATCGTTGCATTAGGATATATTGCCACAATTCACCAGTTCGTGGCGTTAGGATCTATCGCCATGAATCAGAATCATTGCATTAGGAACTTTTGCCACAAATTATGAGTTCGTGGCTTTAGGATCTATCACCACGGAATACAATCATTGCATAAGGAACTTTTGCCATGATCCACTAGTTCATGGCGTTAGGATCTATTGCCATGACACAATCATTGCATTAGGAACTTTTGTCATGATTCATCAGTTCATGGCGTTAGGATCTATTGCCACGGAACAGAATCATTGCATTAGGATCTATTGCCACGATTCACCAGTTCGTGGCATTAGGATCTATCGCCACAGAACACAATCATTGCATTAGGAACTTTTGCCACGATTCACCATTTCGTGGCGTTAGGATCTATTGTCACAGAATACAATTGTTGCATTAGGAACTTTTGCCACGATTCACCAGTTTGTGGCGTTAGGATCTATCACCATAGAACACAATCGGTGCATTAGGATTTGTTGCCACAATTCACTAGTTCATGGTGTTAGGATCTGTTGCCACAGAACACAATCATTGCATTAGGATCTGTTGCCTCGATTCACCAGTTCGTTGCATTAGGATCTATTGTCACAGAACACAATCATTGGCCTCACGATATATTACAAAACATTGGCCACTATGTGAATGAATGAATGTGTGGTGTGTTCATCGTGTTCCTTGGGAATCATAAGGACGGATTTGTTTATTTTCTGGACAAGTGAATGATTCAGTTATCAAGTGAATGTGCTCTAAATTCAGTGATGTGTGATATCAACGGTGAACCGAAGTAAAATGTAGAAAATCACGAAGCTAAAAGGAGACGTTGTGGGGAGGACGTGCTTTTCATATAAGAAATGCACTTCACTGCTAATTAAGCACTTCTCCATTTTGATTGTACAATCGTTGCATTAGGATCTGTTGCCACGATTGTACTAGTTCGTGGCCTTAGGATCTATCGCCACGGAACACACTCATTGGGATATGTTGGCAGGAATCACTAGTTAGTTGCATTAGGAATTTCTGCTGGAGCGTCATTTCAAATTCTGGGTATCTTCTAAAGAGGTGGGATTATTCAATATTGGCTTGCTTCTAAGCTTGCAACTAAATAGAATAGCGGCTTCTATCTTTTCAAAAAAAAAATCAAATAGTTCACGTACAGCTAGCTCACACAATACTTTTATAAAAAAATCATCATCTTCGCTGTCCCCCCCCCCCCCCCAATATTGGAGGTACAATACCATCATTGATATATGTATCATTGTCGTCGTCATCGTCGTTGTCATCTTCATTTTCTGATGGAACTCTATGTGCCTCAAACTGATCACAGGTTCTCATTTGAGGAGTGGAAGCATCACCGGTTGCTCCCTCAATGTCATTCCTAGCCCATGCGGTCCTATCCTCATTTATATCAGTAAGTCATCGATCATCAAATGTATCAGCCTCCATCATCTCAGTGACATTATTTTCACTGTCTCCAGGGGCACGGCAAAAAGGTTTCGTGGCTTCGTTTTAACAACTATAGCGCATTTAGGTTGCTTCACAACTCGAACATAAAAAACTTGTTCTGCTTGGGTGGCTAGAATGTAAGGCTAATACTTAAATTGAGAAAAAGTAGTGTCAACATTTATAATGTCGTATCGATCCATTTTGTAGCCTCTGCTTTGGCTCTCACCGGAACGAGGCAGATCAAACCAGTCACATTCAAATAACAGAACCTCTTGATTTTTTTCAAAATCAATAGAAATCATTTTCTTGATTACTCCAAACCACTCATGATCACCATCCCGAACAACAAAACCACTGGTTTACGTCCGTAAATCTTTTTCCACCTCTGTAGTTCGAAATAAGAAGCCATTTACGAATGATCGACTAGAAAAACATGCCCGACGATCAGGTCCTCTGGATAATGCATACAAATAATCGGTTACTTTGCCTTCTTTGTGTAATGTCATAATCTCTACGCATTAGTATAAAAGGGGTCATCGATAAACCAATTTTAGAACACATATTTGTTCAATATTCATCAAAGTAAAAACTTGCATGTACTTACTCGTTCCTGAAACCAATAAACAAACTCATCTCTAGGGCGTTTTTCAACATCACGAGAATGAATCTTTTTCAGCTCTTCAAAATGCTCACTGAAAAGGGTACAAAATTAAATTAGCCATCTACAATAAGCATGATCCAATATAGTATAGAACATCTGAGTTATATGTACTTGATCCATGGAGCGGCCTCTTCAACATTAGAAATAAAATAATGTTGATGTAATGTAGTTCCAATAATAGTAAGTTGGCCCCATTTAAACCCTTTTTTAGAATTATAAACTTCTGTTAATATATTAGACTCAATAGAAGGTTCATTCCTAGCTACAGCTTCATGACGTTCTGGTCTATTAAGCTTGGTGCTGATGTTATCCAAAAACAGACTACAAAAAGTCATACACTCTTCCATAACATATCCCTCAGCTATAGAACCCTCCGGGTGAGCTCTGTTATGTACATAACTCTTCAATGTAACAAGTTACCTCTTAATTAGATACATCAATCTGTAAGAAATAGGTCCACCCAAGTGAGCTTCTTCGGCAAGATGGATTGGAAGATGTACCATGATATCAAAGAAAGTGGGTGGAAGCAACATCTCAAGCTTACAAATTGTTTCAGGAAATTGTTTGATCATCTTATCAAAATCTGGTTCCGCCAATTGGTTAGAACAAATTACAGAAAAGAATTTGGTAAACTCAATTAAAGGTGCAACAACCTTTTCAGGAAATATGTCACGTATTGCAATAGGAAGGAGCTTCTGAAATATAATATGGCAGTCATGAGTTTTTAGACCTGATACCTTACGTGCTTTTATGTCCACACATCTCTTGATGTTTGAGGCATAACCATGGGCATCTTCACATCCCCAAAAACTTGCACAAGGTGGTCTTCTCATCTTTATGCAAAGTATATGATGCTGATAGACAATCATACTTCCCATTCATATCCACCGGATGTTGCTTTGGCCGTATACCCATATCCCGCATATCAAGACGAGCTTGTAGACTATCTTTTGTTGTACCATCCATATTAAGTAATGTCCCCAATATACTATCACAAATGTTTTTTTCAATGTGCATGACATCCAATTTATGCCTTATTAGCAATGTCTTCCAATACGGGAGCTGAAAAAATATAATTTTCTTCTTCCAACTATGCCACCTATCTTCCTCAGTGCGCTTTCTCTTATTATTCGTCTGTCCAAAACTCACTTGATCCAAACTCTCGTATTGTTGGAGTACTTCATCACCAGAGAGTGATGTTGGAGCCTCTCTATTCTCTATCTTGTTGTTGAAAGAAGCTTTGTCTCAACGCCACCTGTGATTCTGAGGTAGGAAACGACAATGACCCACGAAGCAATACTTTCGTCCATATTTCAACCACAAGGCGTCAGTGTTTACATGGAAGTATGGACATGCTAGCTTACCTTTTGTGCTCCATCCACATAGCATTGCATATGCTGGAAAATCATTTATTTTCCATAATATAGAAGCTCGCATGAGAAAAGTCTCTTTCTTTGAACTGTCATATGTTTGAACACCATTAGACCATAATTTCAGTAGCTCATCAATCAAAACGCTGCAGATACACATCAATGTTGCTTCCAGGTGACTTTGGCCCAGGAATTATCATTGACATCAACCAATAAGGCTTCTTCATACACAACCAAGGTGCTAGATTATAAAGGATTAGAATCACAGGCCATGTACTGTAAGAAACATTCATTATTCCAAAAGGATTGAAACCATCAGATGCTAGCCCAAGTCTTATGCTGCGAGGATTAGATGAGAAATTTGGGTGAATGCTATGAAAATGCTTCCATGCTTTCGAATCTGCAGGATGACGTAATATTCCATCATCAATACATTCTTCTTTGTGCCAGCATATGTTTGATGCCATTGATTTTTCCATATAAAAACTTTGAAGACGGGGAATAAGAGGGAAGTATTGTAGAATTTTGCGTGCTACAAGCTTCTTGGGTTTTCCACAAGGTAAAGCCTCTGTTGCATCCCCACCAGTACTATTTTTCCATCTCAATTCACCACATTTTGAGCATCGATCAAGCATAGAATAGTCCTTTCAGAATAACACACAGTCATTGACACATGCATCGATCTTTTTGTAGCCCAGCCCGAGGTCAGGAGCAACCTTCTAAACTTTATCAAGTGTATTAGAAATACAGTGGCCCTCTGGAGGCACATATGAGAATAGTTCAAGGATCAACTCACACACTTTTTTGCTTAAACCACTTAAACACTTTATCTGGTACAACCTGACAATGAAAGATAATTGGGTCACATTCTCACAACCTGGATACAAATCCTTTTTGGCATCATCTAATAAGTCATAGAATGTCTTTGCACACTTAGTTGGCTCCTGCTGGTTTATAGCATTTTCTGGATCATCAACATCTGCTGAAGTACCACCATGATCAGTGCCTCTAAGTAGACTGTACAACATATTTTCCATAGCAGCATCATTAAAATTATCTCCTCGTTATTTGCTGATTGCTTAGCAATATTTTTCTCAACTCGTTTTTCTCCATGGTGTACCCAACAAGTATAATCAAATAACATCCCTTTATGAAACAAGTGAAGATGAACTTACTTGCGTTTCCCGTGGCAAATATTACGACATTTCGTGCAAGGACAAGGCTTAGTTTCTTCTTCACGAGTGCCCTGGAATACTAAATTTAAAAATGACTTCATTCCATCATGCCACTCCTTCGTACGTCTGTCTTTTCCCATCCCTGTCTTATCTTCTGACATCGCTTCCTACAATTCCATCAGCATATCCGTAAGAGGATAGAACTACAATAACATTATATGAGCAATTGTACCTAGTGTTGTTGCTCCTCCACGTGCGGCAGCCAGCGGATGCTCCTCCACGCCGGTGGCCGGCGGATGCTCCTCCAAGAGCATGGCGGCCGGCGGATGCTCATCCAAGAGCATGGTGGCCGGCGGATGCTCCTCCAAGCGCATTTTGTACAATCGGAAGAGGAGCCGTTGTGGATCAAAGGGTCTCGCGAGCAGGCAGCCAGGACAAAGCGTACGTGAAGCTATCAGAGTAGGTCCAACACTGCGGTGGGCCACTTGCTATTCATGGGTTGAAACTGCACTAATTCACTTTGTATTCGTGGGCCAAAACTGCGTTGGGACGCTTGTTGTTCGTCCCTATAACGTGTGAGCCCATCTACGGGCGCGTGTCCGGCTCTGGCAATTTGTTATCTAAATAAGTTAATGTAGCAATGGGGGTGGTATTCCGATCAAAATAAACCATACGCATAAAATCTCTTGAACTGCAACAACACAGTGATATAAACAAGGATTAAATACTACAATAGATATAAACATCAACAGAACCAAACTCTAGTGTTCAACGTACCATTCCACGCAACAAAAAAATCTACATAACTAGGTGTTACATAATCCCCAATAATACAAAATAAACTAATCAGCACATCTATTCCGCAACACTTCCCTTCAAGCAGTGGTAATAACTTCTGACCGCGTATAGGAGTAGTGGTAATGATTACAACGCGTATAGGGGCATTGGGCCAGTGGTAAGTTGGAGTTCTACCTATCTTTTTTCTAACATTTTTCTCATCCTTTCTTTTCCTTTCTCTCTATTCAATATCTCCAATTTTATTTCTAGTCGTCGCTACCTGTTGCGTTTTCCTGTTAGTACTGTATACTACTTTATAGACCGCTTTGCAGGCCCCCCTATGGGCGATCTCCTCTAGCATCTCCAGCAGCTAAAGTAGCATACCGGCCACATTAGAGGCTACCGGCGGTGTGGAGGGACGTTCATTAACAGAGAATACAGATAGAACAAATAGTCCACTAAACAAACAGATAGAAAACAAAATAACAGCTGGAACAAACGAACAACATTGAGTTTATCAACATAAAACATTACTGCGGAATAAGAAAAATGACATCATAAAACAAGAAAAACAACATCACACAACCTTTTAAGTCTTTTATATATAGCCCATACCGAATAACACCTCATGGTAGAATGCAGAATGCTCGTGTCTAATCCTATAGTCTTCACTACAGAAGACCCTGCAACCGCTCCGCCCTTGCTTCTCGTAGTCGGCAGCCGTACACGGATCAACCTCCTTGTTGGGCAGCGACACCAGCGGTGGTCTCGGAAGCGGGCGCGGATGTGCCCATGTCAGTTTACGGATTTCATCCAGGGATTGAATCCGACACCGCCTGCACACATTGTTGGTCCTCCTGATGGCGACGGACCCGTTCACTTTTTCACCGATGTCAACCTCGCATTCGACCTGCCAAATATACTCGATGGTGTCACGGGCCCCATGGTCGGCAACGTAGCGGAGGATGCCAAGGACGTAGGCCACCTCCATGTGGCCGACCGTGGCTGCCCGGGCGAGAAACTGGGCACCCTACTGCGCTCGATCGACCGCGAAGACGAGCTTGAGCCCGGTGATGTAGCACGCATGAGGGTGTCCAACGATGGCTAGGTTCTCAACGAGGGCTTCGTACCGCCCCAGGTCACACCACATCCTCCGAGTCACCCGCTCCAGCGCCACGCACCTGCCCACACTGCCATCCCGGCACGCTGCATGCATGGCCTTGTAGGTGGCACGCATACTAGAGAGGTCATCCAAGGGTTGCAGGGAGCTTTCAGTGATGCGTCCTGCAATCTCGACCGCTGTATCGTGCATGAACGACAACTCCATAGGCTTCGACATCACCGTGCTGCGAAGGGAACCAATGAGGGTGCGCGCGGCAGAGACAAAGAGGAAGCTAGAGTATGTGCAGAGAAGACGGTGGTGTGTTTATAGAGTACATGCGGAGAAGACAATGGAGATATTATATAAAGACACACACCATCGTCTTCTCCGCGCGTACTGATAAGGGTCGTGCGTAGTGATGGTTCAGCTTCTGGCGATGGCGGATTCCACATCCTATGCAGTACTGTAGGTGCATTAAGGGTGGCTAACATGTGAACCCCGTGCCTATGGGACCCACGCCTCTCGCATGCACTGATGGGACGCGCAAAGTAATGGAATCGCTCTGTTTTCAACATCAGCACAAGAATAATATCTTGTCATCAATAGAGATAACATAGTATGTTTGACAGTAATCTGCGGCAAACATTTTCTATTTTACAGTTTGGTTCTCCACACTCTTTCACCTTAATTGGTATGTACATACTACCTATCTTTTTCTAACATTTTTCTCATCCTTTCTTTTCTTTTCTCTCTTTTCATTGTCTCCACTTTTCATTCCAGTCATCGCTAATAACCAGAACTAGCTATTGCATAGTCCCCAATGAACACAAAATAAACTAATCGGCACATCTAGTCCGCATCACTTCCCTTAAGTAGGGGTAATAACTTTTGGCCGCGTATAGGAGTAGTGGTAATGATTACACCGTGTACAGGCATAGGGCCAGCGGTACGTTGGAGTTCTACCTATCTTTTTCTAACATTTTTCTCGTCCTTTCTTTTCTTTTCTCTCTGTTCATTGTCTCCACTTTTCTTTCCAGTCATCGCTACCTGTTGCGTTTTCCTGTTAGTATTGTGTACTACTTGACAGACCGCTTTGCTGGCCCCGCTGTGGGCGATCTCTTGGCACCTCCAGCGGCTAAATTATCATACAGGCCACTTTAGAGGCAACCGACGGTGTGGAGGGTCATTCATTAACATAGAGTACAGATAGAGCAGATAGTTCACTAAACAGCAGGTAGAAACAAAATAACAGATGGAACAGACGAACAACATTGAGTTCATTATCATACAACATTACTCCCTCCTTCATATATTGTTGTCGTCAGAACAAGTTTTTTAGTTCATATTTGAACTAGAAAACTTGTTATAATTCTTAACGACAAGTAATATGGGAAGGACGAAGTACAAAACATGAAAAATAACATCACAAAACAAGAAAAAATAAAACATCACAAAAACAAGAAGAGAAAAACATCACGACTAGATTAATCTGTGTCAAAATATTTCCTGCTTTAAAGTTGGGTTCAACTAGAATATAATCAGATGTTTGGTGCAATCGTGCAATCAACCATCTTCAACTGTTGGATCGATCTACATTACGGTCGTTAAAATTTTTTATTTAACCCTCTCCACCAGGTGGAGGGGTGGTGGTGGTGATGGAAGGGGTTAAATGAAAAGATGTACTAACCGTAAGATGTAGATCCAATGGATGAAAAACTTTGATTACACGAATGCACCAAAACTTTAATTGCATATAGGGCTGTCAACGAGTCGAACTCGAGCGAGCTTGTCTTTCTAAGCTTGAGTTTGATAGAACACCGAGTCGACCTCGAGTCGAGCCAAGAGTTCATGTATATACAATAGAATCTACTAAATAATTTAGGTTCACAACTAATTAATGGAGTAGGCAAAGGTGGACGATGTTGCACATTATTATTTTTATCATATATAAAAATTGTGTCCCATAAAACATTTTTAATAGAATTATATAGTTTAGTTAATCATACGTACATATCATAGATGACAACAATAAATGAGCTTACTCAAACTTTTCGAGCTTGATCTCATCAAGCTGACAAGCTCAAGCTTGGCTTGTCATCTATGAATCGCACTATACTCAACTTCATTCTCAAACTTTTAATCAAAACTCAGTTTGGTCCTTGAACTTTCAAATGGGTCAATTATTTAGTCCATCAACTTCAAACAACCGTTTCGCTTTCATCCTTGGTATGAGTTGGACATCCACATTGGCATGCCACATAAGCTATTATGCCATGTACATCATATACCCCGGTATATCATAGATGAGGTATGCATGTCAGTTAATCATACGTACGTACATATCATCGATGAGGTATGCATGTTAGTTTTGTCAAACATGACTGAGGGCTTTTCTATGTCTAACATGCATGCACCCCAAACATAATCAACCAATACATACGTGTTTTGTCTTTTTGATGATGGATATCATCAGAGTTTGAAGCCTTGTCCATGCATGCTATGCCCCAACGATGCACGATCAACGAGCCTACAACTCTAGACGATATCCAACATCAAAGAAAGAAATTACATGTAGTATATAATTCACATCGACATGAAACATACATGATCGAGGTCTTTCATACTCTGCTAGTTGTCCATGCACAGGCTATACGCCCCAAAACATGATCATCGAGCCTCAACCAATAATGCATAAGAGAAAATTAAGATGTGTACAACATATCCGAGCATAATTGCATTATTTGTCGTGACGATCATGTAGGCTTTGTTTGGGTAACTTCATTCCACTTGTATTGGAGTGGATTGAATTGGAAAATGAACTAATTTTGATCTCAATACTCTCCAATCCTCTTAGATTGAAATGGGTCCACTCCTATCCAAACGAGGTCGTATGATGGTCAAACATGACTGGGATAATGCTAGGATTAATTACAGGAATCGTATCCTTATCACTTTCATGCTAGTACCTGGGCCCATGTTGTGCACTAGTCTCCTGGCATATTCCCTATGTCTGCCCCTGCGCGCGGTGTCCGTAACGAATTTGTGCGAGCGATTTTGACAAGGTTTGAACGATTTGTCCCACCTCGGAATGTTGAGCTCGTTGCAACGAGAATATAAGGCAACACGCACAATTGTAGTTACACATCCGATTGAAAAATGATGTCGTACAAGACTCGCCCCCGCTCCGTTCGATAGCAAGCGGATGCTGTCGAATGGACGTGGAGGAGGCGTGTACGGGGCGGATGTTTTTTATATAAGCTCTGGGCCCTTTCCGTGTCAAATTAAAAAATTGCCAGTGAAACCGATGGGACGCGTTGAGCCATTGCAATACCCAAGAGGGATGCAAACCGCGATTTTTTATAAGCATAAATTGTTTTTCCCCGCATACGCTGGGTCCTTTGTGTGTGAAATTAAAAATTTCTCCTTGTATCAAAAAACATCTACTTTAACGACGCTAAATTTTCCCCTTTAACCCACATTGTGCGTGAATCGAATTGTGTGACCCTCCACACCGGGGGCCTCTAGAGTGGAGACAATGAACTCCAGAAAAGAAAAGAAAAGTGGAGACAATGAACTCAAGAAAAGAAAAGAAACGAAGAGAAAAATGTTAGAAAAAATAGGTACTACGTACGAGATTTAAGGTGAAAGAGCCTAGAGAACTAAACTGTAAAACAGGAAATCAATTGACGCAGATTAATCCAAGTTGTGATGTTGTGTTTCTGTTCTTATTTTTTGATGTTTTTTCTCTTCAAATTTTTTCATGTTGTTTTTCTGCCAAAATCCGAACAGTCGCGATGTTATTATTGCAAGGACTGGAACAAGCCGAATGTTTTACCACTGGCCCTATGCTCCTATACGCGGTGTCATCATTACCACTACTCCTATACAAGGCGGTTCCATACAGTGTCACCTCTTGCTACCACTACTCATGCTGTGGGAGAAAAAATTCTGGATACGGTATGCACCGGTGAGCAAGTGCACACCGTTCTCAGATGGTGCCAAGTACTTCCTTTGTGTCTTCAGTTGCCGTTCCCTGATCGTGGAAGTTGAGATATTTTAGCTTCTGTTTGAGCTCAGAAGCTCGCTATTGAGGATCATGGACTGTAGATCGAACTGCCAGAAACATGTGGCACCATCTGAGAATGGTATGCACTTGCCCCCAGGTGCATCCCGTATCCATGTTGTGTCGCTTTATAATATATTACTCCGGAGACTCCCAAGAAACCGCAACCTCCAAATACTAAGTAGTACACCCTTTGTTCCTCTCAGGCAGATTTGTTTCTTCGCGGCTCGTCGCTCATTAATGCAAACTTCTCCATCGACCCCCATTGTTTTTATCCGCAGCTGATGATCCCAGAAAATGATGGTCCGCTATGCCACATATTTGGCAAAATCACGAAGAAAAATGAGGAATATGTTGAATGTATTACCTCCAAAAGGGAACACTGATTTCCTTTGTTCCAAATTATGGTTGAATGTATTTCAGTTCAGGAGGAATCAATTTATTTAAACGTTTCTGTGAGTTTCCTTTGATGCAAACGGGGCTAAACAAAAGACGAGCGTGCATAGGGGAAACACAACAGGTGCAACATTCATCAGAGACGAGCGCGCATAGGGGAAACACATCAACATGCCTTATACAAGTCTATTTTATTTACTCCCTTTGTTCTCTTTTAATTGGCGTTGGAAGAACTAGGGGTGTATCATATCCAAAAGGGAATGGAGGGAATATAACCCATAGAGTACAACGCCTCATGGCAGAACCGGTCATGCTCGTGCTTGATCCTACAGTTCTCAGTATAGAAGACTCTACACTCCTCCTACCCTTGCCTGCCGTAGCGGGCAATTCCCTGGTTCCCCCGTGTTGGGCAGCGCCAAGCGTCATCATCAATGTTGGGCACCGCCAGCGGCGGCGGTCCCGGAGGAGGCCTGCCCAGGAACGTCCAGGCGACACCATAGACACTCTCCATGACTTCATGCCGACATCGGCAAACTCCGTGTTGGTCCACTTCATCACGATGGACCCGACCGCGTTGTAGCCGACGTGGGCCTCACCTTCGACCTGCCGAATATAATCGAGGGCATCGCGGGCCCCGCGGTCGGCATCGTAGCGGAGCATGGCGAGGACGTAGGCCGCCACCATGTGGCCGTTAGTGGCCGCCCGGGCAAGAAATTGGGTGCCCAGTTGCACACGATCGTCATTGAAGACGAGGTCGAACCCGGTGACGTAGCACGCATGAGGGTTGCCGACGATTGCCAGGCGCTCCACGAGGGCGTCGTAGCTCCCCTTGCAGATGCTCTCCCGCAACAGCGCCACGCGCCTGCCCACGGCGTGATCCCGGCACGCCACGTGCATGGCACTGCAGGTGGCGCGTAGACTGGAGAGGTCGTCCATGGGCTGCGAGGAGGTTGCACCAACCCACCCCGCGATCAGGACCGCAATATCGTGCATCAAGGGGAACTCCATGGGCTTCGAAGGGAACCAATGAGGGAGTGCGCGATGAAGATGAAGAGGAAGAGTACGCGCAGAGAAGAGGTGGCCGATGTGTGTTTTGGAGAAGAGGATGGTGTGTCTTTAGTACACGTGAAGAAGACGATGTGACGCGCGCAGACACACAGTGATGGTTATGGATTCTAAAGTGCACCATTTGGAATGCTACTTACGAAACTACGTATTAATGTCTTTCCCTTCCGGAGGATTACATTCCTTTAAACTGTCCCGTGAGTTTACTTTGATGCAAACTGGGCTAAACAAAAGACGAGCGCTGGAGTTATGGCTTCTAAAGTGTAGATGTACGCTACTTTAGCTGCTGGAGTTGCCAGGAGGTAGGAGATCGACCGCAGCGGGGCCTGCAAAGCGGTCTGTAATGTACTCCCTCCGTCCCAACTCAACTTTATTTTTAGCTTTGCTCAAACTTACCTTTGACCAATGATTTCTTGCCTGGTCCTTATCCTGATGATCAAGGTCCTCCACCTGCTGCCTTAGATGACTTGGGGCAGAATGATCTTGGTGACCAGAATGAAGTGTCAGATATGTTGTCCACAGCGCAGGGTTATTCAACACAAGCAAAAGGTAGCATATAGTAATCTTTCTCCTCATATATACCATGTTAACTAATTTTTCGGCCCCAAATGATCTAGAAAAATTACTCCAAATTCGATGATGTCATAAACTAATCGCTACTCAAAACAATGACGGTGCTCATCAAGCTCGCAAGCTCTTGGCTCATTTAGAATTGGCACAATACCCAACTTCATCCTCAAACTTTCAATCAAAACTCAGTTTTTGGTCCTTGAACTTTCAAATGGGTCAATTATTTAGTCCCGCGACTTCACACAACCGTTTCACTTTCATCCTTAGTCTGAGTTGGACATCCACAATGGCATGCCACATAAGCTATTATGCCACATCATCTACCCCGGCCACCTCACTTAGAAAAATATAATAATTTTTTATCATCTTAAAAAATAACTAGCATATTAATTCGGGTGGATTTATGTAGTTGCATGGGATATACATATTTCTCCTCCATGTTTTTTTTTGCGAAACTATCAAGCGATATATCCTATGTGCATATTACGTATGTAAAAATATTATATAAAACTTTTAAGCCTAGGGAAGAGCAAGCAGATAAAACAGGGAGGATGAGGAAACTTTTAAGCCTAGGGAATAAAATATAAAAAGAAGCTACACGACTGGTCGGGTACACGTACGGTCCGGATGTGCCGGTGCACCATAACATCCGTCGGGCGTCCCATGTCAACTTTATTTTTAGGTTTCGTCAAATCTATCTTTGACCAATGATTTACTTAATTTTGATCCATTTAACAATACAAGAATTGTACTTTTAGATTCACCATTAATATATTTCCATAATATACAATCTAGTACATGTTATTGAAGTTAATAAATTCCATATAAATCATTGGTCAAAGGTAAGTTTGACCAAAACTAGAAATAGAGTTGAGTTGGGGCGGGGGAAGTATTATATGTTGCTGTTTGCCACATAAGGTTTGGTCCTTGAAGCCGTAGCAATTGGTACAGGCGCCTGATGTGATCGGGCGCACCGAGCTTACATGCGCGCCAGTTATCGAGGCGCCTTAAACGCGCGCAGCGCATGCACATCTTTGAATTTAATTGGAACCGCTCCGCATCCCATCACCAGTATTGCGCGCGTCGAGAGACGAACAACCAGGCTGCTACTACGCTATAAGATCACCCGAGCACGCCATCGTCTTCTTCGCACAACCCCTCTTCATCTCTTCGCAAAACAGCGCCAAGAACACCATGGCTGTCAAGAAAACGTTGCCGCCAAGCCCGCCGAAGGACACCAAGGGCATCCCCGACCGGACTCCCCCCCCCCCCTCCCGGACAAGGAGTGGGCTTTCCGGAAGATGCAGCACGATGTATTTGACAAGGAGGAGAAGAAGGAGAAGTAGGTGGAGGTGCCCCCGCCCTGCCAGGAGCCCAAGAAGGAGGAGAAGGAGGAGAAGGAGGAGGAGAAGGAGAAGTAGGTGGAGGTGGAGGAGAAGTAGTTTTTTTTCTTGTTCTTAATTGTGTTGTTTTTCTTTTCTTGTTTGTAGTTTGTGATTTTCTTTTTCTTGTTTGTAATATATCGTCTTAAGGTAATGAAATTTATTTTGTTGTTCATTGGTGCGCAAAATAGTTCTAATGTTGCTGCTCTAACGATAAACTACTGGACTATTTACCTCTTTTATTTTTTAGAATGGAATATATTTCCACTTCCAACTCTACTGAGCTGGAGATCTAGAAAGTGACTACCACCTAGTTCATCTGGCAGCACCAGAGAGAACCTTCCCCCTCACCCTGTGCCCACTCTGTATGTTGAAACACAACACGGATCCAACATAATGAGCAATCAAACAACAAAGTACGTAGTAAATAACAAAAGACGCTGGAACAGTTTCAGGAGTATCAACTTTAGCCCAGATTAAATGCTCGTGGGCGTCATTGCAAAAGGGTGAAGACAAAAAAGACTTGATTCGGATGGCTTGCAAAGACATACTAGAAGTCAGGGTCATCGAAGTTTTTGCCCGATTTGGATTGAGTCTTAGTTATAGACTTCCATATTAATAAAATGTATCGGGTGTTTTACTTTCACTAGTGTGTCGGGTTTAGTGTTTTGTTGTTGATCATCACAAACTTGGTGTATCACTGTGGCCGTACACTCTAGTGAGGAAAAGGTCGGTTTAATTATTTCTATTATCAAAAAAACTTTAGCCCAGATTAACAAAGCGCCGTCCACCTAGCGCCGTCCTCACTCTCGTCGTGCATGTTTGACATGAAGAATGTTCCCTTGAGGGTTCAAGGATAGAATACCATCTAGGAACAGCTCACTATGTACGCGGTTCATAAAATTAATCGCATGCCTTGCATAATACAATATAATTTCCAACCACGTTGTAGTCATCCTTTTGAAGAAACGACAGCCGTAGGCGCTGGCCACTACATGTTCAGATTTTAGGAACAAATGAACACACTTGTGAAAACACGTACGCCACATCCAATCCTCAACGTCATCAAATTCAACAAGGGGAGAAACATCTTTGCACGACGTTCTGCCTGATGTTTCACACACGACTCTCGCCTCACGCCGGCCACGTATCCTGATCCAACCGTACAACTTCAAATAAAGGAGGGCTAGAAGATTGGTGGAAAAATAATATGTATAAGAAAAAAGGGAAGAAGAAAAAGGATGGAACACATTTCGATACATGAACCGTGAGACTGCTGACTTCCATCTTCATTGGCCAGTTCCCGATTGCGCTGATCTCTCCACCTTCACACTAGCTACTCTCTGGTGGCTAGACCCTGGGTATCCCACCCATCATAGCCAGTGGGTATGCCCCTGAGAAATGTAATTGTTGTTGTATGTGGTGTTTGGTTGAGACAATGCGAATTGTGGTCATAACGATAATAATTAAAAATTAGAAAGAGTATATGTCGGTACACTAAAAACCGTACACCCCCTGAGGTTACAAAGATCTCGGAGGAAGGTCGTCTACTTGAATTGAAGACCCTCGGAGGCCCACTTGTCAGACATGACCGGACCTGCTTCTCCAACATGGTTAATCCCTAGGTCGCCACGTGTACTGCCAAACCGGAGCTACCGCCCACAAGGGAGAAGCTCCGGATCAAGTACCGAAATGGCACCTCCGGACTTAACCCCTGACCAAGAGAAGCTCCGGACCTGACACGTGTCAGATAGCTCCGGAGCTACCTGCTTCCCACAGCAAGCTCCGGAGCTGCCACGTGTCCAAACGTCGGAGCTGGCAGCCTCTAACCTCCGGAAGACCTTGTAACGGCTCCGGATCTTCAAAGGAGAGCCAAGGACTTCAAGACCTGATTAAATGTCATTAATGCCATATTAATGACATTCAAACGGACAATCTTAACACCCGTAACGGCACTGTCGGAGCCCGTTATAGGATTATTAACAACAATTAATTGTGTATCAATACTAGTAACCGCCGGGGCCACATGTCGGGCCAGGCCAGATTGTAACGGTCTGTCCTTGTACTATAAAAGGACAGGCCGACGATACACACGAGGACACACGTACACAAACGTGGAGATCATACGTGACAAACTAATACAACACCAACACACCCGTGGAGTAGGGTATTACGCTCAGGCGGCCCGAACCACGTAAATCCTAGTGTCTCCTGTGTTAAACCGCAATTTACCTTCTTGAGTCTCCGCGCGCCCACACCGAACCACAAACTCCTTCAACACTTTAGCAGTGTCAGGAGATCTGCCGACTCCAACATTCGACAGTTGGCGCGCCAGGTTGGGGCCCCTTAGATTTTCGAGAATGGTGAACTCCGCGGCTGGATCATCCAACGGCCAACCTGCTGCTCAGGCTGTTGGGGGCAATCCCTCCAACAGGCAGCCACCAGCAGGAGCCTCGGCACCAGCAGGAGCTACACTCCCACCACCACCATCTTCTCCAGCAAATCGTGCTGGGCAACGTGATGGTGCGCTGGCGTCACTTACTGCGTCGGCAAGTCATGACAACCCGAAACACGCGCTCCATGCAGCGCGTGCTCTTCTCCAACGACCACCACCTCCGGACGCATCTCGAGATGCAATGGAGCAGTGGAGGGCCGATGTGGAGCATTTGGTCGCAGCAGCGACCGAACGCCTCAACAACCAGGGTCCTCCTCCTTCGGGACGAGCCCCGTCGCAGCGACGGACTTTGTCTGGAAGACTTGGTCCGCACGTCTCCAACAACAGGAGACGATCTGCGTCACAGCAGGTGACGTCGTTGCCCTCTGGGGCACGACGTACCCATACAGTATCCAAGCTTTCGACTCATGACCTCCGGGTGGAGCTTGATCGTCGATACCGCCAACAGGATGGCCGTGTCCATATCGAGCGTGCTCGTGAAAGACGGGAAGCTCAGGACCTTTCTACTCTGGAAGGAGTAGGAGGAGGCTGTTCAGCCCTAGCCATGCACCTGCGCATGGTTAGATGGTCACAGAAGTTCCGGCCACACCTGCCGGAAAAATTCGACGGGACTGTCAACCCCGCCGAATTCCTTCAGATATACTCCACTGCAATCTTGGCAGCTGGAGGAAACGAGGCTGTAATGGCCAATTACTTTCCAGTGGCCTTAACCGGGACCGCCAGGTCCTGGTTTATGAACCTTCCACCCAACTCTATCAACAGTTGGGAGGAGCTGTGCCGTCAGTTCACTGCCAACTTCGGGAGTTCATACACTCGACCAGGCACTGAACTAGACCTTTTTGCGGTCGTGCAAAAAGGGGGAGAATCTTTGCGGTCCTTCATCCAGAGGTTCTCCCAGGAACGCAACACAATCCCTTCTATCTCAAGCGCTTCTGTCATTGTGGCATTCAGACAGGGCGTACGGGACAAGAAGATGTTGGAGAAGCTGGCGATCAAGGAGATCACTAGTGTCACGGAACTCTTCAGCCTGGGAGACAAATGTGCCAGAGCTGCGGAGGGCTATGAAATGCACTCCAAACCAGCCTCGAAGGATCACAAGAAATCCTCCAAAGAAGAAGCCGCTACCTCCGGGGGTGGCAAGAAGAAAAAGAAGACCCACGGCAAGAAGAAGCCGTCGGCCGGCACATCCAACGTTGCAGCTCCTGCAACTCCTGGTGGCCGGGGGCCACGCCCCGAGAAGCGACCTCGACCATCTTCCGAAGACGGTGGCAAACCCAAAGTGTGGTGTCCCATTCACAAAACGGGCAGCCACAGTTTGGAAGACTGCCGGGAGGTCCAAAACCTTGCCGAGCGCTACAGCAAGCGCCGGGAAGGGTCTCCTTTTCGACAGAGGGAAGGAAAACAGAAGGTCGACGAAGCTCCGGCTGAAGAGGAGTTAGGGTTTTAGGACCCCAAAAAGGTCTTGAAGGCCGTCTACACCTCCGTCGACGACGACTCTGACGTCTCTGACAACGAGCGTCGGAAAACCATGAACACCATTTTTGGTGGATCATGGGACATCACCTCCCGTCGCGTCATCAAGACTATGCGGCGGGATATGGCCGCTGTAGCTCCTACAGCTAGACCGGAGCCATATCAAAAGTGGATGGACACATTCATCACTTTTGATGCTTCAGACTGTCCTCGAAGCATGGTCGGAGCTGGACAGTTACCTTTGATGGTATCTCCCACCATCAATAACATCCAGCTCCATCATGTTATGGTGGACGGAGGTTCGGGGCTGAACCTCATAAGCTTTGAAGCTTTTACCAAGCTTCAGTTCCGACCTTCGGATCTCCAGCCCTCTCGACCTTTCTCCGGAGTAGGTCCGGGGGCCATTACCCCACTCGGAGCTATAACTCTCCCCATTACCTTCGGGACACGGGAGAAGTATCGCACCGAGAAGTTGGTCTTCGACGTCGCTCAGATCAACTTACAGTTCAATGCCATCTTGGGTAGACCTGCCCTATACAAATTTATGGCAGCTGCTCATTATGGATACCTGGTGTTGAAGATGCCAACACCAGTAGGCGTTCTCCGAATCCGCGGAGATCGCACCGCCGGAGTAACTGCTCTGGAGGAGCTCCATGCACTCACCACAGCGCAAGAGGAGGACTCCAAACAGGAGCAAGCTCCGAAACCCCCGAGCATTCGTCAACGAGGCTCAACCTCTGCACCCTGTGTGCAGCCAAGCGACGACACCGACATTCCCGTCAAAGTTGTCCAAATTGGTTCCGATGCCGCTCAAACCACCCGTATATCGGGAGGGTTGAACGACAAATAGGAACTCGCGCTCATCACTTTCCTCCGGGCTAATGTTGACGTATTTGCCTGGCAACCGTCACAAATGCCTGGGATCCCCAGGGAAGTGATTGAGCACAATCTGAAGATTTACCCCGATGCTCGGCTTGTGCATCAGAAGCCTCAGAAGCAATCCGTAGAGCGGCAGAACTTCATCCGACAAGAAGTGAAGAAGTTGCTCGAAGCCGGATTCATCCGAGAAGTCTTCCATCCAAAATGGCTGGCGAACCCAGTCGTTGTGCCCAAGGCCGGCGGGAAGCTTCGGATGTGAATCGACTACACCACGCTGAATAAGGCATGTCCAAAAGATCCATTCCCACTACCTAGAATAGATCAGATAGTGGATTCCACCTCCGGGTGTGAGTTACTGTGTTTCCTAGACGCATATTCTGGGTATCATCAAATCAGGATGTCTAGGGAGGATGAAGAGCATACTTCATTCATCACAGTAGATGGATTGTATTGTTACACAGCCATGCCATTTGGTCTCAAGAATGCAGCTTCAACTTTTGTACGAGCTATGTACAAAACTTTTGAAGAACTCATCAGAGACATAGTGGAAGTGTACGTCGATGACATCGTGGTCAAGGTCAAGAACAAGGAGTACCTCTTGGACACCTTGCAGGCTGTCTTCGACAAGCTGCGGGCCACCCGCACGAAGCTAAACTTAGACAAGTGTGTCTTCGGGGTTAGCTCCGGAAAACTTCTTGGTTTCCTGGTAATTCACCGGGGCATAGAGGCTAATCCGGCAAAGATAAAAGCCATTGAAGACATGCGGCCACCAACCCGCATCAAAGACGTCCAAAAGTTAACTGGGTGTCTAGCAGCCCTCAGCCGGTTCATATCAAGACTGGCGGAACGGGCACTTCCCTTCTTCAAGTTGTTGAGGAAGTTCGGACCATTCCAATGGTCCAAAGAAGCAGAGAAGGCATTCCAGGAGCTAAAACAGTTCCTCACCACCCTACCAATTCTGGTAGCTCCAAACCCTGGTGAGCCTTTGTTGCTTTACATTTCAGCTACTGACAAAGTTGTCAGTATGGTTCTGGTTGCGGAGAGACCAGAACTACCCCATACTCAGGAATCCAGACCCCTTCAGGAGGGTTCGGAGGCCCCTGAAAGTGAGTCTGGGTCCCAGCTCCCAGACTCAAATCCACAAGAAGTCACTTCAGAAGACCCAGACCCCTCTGAGAGGGTCCAGGTCATTTCTGAAGAAGCTCCGGGTTCCTCCAGCCAGAACCCGGAAGTCCCCAAAGAGAATCTGGACTCCTCCGACAGGGTCCGGATCAATAGAGAGGAAGCTTCGGACCCCACCGGGAGCGTCTGGACCATTCAACGCCCGGTATACTTCATCAGTGAAGTATTACATGATGCCAAGACTCGATACCTAGAGGTGCATAAGCTGCTTTATGCAGTTCTTATTGCCTCCAGGAAGCTCTGACACTACTTCCAAGCTCATAAAGTCTCGGTGGTGACCTCCTATCCACTTCGAGCGATCTTGCATAATCCCAATTCAACTGGGAATATTGCAAAGTGGGCAGCGGAATTGGCTAAGTTCGATCTCGAATTCATTTCGAGACAAGCAATCAAGAGTCAAGCGTTGGCAGATTTCGTGGCGGAATGGACTCCCTCTCCATCAAACCCTGGGGGCCCCAGTGAGCAGAAGACGGAACATCAAGTTCCAACCTTCACCGAGCCTCACTGGACCCTTTACTTTGATGGCTCCATGCAGAAGCAGGGGGCCGGAGCTGGAATCCTTCTCCTTGCACCGACTGGGGAGAAGGTAAAATACATGGTACACCTTGACTTCAAGGCAACCAACAACATGGCGGAGTATGAAGCACTCATCTATGGACTCAAGGTGGCACTGTCATACGGTGTCAAGCAACTGCTGGTCAAAGGAGATTCACAGCTCATCATCAAGCAGGTGAAGGGTGAATGCTCCTGCAATAATCTCCAGCTAGCTGCTTACCTCCTTGAAGTCCAGAGGCTTCAGAAGGACTTTGAAGTCCTAGACCTCCACCATGTTCAGCGTGCCCACAACGCTGAAGCTGACGAACTCTCGACTAAAGCGTCAACCGGAGCTCCGGCTCCTGACGGAATCTTTGTCCGGAGGTTGTCAAAACCCACAGTTCAGCCTGCCGAACTGAACGAAGGGGGCAAGATCAGCATCCCGAAACTGACGGTCCCAATGGCCCTGTTACCATGGCAGCCATCAAGGGTCGTAGGTGCTACCGGAAGCTCCGAGCAACCCAGCACGCAAGACTCAAATGCTCAAGTCAGTTCCGATGCATGGATCTCGGAGATCCGGAACTACTTGAAAGACAACATCCTTCCTGACGATGATGTATCCGCTGACCGGGTAGTCAGATTGGCTAAAAGATACACGCTGGTAGAAGGGGATCTCTACCGGCGCGGTGCCAACGGCATCCTAATGCGGTGCATCAAAAGGGAAGAAGGCTGCGAGCTCCTCGCAGAAATCCATGGAGGCGAGTGTGGGAACCACGCATCTTCCCGCACGCTGGTCGGAAAAGCCTTTCGGCATGGCTTCTACTGGCCTACAGCGCTCCAGGATGCCATTGAGCTGGTGAAGAAATGCGAAGCATGCCAATTTCATGCAAAGCAAATTCATACACCTGCTCAGCCCTTACAAATGATACCTCCTACATGGCCCTTCGCTGTGTGGGGGATGGACATCTTGGGACCCTTCCCAAGAGCCGTCGGAGGTTACAAGTTCCTGTACGTCGCCATTGACAAGTTCACCAAGTGGACGGAAGCAACTCCAGTTGTGACGATCAACAAGCAATCTGCTATCAACTTTCTGCAATCCATTGTAAGCAGATTCGGAGTCCCAAACAAGATCATCACTGATAATGGGACTCAATTCACAAGCTCCGCATTCCAAGGGTATTGCAAAGACCTCGACATACAGGTTTGCTACGCTTCCGTAGCTCATCCCGCCAGCAATGGCCAAGCCTAGAGAGCAAATGCAGAAATCCTTAAAGGACTCAAAACGCGCACCTATGAGCGCTTGAAAAAGCACGGAGCCAATTGGATCGAAGAGCTTCCGCCCACTCTATGGGCCAACAGGACTTCTCCAAACCGGTCAACCGGAGAAACACCCTTCTTTCTGGTGTACGGAGCTGAAGCAATCCTTCCTCCGGAAATCACCTTGGGTTCGCTCCGGGTCCGGACCTTCGACGAAGCCGCGCAGGACCAGCTCCGGCGTGAAGACCTAGACCTCCTCGAGGAGGGAAGGTGCCAAGCAGCTGTTCGGAATGCCCGATATCGCCAAGCTCTACGGCGTTATCACCAGCGGCATGTACACAACCGACAGCTCGAGGAAGGCGATCTGGTGCTACGGAGAATACTATCCAGAGAAGGGTTAAACAAACTCTCCCCCGGCTGGGAGGGGCCCTTTCGAGTGATCAAAGTATCCCGTCCCGGAAGCGTTCGCTTGGCTACCGAGGATGGGACACCTCTCCCAAATCCTTGGAACATCGAGCACCTCCGTAAGTTCTACACTTAATTCCACGGAGGTGAGTCTTAAGTAACTTGAAATGTATGTTATAGAGTCATTGTACAGAGTCGGGTAGTTCCTCCGGGAGAGCAGCCGGACCTTTCTTGAAAGGTCTGCAAAGCTCATGCAGCACTTGTCACAGTCTCCGGACTAAAAGTGTGGCTAACTACCCTGGGTCAAACAAGAAACCAAGCACACTTAGCCTGGTTCCGTACCCTAAGAGTGTACTTGTTTCCCCTGTACCCCGGACCTATAATGAAAGCCATCTTCATGTGAAATAGACTCCACATGCATTCATTTTGTGCAGGCTCGACATTTTTATTTTTCTCTTTCTTGTCTATAACAGAGACGTGCAATTCTTAAGAAATTTTAGTTTGACCGGTTTATATACGATTCGAGTTGAGTTGTCAGATCTTTTGGATTTAAATATCGTTTATGGTCAACTCGCCTGAAAGCCGCCAAGCCAATCTAGGGCCGGAGTGCGCTATCGACTTAGCCTGGTCAAGCACCCTAAGTACGCCACTCTACCTACACCCCGGCAGGCCAAAGTAAGGCGGGTCCATGGACAATTGGATCTAAGAGAAAAGACAACGCAACCAGTTGTATTTAAAATCGCGTTCAACTTAAAATTTTCTTGAGAATCGTAAGCCGCGACGAAATTATAGACAAGGAACGAATTTTACTATTTTTCTTGGCTTAAGTGTGCAGGAAAAATAAACTCTACGTTGATGGAGAAAAGCCGGAGCTAACCAAGCTCCGACTCCCCCAAGGGGGTCAACCGTCGGCGCTGAGTAAAAGATGGTGAGAAGACCCCGTAAATGGAGTCTGTTGCCAACAAACCAAGTGTTGGCAAAGGTCACTGCCGGAGCTACTAAACTCCGACACCTTGGAGGACTAACTATCGACGCTCTACGTGTTGATAGAGGCTATTGCCGGAGCTACTAAGCTCCAGCGATGGACAGTGCCGGAGCTTCTAAGCTCTGACAACTTCAGGGGACCTTCACTATCAAAGACTTCGAACCTAAATTCTACAAGTTCGAAGCAAATTCGTCTTCAACAAAACTCAATATCCTTTTGGTACATGTTCACAATCAAATTGTGTACATCTACCAGGGGGCCAAGTGAAGATAAAGATGTTGAAGACAAAAAATGAAATTCGCAAAAATTTGGGGATTTCATTCATCTGGAGACAAGGGATTACAAAATTGAGGAAGAAGAAGAGAAAATACAAGTGAGAGCTAAAGAGATGGTCCTAGACCCTATGGAAGAACTCGGCAACCTTCTGGGCGACCTCCGATACGCTGGCTCGGGTAGCTTCGCCTTCTCCTTCGACGGGGCCTTCAAGCACCGGGTCCAGAGGAAATTGAGGGTTCCGGCTGGTGTAGCACGTCAGCACATATTCTGTGACGTTCCTCGCCAGGGATTGCCCCTCGACCTCCAGTTGGTCCACGATGACGTCGCCCACCTTGGAGAGCTTGCTGCCTGCTGCGCTCAACGCCTGCAGCGCAAGGTCCGGCTCCGGCTCCGGATCATCCGGGCGCACGGGGCTGAAACCCATCGGCGTCAGCGCATCATTGGCCTTGCCCAGGAACTCCCAAATCTGCAGGGAGTCCGCCGTCCTCAGGCTCTTCACCTCTTCCAGGGATCTCTTGGCTGCCGTCAGTTCGGAATTCTCACGGGCGAGGCGCTCAACTTCTTTGGCGTTTTGCTGAATCTTTGCAGCAACTCGCCTCTCAAGTCTTCCGAGCTCCTCCTCCCGGAGGTGGATCTTGTTCCGACGATCGACCAGGTCCTTCTCCCTAGCCTCCACTTTCTTCTTCTGGGCAACAAGGGCACACTCGTATTCGTAGAGTTCCTGCCCTCGCACCCAGGTCTTCTCCTCTTCCTCGAGGCAGCGCTCTTCCAACTTCTTAGTGCGCTCCTCGAGGCCCTTGTCAGCCAGAGCTACTTTCTCGGCGAGCTCCTCTTCCCTTCTCAGGATGTCATCCCGCAGCTCCAGGAGTTTTTGCTCTTCGTCCTCGAGCCGTCTCTTCCTTCCTTCAAGTGCCTCTCGACGCTTGATGAGTGCGGCGTTGATGGCCTCAAGCTGCTCGAACCGAGCATTGGCCGCGTCGTTGGCAGCCTTGGCCTAATCATGGAACTCCCGGGATTGAGCGTCGAGGGCATGGGTCATGCTCTCTCTCTCATCCAACAGCTTGTCCCAGTACTCCAGGCGGATCTTCTCCCGCTTGATCCACTCCTTGTCGTCCGCTAGCCTCGACTGCGCCAGCTTAGTCTCGAAGTGGAGCCGATTACGCCACCGCCTAAGGGTTTGGCGCTCCTCTTCAAGAGCCTTGCTATCGTGGAAGAAGGCCAGTTGGACCTGACGTAGACTGGAGCAGGCGTTGTCGATAGACATCGACAGCGGGATAGGCTCCGGACCTGCTGGGATCTCCTCCGCTGGTTCCAGCGGGTCTTCACAAAAAAAAATTTGGTCCCACTCTACGAGAGCGGAACCCTGAGCTTCCAAGGCGCTAGGGCCGTCCTCCGGGATGGCCTCAGTCGCCATCGAAGAAGGCCCCGCCGCCAAGTCTTCATTCGCCCCCTCAGGCAGGGGGCCAACAACTTCGCTTAGGCACTTTGACTCGGCCACAGGTACCATCGACGTCGTCGCCTCCGGAGCAGGAGCTACTACTGGCTCCGACCGGGGCACCTCTTCCGAGGGAGGCTCAAGCTCCCTCGTCTCTTCAACCGCCGGCTCTGTGACCGGCGCTCCAACAATAACCGGCTCAGCGACCGGTACTTCGGAGGTAACCGGCTCCACTTCCGGAACGACCTCGACTTCCGGCTCGCATGCCGGAGCTTCAGTCACCTCCGGTTCAATCGCCGGGGCTTCGACAAGTTCCGGCTCCGAGGCCGGGACTACTACTTCTGCCGGCTCTACAGCCGGAGCTTCCACTACTGCAGCACCAGGACCCGGAGCTTCAACCTCCGAGACAAGTGCCGCTGGCGTGTCTTCACTCCCGTGGTCCGGCGCTACCACGGGAAGTTCTGGGGACGAGTCGAGGTTCATGACCACGACAACCAGCGCCGGAGCTGTCGCAGCCTTAGCCACCACCTGGGGCGGAACTGGGACAGGAGCAGAAGCTCCCACAGCCTCAGAAATCGTGGCCGAGGGTGGAGCTTCACTCCCCTTCTTGGGGACGCTGCAGAGGACGGATAAAGAAAATTAACAAACAATCGCTACAACTAAAAAGTTAGCCAAGGTAAAAATCAAAAATTACCTTGGAAGGCTTCCGCACCAGCTTGCGCGGAACCTTTTTCCCGGACGTTCCGGGCTGGCCATGGTCGGCGTAGGAGCTCCGGGAGGCCCCCCAGAACTTGTCGCAGCCACGGGCGTTTCCCGGGTCGAGGCTCTCCTCGATCGGGAGGAATCCCTGGACCTGGAGGCTCCCACCGCCCCAGGTGCCGGAGTCGTGCACCCGGAGCTAGCACCACCGGAGGGCTCCACCACGGGGACAAATGCGCTCCGGCAGGATCCCACTGCAGGAACAGTCTCGTTCCGGGAGGACCCCACCATGGGGACAGTCGCCACGGTGGCAGAAGATCTTCCCCCTGGGGAGAAGGAACCAAGGTGGAAGTAGCGGGCCTGACGGACCTTCCGTCGGCATGTCGTAGCTTCCTCTTCTGACTCTCCGGCTCCTCCGCCAGCTCCTTGCCCTTGCCGATGACCTCGACCATCGGCTGTGGAGTAGGGACTGAGCTATCTTCAGGCACCCCGGGGATTGCCACCCGGGTGGTTGGTCTTCTCTCGACGACACCAAGGTCGTCAAGCGCGGGCATCGTCCGCCAGAGCTCTCTGCTGAACTCCACTTCCACGTTCAAAGAGAGAAAGGCCGACGGCGGAGTCAAGTACTCTCCGTCGACGTCGATGCCGTGCTGGAATTTCTTGAGGTGGAACTCCAAGGTCTTCCCCACCATGTTGGACTTCAACCCGGTCTCAACCCGGTCCTCGTCCATCACGCTGTTGAGGGCCCAGGCGAGCTTCTCCCTCCTCTTCAGCAGCGCCCACCTGTTGGTCAGGAAGTTGCAGAACACCGCCTGGGGAGTCAATCCTCCCTCCACACATCGGCGGATCCTGGTCAGGACAGGGTCGAAAGCTTCCGCCAGCACCGGAACTTCACTCCATATCGACGTGTCGATGTCGGGCAGACCGTCTGGCAGCTCCAACCGCTCATGCTCCTCCACCCTGACGACTATCCAATCTTTCTTCCAGTCATCCCACTTCCCGGAAGGGAACGACCGGAGGTACTTGAATGGGCACTTCTTGCGCTTCACGAAGTAGTAGAAGCCAAGGTACTCATTGCTCCGGCCGGTGGTGTGAACGGTGAAGAAGGTCCGGAAGAGCTCGACGCAGGGGGGGATGCCCACCCACATCTCGCAGAAGTGGACAAAGATGGACACGAGGAGAATGGAGTGAGGGCCAAGGTGGTATAGCTGCAGACCATAGAAGTCTAGCAGCATCAAGAAGAAAGAAGAAAATGGTGGGATCAGCCCCACCATGGCGTACGAAGAAAAGTACACCATCTCGCCAGCGCGCTCCTTCTCAAAGGGGAGCTCTCCGCCAGCACGGACCAAGCGGCTGAAGAAGTCCGAGGACCACCCCATGAGGGCCCGGACCTTCTTCAAATCGTTGTCGGTCTTCAAGCGACTCTCGCGCAGACCCAACTCCATTGCGGCACTGCTAGGCAAGAGAAGAGGAGCAAAATACGAGTTGGGAGTTTGAGCGCAAGATCAGATGAGAGGCGTAAAGAACTCCCGACGGTGCGCGCTTTCCTTCTTAAGTAAGCCCTCGCAACGCTTGGATGGAAACTGCAGGGGAGTCGAAGATACTACTCAAGAATTCAACCCAGCCGATGACAAGAGGGCCCGGGACCACCCCGACGATCAAGTCGAGGCTCTTACCCAGGCGAACGGTTGTCATCACGAGGCGGGAAACCCAAAGGCGGCGGCCTGACAGGGCGCGCGGAACCGATACGGTTTTCGTATCGGGAACCGGCGACCTTCAATTGCGTGAGATCCGCACGTCAAAGATCTCATCTGCCGCCTGAGGTGCGCCACGCGTCGGGATCTAACTGTAAAACCCTACCAACGGCACCTCCGAAGACCCTTGAAGACCCAATTCAAGAGTTGCAAGGATGGACCCACCTCCGACGGAACGACTTCACCCCAGTGACCTTCCTCGGAGGTAGGTCCAGGGGGCCACTGTCGGTACCCTAAAAACCGTACACCCCCTGAGGTTACAAAGATCTCGGAGGAAGGCCGTCTACTTGAATTGAAGACCCTCGGAGGCCCACTTGTCAGACATGACCGGACCTGCTTCTCCAACATGGTTAATCCCTAGGTTGCCACGTGTACTGCCAAACCGGAGCTACCGCCCACAAGGGAGAAGCTCCGGACCAAGTACCGAAATGGCACCTCCGGACTTAACCCCTGACCGAGAGAAGCTCCGAACCTGACACGTGTCAGATAGCTCCGGAGCTACCTGCTTCCCACAGCAAGCTCCGGAGCTGCCACGTGTCCAAACGTCGGAGCTGGCAGCCTCTAACCTCCGGAAGACCTTGTAACAGCTCCGGATCTTCAAAGGAGAGCCAAGGACTTCAAGACCCGATTAAATGTCATTAATGCCATATTAATGACATTTAAACGGACAATCTTAACACCCGTAATGGCACTGTCGGAGCCCGTTACAGGATTATTAACAACAATTAATTGTGTATCAATACTAGTAACCGCCGGGGCCACATGTCGGGCCAGGCCAGTTTGTAACGGTCTGTCCTTGTACTATAAAAGGACAGGCCGACGATACACACGAGGACACATGTACACAGACGTGGAGATCATACGTGACAAACTAATACAACACCAACACACCCGTGGAGTAGGGTATTACGCTCAGGCGGCCCGAACCACGTAAATCCTAGTGTCTCCTGTGTTAAACCGCAATTCACCTTCTTGAGTCTCCGCGCGCCCACACCGAACCACAAACTCCTTCAACACTTTAGCAGTGTCAGGAGATCTGCCGACTCCAACAGTCGACAGTATATTAGATTCAAAAATCTTCATTACTTTCTTTACATGGGACTCGAGCCCGTCAAATTGGGAAACTCCTCCACTCATATCGTAACTGCATCAGTTATATATCCTCACCCGTTTCCAATTAAAATCCAAGCTAAAGGTGTAGACGAAGGTTTCCACAAGAGAGAAGTTGCATCGCGGCGTTCCGCCACAGACGGCAACCGTAGGGACGACAAGGAGAGAGGACCCAATGGTGGGGACTCAGGTGTACAACATGACGTTCGAGGAAGATGTGATCACCACCACCGTGATGTGCTCTGGTGAGGTCCTGGAGGACTGGCTCGACGAGGACCTCTCCGTCCACTGTTGGGGCCTTCACAAGCTCATCGTCAGGCTTGACATCGAGTTGCACCCCAGCTACTCCACGGACCAGAACCCCGTCGCCGTTCTGCAGCTCTACGTCGGTCGGCGCTGCCTCATCTTCCAGGTCATCCACGCTGACTACTTCTTCAACGAGCTAGAAGATTTCCTCGGTGATTCCAACTACCGCTTCGTCAGCGTGGGCGTGGAGGGTGACATCGACAGAATTTGGAAGGACTGGCAGCTGAAGGTGGCCAAAACGGTGTACCTGGCCGAGCTCGAGGCGGAGGAGATGGATCGACTGAGCCTCCGCCGCGCAGAGCTAAAGGACATCGCGAGCGCCGTGATGGGCGCGTACATGAAAAACCTTACCGGGTGAGGACGAGCAACTTGGACGCGTACAATCTCTCCGGTGAGTTGATCATCTATGCGTGCATCGACACTTTTGCTCCTTCGAGGTTGGCCGCAAGCTGCTCTCTGGCGACTACTGATCTAACCACCGACTTTGCAGATCGGCTGCTGTGAATCATCCTGGCATGGATTCGCAGGTGCAGCGCTCAAGTTCTAGCTTTTCTGCTTGTGCGCCCAATCTCTCATAAAATTATTTTTTCTTGTGGAAACACTATAACTTGGGTTCATATCAGATATGTGCCCCACTGTTGTCGGGTGCACATGTCAGCTGCAGCAATAACTGCAGGGTAGAGGATTTCATCGCCACTGTCTTGCCATTTAAGTTAATGTTTTAGTAGTTTCTGTGATGATTGTTCCAAAAAATAATAGTTTTTGTGATGGAAGAATTAGCTGGAGTCTATTTGTCATGTTTCTGAAATTTGAAAAAATTTTAGGCAACAAATCATTAGAATTTAATAATTACTGTTATTAGTCACCTATTTTGCAATTAATCATTAACCATTAATTTTATAGGTTAAGCAATTACAAATTAACATAGTCCTTACAATTACAGAATTACAACTACTAGCTCCCTCCATCCCAAATTACTTTTCACTCTTTTAGTTCAAAAATGAACTAATTAATTAAAGATCGACAAGTAATTTGGGAGATGGAGGGAGTACATATTAACATGGTACCAAATGCATGCTACGCCCCAAACATGATCAACGAGCCTCAAACATGACAATCTCTCAAGAAAAAGAGAAAACACGTAACGTTATCAAACATGATTGAGGTTTTTCACATGGATGTTAGACGTACATATGCATGCTACACCCCAAACATGTATTCCAAGAATAGAATATTTCCTACCATGTATATATATTTCTATATTTATCATATTGTCTACCATGCATGTGCACGCTCTCAACCTATATGGCAGTTTATCTACCATACTAATGAAGAATATTATCCTGTCATCAATAGAGATAACAAATTTGACACAAGGATGTTCCCTTGACGGTACGAGGATAGAATGTGGACTACCATCGTCTAATAAGCACACAGTTCTCACTACGTACGTGGTTCATCAAATTAATCGATTGCATGCTGCCATTATGTATCGCTGTACTCGTCTTTCGAAGAAACGATAGGCGTAGGCGCTAGCCGCTACGTGTTCTGATTTTAGGAACAAATGAACACACTTGTGAAAACACGTACGCCACATCCGATTCTCAACGTCATCAAATTAACATGTTCCTCAACAAGGGGAACAAAAATCCTCAACACGTGATCAAACATGATTGATCGCGAGTCTCTTTCACATGCATAATATTCATGTCCACCATCATATATGATCACAACAATTATCATCGGTTCGATATAGACTCTCGGTCGGCAACGGTCGGATCCTTCAAAAAAAGATATGGACTCTCGGTTGATTGCCACGCGCGTTCACTCATCAATCTTCTGCATGTCATTGAAATCATTCGCACAAAATGTTACGAACACTGCGGGGACATACCTACAAAGTATTCCAGGTGGGCCATTGCATACCCTGGGCCCTTTGCGTGTCAAATTCAAAAACGACCTATGGGACGTGTCAAGCCATTTCGAGATGAGGCAAACCTCGGTTTGGAGTAGCTCCGTCAATTCAAAAGCATAGTTCTCGAGGCGTCTGATCATCTCCACTCGGGTGCTTAACGATGACCTTCTATAAAGGCACTCCGTCCTCTTCTTCTCCACCGCACCTCTCGATCGATTTTAGCCTCCAACCTTCTCCTCTTGCTTCTCCACCGCACCACCGTCGACCACCTCTCTCTCTTTGTTCGCACCTCCGTTGTCGCACAAATGGGTAGCCCCGCACCGAAGCGCTCCAGGTCATCGACGTCCTTCAAACCTCCTTCTCTATTTCCATTGCCGCCAATGCCAGTGGAACTGGAGGCGGTTCCCGCACCTCCTCCACCCTTGTCTCCGCCCGCGGAGCCCGCACTTCTTCCATCTGACTATGATGAGACTGTCCGCCTCATCGAGAAATGCATCGACAAACTGAACGGCATGCTTAAGGAGGTCACCGACAACCTGTTTGCCGTTGACGTGCAAGCAAAAGTGCTCGACAAAATGGCACAGGATGTATTTGACAATATATCTCACTCCTGTTGCGTCTGGGACTTGGGACCCTTCCCCACCACACTGGCATGGACTCCGACGGCTACTACATCTTCGGGTTAGGCTTTGTGGCTGATCGTCTCGAGATGATCGGTGATGAGGCTGGGGTGGAGTTTCGTGAGCAACTAGTGAACGCCGTCGACCGAAATTTTGATCTGGTAATGGAGGATGCACCGCTGCGGTTGCAGCAGAGGCGGAGGCGGCGACAGAGGAGGTGGACAAGTCCTCCTCCGAGTATAGTAGGATTAGTAGTAGTTTTTTTGTGTGTTTTTTCTTGTTTGTAATATATGTGTTGTTTTTATGTTAATGAAAAATTTCTCTTATGTTCATGAACAATGTGTCCTACAGTACGTGCTTTAACAAAAAACTCCTCCTTTTATTAAAAAACATCGCATATGGAAAATTAACACATTAGTAATATTATATCTAATAAATATTAAACACTTTAGGACGTATGCAGCAGTATTATATTTCAAAAAATTACGAAAGTAAAAAGCTAGACCGTGTAGCTGTACATCGCAAACGGATGATAATTTTATTTCTTTTCTCTTTACCAGCTGTCATCGTGCCCCCCAACATCATCATACATGATCATCGACGTCTCTCTCACATGCATGTTATAGTTGTCCATGCATGCTACGCCCCAACCATATGATCAACGAGCCTTAAACTATATATATATATATATATATATATATATATATATATATATATGACGATCTTTCAACAAAAAGAGAACACTATATATATAACATGTTAGTTGTCATACATATGCTACACCCCAGAGATGATCAATGAGCCTCAAACTATATATGACGATCTTTAAAGAAAAAGCAGAGAAAACACATAATAATGTTGTCATCAAACATGATCGCGAGGTTTTCTAGTGCATGTTACTTGTCCATATGCTTGCTACGCCCCAAACATGATCAAAGGGCCTCAAATATGACGATCTTTCAAGAAAATTAGAAAACACCTAACGTCATCAAACATGCATGATCGAGGTCTTTTGCGTGTCAAACTAAAAAACATGAACGAGGGTTTGTGATATATATATGTGTTAATGAATGAATGTGTGGTGTGTTCATAGGGTTCCCCAGGAATCACAATTCATAAGGAAGAATTTGATTATTTTTTTGGACAATTCATAAGGTGGAGGAGGAGGATTTAGGTTTTCTTTTGATGTTTTTCTTTTATTTTGTCTTGTACTTTTATCTTGTGTTTTGTGACAATCTTTCAACTATATATAACGATCTTTCAACAAAAAGAGAAAGCACGTAATGTCATGAAACATGATCGATGTCTTTTGCGTGACAAACTAAAAAAAACTGGAACATTTTATATACCTCGGGCTGGTGGGCCCTTTGTGTGTCAAACATAAAAACTGGAACTGAAAAACTGAAACACCACGGGATGGACCTACAAAGTATGCCAGGTGGGCCATTGCATACCCTAGACCCTTTGCGTGTCAAATTAAAAACTGCATGTGAAGCCGAGATGGGATGCGTCAAGCCATTGCAATAACCTAGAGGAGGCAAACCGCAGTTTGGATTAACTCCGACCCACCCACCGGTTTTAAAGAACAGTTTTCAAAGAGTCTGATCATCTCCACTCGCGCGCTTAGACGACGACCCGCTATAAAGGCACACCCGTCCTCTTGCATCTCCCCCGCACCACTCCATCGATCATAGCCTCCAAACTTCTCTTGCTTCTCCACTGCACCATCGCTGACCACCTCTCGCTCTTTCTCCGCACCTCCATTGCCGCACAAATGGGTAGCCTCGCAGCGAAGCACTCCAGGCCGTTGATGTCCTTTGAACCTCCTTCTTCTCTGTTTTCGTTGCAGCCAATGCTGGTGGAACTGGAGGCGGCGCTCGCACCTCCTCCGTCGCCTTCTCTGCCCGCGGCGCCCGCACCTCCTCATCCCGTTTGGATTCAGGAGATTGTCCGCCTTCTTGAATACCGCTTCGATGAACTCGATCGGCGCCTGAAGGAGGCCACCAAGAACCTTTCTTCCACCGCTGGGCACGCAAAAAAGCTCGACAAATTGGCGCCGGATGTATTTTCCGATACATCTCGCTCATGTGACCATCTGAGTCTCGGGAAACTTTGTGTCTGCACCAGCATGGACACTGTCGGCCAATATTGCTTTGGGTTAGGGTTTGTGGCCGGTCGTCTCAACGTTGTCTATGATGAAGGGGTGGAGGGCCACCAGCATCTTTTGCAGATTGTCGCCCGAAAGCTTCAGACTCAATTGCTGGAGGAGGCGGCAGCAGCGGCGGCAGTGGAGGAGGCGGCAGCGGTGGAGGCAGAGGAGGAGGAGGCGGTGACAGCGGAGAAGGAGGTGGAGGAGTATTTGTAGTTTTTCTTTTTTCTAGTTTTCTATGTGCTTTTGTAGTTCTTGTTTGTAATATATGTGTTGTTTTTATGT
This sequence comes from Tuctoria greenei, assembly GCA_036927565.1. Classification (NCBI taxonomy): domain Eukaryota; kingdom Viridiplantae; phylum Streptophyta; class Magnoliopsida; order Poales; family Poaceae; genus Tuctoria; species Tuctoria greenei. The sequence continues at coordinate 66,373,887 of JAYESD010000006.1, forward strand.
TAATGAAAAATGTCTTTTCTGTTAATGAACAATGTGTCCTATGAAGTATCGAAAAACAACTCCTTTTGGAGAAAGGGGCAATATAACTGTTGTTCAATGTCTAGCCAAGAATTTGTTGTGTTGCGACAATCGACGACTCTTGGTTGAAACTCCATTGAGATCGTGGTGGAGGCTGCGTTTCTCCTCTTTTGTGTTTTTTCACTCAATTTTTTCATTTGTAGTTGGCGCATGTGAAAATGTATTTTTAGTAGTAGTATATAGTACATATTATCATTTGACTGTATTAATGTTATAGAATGCTGATTGTTTGCCATCGTCCTTTCGTGGACTTGGGTGTTCTGTATTTGTATATCATTTGCATTAGCACATATACATTTGGCGATTCATATTTTTGTTCATATTTTTTCAGAATGTACCACTAGCTAGCAGATGACTGCTTTTAGATTTTGATTTCCATGCAAGATAACAAAGATGAATTAAGAAGTGAGCAAGTTGTACGAAGAAGTCTACCCCTCTAGCTACACGCACCATGTGCAGGAATCGACGCACATGACATGTAATTAATCACGATTGCATGCGTGCACAAGGGCACGCCCGCGAGAATTTTTTCATTCTTCTTGGCGTGCCACAATTGAGATTTTGACAATTCAATTTTTACTCCTGCCCTTCCAATTTCAGTCCCGCCTATTGTAACCCTATTTCAGCCACGATGAGTATAAATGGAAACACTGGCCTCCGTTGCCGACACACTGCTGCCCCGCCCTTCCGGTGATCTCGTAGTACTCCAAATGCGTTGTCTCTCTATCCTGTGTTCCAAACTTGTATTCCTAAGAAATTCCCGTGTTTTCATTTCCCATAGTTTTTACAATTTTTTCCCCATGGATCTCGTAGTGACGCATCAAAGCTCTTGGTGGTGGTGATTCCTGGGTACAACACCGGGCGACCAAGTTTGACGGCCTCTACTGAACCTCTTCGTCGCTGACAACTCCCTGCGGCATCGCATCCCAGACTCCAGTTTTGTGCTAGGTAAGTTCTACACGATCCATGCCATCCTTTTATAGAGCTATATTGGCTTGGTTCTACACGATCCATGTAGTTTTGGGCTAGTTAAGTTCTACAAGATCCATGCTAATACATGAAGATTAAATAAATTAACAACGAAGAAATGTGGTCTTATGTTTCACGAATTTAGTTATATATATATATATATATATATAATGTCGCTTCGATAGCTTATTATGGTCGTGTATTTCTAGTTCAATTCCTTGCCGGGCACGACAAATATTAAAAACCAGAGGTAATATGTAACTTCTGGATTTAAAAGTAAATGACGCACAGTTATCTAATCAACCACTCCAAATATTGTACTCTCATTCCCGTTTCAGGAATTGGTATTCCTAAGATTTTCAGTTTCCACAAATTTTACACTTTTTTCTTTCTTGTGGCTTTCTCGGATCTTACATTTTTTTCTATTCCTTTATTTCTAATTCCTCTGTTCCAAACAAACATTGCAGTTTACAGAAACCGCACTGTCCGATCCAAAATCTATGTCGGCCATGTAATCTGACGTTATCACTGTTATTTGGAATGACTACTTACAATGCTTTTTGCATTAGGAACAAGACATCAAACTGTGTGATGTCGTCTACAAGCATTCATGGTGGCCAACAAGCACCTAGTATAACTATAAATGTGTTTACTATCAAAATTAAATTTTTTAGAAAACATTAATGCCTTTGCATGGTTTGTAGAGAATATTGCAGCACATGATCTTCAGGAACCCCGAGATTCTTCACTCCCTGGTACTACGATGCATGAACCAACATCAGGTATAGATATATAAACAAGAAATACTCCTTCCGCCCTAGCGTAACTTTACTTCTGGAGCTTAAAAAATGTCCCACTCCAAATCTATCGGTAGCTTCCAACTACCCATATCACATCACATTACTACCCGCCTCTCTACCGTGCCATTTGTTTTGGCAGAGCGTGTTAATTTTTTACTCCTTTGGCATTGAGTTTGGAGCATTTTGAGAGACTACATTCTGTCCTTCAAACGTATTGATCATGGGTGTATAATGGTCATTTGCATTCTTTCCTAGGCTCTACTAATTGTTTTAGCATGCCTTGCGATTCTACTTTCTTCATCTTTATAGTTAACAGTTCATCAACCTATGTGATGGCGTGATTTTTTGATGCCTCCACACTATGCTCTCTCGCTGCCGGTCACTCCGGCCGGCACCGGCGCCCTCGCCCTACTGCTGGTCACTTCAGTGTCCTCCCCGATGTGTCTCCCTCGACCATCGCTACGTCCCATCCTTCACGTGCTATGATGACCCCGCCATTACTCGCCCTGCCACCAATCCTCCTTGAGAGTCGCACCTGGTGATCTTGGCCAGACCGAACCCTCGCTTTGTTAAGCGTCGCAAGCTGGGACTATGCAGTACTACACCTGCAGTAGCCGCCACTGACAAGTGGACCTGATGTCTCATGGGCCCATATGTCAGTGGTAGCTACTGCAGGTGCAGTACTGCAGAGGATTTCAGTCCTGCAAACTACCTGTCTTTATCTGTCTTGCATTCGCCACCTGCTACCGCTGGCGTTCATTACTCGGTCTGCAACTAATAATTCTCTTCGAGATGCGCTCCGGTTGATATCAGCCAGACCGAACCGGCGAACCCTATCTTTGTCTAGTCTAGTGTTGCCAGCTGCATGGCCGCCCCATCAGTCTTGCCTGCTTCGCTGCTGGGCTAAAAATCCTCTGCAGTACTACGAGTGCTATAGTGCCACTGACATGTGTACCTGATGGCTCATTTTAGGATATGAACAACGACAAGAAGTCAACAATGTACACCCCCCCCATCAAAATAGTTGTCGTTCAGACAGTCTTAAATAGTTCATTTTTTATTCATTTGTTGGTCTGATATGACAATTAATATAAACCAGGAGGGAGTAATACAGAACAAAATGCTGCTGGGACGCGGTTGTCCCACGCTCATATTTGCCAGAATACGCTATGCATCCCAAGTTAGTAGAACGGAGCATGTGAAGCTACCAATTCAGTTCTCCGCTAGGTTGGGTGTTGCGGTTGGTATTAATCAGCAGCACTTTGTCGATGATGTGGTTAAGTTTACAAAAAAACATGCATCCCTCAGCGGTGAAAGGAAGTGGGCAGATGATGGCGATAGTAACAAGAGAGATATAGTATGAGACATTCTGGTTAGTATTGTCACACCCCACACAAGTATTTTTTTTCTTGCAATCTCCATCTTGTGCGTTTACAACAACTTGTTATTCAATGTACAGGATTCCTGGGACATGGAGGACACACCGGAGAGCGCAAGAAAAATTTTGAAAATTGCTCGTGAGCGCTACAAGGGGTGGCACTCGACTTTGCATGCCACCTGTAAGAGTTATTCTACTGATGAAGAACGTATATGAAACAAGTCTGCTAACGTACCAACGCCCGAGTGGTTGCACCTAATAGAATATTTTGGGTTTGAGCGATTCAAGGTCAGCTAACTTTTTAATAGCTTTGCATCATACAAAAACTATTTGATTTTTATTCATTCGTGGAATTAATTTTTAAAATTATTGCAGTCAATAAGCAGGACCAATTCTCAAAATCAAAGGAGACAAAAGGTGAATCACTCGCTTGGCTCCAAATCCTACGCCCAACTTAGTTACGAGAAGGTATGAAAAATAAATCACGCTTTGACTTTGCACTGCAATCAATATGTATACCTACATGTTGATTTTTACTTGTATTTTATGTAGGGAGACCCAAAGACCGGAGAAGAACCCGATGACATACAACTGTGGGAGGCAAGCCATTTGAAGAATGGTGCCTGAGCAAACGAGCAGGCAGAAGCTGTACATGTGAGTAACACTTCAAATAATCCCCAATTAAATAAATATTTGCAATGTAACTGTGACTTTTCTTTTCGTATATAGAGCCGGACACGAGCCCAAGTGGATGACATGGAACCTGAGTAGGGAGCCCCACTTCCAAATGAGGAGAGAAACCGCATCTTCCAGTGTTGTTATAGATCCTCAATCGGTTGTCCAGTATCACATGTTATATGGCTAACCCTACTGGTCCTGAACGTGATCATCTGCTTATCCAGATAGCTTAACACCTCAACGACCAAGTTCAAAACTTAGAAGATAGAAATGAAGGCCTCAATCACCAAGTGCAGGAGTTCGAAGGAAGAAATGACAGCTTAACCACCCAGGTGGACTGCATAAACCAGAAGAATGAAGAGTTAAACGTTCAAGTCCAGAACTTACAAGGTCAGATAGCAGCTGACCATGAACAAAGAACTAAGGAAATGTAGGACATGCATGTCTCAATGGCAGAAATGCACAAAATGATGATGGAGACCACTCCACAAAAGAGCCAACAAAGGAACCTCCAAAAGCCACCTGTTGCAACAATTAGTCTCGGTCAGCTTAGGAAAAATTACAACTAAACACGTCACGACCGTAATACTTGAGTGTTGTTATGCATGTTGCAATATCAATTGATGAATGTTTATTGTTAAACTCGTGATTCTGTTGCCACTAATTTTCAAACCTGGTGTATCAGGATTCTACTGCCGCTAATTACAAAATGTGGCATTACGAATTTCTTGTCACGAATGATAAATTGTTGCAATAGGAAGCTATTGCTACGAATTACAAAATGTTGCAGTATAAACATTTAGCCACGACTCAAAAAAACATTGCACTAGACTGCTATTGCCACCACGCAGAAAACGTTGCATTACAACACTATTGCCACAAATAAGAAAATGTTGCATTACACCTCTATCACCACAGATCATTAAACATTGCATTAAAACCGTGCTGCCACAGATCAGAAAATGCTGTATTACGAACCTATTGCCATAGATCAGGAAATGTTGCATTAGAAACCTATTGCCATAGATCAGGAAATGTTGCATTATGAACCTATTGCCACAGATAAGAAATCGTTGCAATACTAAACTATTCGCCACAGATGTGAAATCATTGTAGTACCATACTATTTCCCACAGATCTGAGATTATTGCAATACAATACTATTCGCCACGTTTGTGAAGTCATTGCAACAACATACTATTTAGCACGGACGTTAAACCATTGTAGTACCATACTATTTTCCACGACTGTGACATCGTTGCAGTACCATACTATTTGCCACGAATGTGCAATCGTTGCAATACCGTGATATTCTTTGCAATACGTTAAATCGTCGCAATACCATAAATCGTTGCAATATTGTACTATTTGCCAGGTTGTGAAATCGTTGCAATACCCCACTATTCGTTGCAATACGTTAAATCGTCGCGATACGCTAAATCGTTGCAATACTGTAGTATTAGCCACGAATGAGAAATCGTTGCAATCAACCAAGAATGTGAAATCATTGCAATACCATGCTATTCGTTGCAATACGTTAAATCGTCGCAATACACTAAATCATTGCAATTACATACTATTTGCCACAAATGTGAAATCGTTGCAATACCGTGCTATTTGCCACGAATGTGAAATCGTTGGAGTCACATACAATTACCACGAATGTGAAATCGTTGCAATACCATGCTATTCGTTGCAATACGTTAAATCATTGCAATACGCTAAATCATTGCAATAACATACTATTTGCCAAAAATATGAAATCGTTGCAATACCGTACTATTTGCCACGGTCGTGAAATTGTTGCAATACCGTACTATTCGTTGAAATACGTTAAATTGTCGCAATACGTGAATTCGTTGCAGTAGCGTAATATGTGCCACCAATGTGAAATCGTTGCAATACCATACTAATTGCCATGGATGTCAAGGTGTCGCAATAACCTATCGCAACGGGAATTATTACGACGATTCATAAAAACTATCGCCACGCTCTTTTTCGTTGCAACAGTGACCTATTGCGACGAAAAACGACCTATTGTGACGATTTTTTTCGTTGTGATAAACTGGAATCCTTGCAGTTGGACTACCAGCATGTTCAGACCCACTAAAGTTTCACCGGTGATGATGCCTCCAACTGAGCACATCCAACCAAGGGCCCCCTCTTGTACCTTTCGGATCCCATGGCAGTCCTGCCACTATTGCAAACCCAACCGACTCCCATTCCCCGCTCCCCAAATGATCCAAACAATGCTGGCAGTACACCTAATTAATTGGCTAAGCCGCACCCATACTTGGCCTTGTGGTGGCACTATCGTCCTGACTTATTCTCGCATGAACCGGTCCTTAGGTCTAAAGAAAGCAAAACCACAATATCTTCCAACCCAATCCACAAACCATGTTTGCTTAGATCTCCCAAGTCCACACCACAGGAATCGCGACAATAGACGACAGCCAAAATAATAGACTACAGGGTCGTCGCCTTTGACAACGGCTAAATCTCGTCAATTAGCCTATGATTCATGATAGTTGACCTAGTACCGTCGTCAATTACTTAAAGACGACGGCCAATTGTCGTCAATTAAGGCCCACCATCATGTCGGCTAAAACCGGGCCCACCCAAGCCATAATAGGCGACGGCTAAAAGGAACCATCATCAATTAGGCCTTAATTGACGATGATTAATATATTACTGTCGTCTATTCGAGCTATAGATTATTTCCCGACCGCGCGCCTCTTTGTTTTCATTTCGCACCCACTCGCTCCCGCTACCGAGCAAAACGCCGCCGCCGCGCCAAGTCGCTACCCCGTGCTGTGCTGCCGTCACGCCGTCGCCATCAACCGAGAAGGACCCGATGAGTCGAGGTACGCCGCCGCCCCCTCCCTTTGTTGCGCCGCCCCTCCCCGCCGCCCCCACCCCTAGACACCACCACCTTCCCGACCGCTCCTCCCACTCCTCCAACAGCCCTCCACTGTTGTCCACCACCCCTCCCGCCGTCCACCGCCCTTCCACCACCCTCCCCGCCATCCACCGCCGTCCAGTGCCCTCCACCGCCCTTCCCCACTGTCCACCACCCCTCCCCTCCATCCACTGCCCCTCCCCGCTATCCAACACCCTCCCCATTGCCCCCAGTGTCCTCACCGCCCCCCACCGTGCCTCCCCCCCACCGCCTCCTCCCCACCATACACCGCCACCGTGTGCTACCCCTCCCCACTCCACCCCACCATGCCATCTCATTTTCCTCTATTTTTTCTTCATTTTGTACTTGAATATGCTGTTGCGTGCATTACATGTTGAGCTTTGCAAATGATTAGAGAGAGAGGAGAGAGGACAAAGCAGAGGGAGAGAGAGATAGAGGGAGATGAGGAGAGAGGGAGAGAGAGAGGTGATGGCTGTGATGGTTAGCACGAGGCCATCAAGGCCCGTCCACGAGCGGGGGCCCCTGTACTTACCCTTGCCGAGGTCCTGCTTGTAGCGAATGTACTTTACAATGACCACAACAAAGTTGAGTCGGGGATGGCGAAGGAGGGGTCGGAGAGCACGGCGGCGGCGATGGCCTTCATGGGCTGGACGGGTATGGGCACGCTGTAGATGGGGCCGATGACAACATTGTAGATGCCGGTGAAGACGAGGGTGCTGCCAAGGTCTAGTGGCTCGTTTTGGATTGGCGTCGACATGGTTGAATGTGGTTTCCATGGCTCCTCTCTTCTCTCTTTTCTTCATTTTCTTTCACTCCCTCTCTCTCCCTCTCTCCTTATATCGTATCTCTCTCTCCCTCTACCTCTCCCTCTCTCCTCATCCCACTCTCCCTTTATCTCTCTCCCTCTCTCCTCACCTCCAGGCCAACACCGATCATTAGGTAGTTCCTTGCCTGCCTCGAGACGGAGCGGCTCAAGATCGACGTCCCGAGTGATCATTAGTTAGTTAGTTTATTATGTTGTTCATCAATAATTGTTTATTATTTGTAATTGTTTATTACTTAGTTTATTAATATGTAACTAAATGGGTTTTGGGCCGGCCCAGCCCGACCCGACACAACATGACACGCAGTAAATGCATTCATGCCGTATAGATAGTTGTAGTCATAACGTATGCGTCGAGACGACACAGAAGAAAACGACTGTGGTGAGGACGTCAATCACCCGCAATTGCGTGGATGGTGGATTCAGACGTGGAATTGTCATCTAGGACAAACTTTCCTCCTTCTCTTTCTCTCGTTCTTTCCTCTCTCATAAATGACTTAAAATGAAAATGAGTAATGTAACCTAATGCGTCACCCATTTCAGATCGGCACGTCTCACGTGCTATTGACATGTGAGACGTGAAGGTTCGGAATTGTCCCTTTTTGGACAGCCTGGGAATGACCGAGGGGGCGTGGCTTGTGATGGGACGCAGTTCTGGATCTGGACAAGATTTCGACGGCGTAACCCTGTTGTTCTCTGTTGCACTGTTTTCAGGCGTGCAATGAAGAACAACGAGGTTATGCTGCTGAAATTTTGTCCGGATCAGACCGTGCGTCACATTATGAGCACATTCCACTTGATCACTCTTCGGTGGGTTTGGGACATATATGCCTAGTTGTAGGGCCGTGACATAACATAACAATGAAACTAATAATGATTTGTCTGCTTTGAAAGTATACTCTCAAACATGGTTGAATACTGCACTTGGATGTATACATAAGAAAGGCTCATACGAGACGCACCCGAACGAAGAAAGGAGACGAACAAACTGTGGGTCTTCGTCATCGCGTCTTGCATTACGTTGTCATTAGAGACAGGCGGCAAGGCTCGTCGCCGATCATACTAGGTGTGTGACACGCTCAAAAGTAGTGTGTCTCCCATCGATGAGTCATAACAGACGGGCTTTGCGAGGTCATTAGAGACCCGTATGGTGCACGTCGCCAATAATTCTGAATGAGAGACACACTCTTATGAAGCGTGTTGCATATATGTTGATTGATCCGAGACGTTCTTCATTACTGCCCGTCGCACATTCGTTGATCGATCTGAGACGAGCTATTAAAAAGCTTGTCTTCTTTATTTAGGTAATCCAAGACAATCTCTATTACAACGCGTCACGGATTGTATACAGGCAACTTCAGTTCGACACTCACAGGAGACGCCCCCTGCTAGACGCATGTCTCCCATTAGGTGCCCCCTCCACTGATTATGCTGGTTCCCGACTGCATCCTGGAGCTAGCCAGAATTTGGCAGCCGCATTGCCTGTGTCAGCAACATACACATATAGAAACATATGTAGCCAAATGTCTCCTATTTATCCAGCTTAACATGTAACTAATCAAATATTAACAAAGTGTACATACATTGACCAATCAAATATTAACAAGTGTAAATTGTGGTTACCAAGTAACTATTTACACAGAATTCCCCTGTTCATCCAGATACATGTAACTAATTTACACAAAGAATAATTGTCACCTAATCATCTAGTGGGTAATGAAATTCTCTGTTAGAATTAATGATTTCAGAAATGATGAACCTGCATAGGATGTCTCTAACATGCTCAATGCTATGACCTTCAATGTTCTTGAAGGCGGGTCCATAGTCCTGCCACACGAAAAAAATGAGATTTAGCAAAAGATTAGTAATAAAGTAAAATAAATGCACTAACATGTACATTGCAATTAGGTTGATCTCCAAATAAAGCCATGTGTAAGCAGGCGTGGAAGCCGCAAGTGTGGCCCGGTGCTTGTTGTTGGACGTTGAATGCAGTATGATGCATTAGATGTCGGCGTTTTCCTTTTACTTGCACAAAAGTCCTAAACAAAAACATTCACACTTAATGTAAAATTATCGTACAAGGAAACTAAAGTGAAGAAGTAACTTACTCGTCAATAAACGAAGAAATATCATTCCATGACCGGGTCTTTCACTGGCTAGTTTTTTCATCTGTTGGCCTTGAGGAGTCACAGTACCAGACCTGGTCGTACCGTGTAGATATTGCTATGGTAACCCAATGGTTACCCATGTTGAACAGTAGGACTAGGAGGTCCTTATCATAGTACTGTTTCATTGCTGAATGTGGCCTAGAGGGGGGGGGTGAATAGGCCTTTTTGAAATTTGTCGGTACCTGCAACACTTAACAACCAGTTCAAAACTAGAGATATCGGACTAGTCCGGTAAAGTGCAGACTAGTCTGGTGTTTATGGACTAGGTTGATTAAGTTTGATCGATTAATTTGATTCTTCAATGTATGCAGCGGAAATATACAATCAAATGAAGTGTTGTAAGGTTATGTACAAGGGTATATCACAAGTCGATCTTAAATTTGATATTTCAACGTAAAGTGAGCAAGATTAATTGAAACCCTAGATTATTGTGAAGAATAAGAGCGATGAACACAAAACAAGACTCAAGGATTTATCCCGTGGTTCGGCTCCCATAGAGGCAACCTACCTCCACATTGAGGAGTCCACAAAAGGACCGGGTCTTCTCCAACCCTACCCTCATCGGATCGCCACGAAGGCCAATCCTCTTCCACTTATCATAGAGGGGTGTATAACCGAATTCAAAGGGGCCTTCTCACACGTTGAGTCCTCCCTCAGATTACAACACGAAATACCACCAAGAACACACTCAAAAGATTACAATGAAATCACAGGAGTGTGTTAGAGAATCAAACCAAGAGCTCAATGAATTTTGAACGTGTCTCTCCAATGATCTTGAGTGAATCCTCAAAGGATTGATCTTTGTTGCACTTAATTTCGTGGAGAGATGTGGTTTTTGAGGCTCTTGGGAGGTGTGACGGCGCTAGGGTTCGAGAGAGCTTAAAGTTGGGCCGTGCACCTCTATTTATATGGGGTTTCTAAAAGTGACCGTTAGGGTTCAGAAAGATCGGACTAGTCCGTGGTGGACACTGGACTGTCCGGTGTGCTCTGTGTAGTAAACCCTAAGTGTCCCGAAATATCGGAGTAGTCCGGCTAGGAGCAGACTTGTCCGATTTTACTTCTAGAAATCTTCGGACTAGTCTGATAGTCATCGGACCTGTCTGGACATGTGAAACCCTAAGTGTATTGGGTGACAAATCCGCTCTCGGAGGACTTGTCTGATTTAGTTCGGAGGGTTTTTCGGACTAGTTCGTGCAAATATCGGACTTGTCCGATTTGGACCAGAGAGAATATCGGACTAGTCCGATTGAGATCGGACTTGTCCGATCTTGTGTGACTTGTGAAGTGTTTTGAGGACTAGTCCGCACTGGGGAGGACTAGTATGGTTCTAGTCAGAGAGATATTGGACTAGTCCGATGGATATCGGACTTGTCCGATTTTGTGCAGAGAGGATATCAGACTAGTCCGGTGACATTCGGACTAGTCCGATCCTGTGTAACTTTGTGCAATGTGAGTGTTTAATTGTGATTGAGCTCCAGGGATGTGTTTCCTTAACACACTCCATACACAATGATCTACTATTCTTCTTCCTTGAGCTCATTTCCACTTTGCTCCTCAATTCTTCCTTCTTTTTGGCACTTTGCTTATTTTGCTATTAAAACCTGTGCTCATCTCAACAAAGAGGTTAGGATCCCAATTGCTTGTCATAAATCATCCAAAACCCACAAGGGATTCCTAGATGCACTTTCAATCTCCCCCTTTTTGGTGATTGATGACAACCAATTAAGATTTCACAAAATATGATAAAAGTTGATATTTTCATAAAGTATGCACATATGAGTTTACAATACATAAAGAAATGAAAACATAATCCATATGTGCGCTCTTTATGGTGGGATGCATAACTAAGTACATTGAAACTCTAAGAATGACATAATTGACATTAATCAACCGTAAGCAAGCATATATGTCATTCTAGGAGCAAAAACACAAATTTCCACAAATACTTCTCAAAATATCATAACATTGCATCACAAAACCATAATTAACTTAAGAACATAGTTAAAGCTTTACAACCCACAAAAAAGTCAAAAAGCATATAAGAGAGCTCTCTCCTCGCATCCTACAGCTAAGGCTAAGACTACCCCTCAATCTCCCCCCCTTTGGCATCAAGGCACCAAAAAGAAGGAGAGGAGAGTCCTAAGGTCTTCAGTCTTCGCTGTCGGTCCTCTCATCGTCGTCTTCGTCATCTTCATATTCAGTTTGATGAGGAGGAGGAGGAGGAGGTGTGGAGCCACTCGAGCACCCAATGCCAAAGTAGGCAAGCTCGGAGGGGGTCAAGGGCCTGAGCTCAGTGATGTCTGAATCGGGGTCTTCAGAGATTACTGGAGACCCAATGGGTTCGATCTCTAGTTCCTAGAGAATTTGCTTCACATTTGCCTTCACATACTTCATATCTTCCTTTCTTTTCTTGTTTAGCTTGTGGGCCCTCACTTCGGCCTTTTTGCAGGAAGCAAAGATGGCAGCCAGTTATTTGAAGATTTCACTGGCTGATCCCCTTTGAGGGGCTGCCCTACTAGCAGGGGCAGCTCTTGCATCTTCAGATCTTCTTGCCGGTGCCTCAGGACTGGAGGCCAGCGAGGGAGCAGCCTGGACACTTGGCTTCTGAGGCATCTGAGGCCTCAACGGTAGATGCTCCACATCCTTGACAAATTCAATCCCGGTGACCTTCTCGATCACAAACATTAGATATGGGGCATAGCCACAAGACCTATTGGGTGTGCAAGAAATGTTCACCATATCATTCGAAATGTAGTCCGCCACATCAAACTGGCGGTCTCTGCTTATCACCCTCATCAACATCTGAAGATAGCCTTGCACACTCCCAGCATCTCCATCCTTGGGAGCAATCGTCTTCCTCAAGACCCTATTCAGGACCACAAAGAAAGGCTTCATGTTCTTTGTGGAGGGAGGGACAAACTTTTAGTTTGGCTCATATAGGAACTTCATCATATCCCTCTCAATGACACCTATGTTGTGGATGATCAAGCAGTCAAATCTTGAGGTGTCAAGGTGAAGCAGGCTTGCAAAGTCTTCTTGAGTGATACTGTACTTGGATCCATGAGTCATCCAAGTAACACTTTCCTTGTCTTCACCGGAGAAGTGGCAAGTTGCAAAGAACTGCGCAATCACTTCATCATTCCAATTGTTCCTGAAGGCAAAGAGATCCTTCAGGCCATGCCTCTCTATGGCTTGCACGACTTCAATGAACGGGGAGCAACCCTTCTTCTCAAAATGTGCCCAGTCAATCCATTGTCTGCGCACAACCGGTGTCTTCATTGGGAGATACACAGATTTGTAGAAATCAGCATGGAAGTTGCACCAAAATCTTCCATTGATAGCTTGCTTCGGCCAGCCATACCAATCAATGCTTCTGAATTTTGCCGTCGAATCACTGCCCTTCCCGTTGAACTTCTCTTCAGTGAGGTCCCGGACCCCTTCCCTCGGAGCATGCAGCTTCAACGGGCCAACTGGACCCGTTGCTATTCCTTTGCCCTTGCCCTTGGCTGGGCGGGCACTTGCCGAGCTAGAGCCACCGCCGGTGGTGGCCCTAGAAGCTGGCACCTTGGAGGCTGGCTTCTTTGCTGGCACTTTCCTCCGAGCCTGTGGAGGAGATGAAACTGGCTCGAAAGGTCTCTCTTGGCGCTTCTTGCCAAGACTTGTCAAGGTCCGAGGTGCCACCTCGTGGTCCATCTCGGCCTCAAAGTCGGAGACTTCATTGTTCGAGCTCGACATGACTTGAGAATGAGTGGAATGTTTAAGAATGAATGGTACAAGGCATAGGTATGGAAGGATATCTAGGAATTGCATTGAGGAATTGAAAAGTTAGGTTTTGAGAACAGAAAAGTCGGACTTGTCCGGTGCACAAACACGGACTAGTCCGGGGGACTGGACTTGTCCGTGCACGGACTGGACTAGTCCGGTATTCATCCTAAAAAACCTAAGCTACCAGTCATATGGTGATTCCTAACGCACAACAAGCATAGCATAAACGTAATACATCAAGGAGGCATGTATATAGTGAGATATGCTAGGCTATTCGATCAACAATGAAGAAATTTGGAATTTCTAGGGTTTGAGTGAAAATTAATAAAGAAATCGATTGATGCTCAAAGAGGAGGGTGTTGAAGTCCGGACTTGTCCGTGAACTTCAATCTGCAAGAAAGGATGCTTGATCTCCACCCAAATGCGGAGCTTTTTGGTGAAGGGGATGCAAAATCGCCTTGGGAGCTCGAGTGGAAGATATAGAAAGCGTGAGGCAAGAGGGGAGGTGAATGGATTAGGGTTTGGCGGCGGCTAGGGTTATGGACATGAAAAATCGGACAAGTCCGGAGACGACCGGACTAGTCCAAACTTTTCCAGAGGACTATATCGGACTAGTCCGGCCTAACCGGCACTCTGCGGACTAGTCTGCGTGGGCGGACTAGTCCGGGTAACCACGGACTAGTCCATGGTCACCAGGTAAGAAATTCTTATCCCATTCATATATATTTGAAGGTTCATATTTAGAAAATAGGGAGGCAAAACAAATAAAATAATCTTGATGAATATGACCAGTAAGCATACAACAATCAAGCAATGATCATAATTCACCAAGATCTAGTAATTGACATAGTTTTCCGAAGAAAATTGAGAGGGATGATTTTCACAATCCAATCAACATATTTTGAAGAATTCATACAGGTATACAACATTTCAAGCCACACTCCGAGCATCAAGGATATTTAGTTCATTTTGGAGTTCGCAAAAACGTTTTTCATCAAGCGGCTTGGTGAATATGTCGGCCAACTGCTTTTGAGTGTTGACATGGGAAATGGCTATGTCTCCTTTCATGGCATGATCTCTCAAAAAGTGATGTCTTATATCTATGTTTTTATTCTAGAGTGCTCAACTGGGTTGTGGGCAATTTTGATGGCACTCTCATTGTCACAAAGGAGTGGAATATGGTTCATATTGTAACCATAATCCCTTAGAGTTTGTCGCATCCAAAGAAGTTGTGCACAACAACTCCCAGCTGCAACATACTCCACTTCGGCTGTGGATAAGGCAATGGAATTTTGTTTCTTGGAGGACCAAGAAACTAAGGATCTCCCTAAGAATTGGCATGTACCGGAGGTGCTTTTTCTATCTACTTTGCACCCGGCATAATCTGCATCGGAGTAACCAATGAGATTGAATTTTGAGCCTTTTGGTACCAAATACCAAGGTTGGGTGTATGAACTAAATATCTCAAGATCTTTTTTATGTTTGTCAAGTGACATTCCTTAGGATTGGCTTGAAATCTTGCACACAAACACACACTCAACATAATGTCTGGCCTAGATGCATATAAATAGAGTAGAGATCCAATCATGGAGCTATATACCTTTTGGTCGACGTTGGGTCCATCTTCATTGAGATCCAAGTGGCCATTCGTTGCCATGAGGGTCTTTATGGGCTTCGCCTTGTCCATACCAAACTTCTTGAGTATGTCTTGCGTGTACTTGGTTTGGCTTATGATGTCCCTTCCTTTTGTTGCCACACCTGGAATCCCAAGAAGTATTTCAGTTCTCCTATCATTGACATTTCAAACCTACCTGTCATTATTTTACTAAATTCCTCACAAAAAGATTGATTAGTTGACCCAAAGATTATATCATCAACATGAATTTGACAAATAAAAAGATCATTGTCAAAATTCTTTGTAAATAGTGTATAATCTACTTTACCAATCTTAAAGCCATTTTCAATTAGGAAATCTCTAAGACACTCATGCCAAGCTCTAGGAGCTTGTTTGAGGCCGCAGAGAGCCTTACGCAATTTAAATACGTGGTCGGGGAACTCTTCGTCTTCAAACCCGGGGGTTGC
Organism: Tuctoria greenei; assembly: GCA_036927565.1. Lineage (NCBI taxonomy): Eukaryota > Viridiplantae > Streptophyta > Magnoliopsida > Poales > Poaceae > Tuctoria > Tuctoria greenei. Next base: position 66,389,548 of record JAYESD010000006.1, read on the forward strand.
TCCACATACACCCCCTCCTTGATTGGTCCATTGAGGAAGGCGCTTTTCACATCCATTTGATACAGCTTGAAATCATGGTGAGTAGCATATGCAAGCAATATTCTAATGGATTCAAGTCTAGCTACGGGAGCAAAGGTTTCATCAAAATCCAAACCTTCGACTTGTGAGTACACTTTGGCCACAAGTCGTGCCTTGTTCCTTGTGACTACCCCGTGTTCGTCTTGTTTGTTGCGGAAGACCCACTTGGTGCCGACGATGTTCACATTGGGTCTTGCCTCCCACACCTCGTTCCGCTTGAAGTTGTTCAATTCTTCTTGCATTGCCACCACTCAGTCTGGATCCTTCAGTGCATCCTCAATCCTGCGCGGTTCCAAAAAGGATACAAACGAATAGTGCTCACAAAAGTTAGCTATGTGAGATCTAGTGGTTACTCCCTTTTGAATTTCACCAATGATATTGTCGATTGGGTGATCCCTTTGGACGCATTGGTGTACAGTTGAGTGTGGCACTTGAGGCGTTGTATCTTCATGATCATCTTCTTCTCCCCCTAAATGGTTCCCTTTGTTGACTTGTTGATTATTTTCATATTCTTGTGGTGTATCTTATGCTGAAGCTCCCCCTTGATCGTTGACCTCCTCTTGTGGTTCATCTTCCTCATGTACGTGTGGAGGTGGCTCTTGTGGTCAAACTTCACCTAGAGCCATTCTTTTCAATGCTTGACAAGGAGGTTCTTTTTTACCTAGTTCACATGGATCAACTTGCTCCTTTTGGGAGCCATTAGTATCATCAAACACTACGTCACGTGCTACTTCAACAAGTACGGAGGTCTTGTTGAAAACACGATAGGTGCAAGTGTTCGAATCATAACCAAGCAACAAACCTTCATCGGACTTCAAAGCAAACTTTGAAGTCCCAGGCTTCTTGTTCAAGATATGACATGGAGAACCGAAAACTCGAAAATATGAAATATTTGTCTTGTTACCGGTGAGTAGCTCATAGGATGTCTTCTTGAGTAGTCGATGGAGATAAAGTCGATTTACGGCGTGACAAGCGGTGTTAATCGCTTTTGCCCAAAATCGATCCGAGGTCTTGTACTCATCGAGCATTGTTCTTGTCATCTTTATGAGTGTTCGGTTCTTTTCTTTCGGCAACTCCATTTTGTTGTGGGGAGTAGGGAGCTGAGAACTCGTGCTTTATGGCTTCTTCATCAAGGTACTCCTCCACTTGTGTGTTCTTGAACTCCGTGTCGTTGTCGCTTCGAATGTTCTTGATTGTCAATGAGAATTCGTTTTGAGCTCGCTTGAAGAACTTCTTGAGTATTCCTTGTGTTTCTGACTTATCATGCAAAAAGAAAACCCAAGTGAAGCGAGAAAAATCATCAACGACAACTAAACCATATTTGTTACCGCCGATGCTTATGTAAGCAATTGGACCAATCAACTCCATGTGTAGTAGCTCGAGCGGTCTAGTTGTAGTCATGACATTTTTGGCAGGGTGAGGTGCTCCAACTTGCTTCCCGGCTTGGCACGCGCTACAAGGCATGTCTTTATCAAACACAACATCCTTTAAACCTCAGATGTGATTGCCTTTGAGGAGTTGTTGAAGGTTCCTCATACCAACATGTGCTAGCCGTCTATGCCACAGCCAACCCATGTTGGTCTTTGCTATCAAGCATGTGTCAAGCTCGGCTTTATCCTTGTTGAAGTCAACAAGATAAAGCTTTCCCTTTAACATACCCTTGAGTGCAATGGAACCATCACTCCTCCTAGAAACGGTCACACCCTCGTTAGTGAACGAGCAATTATAACCTTTGTCACATAATTGAGATATGGACAGCAGGTTATAATCTAAGGATTCAACATGTAAGACATGAGAAAGTGTGTGTTTAGAAGATATTGCAATTTTACCGGTACCGAGAACCTTTCCTTGACTATTATCTCCAAAATAGATGCCCTCATTTGGATCCTCATTCTCTTCATATTCAACGAACATTCTTCTTTCTCTGGTCATATGGTTGATGCAGCCACTGTCTAGCACCCATTTAAATCCACCGGATAAATAGGCCTGCAAAAACAAATTATGCTTTGGTTTTAGGTACCCAAGCTTGCTTGGGTCCTTGGAGGTTAGTTACAAGAAATTTGGGCACCAACACATGAGACTTGGTGTTCTCATGGTGTGGCCCAACATAATGAGCATAAACTTTGCCAAAGTTATTTTTCATTAAGACATACGAGGCATCAAAAGTTCTAAACAATAACTGTTGTTGTTTATGTACAGGACTAGTCTGGGAGGTCGGACTTGTCCGGAGGACCGGACTTGTCCGGACACCAACCGGACTAGTCCGATATTCATGTGTAGTTACTGTCTTAATCTTTGACTTTCCAGTTTGAGAGAGGCTTCCCTTTACAAAGGTAATCCTCTCCTTGTTATTCTTATGGCTTCTAGCATGTTGCTTTTCACCATAAGAGCAACCAATGCCATATTTGACATTTGGAGGTCCTTTGACCAAGTATGCACTACGTGCATATTTGATCTTCTCCTTGTCAAATATGCCACTTTGGGCAGGATGTTTATCCTTTGTAGAGGTTGGCTCGTCCTTCAGACTGGTGTCATCTTTCTTACATGTACAAGCATGAGCAAACTCAGTTTTAGTGGGTTGAGAAGGTGAACTTGAAGAGGAAGAAGGTTCACCTTGCTTGAGCGACTCAACTTGCACTTCAAGGATCTTGTTGACCTTGATCAGGTCAGCAAGTTGGTCCTTGATTGTAGCATTTGAGTCGGTTAGCTCCAAGCAAGTTTCCTTGCTTGAAGCTAACTCAAGCTCTAGTGAATTGCTTCGTTCTTTCTCAAGTTCTAGAAGCTTGTCAAGTTTGACATATTCCTCCTTTTGGGAGATGATCATGTCCTCTTGACGATGTATCAACCTCTCCTTCTCAACAAGTTGATCAAGTAAAAATTTCACTTTTATGGCAGTTTTTCCTATCTAGTCCAACAAGCATATCCTCATTATCACTATTGATTTCATCATCACTATAATAGGAATGCACTGAAGGGGGTTTAATGGTTACCTTGCGTTTACCTTCCTCAAGTGCCATCTCCCTTCCTTGTGCCGAGTTTAGGGAAGAGGGTATACTTCTTGGGTGTCTTCTCGATGGCTATGCTAGCCATCTCTTCTTCCTCGGATGATGAGGACTCATCATTTGAGTCCCACTCTTTCCTAATGTGCGCTTGTTCAGCTTGTTTCTTCTTCTTGAAGAATTTCTTGGGTTGAGGCTTTGCTTCTTTGGTCTTCTTCTTGTTCTCCTCATATGGGCAATCAACTATAAAGTGGTTATACTCACAACAATTATAGCATGCCCGCCTCAACTTTGGCTTTGTTCTTTCCTTGTATTTTCCTTCGCTTGACTTTGTACCTTGTCTCTTTTTCATTATTCTCTTGAATTTCTTCATGAACAATATCATGTCTTCTTCATCTAATTCACTGCTCTCGTCGTCACTGTTCCTCTAGTTGTGCTTCTCTAGCTTCTTTGGATAGGGGCTTGAGGGTGGACTTCAAAGCAACCCCTTTCTTCTTTGCCGAGGTGAGGTCGACAATCTCCTTGACATGCTTTGCTTGTTTTTCCATCATCTCGAAGTTGATGATCTTTCCAAGCAGTTCATCCGGAGTCATCCTTTTGTATCCAGGGCTTTCTCCGATCATGGAGCATAGGGTGACGTTGCGAGGCATGAAAGCTCTAAGGATAAGCTTTACCACCTCGTGGTCATTCCACTTTTTACTTCTGTATGACCTGACCTTGTTGATGAGTGTCTTTAATCGGTTGTACATGTCTTGGGGTGACTCGTCTTCTTCAATTGCAAATCTTCCTAACTCACCTTCAATCATTTTGATTTTTGCTTCACGCATATGTCGGTCACCTTCATGTGCAGTTTGTAGTGTGTCCCATATCTCCTTAGCAATTTCAAGTCCATCCACCTTGGTGAACTCGTCCTGACCGAGTGAAGAGGTAATTACGGCCGCAGCTTGAGCATTTCAATGAATTGCCTGCTCTTGGCTGGGGGTGAGCTCTTCGTCGTCGTCCGGGATATCTATCCTTGTGCACACAATATGCCATAAACTTGGATTGAGGGAAATTAGATGCATTTTCATATTTTGCCTCCACATTGAGTAATCACTTTCGTCGAATTGTGGGGCTTTTTCAAGTGGGATAGACAAATAATGATTATTACTGGAATTGATACGATCATAGTTAAAAGGATATCAGGAGTAGTCGGTGTGACTACTCCCCTTCTTCTTCTCCCCGATCTTCACTTTCCCTTTGGAAAGTGTCTTCTTTCTTAGAAGCGCCTTAAGTTCTAACATCTCCTCATCGTCGTCCTCGATGTCTTGAATGGCTTCAATGAGCTTCTCCACCTTGAAGTTCTTTTCATCATCACCCTTTTCTTGGTTGTTGCTCTTGTGGGTGTCCTTCATGTCCGACATGATCTTATTCAAGCGATTAGTCTCCTTCTTGAAGAACCTGCTCTGATACCAATTGAATGTGTCCTAGAGGGGGGGGTGAATAGGCCTTTTTGAAATTTGTCGGTACCTGCAACACTTAACAACCAGTTCAAAACCAGAGATATCGGACTAGTCCGGTAAAGTGCAGACTAGTCAGGTGTGTACAGACGAGGTTGATTATGTTTGGTCGATTAATTTGATTCTTCAATGTATGCAGCGGAAATATACAATCAAATGAAGTGTTGTAAGGTTATGTACTAGGGTATATCACAAGTCGATCTTAAATTTGATATTTCAACGTAAAGTGAGAAAGATTAATTGAAACCCTAGATTATTGTGAAGAATAAGAGCGATGAACACAAAACAAGAGTAAAGGATTTATCCCGTGGTTCGGCTCCCATAGAGGCAACCTACGTCCACGTTGAGGAGTCCACAAAAGGACCGGGTCTTCTCCAACCCTACCCTCGTCGGATCGCCACGGAGGCCAATCCTCTTCCACTTATCATAGAGGGGTGAATAACCGAATTCAAAGGGACCTTCTGACACGTTGAGTGCTCCCTCAGATTAGAACACGAAATACCACCAAGAACACACTCAAAAGATTACAATGAAATCACAGGAGTGTGTTAGAGAATCAAACCAAGAGCTCAATGAGTGTTGAACGTGTCTCTCCAATGATCTAGAGTGAATCATCAAAGGATTGATCTTTGTTGCACTTAATTTCGTGGAGAGATGTGGTTTTTTAGGCTCTTGGGAGGTGTGACGGCGCTAGGGTTCGAGAGAGTTTAAAGTTGGGCCGTGCACCTCTATTTATAAGGGGTTTCTAAAAGTGACCGTTAGGGTTCAGAAAGATCGGACTAGTCCGTGGTGGACACCGGACTAGTCCGGTGTGCTGTGTGTAGTAAACCCTAAATGTCCCGAAATATCGGACTAGTCCGGCTAGGAGTGGACTTGTCCGATTTCGCTTCTAGAAATCTTCGGACTTGTCCGATAGTCATCGGACTTGTCCATACATGTGAAACCCTAAGTGTATCGGGTGAAAAATCCGCACTCGGAGGACATGTCCGATTTAGTTCAGAGGGTTTTTCGGACTAGTCTGTGTAAATATCGGACTTGTCCGATTTGGACCAGAGAGAATATCGGACTAGTCCGGTTGAGATCGGACTTGTCCGATTTTGTGTGAATTGTGAAGTGTTTTGAGGACTAGTCCGCACTGGGGAGGACTAGTCCGATTCTAGTCAGAGAGATATCATACTAGTCCGATGGATATCGGACTTGTCCGATTTTGTGCAGAGAGGATATCAGACTAGTCCGGTTACATTCGGACTAGTCCGGTCCTGTGTAACTTTGTGCAATGTGAGTGTTTAATTGTGATCGAGCTCTTGGGATGTGTTTCCTTAACACACTCCATACACAACGATCTACTATTTTTCTTCCTTTAGCTCATTTCCACTTTGCTCCTCAATTCTTCCTTCTTTTTGGCACGTTGCTTATTTTTCTATTAAAACCTATGCTCATCTCAAAAAAGAGGTTAGGATCCCAATTGCTTGTCATAAATCATCCAAGACTCACAAGGGATTCCTATATGCACTTTCAATTGCCTTCACCAAACATTGAATAACCTCTTTTTTGTCGCTCGACCTTTGCAGAAGTGCTGGTATTTGCGGGTCAAGATATGCAGCAGACACGTTTCGCATGTTACGGCGAGCAAGTTGTTGCTGGTGCCTACACGCAAAATGCCAATTTTGTCACATATAACACTTGTATTGAGTATGTATTGAAGAACCTAGTTTTTGAGGAGACTTACAAAGCGAAGCAGCATATTAGGGAGATATTCAACGTGTCAAGGTTGAAAAGGTTGTAGAGATCGGACCATGCGATGACAAAAGCGTCATCACCTGAGAGAAAGTGTTTATCCTTCAATGAAACTAGTATGGTATCACACTTATTGCTATTTTCCATGTAGTATTGATGAAGCTGAACACAAGGTTTAGGAACTTGTTTAAGTGCGGCCGCAGTTAACATCGGCTTTCCCATTTCATACTTCGGGTTTGCATGCGTCATAGATTTTGGCACCCTCGGGTTAGGTTCCGACTGCTTCACTAGTTTCTTCCAACCTTCTATCGTCGATACTCGCCGGTGCGGCACACCCTTTTTGTGGGCACGCTTTGCAGTGGCTGATCAGGTGTGGAGTACAGGGCACTTCGAGTTCGAGGTGGAGACCGACGCTGCTGCTCTTCAAGTGGAGAGTTATGCAGCAGCTCTACAGTTGGAGACAGATGCGGGTTCTCTATAACTAGAGGCAACTGCTCTCCAACTGGAGACTTCTGCTGCTTCTCTATAACTGGAGGCAACAATAGCTCTGGAATTGGAGACAGATCCATCTGTTCTGGATTTGGATGCAGAAGTAGACGTGCCTCAAGAGACATTGAAGCAGTCAACGCGGAAGCTGCTGCTGCTGGTGCTGGGTCAACAACAATAAGGCTCCATCTCCATTGAACCCTTCTATTAACTGCATCCTGCATAATCAGCATTGTATCGTCCGGTGGCACTTTGAGCTCCAGGTTTTTTTGTATTTTCATGCACCATGTCCACCTTGAACACAGCATAGGATGTTGTGTCCACCTGAATGTTGTCAAGCATGGTGTGATCAGGATACACTAGCCCTCTCCCAACCTCCATTTGAGCGATTCCTCCGACCATTAGCAGAAGGATGCATGCTATTTGTTGAGCCAAGTTATCTATCGTGTCCGACTCAATTGAAGGTCCAGACGCTGGTGTCTGAAGATCCTCCTATGGTTGTCCACGCCCAGCTGCTGTAGAAGCAAAGCTGCTCCTCCGCTCGTCATTGTTGAATAACGCGTTAGGGATTGGTATACCCGCTCCCTCCAGCATTTGCTTAACGTCTCCTAGGAGCTCCCTTCTCAGCTGTGTTTTCAGCTCCTCGGCGTCAACCTGTGATTTTGAGGCCGTTTTCCGCTTCCAATAAGTAGTTTTGTGTTCCAGAAAACCCTCCATCTAGGTCAACTTACTGGAAACACCATGAACAGGGCCTCATTGCTCCGGTCTTTGCAGGGCCTTGGTTAGGACATCATTTTCCCTCTCACCATTTTCCTCTTCGCTGCTCAGGTTCAAGGCTCTTTGAGCGACGTTTGTAGTGCTCGGGCTGTAGAAGATGATACTGCGTGAGTCAGACAGCTGTGAACAAGCACACATAAATGGTTTCGGCCGTCCACTGAAACTGTCGTATGGATTCTGATAACCTATCCCGGCCAATGCTGAATCCTGTTATTCCCAAATCCTCTTTTTACCGGCATAACCGGTGTTGCCGAGGTGGTGGTCAAGCTCGTTCTGTGATCGGAGCCACTTCATATGTCCACTCCTCTTGGCAAATTCATGTGATTCACACGTTTCAACAAATCTCGTCCAATTTTCTTCTGACACATGTGGATACTTATAGAAGGGGGTTTCACGATTCTTCTCAAACTCGCGAAGCTTAGTTTTGTAGGTCCTCCATGCATGAGAGATCATCTTCATAGCTAGCTTCTTCCCCTTCTGTTTCATATGTTCTGGATATTGAACATATGGTTGGATAGAGCATTTGAAGAGTTCATCCTTTTGATTTTCGGTCAAGCGATCGAATCTCTGTAGGTTTAGCGGCACCCTTTCCCGAGCAGCTAGACCATAAATTCTAGACAGTCTTTTATTCACATCATGGTCCAGAGGTACGCCTTCATCATTGGACTCATCAACAGTCACAACGTCTGTCAGCCACGTCGTCTGCGACATTTTCTTTCTTGTGTTACCAGAGGCATATGCATCCTCTTCATGTGTCTGCTGCTGAGTCTACTACTGGGCCTCCTCTTCAATATGCTACTGATGCTCTCACTTAGACATCTTCAAATTCACAAAAAACACTGAAATCCTATAAATCATTATCAAATTTCAGTCACATTCGCACAAACGGTCACATAAGGGAGGAAATTCTCTCATGGCATTTGTACCAAAGCGCGATTTTGACATGAACCAAAGTGCGATCAAACCTTATTAGGGCAGTGCTGAGCTGGTCGACGGGGAGTCGAGGGTCAATGGCGGCAGCGCGACAATGATTAATAAGGCAGTGTCAAGGCGGCGACGAGCTCTGGGGAAGCGGACCAACGTGGTGGCGTTCTCCGGGGAAGGGGACGACGCGGCGGCGTGCTCCGGGGAAGGGGACGTCACGATGGCGGTTTCTAGGCCGAGAAGTGATCAGCGTGCGCAAAAAGTGAAAAGTTGTGCTAAGTGTTTCAAAGAGAGCGTGCGAAAGAGCTAAAAGTACTTTAGGTCAGTGTCAAGGCGGTGACGAGCTCTGGGGAAGCGGAGCGACGCGGCGGCATGCTCCGGGGAAGGGCACGACGCGATGGCGGTTTCTAGGGCGAGAAGTGCTCAATGTGCGCGAAAAGTGAAAAGTAGTGCTAAGTTTTGCAAATAGAGCGTGCGAGAGAGGTAAAAGTACCTAAGGTCAACTATTGCACACACGCCTCAGAAGAGCCACCGCTAAGCGCGTATCACATTCAGAAAGAGCGTCTCTTTTCTTTTGAATTAATGTGTGTCCGTTGCCGTAATGCCATTCACACAGAATTCGAAGCACTTCGACCTCATTGTCGATGACATGTGGGACCGTGCCAAAACTAAATAACAAAAGAGAAGTTCCATGTGGACCATCCCTATAAGGGACCGTCCACGCAGAACTTCACGCAAGTGTTGCAACGCCATGCCTTATATGCTCGTTGCAACGCGCTTGGAGCACCGAGGTGGGACAAAAGCATGGGTCTAAATTGCAAACAAGATTTTTGGAAACACGTCTCACATTATCTTGCCTAGCAGACGCGTCTTCATGAGGCGCATCTCGCATCACTTTCGTAGGCAGAGCAAGGGTCTAAATTGTAGATGCGCTTTTTGAAAACACATCTGACATTATCTTGCCTGGCAGACGCGTCTTCATGAGGCGCATCTCGCATGACTTTCGTAGGCAGAACACATTGACTTACCTCCTAGATGCGTCTTCGTGAGGCCCATCAAGGGTCTAAGTTGGAGATGCGCTTTTTGCAAACGCGTCTCACATTATCTTGCCTAGCAGACGCGTCTTCATGAGGCGCGTCTCGCATCACTTTCATAGGCAGAGCACATTAACTTACCTGACAAACACGTCTTAGTGAGGCGCGTCAAGGGTCTAAATCGGAGACGCGTTTTTTTAAAAAAGTGTCTCACATTTTCTAGCCTGACAGACGCGCCTTTGTGAGGCGCGTCTCGCATAACTTTCCCAATTTTTCAGGGCAGAGCAAGTGCTATATTTCGGTACTGCTTTCTTAAGAAACAGAACACAAGGCATATTAGTACTTCTCCATAAGAAAAAGAGCACATGGCATATTTTCACACATTTAAGCATATATGACACAAATATCCAAATGGAAGTCCATTTTACACTCAATCGACCATATTTTCACATATTTGAATATATTTACACACAATCAATTTGTACTTTATGTTGCGGTCTTGGTTTTTTGAAATTCATAACTTTTTCATGGTGATCATTCTGCAAGTAAGGAAGTTCGTTGGTCGATGGTATTCTTAGCTTGATCATCGAGGTGAAAAAACGAGGAATCTCATCAAACTGATCAAACTCTTCCTCATCGATGGCATTGTCAACTTTGACGATTCGTCATTTTCCAAGTATAACCACCTTAAGTCTTTTATTTGTTGTGTCTGGAACATATAACACTTGAGCAACGTGTTCTGCTAACACGAAAGGCTCCCACTTATATCCTTGACGGTTAAGATCAACACTAGTGAAACTGTACTTGTCTTGTACATCACCTTTGATTCTATTAACCCAGTTGCAACAGAAAAGAGAAATCTTGAATCCTTGAAAGTCAAGCTCCTAGATCTCTTGTATTTGACCATAGTACATTTCTTTGTCTTGGCCCGCAGCATTATAAGCATGAACAACGACACCACTATTCCGATACGTGCTTTTCTTATCTTGTTCTACAGTGTAGAATGTGTATCCTTTTATGTCATACCCTTGATATGTAAGAACTGTGAATATAGGACCACGAGCCAACTTTTTTAGGTATTAACTTGTTTGAGTATCTGATGAGTGAGAAATCTGATCCCGGAGCCAGCCAATGAATTTTCTCCTGTGTTCATTTTCTAACCATGATTCATTGTGGCTAGGATTGTCTCTAAGCACCACCTCCTTGTGCTCATCGAGGTACTCTGACACAATGGACATGTGTTGCAACACGTGGAAATAAGTGCAGAAGAATAAATGTGAATCTGGAGTTATAAGCTTCTACCCGATGGTCCCTTTTCCTGTGAGCCTCCCCTCATGACGAGACTTGGGAACACCAATTGGGTTACCCGGGTCAGTGTAGTTTAGAGCCCACTCCACAGCTTCCTCTGTAGAGTATCCTTGTACCATGCTGCCCTCAGGGTAAGCTTGATTTCTAATGAAGGAGTTCAGTATGCCGTTGAATCTCTTGTAAGCATACATCTGATGAAGGAACACAAGATCAAGTAGCTTTATCTCCTTAAAAAGATGAGTTTTGAAATGGATGCTTATGTCAAAAAAGGCAGGTGGAAAATACATCACAAGGACGCATAAATTTTCATAGTGTCCCCAATGACTCGAGATCTTCTTCACATAGTACTTTTTGACCAATTGCATTGAAGAAAAAGCAAAAGTTCATTATAGCCTCCCGAACATTGACTGGTAGGATCTTCCAAATTCCAATGATAGTCATCTGTGTAAGCAATACGTGGTAATCATGAGACTGCACATCGAGATCTACTTTTAGATCTGGAAATGAAATAAGCCTTGATACATTTGTCGAGTAGCCGGATGGTACTTTCACGTTTTTCAAGAACCCACAAAACTTTTTTTTTTCATTTTTTGACAGGGTGATGCATGATGTGGGTAGTTTCGTTCCTTTTACCGAGTCATCGATCCACAACTCAGGCCTAATTCCCATTTTCTTTAGATCTGCCCATGCATGTCTATGGTCCCGAGTTTTCCCATCTGCGTTAAGCAATGTTCCGAGTAGGCTCTCGCTCACATTCTTCTCAACATGCATCACATTAATCGAATGACGGATGTCTAAGTCTTTCCAATAAGGTAGCTCCCATAAAATCGATTGCTTTTTCCACATGTCATCTTCGCCAGTATTTTTGCTAGTCCTTTTGCGCTTACCAAGGACAACATGGATATACTTGACTGATTCATAGACTTCATGACCCGTGATGTGAGGTGGAGGATGCCTCTTCTCAGTGTCACCATTGAAATTATCCTTCATACTCCGAAATGGGTGCTTCATTGGAATGTAGCATTGATGTCCCATGTACACTGTTTTTTGTGACTCGCTCAAGTACTCTATCAAACAATGTGGACATCATCAACCTACTTTCTTACTCTGTCCAGACAAGTTACGTGCCGCTAGAGAATCACTAACAATCACAAATAAAATGGCTTTGAGGCAAAAGTACTCACGCTTGTGGTCATCCCAGGCCTGCACCCCGTCGTTGTACCACAACTGCTTCAGATCTTCAACCAGAGGCCTGAAATAAGTGTCGATGTCATTCGAGGTTGTTGTGGCCCCGGTATCAGTCCTAACATCATAATATATTTCCGTTTGTTGCACAATCAAGGAGGAAGGTTCAAAATTGTAAGCACAATTGGCAATGTGCTATGTGTGCTACTGTTCAAAAAAGGATTCATGCCATCGGTGCTCATTGCAATCCTAACATTCCTCGGATCAATGGCAAATTCAGGATTTCGTGAATAAATGTTTTGCCACTGTGTGGCATCAGCGGGATGTCTTATCATTCCACATTCTGCTTATGCTTCTCTTTGTGCCATCGCAACAATTCTGACTTCTTCTTGTTGGCAAACCAACGCTTCAAACGAGGAATGATAGGAAAGTACCAAAACACCTTTTTAGGCCCTCTTTTTTGTAACACCCTCATTTTCATGCATCATTCTCTACTTACATTCATATACATGTTTAACATTAATTCACATCAATAGGAATGAGTTTAAAATTGATTTGGAACAAAACCGCACTTAAAATGCTGAAAAGTGCGGACTAGTCCGATTTTAGTGAGGACTAGTGCGATTTCTCTCTGACTAAAAATGGACTTGTCCATTTTTGCTGCAGACTAGTCCGATTTTTCCTCTGGAAACTTTCAGACTTGTCCGATTTTGTGCGGACTAGTCCGATTTTCCAAGAATCCTTGAAAATTTGCTAAGTCCCTAGACTTTTCCAGACTAGTCCGGTGTTCCAGCGGACTTGTCCGTTTTCCTCTCTGACTAAAGTTGGACTTGTCCGATTTTTGGCCAGACTTGTCCGATTTCTCTCTGGACAAGTTCAGAGTAGTCCGGTCCTTTTCGGACTTGTTCGATATTTCATGACTCCGAGTTGATCTTTTGTTTTACGACTTGTTTCTTGGGTTTCACGTTAAGTGGGCCTAGGGACGTCGTTCCTAACTCTTTTAGAGCCCATGTGGGACTCTAAACCGACCTCTACTCCTCTCAAACTCGAGATCCATCTAACCCTAGCCTCCACCTCTATATAAACAACCTCACCCCTTGGCTTGACATCTATTTGCCACTTTTCCACCCCACCCAAACCCTAGTTCGTGGAGAGCCACCACCAAGGAGGGAGGAGGAGATCCCAAGCAAGAAGAAGAAGAGGAGGAAACGAAAGAGGATCAAGATCTCCACGAAGCTTTCGTTCTTCATCACCAATTCATCTCCAAGTTCATCCCCAACCCTAGATCATCAAGATCCAAGTGTCAACTCCAAGTTTCTTAATTCATTGGAGTTCTAAACACTTGGTATACCTTCTATTTCCTTTTCCTTACGTGAATTCCACCCCTAATCTCCAATTTCACATCGATCTAGAAAACCCTAGTTCGCTAGTTCTGCGAAGTGCGGACTAGTCCGACCTTCTGCAGACTAGTCTAATTTTGCTCACTAAATTGTGTTGAATTGATTCTAAAATTAGATCTAATCACATCCAAACATGTATAAACTTGTTAAAACCTATTAGAACTAGTTAGTGATCATTTAAAAGCAATCTATTAACAAGTTCTACCTTGCATTTGCATCAATCATGCATGTCATGACATATTGAGTAATATTTGTGCACTCTTTGATTGTGTTTCTTGTCTTGTATGTTTATTGTGTGGATTAGACGGATTTTCGCTAGACAGTGCCGCGGAGGATCTACAACACCAAGAGTTTGAAGGCTTTGACCCTAATCAACTGCAAGAGCAAGGCAAGTGTCCTTGAAGCATATTGATCCTATTTTAAAATAATTATTTTGTTTGCAAAATTGCATGCTTGTGTCAATTTGATGGGAATCCTATGATAGGAAGTTGACTAGCTTTGCTTAACCACCCTTGTCACCTGGAATTATGGTAGAGAGTCAGAATGGGCTTTTACCTTTTTGCTTTGCTTAATTAATTGGGATGGGAAACCAACACTACACATTTGATTATGTATTAATGATATTCTGGTTAATGTGAACTGGTCAATATGATATGGTAGTGGGTGATCTAAGCAAGCCTGGTATGTGGATGGGTTGGATGTTATGGTGGTTTGCTTGCTTTAGATCTAAGGACCGGTTCATGCGAGAATAAGCCAGGATTAAAGTGCCACCAAGAGGCCAAATATGGGTGCGGCGTAGCTGATTAATTAGGGCTTTGCCAGTGCTATTTGGACCATTATGGATGCTCGGGGAAGGGGTAGTTAGATTGGGTTTGTTGATGATTGGTGGGACTACCCTGGGATCCGAATGGCTCAAGAGGGGGCCCTTGGTTGAAGATGTGCTGTGTGGGAGACATCGCCACTGGTGAAACCTCAGTGGGGTCTAAATAGGCTAGTAATCCCTTTGTAAAGGCTATTTTGTGATCTCTTGGCCATACACCAAAGGAAGTGTAATTGGCTTAAGGGAGGTTCTTTAGTCGCCGACATGTGATGAAATCACAAACACGTGGGTAAAGTGGTACAAACTCTGCAGAGCCTAATAAACTATCATGATAGCCGTGCTCCCAGTTATGAGCACCTGGACAACTTCCATGATTAGAGGGAACTCGGTATTGGGATGGTTATGGTTTGGTAATGGTTATGGCTGGTTATGGATTAATTTCTGGTATTGAATATGGTTATTGACAAATGGTGAAATCTGGAATTATTGATGATGGTAGTGAATTCAGACTGGTATTATAATATTACTTATGATTATGATGGGTTTACTTCACATACAAATAATATATTGCTTTTCAAATGTTTTACTGTACTTTTCAGCACTTAGCCATTATTATTGTTGTCATTTGAATCAGCCACATGTCATACGTTCCACACTTGCTGAGTAAGACATGTACTGACTCTTGCAATCCCCCCCCCCAACAGTTGCAGGCCAGGATTGGGAGTTTAATGGTGATAATGCGGAGTTCTAGGCCGTGTCTACCGTCAACTTTGCCTGTGGTGTTTTGGAACTGCGCTATACCCTATTGCTTATGCTGCCTAGCTGTTTAGTTTGCTTATTTAAGTTTATTTCCGCTGCATTAATTTGAACTTGTCATTAATAATCATTAGAGCTTGTATTCGAGGATAATATGGTTTGTGTAATAAAATTTGGTTAATTAATCTTGTTCTGTGGTAATTCTCTGTATACTCTTTTGTGAATGCACTCGTGTATGTGTGATGAACATCCTGGGCACACATATGCGTTTACTTGGTTCATTTTTTGGAACCGGGTGTCATAGATTGGTATCAGAGCCACAAGTTGACCGTTGGACACAACCTAGATAGAATGGACACTTTAGAGCACATAGGAGCACTTAGGAACCGATGTGTTTTGTTTGGTGTGCTGTTGCTATATATTGTTTGCTTGTGTGCTTAATAGAGTATTTTGGGATGCTTTAGCATTGCTATGTCCACGTAGGATTGTTAGTTGTCTAGTTTCATATCCCTTGATGCAAATAGTTGGGGACGTTTTCTAATTCTTACCTATTGCTTTTCTCTAGATGGTGAGGACTCGCAACCAGGGGGATGTCAATGATGAGGAGGAGAACCATGGAGTACCTCAGAATAACAATGAACAAGGACCTGCCCAATGAGCTATCAATATTGAGCAGCTACTGGCTATGCAGAACAAGCTCATGCAGACCATGATATAGACTATGGGATAGCTGTAGGCTGGTAACATCAATAATCATCCCCACATGCCTCCACCGTCACCCCGCCTCCTTATAACGAGTTGGGAGAGTTTATGAGGACTAGGCCACCAACCTTTGCTCAAGCTGCCGACCCTATGGATGCGGATGATTGGCTCAAGTCCATGGATAAGAAGCTTTCTATTGTCCAATGCAGTGACCGGGAGAAGGTCTTATTTGCTTCTCATCAACTAGTTGGAGCAGCTGCGGATTGGTGGGATTCATATTGCAATGCTCATGAGAATCAGGAGAGGAACACTTGGGCTGAATTCAAAGAGAGCTTTCGTTCTCATTATGTGTCTGAGGGTCTTATGGTCTTGAAGAGACAAGAATTTGAGAACTTAAGGCAAGGAAGATCAAGCGTGAGTGAATATCTCAATAATTTCACTCAACTCTCAAGGTATGCGCTTGAGGATGTGAGCCGGGACAGCTGGAAATAATACTTGTTCATGAGGGGCTTGAACAATGAAATCCAAGTGCAACTACTCAACTGTGATTATGCCAACTTTTAGAAGCTTATGGACAAAGCAATCGTGGTTGAGAACAAGATCCATGAGATGGAGCAAGACAACAAGAGGAAGGTGCCATATCAAGGACATCAACAAAGAAGTAATGTGTGCCCTCGCTTTGCACCTCCTAATGCGCCATATTACAGCTCCTCTACTCCTACACAGCGCCCAACTCAGTTTGTGCAGCAGCACCCTATTATGCAAGCACCTAGGCCTCCAATGCCTTATGCACCTCATGCCAACTATCCTGGTGCCAATGCTCAAAACCAAGCTCATCCCAATAATTCTGGTGGAGTTAAGAAGTGCTATACTTGTGGAGAAGCTATACACTTTGCGCATCAATGTCCTCAGTCAGGCCTTGGTCAAGGAAGCAATGCGCTGAGACAAAACCCAAGACCCAATGGAGGACAGCCACAAGGGAACCATGGACTGCAGAATTTTGCTTGTGGCAACGTGAACCATGTCTCTATAGAGGATGATCAACAAGCAGATGACGTGGTCATTGGTATGTTTCTCGCCAACTCCAACCCCGCGACTATGTTATTTGATTCTGGAGCATCGCATTCATTCATTGCATCAAAGTATGTTGCCAAGTATAGTTTGCCTATCTCTCATATGAAGTTTACTCTATTGGTTAAGTCTCCTGGAGGAGAGATGAAGACAAATATAGAATGCCCAAAAGTAAGCCTTAGAATAAGGGGGGTAGACTTCTCCGCCAACCTCATTGTTTTGGATTCTCAAGGATTGGACATTATACTTGGTATGGACTGATTGAGGAAGCACAATGGAGTTATAGAGTGTGCCACAAAGACGGTGAAGTTGACCAATGAGGAAGGGATCAACGTAGAGTTTGAAGCATCTCAAACCGCACCGAAGCAATTGGAGCTGAATCATATGGACGGTGTCGCAATTGAGGAGATTCCGGTGGTGTGTGAATTTTTGGATGTTTTTCCGGACGAGTTGCCAGGTATGCCACCTGATCGAGACATTGAGTTTGTTATTGATTTAATACCTAGAACTGCACCTATAGCTAAGAGGCCGTATAGGATGCCTCCTATGGAATTAGCGAAGCTCAAGAAGCAAATTCAAGAGCAACTAGAGAAGGGTTTTATTCGCCCAAGCTCTTCACCTTGGGGAGCGCCCGTGCTGTTTGTGGACAAGAAGGATGGAACCCAAAGGATGTGCGTAGATTACCGAGCTCTCAACGAGGTAACAATCAAGAACAAGTACACCTTGCCACGCATAGAGGACTTGTTTGATCAGATGAAGGGTGCTTGTGTCTTCTTTAAGATTTATTTGTTTCAAATGAAGACTAGACCATCGGACATACCCAAGATAGCTTTTAGGACACAGTATGGATCTTATGAGTACACCGTGATGTCTTTTGGATTGACAAATGCGCCTGCGTACTTTATGTACCTCATGAATAAGGTATTCATGGAGTACTTGGATAGATTCGTTGTGGTGTTTATTGATGACATTATGATCTACTCGAAGGATGAGAAGGAACATGAGGAACACTTCAGGCTTACATTGCAGAAATTGAGGGAGCATCAATGGTATGCCAAGTTCAACAAGTGTCAGTTTTGGTTGGAAGAGGTGTCGTTTTTGGGTCATATCATCTCAAGAGGAGGAGTATCGGTTGACCCCAGAAAAATTGAGAGACGTGTTGAAATGGGAACCTCCGCAGAATGTAAAGGAAATAAGGAGTTTTCTTGCGATGGTTGGATATTACCGTAGATTCATCAAAGACTTTTCCAAGATAGCCAAGCCAATGAGGGAATTGCTAATGAATGGAAGGCGTTCCAATGGACTGAAGCTTGTCAAAACAGTTTTGAGGAGTTAAAGAAGAGGTTGACAACAGTCCTAGTTTTGGTACTGCCGGATGTAAGCAAGAGTTTTGATATTTATTTCGACGCACCGAGACAGGGACTTGGATGTGTATTGATGCAAGAAGGTCAAGTGGTAGCCTATGCGTCGAGACAATTGAAGAAACATGAACAGAATTATCCAACGCATGATTTGGAACTTGCAGTCGTGGTACATGTGTTGAAGATTTGGAGACACTATATCCTTGGACATAGGTGTGAAATCTATACAGATCATAAGAGTTTGAAGTATATTTTCACACAAACGGATCTGAACTTGAGGCAACAAAGATGGTTGGAGCTCATCAAAGATTATGATTTGGGGATAAATTATCATCCGGGAAAAGCTAATGTAGTGGCCGATGCTTTGAGTAGAAAAGGAGTAAGTCATCAACTCACAGTTCGAGAGTTACCATCCGTGTTATGTAAGGAGTTTGAAAGGTTGAACCTCGGATTTGTGAATGAGATGGGAATAATGGAGTTAAACCCAACCTTGGAGCAAGAAATTCGAGAGGCACAGACCAAGGATGAGGAAATTCAGGAAATCATGGGAAGGACTCAAGAGGGGAGAGAATTCAGATTCGATGAGGATGAACATGGTACCTTATGGCTGGGAAAAAGGATTGTCGTACCTAATGTGAAGCATATTCGGGAGACGATATTAAAAGAGGCACATGACTCACCTTACTCAAATCATCCCGGTTGTTTGAAGATGTACAAAGACTTGAAGACTTGTTACTGGTGGGCTAGCATGAAAAAGGACATAAGTGAATACGTAGCATTGTGTGATGTGTGCCAATGAGTCAAGGCGGAACATCAAAGGACAGTTGGACTATTACAACCATTAAAGATTCCAGAATGGAAGTAGGAAGAAATCGGTATGGACTTCATAGTTGCTTTAGCGCGTACCCAATCCGGGTATGACTCAATTTGGGTAATTGTGGATCGATTGACCAAGTCAGCTCATTTTGTTCCTGTCAAGACCAAGTATACATCTGCACAATTGGCCGAAATATACATGAAGCACATTGTGTGTCGACATAGAGTCCCTAAGAAGATAGTCTCGGATAGAGGTTCTCAATTTACCTCCAGGTTTTGGCAAAAGTTGCATGAAGCATTAGGAACAAGGTTGAATTTTAGTTCAGCATACCACCCTCAAACGGATGGACAAACCGAGAGGACCAATCAGATTTTAGAGGACATGTTAAGAGCTTGTGCTTTGAAGCATGGGAAAGGTTGGGACAAGAGCTTGCCATATGCAGAATTTTCATACGACAATAGTTACCAAGCAAGCTTGAAAATGTCACCATATGAAGTGCTTTATGGAAGGAAGTGTAGGACACCTTTATTTTGGAATGAGGCAGGAGAAACTCAAGTATTTGGTCCAGATGTGTTGCAAGAAGCCGAGAAGCAAGTCCAAATAATTCATGAAAACTTGAGGGCTGCCCAATCAAGACAAAAGGTCTATGTGGACAATAGGAGAAGGAAATTAACCTCTGAAGTGGGAGATTTTGTTTACCTCAAGGTGTTACCAATGAGAGGTCATAAGAGGTTTAACATAAGAGGCAAGCTAGCACCTCGCTACATTGGACCATTCAAGATTTTGGACAAAAGAGGAGAAGTAGCGTATAAGTTGGAGATGCCAAGTCATCTTTAAGACGTGCATGATGTCTTTCATGTTTCCCAGCTCAAGAAGTGCTTAAGAGTACCGGAAGAACAAGTTTCAATGGAAGAATTAGAACTAGAGGAAGATTTGACTTATGTCGAACAACCGATCAAAATTTTGGAAGCTAGGGAGAGTGTCACAAGGAACAAGGTTATCAAATGGTGTAAAGTTCAATGGAAGCACCACACAGAAAAAGAAGGGACGTGGGAATTGGAGGATGATATCAAGAAGGAATTTCCCTATCTCTTCTCTTCTGGGTCGAATCTCGAGGGTGAGATTCATTTTAAGGGGGGTAGGTTTGTAACACCCTCATTTTCATGCATCATACCCTTCTTACATTCATATACATGTTTAACATTAGTCCACATCAATAGGAATGAGTTTAAAATTGATTTGGAACAAAACCGCACTTAAAATGCTGAAAAGTGCGGACTAGTCCGATTTTAGTGAGGACTTGTCCGATTTCTCTCTGACTAAAAATGGACTTGTCCGTTTTTGCTGCGGACTAGTCTAATTTTGCCTCTGGAAACTTTGGGACTTGTCCGATTTTGTGCGGACTAGTCTGATATTCCAAGAATCCTTGAAAATTTGCTAAGTCCCTGGATTTTTTCGGACTTGTCCAGTGTTCCATCATTGTCCGTTTTCCTCTCTGACTAATGTCGGACTTGTCCGATTTTTTGCCAGACTTGTCTGATTTCTCTCTGGACAACTTTGGACTAGTCCGGTCCTTTTCGGACTTGTCCGATATTTCGCGACTCCGAGTTGATCTTTTGTTTTACGACTTGTTTCTTGGGTCTCACATTAAGTGGGCCTAGGGACATTGTGCCTAACTCTTTTAGAACCCATGTTGGACTCTAAACCGGCCTCTACTCCTCTCAAACTCGAGATCCATCTAACCCTAGCCTCCACCTCTATATAAACAACCCCACCCCTTGGCTTGACATCTATTTGCCACTTTTCCACTTCACCCAAACCCTAGTTCGTGGAGAGCCACCGCCAAGGAGGGGGGAGGAGATCCCAAGCAAGAAGAAGAGAAGGAGGAAACGAAAGAGGATCAAGATCTCCACCAAGCTTTCGTTCTTCATCACCAATTCATCTCCAAGTTCATCCCCAACCCTAGATGAATGTAGGCCTAGAGGGGGGGGTGAATAGGCCTTCTTGAATTTTCTCGGTTCCTGTAGCACTTCAACAACAAGGTCAAAACCAGATATATCGGACTAGTCCGGTAAAGTGCGGACTAGTCTGGATTTCACGGACTAGGTTGATCAAGTTAGGTCAATTTGATTGTTTCGTTGACGTTTGCAGCGGAAATATAAACTTCAATAACAGTTCAATGATTGTATGTCAAGTTCTATTGCAAGTATGATTCTTGTTCAACTATTTAACTTAAATTCAACAAGATGAATCAAACCCTAGATAATGTTGATCAACTAGAATGATGAACACAAACGAACAAGACACAAGATTTATCCCGTGGTTCGGTTACCACGAAGGCAACCTACGTCCACGTTGAGGAGCCCACAAAAGGACCGGGTCTTCACCAACCCTTCCCTCGTCGGATCGCCACGAAGGCCAATCCTCTTCCACTAAACACACAGGGGTAAATCACCAAGTTGAAGGGGCGATCTCACAAGTTGAGAGCTCCCTTGATTACAAGTTTCAAGACCACCAATAACACACTTCGAAATATACAAATTGAGATGCAAGAGTGTGTTAGAGATTCAAACCAAGAGCTCAATCGTGTGCCAAGTGCCTCTCTAATGATCTACAAGTGATCTTCAATGGATTGATTGATTTTGCACTTAATTTCGTGGAGAGAGATGGTTTTTGAGTCTCTTGGGAGGTGTGACGGCGCTAGGGTTCGAGAGAGGGTGAAAGTGGGCCGTGCACCTCTATTTATATGGGGTTTCTAGAAGTTACCGTTAGGGTTCAGAAAGATCGGACTAGTCCGTGGTGGTGACCGGACTAGTCCGGTGTGCTGTGTGAAGCAAACCCTAAGTGTCCAGGAATCTCGGACTAGTCCGGTTCAAAACGGACTTGTCTGATTTCGCTACTGGAAAGCTTCGGACTAGTCCGATTGTCATCGGACTTGTCCGGACACATGAAACCCTAAGTGTTTAGGATGACAAGTCAGCACTTGGAGGACTTGTCCGATTTAGATCAGGGTGTATATCGGACTAGTCCGTGTAAACACCGGACTTGTCCGAAGTGGATCAGAAAGTATATCGGACTAGTCCGGGTCACAACGGAGTTGTCCGATTTTGTGAGACTTGTGCATTGTTTTGAGGACTAGTCCGCACTGGGGAGGACTTGTCCGAAGTGGAATAGAAAGAATATCGGACTAGTCCGGTGGTGACCGGACTTGTCCGATCTGGTGCAGAATGGGATATCGGACTAGTCCGGCTGATATCGGACTAGTCCGGTCCTGTATAGCTTTGTGCATTGTGTGTGTGTGATTAAATGAGATTGAGCTCTTGGGTGTGTTTCCTTAACACACTCCATGCATACTAAACTACTAATTTCTTCTCCTTGAGCTCAAATTCATTTTCCTTCTCAATTTCCCTCTTTTTGGTACTTTGCTCATTTTTCATCATTTTCCTGCATTCATCTCAACAAAAGGATTAGGATCCCAATTGCTTGTCATAAATCATCCAAAACCCACAAGGGAGTCCTAGATGCACTTTCAATCTCCCCCTTTTTGGTGATTGATGACAACCAATTGAGATTTCACAAAATGAGGTATAAAATGAGATTCTCATAAAGTATGCACATATAACTCAAAAATGCATCAAGCAACAAGATAATTATTCATATGTGCATTCTTTATGGTGGGATGCATACTAACAGCATGAATGCATTAAGAATGACAGAATTTGCATTGATCAACTAATATCAAGTGAATATGGCATTTTAGGGACAAAAATTCAGATTTCATCACACACTTGCAAATTAATTGAGCAATTCATAACAAGTCCAAACATGATATGAAAATAGAGTTAAGCAAATGCAATCACAATTAAAAAAAAATAGAGAGCTCTCTCCTCGCATCCTATGCAGCTAAAGCTAAGACTAGAGACTCCCCCTCAATCTCTCCCCCTTTGGCATCAAGACACCAAAAAGAGAGAGAGGAAGGTCCTAGGGCTTCACTCTTCGCTGTCAGTCCTCTCGTCGTCTTCATCGTCTTCCTCGCTTTCCGCTTGACGAGGTTGAGAGGTAGGAGGAGGAGCGGAGCTGCTCGAGCCACCAATGCCAAAATAGGCAAGCTCGGAGGGAGTCAAGGGGCTGAGCTCGGTGATGGCCGGATCAGAATCTTCAGAAAGTACTGGAGATCCAGTTGGGTTGGTCTCCAGCTTCTCACTTAGCTGCTTCATATTGGCTTTTATGTATCTCATGTTCTCCTTCCTCTTCTGATTTAGCTTGTGAAGCTTCACTTCAGTTTTCTTGCATGAGGAGAAAATTGCAGCCAAGTACTTGAGGATCCCACTGGCGGATCCTTTCTGTGGGGCTTCCCTGGAGGGGGGAGTAGCCCTAGCAGCTCCTTCTTGCCTTGCCGGTGCCTCGGGGCTTGAGGCCGGCGATGGAGCAGCCTGGACACTCACTGACTGAGGCTTCTGAGGCCTCAGTGGAGTGTGCTCAACATCCTTCACAAACTCGATTCCTGTGACTTTCTCAATCATGAACATCAAGTAAGGGGCATAGCCACAGGATCGGTTGGGGGTACTTGAGATATTGACCATATCATTCCAAATATAGTCTGCAACATCGAATTGCCTTTTCTTGCTAATGACCCTCATCAGGGTCCGGAGGTAGCCTTGCACACTCCCTGCATCCCCATCCTTGGGGGCAATCGTCTTCCTGAGGACTCTGTTGAGGACCACAAAGAAAGGCTTCATATTCTTTGTGGAGGGAGGGACATACTTGGAGGTGGGCTTATACATGAACTTCATTCCATCCCTCTCAATGACCCCAATGTTGTGGATAATGAGTTGGTCATGTCCTTCAGAGTCAAGGTGCAGCAGGCGGGCAAACTCTTCCTGAGTAATAGAATACTTGGATCCATGAGTCATCCAAGTCACACTTTCTTCGTCTTCACTTGAGAAGTGGCACGTTGCATAGAATTGTGCAATCACTTCATCATTCCAATTATATCTGAAGGCAAACAGATCCTTCAACCCATGTCTCTCTGCAGCTGCTATCACTTCATCAAAAGCTGCACATTTCCTCTTCTCAAGGTGAGCCCAGTCAATCCATTGACTGCGTACCACCGGGGTCTTCATCGGCAAATAGACCAGCTTGTAGAAATCAGCATGGAAATTTGACCAAAACCTGCCATCAGCTGCTTGCTTGGGCCTTGCATAGCAATCAACACTTCTCAACTTCATAGCCACATCGCTGCCCTTGCCATTGAATCTTTCCTCATTGGGGTCCCGGACCCCTTCTCTGGGAGTATGCAGCTTTAGGGGCCCAACAGGCCATGTGGCAACCCCCTTGCCCTTCCCTTTAGCTTGGCGAAGGCCACTTGAAGGAGTAGCAGCCTTCGAGGTGCCTTGGCACACACCTTCCTCCGAACCTGGGGAGGTGAGGGAGCAGGCTCGGAGGGTCTCTCTTGGCGTTTCTTGCCAAGACCCGCCGAGGACCGAGGTGCCACCTCGTGGTCCAACTCGGCCTCGAAATCGGAGATTTCGTTGTCGGAGCTCGACATGATCTGAGAATGAGTGATCAAGAGAAAGGACAAGTTTTACAAGGTATTGGTGAGGTAAGATGGCAATGGAATGCATTAGGGAATTAAAGAATTAGGTTTTGGTTCAGAAGCAACGGACTTGTCCGGTGCACAGGCACGGACTAGTCCGGGGGACCGGACTTGTCCGTACCTGGACCGGACTAGTCCGGTGTTCATCCGCAGAAACCTAACAGACTGGACAAAAATTGATCCCTAAGGTAAAACTAGTCTAGCATACACATAGTACATCAACTAGACATGTAACTAGTGAAGAATGCTAGGCCAAACGATAAGCAATAGAGAAATTTGTGATTTCTTAGGGTTTTGAAGAGTATTTACCAAGAAATCAAAGGAAGCTTGAGATTTTGGGGGTTGGAGGCCGGACTTGTCCGCTAACTTCAATCCCCGAGTCTTCAAGCTTGATCTCCGCCCAAGATTGAGGCTTTTCGACGGAGGAATCAAGGATTCGCCTTGGGAGCTCGAGCGCAAGAGAGAGAAAGCTTGGGGGCGAGTGTGGGGTGAAGGGATTAGGGTTTAGTGGCGGCTAGGGTTATGGACACGAAAAATCGGACAAGTCCGGACAAGACCGGACTAGTCCGAAGTCCTCCAGAGACCTAAGTCGGACTAGTCCGTGGTCTGTCGGACTAGTCCGGCCTGACCGGCACACTGCGGACTAGTCTGCAATGGCGGACTAGTCCGGGTAACCACGGACTTGTCCGTGGTCACCAGGAGAGAATTGCATAGCCCATTCATATATATTTGAAGGTCCAATAATTCAGAGTAGAGAGGCAAAACAATTCAAATAATCTTGATGAATTTGACCAGTAAGCAAACAACAATCATACTATGATCAAAAATTCATCAAGATCTAATAATTGACATAGTTTTTCGAGAGAAAAATGGGGAGGGTTAATTTTCACAATTCAATCAATATTTTGAAGCAATCATACAGGTATGCAACTTTTCAAGCCACACTCCGAGAATCAAGAATGTTTAGCTCATTTCGGAGTTCGCAAAAACGTTTTTCATCAAGTGGCTTGGTGAATATGTCGGCCAATTGTTTTTGGGTGTTGACATGAGAGATGGATATGTCTCCTTTCATGGAATGGTCTCTCAAGAAATGGTGTCTTATGTCAATGTGTTTAGTTCTAGAGTGCTCAACTGGATTGTGGGCTATTTTAATGGCACTCTCATTATCACAAAGAAGAGGAATACGGTTCATATTGTAACCGTAATCCCTTAGAGTTTGTCGCATCCAAAGGAGTTGTGCACAACAACTCCCGGCTGCAACATACTCCGCTTCGGCTGTGGATAATGCAATGGAATTCTGTTTCTTGGATGACCAAGAAACTAAGGATCTTCCTAGGAATTGGCAAGTGCCGGAAGTGCTTTTTCTATCAACTTTGCACCCGGCATAATCTGCATCGGAATACCCAATGAGATTGAATTTTGAGCCTTTTGGGTACCAAAGACCAAGATTGGGTGTATGAACTAAATACCTTAGGATTCTCTTTACGGCTCTCAAATGACATTCCTTAGGGTTGGCTTGAAATCTTGCACACAAACATACACTCAACATAATATCTGGCCTAGATGCACATAAGTAAAGTAAAGATCCAATCATGGAGCGATATACCTTTTGGTCGACGCTCGGTCCATCTTCATTGAGATCCAAGTGACCATTCGTTGCCATGGGAGTCTTTATGGGCTTTGCCTTGTCCATGCCAAACTTCTTGAGGATGTCCTGTGTGTACTTGGTTTGGCTTATGAATGTTCCTTCCCTTTGTTGCCGCACATGGAATCCCAAGAAGTACTTCAATTCTCCCATCATTGACATTTCAAATCTGTCTGTCATAATTTTACTAAACTCTTCACAGAAAGATTGGTTAGTTGATCCAAAAATTATATCATCAACATAGATTTGGCAAATAAAAAGATCATTATCCAGATTTTTCGTGAATAGTGTATAATCTACTTTGCCAATTTGAAAGCCATTATCAATTAAAAAATCTCTAAGACACTCATACCAAGCTCTAGGAGCTTGTTTGAGGCCATAGAGAGCCTTACGCAGTTTATACACGTGGTCGGGGAACTCTTCGTCTTCAAATCCGGGTGGTTGCTCCACGTACACCTCTTCCTTGATCGGTCCGTTGAGGAAGGCGCTTTTCACGTCCATTTGATACAGCTTGAAATCATGGTGAGTAGCATATGCAAGTAATATTCTAATTGATTCAAGCCTAGCTACTGGAGCAAAGGTTTCATCGAAATCCAAACCTTCGACTTGTGAGTAACCTTTGGCCACAAGTCGTGCCTTGTTTCTTGTCACCACTCCGTGTTCGTCTTGCTTGTTGCGGAAGACCCACTTGGTGCCCACAATATTTGCATTGGGTCTTTCCACAAGTTCCCAAACCTCGGTTCTCTTGAAATTGTTCAACTCTTCTTGCATTGCCACCACCCAGTCCGGATCCTTCAATGCATCCTCAGTCCTGCGGGGTTCCAAAAAGGAGACAAACGAGTAATGTTCACAAAAATTTGCTATACGAGATCTAGTGGTTACTCCCTTTTGGATGTCGCCGATGATGTTGTCGATTGGATGATCCCTTTGAATGCATTGGTGTACTCTTGGGTGTGGCACTTGGGGGGTCATATGTTGGTGATCATCTTCTTCTCCCCCTAAGTTGTTGTCCTCGTTGATTTGTTGATCATGTTCATATTCCTGTGATTTGTCTTGTATCGAGGCTCCCCCTGAATTGTTGATCTCCTCTTGTGGTTCACTTTCCTTTGGTATTTGTGACGATGACTCTTGTGGTCGTACTTCGCCTAGAGCCATCCTCTTCAATGCTTGATAGGGAGCTTCCTCTTTACCTAATTCACATTGATCAACTTGCTCCTTTTGGGAGCCATTAGTTTCATCGAACACTACGTCACGTGCCACTTCAACAAGTCCGGAGGCCTTGTTGAAAACACGATAGGCGTAAGTGTTCGAATCATAACCAAGCAAGAAACCTTCATCGGACTTCGAAGCGAACTTTGAAGTCCTGGGCTTCTTGTTCAAAATATAGCAAGGAGAACCGAAAAATCGAAAATATGAAATGTTCGGTTTGTTACCGGTGAGTAGCTCATAGGGAGTCTTCTTTAGTAGTCGATGAAGGTAGAGTCGATTTGTGGCATGGCAAGCGGTGTTGATTGCTTCCGCCCAAAATCGATCCGAAGTCTTGTATTCATCGAGCATTGTTCTTGCCATCTCTATGAGCGTTCGGTTCTTCCTTTCGGCAACTCCGTTTTGTTGTGGAGAGTATGGTGCTGAGAATTCGTGCTTGATTCCTTCCTCATCAAGGTATTCCTCCACTTGTATGTTCTTGAACTCCGTGCCGTTGTCGCTCCGAATACTCTTGATTGATAGTGAGAACTCGTTTTGCGCTCGCTTGAAGAATTTCTTGAGTGTTCCTTGTGTTTCTGACTTGTCATGCAAAAAGAACACCCAAGTGAACCGGGAAAAATCATCAATAATAACTAAACCGTATTTGTTACCGCCGATGCTTATGTAAGCAATTGGACCAAACAAGTCCATATGAAGTAGTTCGAGCGGTCTTGTCGTGGTCATGATGTTCTTCGCAGGATGTTGTGCTCCAACTTGCTTTCCTGCTTGGCACGCGCTACAAGGCCTGTCTTTCTCAAACACAACATCTTTCAAACCTCGGATGTGATCACCCTTGAGGAGTTTTTGAAGGTTCCTCATACTAACATGTGCTAGCCGTCTATGCCACAGCCAACCCATGTTGGTTTTTGCAATCAAGCATGTGTCGATTTTGGCTTTATCCTTGTTGAAGTCAACAAGGTAAAGCTTTCCCTTTAACATACCCTTGAATGCAACGGAACCATCACTTCTCCTTGAGACGGTCACACCCTCGTTAGTAAACAGGCAATTATAACCTTTGTCACATAACTGAGATATGGACAGCAGGTTATAATCTAAAGATTCAACGTGTAAAACATGCGAAAGAGTATGTTCAGAGGATATTGCTATTTTACCAGTACCGAGGACCCTTCCTTGACTGTTATCCCCAAAGTAGATGCCTTCGATAGGGTCCTGGTTCACTTCATACTCCACAAACATCCTCCTTTCTCCGGTCATGTGGTTGGTGCATCCACTGTCTAGCACCCATTTGGATCCACCGGAGGAGTAGGCCTGCAAAAACAAATTACGCCTTGGTTTTAGGTACCCAAGCTTGCTTGGGTCCTTGGAGGTTAGTAACAATACATTTGGGCACCCACACATGGGATTTTGTGTTCCCATGGCGTGGCCCAACATAATAAGCATACACTTTACCAACATTATTTTTCATTAATACATAAGAAGCATCAAAGGTTTTAAACAAGAGTTGCTGTTGATTATGGGTCGGACTAGTCTGTGTGACCGGACTTGTCCGGATGACCGGACTTGTACGGACCACAACCGGACTAGTCCGGTTTTCATGAGAGTTCAGATTTTTAGTTTTCGAGTTACCAGGTTGTGAGGGTCCTCCCTTCACAAAGGTAATCCTTCCCTTGTTATTTTTATGATTTCCAGCTCTTTGCTTTCCATCATGAGAGTAACCAATGCCGTACTTGACATTTGGAGGTCTTTGGACCAAATATGCACTACGTGCATAGTTGATCCTCTCCTTGTCAAATATTACACATTGGGTAGGATTTTTGTCCTTTGTGGAGGTAGAATTTTCCTTCAACCTGGTGTTAATTTTATCACATTTGGAAATATGAGCGATATTAGTTGAAGTGGGTTGAGAAGGTAGGGTTGAAGAGGAGGAAGGTTCACTAAGCTTGAGTGACTCAACCTGCACTTCAAGGATCTTGTTGACCTTGATTAAGTCATCAAGTTGATCCTTGATTGCAACGTTTGAGTTGGTTAACTCCAAGCAAGTTTTCTTGCTTGAAGCTAGCTTAAGCTCTAGTGAGTGGTTTCTCTCCTTTTCAAGAGCTAGTAGATTGTCAAGTTCAACATGCTTCTCCTTTTGGGAGATAATCATGTCTTCTTGACGATCAATTAGCTCTTCCTTCTCAACAAGTTGGTTAAGTAAGAATTTCATTTTAGCAGCAGTTTTTCTATCTAAACCAATTAGCATATCTTCATTATCACTATCTAGATCATCATCACTCGAGTAAGAATGCAAGGAAGGAGTTTTGATGTTTACCTTGCGTTTACCTTCCTTAGCCATGAGGCAAGTTCCACTTGCTTTCTTTGCAACGAGCGTGGGGAAGAGTGTGGGTTTCTTGGACATGCTTTCAATGGCTATGCTAGCCATTTCTTCTTCATCGGACGATGAGGACTCATCGTTTGAGTCCCACTCCTTTCCGATGTGTGCTTGTTCAGCTTGTTTCTTCTTCTTGAAGAATTTCTTTGGTTGAGGCTTGGACTCTTTACTCTTCTTCTTGTTGTCCTCATATGGGCAATCAACTATAAAGTGATTGTACTCACCACAATTATAGCATGCCCGCCTCATCTTCGGCTTTGTCTTCTCCTTGTATTTTCCTTCACTCGATTTTGTTCCTTGTCTTTTCTTCATAATTCTTTTGAACTTCTTCATGAACAAAATCATATCTTCTTCGTCCAGCTTGCTGCTTTCATCATCGCTGTCCTCCTCAAGCTGTGCTTCTTTTGCATCTTTGGATAGAGGCTTGAGTGAGGACTTTAAGGCAACTCCCTTCTTCTTGGCCGATGTGAGGTCGGCTATTTCTTTGACGTGCTTGGCTTGCTTCTCCATCATCTCAAAGTTGATGATTTTGCCAAGCAGTTCATCCGGAGTCATTTTCTTGTACCCGGGACTTTCTCGGATCATAGAGCAAAGTGTGACGTTGCGAGGCATAAAGGCTCTAAGGATGAGCTTTACAACCTCGTGGTCATTCCACTTTTTGCTACCATATGATCGAACCTTGTTCACAAGAGTCTTCAGTCTGTTGTACATGTCCTGGGGAGACTCATCTTCCTCAATCGCGAACCTTCCCAGTTCGCCTTCAATCATCTCAATCTTTGCCTCCCGCACATGCCTGTCACCTTCATGTGATGTCTGTAGTGTGTCCCAGATTTCTTTGGCAATCTCCAATCCGTCCACCTTTGTGAATTCATCTCTACTTAGAGATGAGGTGATAACGGCTGCGGCTTGGGCATTCCTGTGGATGGCTTGCTCTTGACTTGGTGTGAGTTCTTCATCGTCATCAGGGATGTTTATTCCTGTGCACACAATATGCCATAAACTTGGGTTAAGGGAAATCAAGTGCATCTTCATATTTTGCCTCCACATGGAGTGATCACTCCCATCGAAGTGTGGGGCTTTTCCGAGAGGAATAGATAGATAATGACTGCTGTTAGAATTTAAACGGTCATAATTAAAAGGATATCTGGAGTAGTCGGTGTGACTACTCCCCTTCTTCTTTTCTTCAACTTTAGCTTTCCCTTTTTAAAGTGCTTTCTTTTGGAGCAGTGCTTTCAGCTCCAATGTCTCCTCATCATCATCATCGAAGTCTTGAATGGCTTCGAGATACTTTTCAAGCTTTTGGTGCTTGTCATTGTTCAATTCTTCCTGGTTGTTGATTTTCTGGACTTCCTTCATGTCCGACATGATCTCTTCGAGTGGTTGCACTCTTTCTTGAAGAACCTGCTCTGATACCAATTGAATGTAGGCCTAGAGGGGGGGTGAATAGGCCTTCTTGAATTTTCTCGGTTCCTATAGCACTTCAACAACAAGGTCAAAACCAGATATATCGGACTAGTCCGGTAAAGTGCGGACTAGTCCGGATTTCACGGACTAGGTTGATCAAGTTAGGTCAATTGGATTGTTTCGTTGACGTTTGCAGCGGAAATATAAACTTCAATAACAGTTCAATGATTGTATGTCAAGTTCTATTGCAAGTATGATTCTTGTTCAACTATTTAACTTAAATTCAACAATATGAATCAAACCCTAGATAATGTTGATCAACTAGAATGATGAACACAAACGAACAAGACACAAGATTTATCCCGTGGTTCGGTTACCACGAAGGCAACCTACGTCCATGTTGAGGAGCCCACAAAAGGACCGGGTCTTCACCAACCCTTCCCTCGTCGGATCGCCACGAAGGCCAATCCTCTTCCACTAAACACACAGGGGTAAATCACCAAGTTGAAGGGGCGATCTCACAAGTTGAGAGCTCCCTTGATTACAAGTTTCAAGACCACCAATAACACACTTCGAAATATACAAATTGAGATGCAAGAGTGTGTTAGAGATTCAAACCAAGAGCTCAATCGTGTGCCAAGTGCCTCTCCAATGATCTACAAGTGATCTTCAATGGATTGATTGATTTTGCACTTAATTTCGTGGAGAGAGATGGTTTTTGAGTCTCTTGGGAGGTGTGACGGCGCTAGGGTTCGAGAGAGGGTGAAAGTGGGCCGTGCACCTCTATTTATATGGGGTTTCTAGAAGTTACCGTTAGGGTTTAGAAAGATCGGACTAGTCCGTGGTGGTGACCGGACTAGTCCGGTGTGCTGTGTGAAGCAAACCCTAAGTGTCCAGGAATCTCGGACTAGTCCGGTTCAAAACGGACTTGTCCGATTTCGCTACTGGAAAGCTTCAGACTAGTCCGATTGTCATCGGACTTGTCCGGACACATGAAACCCTAAGTGTTTAGGATGACAAGTCCGCACTTGGAGGACTTGTCTGATTTAGATCAGGGTGTATATCGGACTAGTCCGTGTAAACACCGGACTTGTCCGAAGTGGATCAGAAAGTATATCAGACTAGTCCGGGTCACAACGGACTTGTCCGATTTTGTGAGACTTGTGCATTGTTTTGAGGACTAGTCCGCACTGGGGAGGACTAGTCCGAAGTGGAACAGAAAGAATATCGGACTAGTCCGGTGGTGACCTGACTTGTCCGATCTGGTGCAGAATGGGATATCGGACTAGTCCGGCTGATATCGGACTAGTCCGGTCCTGTATAGCTTTGTGCATTGTGTGTGTGTGATTAAATGAGATTGAGCTCTTGGGTGTGTTTCCTTAACACACTCCATGCATACTAAACTACTAATTTCTTCTCCTTGAGCTCAAATTCATTTTCCTTCTCAATTTCCCTCTTTTTGGTACTTTGCTAATTTTTCATCATTTTCCTGCATTCATCTCAACAAAAGGATTAGGATCCCAATTGCTTGTCATAAATCATCCAAAACCCACAAGGGAGTCCTAGATGCACTTTCACTAGATCATCTAGATCCAAGTGTTACCTCCAAGTTTTTTGATTCATTGGAGTTCTAAACACCTGGTATACCTTCTATTTCCTTTTCCTTATGTGAATTTGACCCCTAATCTCCAAATTCATGTCAATCTAGAAAACCCTAGTTTGCTAGTTCTGCGAAGTGCGGACTAGTCCGGCCTTCTGCAGACTAGTCCGATTTTGCTGACTAAATTGTGTTGAATTGATTCTAAAATTAGATCTAATCACATACAAACCTGTATAAACTTGTTAAAACCTATTAGAACTAGTTAGTGATCACTTAAAAGCAATCTATTAACAAGTTCTACCTTGCATTTGCATCAATCATGCATGTCATGACATATTGAGTAATATTTGTGCACTCTTTGATTGTGTTTCTTGTCTTGTATGTTTATTGTGTGGATTAGACGTATTTGCGCTAGAGAGTGCCATGGAGGATCTACAACACCAAGAGTTTGAAGGCTTTGACCCTAATCAACCGCAAGAGCAAGGCAAGTGTCCTTGAACCATATTGATCCTGTTTTAAAATAAATGTTTTGTTTGCAAAATTGCATGCATGTGTCAATTTGATGGGAATCCTATGATAGGAAGTTGATTAGCTTTGTTTAACCACCCTTGTCACCTAGAATTATGGTAGAGAGTCGGAATGGGCTTTTACCTTTTTGCTTCGCTTAATTAATTGGGATGGGAAACCAACACTACACATTTAATTATGTATTAATGATATTCTGGTTAATGTGAAATGGTCAATATGATATGGTAATGGGTGATCTAAGCAAGCCTGGTATGTGGATGGGTTGGATGTTATGGTGGTTTGCTTGCATTAGATCTAAGGACCGTTCATGTGAGAATAAGCCAGGATTACAACGCGACCACGAGTCCAAGTATGGGTGCGGCGTAGCTGACTAATTAGGGCTTTGCCAGTGCTATTTGGACCATTATGGATGCTCGGGGAAGGGGTAGTCGGATTGGGTTTGTTGATGATTGGTGGGACTACCCTGGGATCCGAATGGCTCAAGAGGGAGACATCACCACCTGTGAAACCTCAGTGGGGTCTAAATAAGCTAGTAATCCCTTTGTAAAAGCTATTTTGTGATCTCTTGTCCATACACCAAAGGAAGTGTAATTGGCATAAGGGAGGTTCTTTAGTGGCCGACGGGTGATGAAATCACAAACACGTGGGTAAAGTGGTACAAACTCTGCAGAGCCTAATAAACTATCATGATAGTCGTGCTCCCGGTTATGAGCACCTGGACAACTTCCATGATTAGAGGGAACTCGGTATTGGGATGGTTATGGTTTGGTAATGGTTATGGCTGGTTATGGATTAATTTCTGGTATTGAATATGGTTATTGGCAAATGGTGAAATCTGGAATTATTGATGATGGTAGTGAATTCAGACTGGTATTATAATATTACTTATGATTATGATGGGTTTACTTCACATACATATAATATATTGCTTTTCAATTGTTTTACTGTACTTTTCAGCACTTAGCCATTATTATTGTTGTCATTTGAATCAGCCACATGTCATACTTTCCACACTTGTGGAGTACGACATGTACTCACTCTTACAATCCCCCCCAATAGTTGCAGGTCAGGATTGGGAGTTTAATGGCGATAATGCGGAGTTCTAGGCCGTGTCTACCGTCAGCTTTGCATGTGGTGTTTTGGAGCTGCGCTATACCCTATTTCTTATGTTGCCTAGCTGTTTAGTTTGCTTATTTAAGTTTATTTGCGCTGCATTAATTTAAACTTGTCATTAAGAATCATTAGAGCTTGTATTCGAGGATAATATGGTTTGTGTAATAAAATTTGGTTAATTAATCTTGCTCTGTGGTAAT
This sequence comes from Tuctoria greenei, assembly GCA_036927565.1. NCBI lineage: Eukaryota > Viridiplantae > Streptophyta > Magnoliopsida > Poales > Poaceae > Tuctoria > Tuctoria greenei. Next base: position 66,424,165 of record JAYESD010000006.1, read on the forward strand.
TTTCTGTATACTCTTTTGTGAATGCACTCGTGTATGTGTGATGAACATCATGGGCACACATATGCGTTTACTTGGTTCATTTTCGGAACCGGGTGTCACATTTTCCTTCTATTGCAGTTCTCGTCATCACCGTCGTCTTTCCTATGATTGAATATGTCCACTCCACAAATAGGGCATTTATCGAGGTTTTCATACTCAGATCCACGATTAAAATACAATCATTCTTGTACGAGTGGATTTTCTCCACCTCCAAACCTAGTAGAAAGATTATCTATTTTGCCTCATAAACTGTTGTATGGACTGTTTTGCCTTGAGGTAATGTGTCCTTAAGGAGCGTCAACAATTCTTTAAAACTACAATCACACCATCTGTTGCTCGCCTTCAACTAGAAAAGTTTTACCATCGCAAACAGTTCTGTGTACTTAGCCGCGCAACCATGATACAATTGCTTCTTCGAGTCTTCAATTATCTTCTTGTAATTTGGAAGTTCACAATTACTGTACCAATCATCGTAGCCATGTCTCTTGACATTGTGTACCATCTCCTCTATGTTATGTACCTGAAACTCAATGTCGTCATCGGTGAACCCTGATATATCGTACTCGTTCACATCCTCGTCGTGATCTTCTTGAACACTGGTAGGGACCTCCCTCTCCAGATATGAATCTCCCATCTCTGCTTCATTAATCCCTTCCTCCCCATGTTTGTTCCAACATCGATAATCCACCATGAATCCATATGCGATCAAATGTGACCTCAACACTTCATCTGTGCGATATCTCTTCTCATTCTTGCAGTGTTTGTAAGGACAACAAATAGTCCCTCTAATGTTGTCCAACATGTCTTTCTTCGCGAAAGCAAGAAATGCATCTACCCCTTGGATATATTCATTGCAAAGGCGCGGCCCATACATCCAACTTCGATCCGACGACATCTACGTACAGAAAAGAAGAGCTAAATCAAAGAAATTTGGAGCCACTGATAATCACCACAAGCTAACTTCAATCAAAGAAGATCTAAAGTAAAAAAAAGTAAAGAACAGGAGAGGAGGAGAGGACTAACCCTTTTGTTTCAAGATCCACTGATAATCACCACAAGACTTTTAGAATGAAAGAGGGAAAGAATAGGGCATATCTGGTAGCCACTTGTTCTGCCATAGCAGGGAGGTCATAGAAGGGCAACAGAAAATCGAGACGGACCGATATAAAGCACGTCTCTCTATAGAGGGAATGGGAGACGGGCCCACTTCCACAACTAAAGGAGACGAGCCAAACAAATGGTTATGGGAGACGCGCCTTATTCCACAATGAAAGGAGACAGTTTAAAACCAAAGTCCGTCTCAGTTACCTAAAATATATGAGTCGCGCATAGTTAAAGCGCGTCTCCCGTTTGTCGGAGAGGAGGGCGCGTCACGGATATCTACTTAACTGAGACACTCTGTATTGTAACGCGTCTCCTTGTACGTTCAACCGAGCCATGTTAGATCCTCGCTGAAGCGGGCTCGTCTCACCTAAGCTTATCAGAGACGTTCTCCTTTTAGCTCGTCGCCCATCTTTGTCTCCTATTTGGGTTTATTACATAGTGAATTGGAAAAAGGATAGGTGTCACTCAGAGGAGTGGTTCACCAAGACGGATGCTTTCATACAATGAGCTTTCTTGCTGTCAAACAACTGCAAGGTGCGGTGCCCATGTATCAAATGTCTGAATGCAAAAATTTTCGACAAAGTGATGTTGACGTTCCACTTGTGTTGAAATAGTTTCATGCAACGTTGTGAGTTGTGGACCTTTCACGGCGAGACACCTTCTCAAGCTGTAGAAGATCAAGATGGGGATGACAACACTGGGCTCGATAGGATGAACGAGATGCATGAAGCCAGAAATCCTGAATTGATGGAGGATTCTCCAACAATGGAGGCAAAGGAGTTCTTCGAGCTTCTCGCGACATCAGAACAACCGTTGCATGAACACACTAAAGTGACAATCCTTAGTTTCAAGACTAGATTTATAGCAATTAAGTCTAAGTATTTCTTCTCCAATAACTGCTACAACGACCTCGTCAAATTGATCATCCCTTCCGTAGCCCCATAAATTGCCTAAGGATATGTATCAGTCTAGGAAATTGATTTCTGGTCTTGGTGTGAACTATGAGAAGATTGATATGTGCCCAAACCACGATATGCTTTTCTGGAAAGAGCATGCCAACAATAACAAGTGCTTAAAATGTGACAAAGCATGATTTGTCGAAGTTGTTAATGATGACGGTACAAAAGTAATGACTGAAGTCGCACAGAAGCAGCTTTGCTACTTGCCTGTCACACCTAGGTTGAAGTGCTTGTTTCTCTCAAACAAAAACAGCTAGGCACATGAGGTGGCACAAAGAAGGTGTACGTGAGAATGACAGAATGATGGTGCACCCGTCCGACGGTGAGGCATGGGAAGCGCTCGACCACTTCGATCCAGATTTCACCATTGACACGAGAAAAGTTCGCATCGGGTTGGCGATAGATGGATTTTCACCGCTTAGTACAAATGCAACACCATACTCTTGTTGGCCTGTGTTTGCTACCGTACAACTTACCACCATCTCTTTGTATGAAGTACGAGTTCATGTTCCTTAGCCTTATTGTACCTGGACCGGATCATCCTGGTTCACGACTGAACGTGATGTTGAAGCTATTGATTGAAGAGTTGAAAATGTTATTGACAAGAATTGAAGCAACTATTACAAAAAACAGAAATTCATCCTTCAGCTGCATACTTGTGGTCTGTCCATGATTTCCCAGCTTACGGCATGGTTTCTGGATGGAGCACTCATGGTTGTTTGACATGTCCGATATGTGCTTCAGACACAGAACGTTTTTGTTTAAACCATGGTGGCAAGATTTTCTACTTTGATTGCCACATATGTTGGTTACCGACCAATCACATATTTAGGAAACAGAAAAATGCCTTTAGGAAGGACACTGTGGTCAAAAAAGGACCAAGCAATGTCTAAACGGGTCGGAGATTGCTGAACAGTTGAACAACTTAGTGTCAGATGAATGTTGTCCTGGATATTTTGTTGGTTACAGAGAGGACCACAAATGGACTCATATATGTACACTATGGGAGCTACCCTATGTGAAGTCCTTAATCCTAATGCATAACATTGAAGCCATGCATCAGGAACGTAACATGGGCGAATGCGTCTGTTGGTACCCTGGATACCAGGTAACCCCTGATACCTCACTTAAAACTAAGGAGTTCCTATTTCTGAGTTGAAGACATCCGAGGGCAACAGACGTCTGACAGCATTGGGCCCGCATCCCTCATTTGGGTAGCTCTGGTGCTACCACATGTCCTGCGGGATGGGACCTACCTCCCTTCACAGGGAAGCTCCGGTACCACCATGTGTCCACCAAACCCGGACCAAACCCCCAGTAGAGGGAAGCTTCGGTGCTGCCACGTGTCAAATGGCTCTGGACCTGCCTCCTCACAGAGGGAAGATCCAGAGCTGCCACGTGTTGGACCTCCAGACCTAAGCCTGCAATGGGAAGACTATAAGATCTCCAACGGCATGTACATTCAAGAGGCTATTAAATGGCTGTTACAAGACCTAATTAATGTGTCATTAATTCAATATTAATGACACACGATCAGAGAACCATCAAGATGGGTAACGTCTCCATTAAGGCACATTATCACATTGTTAATCACATATTATACATGTAGATCGTGTGTAGGTGGTTAATTACATCTGGGGCCACCTGTCGGGCCAAACATAATCTGTAAAGGCCAAGTCCTTAGCATATAAAAGGGTTGCGTCACACGGTAGAGGACAACTAAGCTCACTCACACTCTATCAACCACATACACTCGCCATACAATCAACAACCACCCCGTGGAGTAGGGTATTACGCTCAGGCGGCCCGAATCACATAAAAACTCTCGTGTCACCCTCTTGTTCTTGATCTTATGTGCCCCATCCAAATACGAACCTCCACGGACTACTCTTTAGTAGTAACAGGGGAAGTGTTGTTTACACACTTCGACATTTGGCGTGCTAGGAAAGGAGGTGATCAAGCACAACATGAAGATATACCCCAATGCATAGCCAGTACATCAAAAACCCCAGAAGCAATCCGTCGAGCGACAGAACTTCATCAGACAAGAAATTAAGAAGTTGCTCGACACTGGTTTCATCTGGGAGGTTCACCATCCTCGGGGGATGGCAAACCCAGTCGTCGTACAAAAGGCCAACGGGAAGCTTCGGATGTGCATCGACTACACCACCTTGAATAAGGCATGCCCGAAAGACCCATTTCCACTTCCTATAATAGATAAGATAGTGGATTTTACCTCTAGGTGTGAGTTAATGTGTTTTCTAGATATCATCAGATACAAATATCTATGGAAGATGAAGAGCATACTGCCTTCAATACAGTGGATGGGTTATATTGTTACACTGTCATGCCTTTTGGTCTAAAAAACGTTGCTTCAACTTTTGTGCGAGCCATACACAAAAAATTTGGAGAGCTTATTAGAGACTTGGTGGAGGTCTATGTCGATGACATTGTTGTCAAGGTGAAAAACAAGGAGTTACTCCTTGACAATCTGCAAGCCGTCTTCGACAAGCTGCGCTTGACGCGTACAAAGCTCAAACCAGACAAGTGTGTCTTCGGGGTCAACTCCGGAAAGCTCCTTGGTTTCTTGGTTACTCACCGATGAATTGAGGCAAATTCGGCGAAAATCAAGGCCATTGAAGAGATGCGGCCCCCAACCCACGTCAAGGACGTCCAGAAGCTAACTGGATGTCTAGCTGCACTTAGCCGGTTCATTTCAAGACTGGCGGAGCGCGCGCTTCCCTTCTTCAAACTATTAAGGATGGCCGGGCTATTTCATTGGTCCGAAGAAGCAGAGTAGGAGTTCCAAGAGCTCAAGCAGCTCCTCACCACACTACCAAGTCTGGTAGCTTCGGAGCCTGGTGAGCCTCTCTTGCTTTACATTTTGGCAACTACAGAGGTTGTCAGCATGGTCCTGGTTGCAGAGAGACCAGAGTGATCTTTAGCTCAGGAGCCTAGACCCCTTCGGGGGGGGGGGGGTTGGAGCTACGTGAAGGCGAATCTGGGTCCCAGCCCCCAGACACAAATCCTAAAGGCAAGAGGCCAGAGGATCAACCTCTCTCAATCAAGGGAGTTCGTGCAGTACAAGGAGAAGATCTGGACCCCTCCGAGGAGGATTTGCCCCACAGTACAAGGAGAAGATCCTAAAGGCAAGAGGCCAGAAGAAGATTCCCCCCCCCTCCCAAAGTGTCCGGGTTGATGGAGAAGAAGCTCCGAGCTCCTCTGGGAGGGTCTAGACCATCCAGAGGTCAGTCTACTTCATCAGTGAAGTACCCCACGACACCAACACTCGCTACATTGAGATGCATAAGCTATTGTATGCAGTCCTTGTTGCCTCAAGAACGCTACGTCAGTACTTCCAGGCCCACAAGATATCAGTGATAACTTATTTTCCACTGCGTGCTATATTGCATAACCCAAATTCTACTAGAAATATTGCCAAGTGGGTTGTGAAGCTAGCAGAATTCAATCTCAAATTCCTGCCTCGACATGCTATCAAGAGTCAGGCGCTAGCTGACTTCGTGGCGGAGTGGACTCCTTCTTCATCAATGCCAGGGGCCTCAGTGAACAAAAGCCAGAACCTAAGGTCTTGGTCTTCACTGAGCCTCACTGGAGACTCTGCTTCGACGGCTCTGTGTAGAAGCAGGGAGGCGGAGCTGGAATCCTTCTCCTCGTTCCAACCGGGGAGAAGATTAAGTACATGGTACACCTTGACTTCAAGGCAACCAACAACATGGTAAACTACGAAGCTCTCATCTACGGACTCAAGGTGGCGCTATCATATGGCGTCAGGCAGCTACTGGTGAAGGGTGATTTGCAACCCATCATCAAACAAGTTAAAGGTGAATGCAGTTGCAACAATCCCCACTTGTTGCTTATTTCTTTGAAGTCCAGCGGCTGTGAAAGGACTTACATGTCCTCGATCTCTGTCATATCCAGCATCTCAATAATACTGAAGCTGATGATCTCTCGACGAAAGATTCAACAGGAGCTCAGGCTCTGAACAAAGTTTCTGTCAGAAGATTGTCAGGACCTTCCGCTCAGCCCACCGAACTGAGTGATGGGGGCGAGACCAGCATCTCGAAGCTGGTGGTCCCAATGGCCCTGTTACCATTGCGTCCACCAAGGATCGTAGGTGCTGTAGGAAGCTCCAAGCAACCGAGCGCGCAAGATCCAAAAGCTCAAGTTAGCTCTGATGCATGGATCTCAGAGATCCGGAGCTACTTGAAGGACAATATCCTTCCTAAAGATGGTGCTTCCGCTATTCAAATTGCCAGATTGGCTAAAAGATACACGTTGGTAGAAGGGGATCTCTACCGACATGGTGCCAACGGTGTTCTAATGCGGTGCATTTCTTGGGAAAAAGGCCGCGGACTTCTCACGGAAATCCATGGAGGCGAGTGCGGGAACCACACATCTTTTCACATGTTGGTCGGTAAAGCCTTCCCACATGGCTTTTACTGGCCTACAGCACTCTAAGATGCAGTTGAGTTGGTAAAGAAGTGTAAAGCATGCCAGATCCATGCGAAGCAGATTCATACACCGGCTCAGTCACTGCAAATGATACCTCCAATGAGGCCATTCACTGTGTGGGGGATGGACATTTTTGGGACCTTTCCCAAAAGTCGTCGAAGGTTACAGGTTTTTGTACGTCGCCATCGACAAGTTCACTAAGTGGTCGAAAGCTTCCCTAGTTTTGACAATCAACAAGAAAGTAGCCATTAAGTTATTGAAATCCATAGGCTGTAGATTTAGAGTTCTGAACAGAGTCATTACCGACAACAGAACCCAATTCACAAGTGTAGCATTCCAAGAGTACTGCGAAGATCTTGGCATACAAGTAAGTTACGCATCAGTAGCTCACCCGACAAACAATGGCCATCATAGAGAGAAAATGAAGAAATACTCAAAGGACTCAAGACGCGCACGTATGAGCACCTGAAAAAACATGGTGCCAGCTAAATAGAGGAGCTTCTGTCTACATTGTGGGCGAGTAGGACAACACCTAGTCGGGCAACCAGAGAGACACCTTTCTTCTTGGTGTACGGAGCTGAAGTGGTCCTTCCTCTGGAGATCACCATGGGTTCTCTCCGACTCCGGACCTTCGACGAAGCCACGCAGGACAAGCTCTAGCGTGAAGACCTTGATCTCGTAGACGAGTCAAGGTGCCAAGCGGCTATTCGCAATGCACGATACCGCCAGGCGCTCCTGCGCTATCAACAAAGGTTTGTGCGCAATCGATCGTTAGAAGAAGGCGATCTAGTGCCGCGAAGAATACTGTCTCGTGAAGGGATGAACAAACAATCACCAGGTTGGGAAGGTCCTTTTCGAGTTATCAAAGTATCCTGCCCTGGATGCGTTCGCTTGACTACAGAGGATGGGACTTCGCTTCCCAACCCATGGAATGTCGAGCACCTCCGTAAGTTTGCTTAGCTACACGGAGGTGAGTCTGTTTGTATAAATTGCTGTAAGACCTATGTGTGCTGAATACATTGGCTTGTATTTAATACACTTAGCTTTGATGATAAATGTTTTGAATATCACCAAAACACCTTTTTATCAAGGTCCGACTCTAGCTCTGAGCTACAGCAAGGTCCGACGGTAGGTCCGGTTTGTTTTGGGTAGCTCCGGCTACGTTAGATGCTAGGTCCGACTTCTTGGTAAGGTCCGACTAGCTTTGGTTAGCTCCGGTGAGCCTTATCTTTAGCTCCGGCATGACTTTGTTAGCTCCGGCATGTCTTTGATAGCTCCGTCATATATTTGATAGCTCCGGCATGCTTTTTCTAAGCTCCGACGTACTTTATCGAGCTCCGATTTTGGGTAGACTAGTTTTGACTAGTTTTTGGTAAGCTCCGACAGGTGCTTCATTGTACTAGTTTTGGTAAGCTCCGGCACTAGGTTCTACTAGCTTTTGTTAGCTCCAGCTCAAGCTCCGGGTTGCTCTGGCATGGTCTGGAACTTGACCGCAATGCTTATGCTTTTCATTTGCAATGTTTCATACTTGCTTTACATTGTTGGAAAGATTGCTTAGTATTCATTTGCTAAGTTTTTGGTGCGTTTTGGATGATATGGATGACATCGTGTTACTGTGGTTTTGCAACATGCTTATGTGAGGCTCTCATGTAAGGTGTTGTGTTCGGAACTAACTTGAGTCAAGTCGAGGACTTGGGCTCGTATGGATTGGTTGTTTATTCATGTGCAGGTGTTGCTTGAGTTCAAGTCATGGCTGGTGACAGGATCCATTGGACTAGTCTCAGGGAGGAGATGACGTTCCAACAACCATGTTCGGGAGGAACTGTGGTTGAGCTGATCAGGAGGTCGCGCAGGATGATTGAGTCAAGGGCGGTGCATATGAAGGTTACTAATGTCGAAGGAAGGTGTTCGCACATATGCATGCGGTGCATGACGTGGCAACATGGTTCCGAAGATGGGAAAAGGAAGGAAAGATCTGGTTGGAAGGATCGGATCGTATAGGTTGATGACTTTGGCTGCGACGGAGTCGGTTATGGCTCGGTATGGAAAGTATCGAGTTGGTTATGTTAGGATTTCGTGTGTGTCTCGAATTTGAGTTGTTTAGGATTGTGGGATACATTCCTAAGGTGTTTGGAAGTCTTAAGATTGCTTCTGTATGCGTATAGAAGAATCTTGAGCAGTTATGGAAAGTTACGATTCGTGATCGGATTAGGATTGGAGTCCTAGTTGAGATTGGGATGGCCTAAGGGCTAGTTATATAAGAAAGGGAGCCCAGAGCTCGTGGTAGACGACTTTTGTGCTGTTCCTCTTGTGTTCTGTTGAATAAAATTCGTAGTTTGAAGGAACTTTTGTGCCTTGTTCGTATGACTTGTTTCATACAAGTTTTACTCGTCGAGTTTCTGGACAGCACTACCTTTCGTCGGTGTTTTTATCATAACTCGAGTTTTACAGATCCAATTGACATGATTCTTTTTGGGTTGTCTTTACAACTTGATTGTCTATCATCTGTCAAAATTTCACGGTCATCGGATTTGTGGTTTATGATCTACACGAGTTTCTTTGCAGCATTCCAGAACTGTTTTTCTCGGGTAGGGCAGATTGACCTTTGTTTGATCTTTCGATCATAACTTGAGTTTTCATCGATGGATTTTAGTGATTCTTTTTGTGTTGTCTTTGTGACTTGATTCTCTCTGATATCTATCACTTTTTTTCACGGTGAAACACGTTTAGATTAGTCTCACACATGATTTCTTGAACATATCGTTTTTCTGCCGAAGGGTTTGGGGTTTAATTGTTTCCGCTGCGTAAGATTTTTAAATCTACCATTCACCCCCCCCCCTCTGGTAGCTTTTCACGTGCTCTCCGATCCTACAATTGGTATCAGAGCCACGGTGCTCTAATCTTTGTGATTTGCACGTGTTTTTGACTAATCATCATGGAGAAGTACTCCGCCAAACCTTGTGTGTTTGCTGGTATTGATTTTCAGGTTTGGAAGGCACGCATGGAGGCTTTCATCCAGGCACAAGGCTTTGCAATATGGGAGAAGGTGTATAAGCCTTATGAAGTGCCACCCAATGATCAAGTCATGGCCACAAACCTACGGTACGTCAACAACAACAACAAAGCCCGAAACTTGATCATTCAAGGACTCACTCAAAGCGACTTTGATCGTGTCGCGCACCTCCGATCAGCATACGATGTTTGGAGAGCTCTCTGTGATTATCATGAAGGCTCCAACACAATCAAGGAGGTAAAACAAGATATGTTCAAAAAGGAATATATGCGTTTTGAGATGCAACCAGGTGAGTCTATTGATGACCTTTTTGCTCGCTTTAATAAGATTCTCAGCAACTTACGTAGTGTCAATGTTATTTTTTCTGATGCTGAGAATGCTAGACAACTTCTTAGTGCATTAGACATGTCAATTTGGGAGATGAAAGTAACATCTATTCATGAATCAACTGTCACGAGTTCTCTTACATTAGATGTACTTTATTCTAAACTAAAAACTCATGAAATTGACATCCTAGCACGTAAGAACCCAAACAAGTCTATTGCATTTGTCTCACAATGTGATATGTCTAGCTCTGGCCAATCATCATCCTGCAATACTCTTGCTTTGTTGTCCTCACTAACCTTGGAGCAGATCGAAGAATTTCCAGAAGAGGAGTTGGCACTCATCTCTACTAGATTCTCAAAAGCATTGCAAAATGTGAGAACTAGAAGGAGAGGAAGCTCTGGACCTCAACGCTGTTTTGAATGTGGTAAAACAGGACACTTTCGTACAGAATGCCCTAACCTTTCAGGTCCGACCACCCAGGAAGAAAAACAAAGCAAATTCCAGACCTCCTCTGGAAATTCCAACAAGAAGAAGAAAGGTACCATAGGACGCAAGATGATCAACAGTTTCATCACCGCGCTTCAAGAGTTCAGTTCAAGTGACGTAGACATTGGAAGTGATGAAGATGAAGATGATTTGGCAAACTTGTGCTTTATGGCGGGCAAGTCAAGATCAATATGGAGGAGGCAGAACACAATAGCGACAATGAAGAGGTATGTCCTACTTGCGAAGAAATGTGTGATGCTATTTCTCGTGCCACTGTTATTGTTAAGAAAAAGGACCAAAAGCTTAGGGATAGTGGTGCTAAAATTGAATCACTAGAATCTGAAATCAAACATTTAAAAACTTTGATTCCTAGTGATGATGCATGTCCCTCATGTGACTTAATCTATGAACAATTGTCCACATTAAGAAGTGCACACTCCTCCACTCTAGATAGACTTGATGAAGAAATTGAAAAAAACAAAGAGCTTGCCGCACTTAATGATAAAAACTTGAAAGATGCTAGCTGTTCTACTATTGATTTGCATTGCTCTACTTGTGAGGATCTTGATAAAAAAACTGCAAGATGCTATGAATGAAATTTCTACATTGAACAATGCTTTACGTTCTCATGAAGTTAAATTTTGTTCCAATTGCAAACTAAAAGGAAAAACTTCATGTGAAAATTGCCTTGATCTGTCCAATAAACTTGATGACATGCATAGGACATTAGATCGGTTTTGTAATGGGAATAAGAATCTAAACTTGCTGCTGAATTCTTCCAAGTCATGCAATGATAAAACTGGTTTAGGTTTTGATTCTCATGCTCATGCTAAGGCACATCCACCTAAAATTGTGAAGTCATTAGGAAGTGGTTTGATTCAAACAGTTCCTAAACAAAAAAGGAGTGGTTTTCAAATCTGCAGGAGTGTTATCTCATTCGGTTTCAAATAAAAATATTGCTTGCTCATCTAGACATGAACACAAAGTTAAATTTCATTGTACCTTCTGTGGTAGAGATGGTCATGTCATAGATTTTTGTTATAGACTAGCTAAACAATAAAAAAGGTAAAGAATGGTTGCTAGATCTCATAACTTTCATGCAATTAGAAAAACACAACCTGCTTTAGTGAGTCAGAAATTTGAAAAGGTAGCTTCCGGACCTTCTGGTAAGAAATCCGCAAAAGCAGCTCCGATAGTTCCGATAGCTCCAAGAGCTCCTGGACCTTCTGTTGTTTCCTTCGGAACTTCAGCTTTTGTTTCCGGAGCTTCAGCCTTGTCTTTTGGAACTGCTGCTTTTACCTCCGGAGCTACTGGTTCTTGTGCTAAAAGAGTTAAGAATAGAAAACCTCAAACTTTGACTCATAAACCTGCTGTTTTGTCTCAGCTTTCGCGTGTTTTTCCTACTGCACGTCGCATGACTCAGTACTGGATTCCTAAATGCCTTTTGACTAACCCCAGTATTGAGTCATCGACGTACTGTGCTTCTATGTAGGTTACACGTTTGAGGAAGGAGAACATTTGGATTGTGGATTCAGGTTGCTCACGCCACATGACCGGTAACAAAGATTGGTTCTCCTCCCTCTCTTTTGTGTCACGTGTAGAGAATGTTACTTTTGCCGATAATTCTTCAACTCCTATAATTGCTAAGGGTTCGGTTAGAGTAAATGATCATTACACTTTGAATGATGTGGCACTTGTCAAAAATTTGAAATACAACTTGCTTTCTGTTGCACAATTGCTAGATGAAAATCTAGAAATTATTTTCAATAAAAACTGCTGGAAAGTTGTAGGTTCAAATAGTGAGCTTATTTTTAACATGTCTCGGTTTGGAAGAGTTTTTAAAGCTGATTTTGATATGTCTTCCTCTAAGCATAGGTGTCTAGTTGCTAATGATTCAAAGGACTTGTATTTTTGGCATCGTAGACTTGGTCACGTAGGCTTTGATCACCTAACGCGTGTTAGTGCTCTTGATCGCATACGTGGGCTGCCTAAGCTTAAAGGGGACAAAGAAATTGTGTGCTCTTCTTGAAGACATGCTAAGATGGTTGCAGGTTCACATACTCCTCTCACAATGATCATGACAACTGAACCATGTCAACTTTTGCATCTAGACACAGTAGGACCTTCACGAGTTCAATCCTTCAGAGGTAAATGGTATGTTCTTGTTATCGTTGATGATTATTCTAGATACTCTTGGGTTTACTTTATGGCATCTAAGAATGAAGTTTTTAGTCACTTTAGAACTTTATTTCTTAGATTATCAATTGATCACCCAGGATCATTAAAAACAATTAGAAGTGATAATGGAACTGAATTTAAAAATCAATCTTTTGATCACTTTTGTGCTGAAAATAGAATAGATCATCAATTCTCTTCACCATATGTACCTCAACAAAACGGTGTTGTAGAAAGAAAGAATAGAACCTTAGTTGAGATGGCTAGGACTATGCTCGATGAATATCAAACTCCTAGGAAATTTTGGGCTGATGCGTTAGCAACCGCTTGTTATGTCTCAAATCGTGTTTTCTTGCGTGCTAAGCTAGGTAAAACACCATATGAGCTCCAGTTTGGACATAGGCCTAGTGTTACACACTTTCGGGTCTTTGGTTGCAAATGCTGTGTTAAGAAACATGGTAATCTTGATAAATTTGAACCTAGATCCATTGATGGCATGTTTCTTGGTTATCCATCTCATACTTGAGGCTACCGTGTGCTTTTACTTGACACTAACAAAATTGTGGAGACTTGTGAAGTGTCTTTTGATGAAGCTAGCCCAGGTACTAGCTCCGGTGTTGCAGGACCAGATCCGTATCCTCTGGGGGAGGGTATTTTCGAAGATGAAGAAGAACCGGTGATACTGCCTGGTAGTTCCGAAATTGACACGTGTCTAGCTCCGGACATTGATCAAGCTCCGACTATCACCTATGCTGGTCCTGATCGTCCACAAGTCACAAGCTCATCAATCTACGATGAACCTAATGAAGAAGAAGCTTGTGAGACATCTGTTCCCCTACGGTTTTACAAAGATCATCCCCCACGACATATGATTGGAAGCTTGCACGAACGAGTCACCCGGTCCAGGTTTTGCGATCCAAACTCTCATGCTCATTCTGCTTTTGTTGCTTCTTTTGAACCCAAAGATATATCACACGCACTCATTAATGAATCTTGGATTATTGCCATGCAAGAAGAGTTAGAAAATTTTGAAAGAAATAATGTTTGTATACTTGTACCTCCACCACAAGGTCACACTTTAATTGGAACTAAATGGGTATTTAAAAATAAACAAAGTGATGATGGGGTTGTGGTTAGGAATAAGGCTAGGATGGTTGCTCAAGGTTTCACTCAAGTTGAAGGTCTAGATTTTGATGAAACTTTTGCTCCTGTCGCTAGATTAGAAGCCATAAGAATTTTGTTAGCTTTTGCAGCATCCAAAGGTTTTAAGCTATATCAAATGGATGTTAAAAGTGCTTTTCTTAATGGCTACATAGATGAGGAGGTTTATGTCAAACAACCACCGGGTTTTGAAAATCCAGATTTTCCTAATCATGTTTACAAACTGTCCAAAGCCTTATACGGTCTCAAACAAGCCCCTAGAGCATGGTATGATAGGTTAAAAACATTCTTACTTGAAAAGAGGTTTACCATGGGCAAGGTTGATAAAACTCTTTTTGTGCTTAAACATGACAATGACTCATTATTTGTTCAAGTGTATGTGGATGATATTATCTTTGGTTGTGCTTCTCGTGATCTTGTGTCCAAGTTTTCAGCAATGATGTGTTCCGAATTTGAAATGAGTATGATGGGTGAACTCACTTACTTTTTGGGGCTGCAATCAAGCAAACCAAGGAGGGTACCTTTGTGCATCAAACGAAGTATACCAAAGACCTCCTAAGGCGCTTCAACATGGACAAAAGCAAGCCTCTTCAGACACCAATAGGAACAGCAACAACACTTGAACTTGATGAATATGGTGAATCCGTGGATCAAAAAGAATATAGAAGCATGATCGGATCACTTTTGTACCTCACGGCATCAAGACTGGACATACAATTCAGCGTATGTCTTTGTGCACGGTTTCAAGCTTCCCCACGTGTTTCACATCGTCATGCCGTCAAAAGGATTCTCAGGTACTTACATGGAACCCAAGAATTTGGCATTTTTCTTCCTTCTTCCTCAACCGTTACTTTCAAAGCTTTTTCGGATGCTGATTTTGGGGGTTGTAGGATTGATAGGAAAAGTACTTCTGGTGCTTGTCATTTTCTTGGTAATTCTCTTGTTGTTTGGTCCTCTAGAAAACAAAATTCAGTTGCACAATCCACAGCCGAATCTGAATATGTAGCTGCTGCTAGTGCTTGCTCACAAATTCTTTGGATTGTTCAAACACTTAAGGACTATGGAGTTGATCTAGATAGTGTTCCACTGTTTTGTGATAACACTAGTGCTATTTGCATTGCTAAAAACCCCGTGCAACATTCTAGAACTAAGCACATTGATATTAGGTATCACTTTCTCCGAGATAACGTTGAAAAAGGAAACATTGTGCTTCACCATGTAGATACTGAACATCAATTGGCAGACATTTTTACAAAACCTTTGGATTTCACTCGTTTTTGTTTCATTCGTAGTGAAATAGGGGTTATGCATCCTCATGGCTTAAATTGAGGGGGAGTTTTTTGAAACTTGGGAAGTCTATGTGTCAATCTGAAATTAAAATAATATGAGCATAATATTTCATACATATATGACTTTGTGATTCCTTTTACATGCTGAAAGTTCTTACTACATTACTCGTGTTATACATTTTGTAGCTTTTGCCATGTCTAGTAATTGGAATAATTACTTACACTAAATCTGGTCATGGTCGAACTTTCTTGCTGTTTTGAACTTGTTGCATACTCACAAATGCTTTTAATCATAAAGAATTAATCAAGTAATCAACTCACATGTTGAGTTTTTTTATGAACAAATATAAATTGAGAAAAGATCAAGAGAATATGCATGCATAGCACTTCTTCTTTTGAGATGGCTTGTCATTTCACTTAGATATGAACTTGGAAGAAGTTGTGTATGACTAAAACCATGTCCTTAAGCTTCTGATTGTCAAATGACATAGGCTTGGCTTGGTTGGTTAGAATAAGGCAGATGCGCATATAATCTCTTGCAAATATCATATGCTCTAAATTTGTACTTTGAAAAATAATAAAATGCAGCAACAAGTGTCATGCTTTCAGGTATTGAAATAGTTAAGTTTGTGAGATCATGACTTGCTTAAATTGAAAATTACATTTGATCTCTAGCATGGCTTATACTACTTTATGTATTTCATTGATGTGATAATGTAAGGTACTTGATAGTATGACTTGGATGAGCTTTGTTTATATGTATATGTTATAATATGCTCATAACAACTAAAGAGGGAGAGATAATTTGTTTATATGCTCATGACTTGCTGAATACATTGTCAAAGGGGGAGAGATAAGCATGAAGAGAAAGAGAATATGTGCATAAGGAGAGATAATAAAGGGGGAGAGATAATATGGGATAATTTCTTCTTCTCATTTTACTTTTGATTTACAAAGGGAGAGAAATTGTTTTCAATTCTTTTATGTGAATAAGCCAATGTTCGGATTTTAGGTGGTGTTGCCAATGCATTCATCAAGGGGAAGATTGTAAGACCTATGTGTGCTGAATACATTGGCTTGTAGTGAATACACTTGGCTTTGATGATAAAAGTTTTGAATATCACCAAAACACCTTTTTATCAAGGCCCGACTCTAGCTCCGAGCTACAGCAAGGTCCGACGGTAGGTCCGGCTTGTTTTGGGTAGCTCCGGCTACGTTAGATGCTAGGTCCGACTTCTTGGTATGGTCCGACTAGCTTTGGTTAGCTCCGGTGAGCTTTATCTTTAGCTCTGGCATGACTTTGTTAGCTCCGTCATGTCTTTGATAGCTCTGGCATATATTTGATAGCTGCGGCATGCTTTTGCTAAGCTCCGACTTACTTTGTCTAGCTCTGGTTTTGGGTTGACTAGTTTTGACTAGTTTTTGGTAAGCTCCGGCAGGTGCTTCATTGTACTAGTTTTGGTAAGCTCCAGCGCTAGGTTCTACTAGCTTTTGTTAGCTCCGGCTAAGGCTCCGGGTTGCTCTGGCAAGGTCCGGAACTTGACCGCAATGCTTCTGCTTTTCATTTGCAATGTTTTGTACTTGCTTTACATTGTTAGAAAGATTGCTTAGTATTCATTTGCTAAGTTTTTGGTGCGTTTTGGATGATATGGATGACATCGTGTTAGTGTGGTTTTGCAACATGCTTATGTGAGGCTCTCATGTAAGGTGTTGTGTTCGGAACTAACTTGAGTCAAGTCGAGGACTTGGGCTCGTATGGATTGGTTGTTTATTCACGTGCAGTTGTTGTTTGAGTTCAAGTCATGGCTGGTGACAGGATCCATTGGACTAGTCTCAGGGAGGAGATGAGGTTCCAACAACCAAGTTCGGGAGGAACTGTGGTTGAGCTGATCAGGAGGTCGCGCAGGATGATTGAGTCAAGGGCGGTGCATATGAAGGTTACTGAACGTCGAAGGAAGGTGTTCGCACGTATGCATGCGGTGCATGACCTGGCAACATAGTTCCGAAGACGGGATAAGGAAGGAATGATCTGGTTGGAAGGATCGGATCGTATAGGTTGATGACTTTGGCTGCGGCAGAGTCGGTTATGGCTCGGTATGGAAAGTATCGAGTTGGTTATGTTAGGATTTCGTGTGTGTCTCGAATTTGAGTTGTTTAGGAATGTGGGATACGGTCCTAAGGTGTTTGGAAGTCTTAAGATTGCTTCTATCTGCGTATAGAAGAATCTTGAGCAGTTATGGAAAGTTACGATTCGTGATCGGATTAGGATTGGAGTCCTAGTTGAGATTGGGATGGCCTAAGGGCTGGTTATATAAGCAAGGGAGCCCAGAGCTCGTGGTAGACGACTTTGGGGCTGTTCCTCTTGTGTTCTATTGAATAAAATTCGTAGTTTGAAGGAACTTTTGTGCCTTGTTCATCCGACTTGTTTCATACAAGTTTTACTCGTCGAGTTTCTGGACAGCACTACCTTTCGTTGGTGTTTTTATCATACCTCGAGTTTTACAGATCCAATTTACCTGATTCTTTTTGGGTTGTCTTTACAACTTGATTGTATATCATCTGTCAAAATTTCACGGTCATCGGATTTGTGGTTTATGATCTACACGAGTTTCTTTGCAGCGTTCCAGAACTGTTTTTCTCGGGTAGGGCAGATTGACCTTTGTTTGATCTTTCGATCATAACTTGAGTTTTCCTCGACAAATTTGAGTGATTCTTTTTGTGTTGTCTTGGTGACTTGATTCTCTCTGATATCTATCTCTTTTGTCTTGGTGAAACACGTTTAGATTAGTCTCACACACGATTTCTTGAACATATCGTTTTTCTGTCGAAGGGTTTGGGGTTTAATTGTTTCCGCTGCGTAAGATTTTTAAATCTACCATTCACCCCCCCTCTGGTAGCTTTTCGCGTGCTCTTCAATCCTACAATTGCATCACTTGTAGTCAATGGACAGAGTTGAGAAGGGTCTTAGTGCACTTAACTTGGTCCTGTACTTTAGGTGTGTCTTTACCCTCCCTGGGATAGATCAAGACGAATAGCACACTTAACTTGGTCATTGTAATTTGAGTGTGTCCTTGTCTTCCCTTGTAATTCGGACCTTAGTGAGAAACATTTTATATGGACGGGCTCTTTATGCATTTTAATCGTACAAGCTCGATACTTTTGTTATTTTTTACCTTCTTGTCTATAACAAAGTTGTGCAATCCAATTGAAATTTAGTTCAAAGTATTTATGAGATATATAAGTTGTATTAGTAATATTCTTTTGGGTCTTAGCATTGCTGCATGGTCTACTCGCCTAAAAACCAAAGCTAATGACAGGTTTAGAGTACGCTATCGACTTAGACTGGTCAGGCACCCTAAGTATGCCACTCTACCTATAACCTGGCAAGTCCCAGTAGGGCGGGTTCGGAAGGCATTCGAACCTAAAGAGATTTAATTAATACACTTATGTCGTCATGTTAAATTACTCAAGATCTAAAATTAATGGAAGGACAATAAGCCGCGAATAAGTTATAGACAAGAGGAAGAATTTTACTGTTTTTCTAGTTTTTTATGCGCAAGAAAAATGAATATTCAATGGCAATTCGCTCGGTGATGGTTGATGCTGCCGGAGTACTAGCTCCGACAACCCCTAGGGGGCCTGTCGTTGATGGTTTAAGAATTGATAGTGGGCAATGTCAGACCTACCAAGCTCTGACAACCCCCAGGGGGCCTGCCGTCAACATTCTAAGTATTGATAGCAGGCCCCGTCAGACCTATCAGGCTTCGATAACCCCCAGGGGGCTGCTTTCAACATTCTAAGCGTTGATACTGGGCGCCGTCGGACCTATCAAGCTCGGACAACCCCCAAGGGGTCCGCTGTCGATGTTCTAAGCGTTGATACTAGGCCCCGTCGGACCTACCAAGCTCCTACAACCCCCAGGGGGCCCGCCATCAATGTTCTAAGCGTTGATAGCGGGCATTGTCGGACATATCAAGCTCATACAACCCCCAGGGGGTCTGCCATCATCGTTCTAAGTGTTGATAGTGGGCGCTGTCGAACCTACCAAGCTCTGACAACGCCCGGGGGGCCTGCCATCAACGTTCTAAGTGTTGATAGTGAGTGCCGTCGGGCCTACCAAGCTACAACAACCCACAGGGGGTGTGTCGTCGATGTTCTAAGCATTAATAGTGGGCGTCGTCAGACCTACCAAGCTCCGACAACCCCTAGGAGGCCCGCCATCGACATTCTAAGCGCTGATAGTGGCTGCCGTTGAACCTACCAAGCTCCGACCACTCCTAGGGGGCCTGCCGTCGACAAAACAAAGGGTCTCTGGAGATGTCCAAGGCAAGACTCGGAACTCAAAGCTAACGTACTAGCTATCGAGTTTTCAAGACATTGTCTAACTCCTCATGGTAGATGCCTTCAATTCATTAAACACATCTACCATGGGGCCAACAATATAAAAGGCAATGCAATGAAGACACAAAAACTGGAATTTGGAAGGATTTCAGATTTCATTCATTCAAAATAAGGATTACAAGTTGAAGGCAGAAAAGGAAAAGTCCTAACTACTGGAGTTCCTATTGAAGAAAGAGGCAACTGTATGGGCAACTTCTTGAATGCTGGCCCTGGGGGCTTTTTCCTCCTCGGCAACAGGTCCTTCGAACACCAGAGCTAAAGACATCTGAGGGTCCCCGCTTTTGAAACACTCCAGCACATATTCGGCAACATTCTTGGCCAGGGTCCTTCCTTCAGTCTCCAGTTTGACGATGACTATGTCACCCACATCGTCAAGCTTCTTGCCAGCAGAGGTCGACGCCACCACCACATTCTCCATCTCTGGCTCCGGGTTAGCCAGATGTACCGGGCTGAAAGCATACGACACCAGAGCTTCGTTGGCATGCCCTAAGAAACCCCACACTTGCTGGGACTCAGTTTCTCTCAAGCTCTTTAGTTCCTTTAGTGGCTTCCTAGCAGCTGAAAGTTTCACAGAACCTTTCTTGGAGAAGTGCTCAACTTCCTTAGCGTGCTGTTGAATACTCTTAGTGATCCGCCTTTCTTGGTTGCTGAGCTCTTTCTCCCGGAGGTGGATACAGTTCCTTTGCTCTGCCAAGTACTTCTCCTTGGCCTTCACCTTATCCTCCCTGGTGGAGATATCAGTCTCTCTTCTGGAGACGTCTACTCCCACCTGCCATATCCACTCCATCTCTTGATCACACCACTTATCATACTGTTTGGTGCGATCAACCAAGCTCTGCTCTCCCAGCGATAGCCTCTAGTCAAGCTCCTCCTCCCTCTTCATAAGGTCTTCCTCTTTCTCTACAAGCTTGTCCTGCTTTTGATCGAGGGCTTCCCGGCGCTTGAGTAGATGCTCATTCAGTTCATTAAGGCTATCTGAATGGTCGTCGAACGCCTCATTGACCTCCTTAGCATGCTCAAATATCTCCTGTGTCTTATCATCGAGAGCGTTAATCATGGCTTCTCTTTCATTGAGCGCGCGGTCCAACCGTGCTAGCCAGGCCTTCTCCTTTGCTACCCACTCCTTTTTCTCAGCCAGCCGAGACTGCGTCAGCTTTGTCTCTAAATGAAGTCTGTTGCACCACGCCTTAAGGTGTTGTGCTCTTCTTCGAGAGTCTTACTTTCATGGTCTAATGTGAGCTGGACTTGGCGGAGCCTTGAGCATGCATTGTCGATAGACAATGCCATGGGGATCGGCTCCAAGCCCGCCTGAAGTGCCTCAGCATGCTCCAGTGGGTCTATCAAAATCACTATCGGATCCTACAGCGCGAGCATGTTATCCAATAGCTCCACATCGCCGGGGCCGACATCCGAGAGCTCATCAATATTCACCATGGCAGAATAAGGTTTCGCTGCAGGAGCTTCAACCTTTGGGGCTGATGAAGAGGGCCCTCAGCTGAATCTTCGATCATTGGAACAACATATGAAGGACCCGCAGTCGGATCTTCAAGTTGCGCCAGCTCAGACATAACCACCTCCAGAGCTGACACTGAAGCATAGGTCGAAGGTTGACCCACTTCCGGCACCGATGTTGGAACTTCCGCAGCAGGCTCCGAAACTGCCGGAGCTTCAAAAATTTCTTCCTCCAAGTGGTCCAGCTCTACCACGGGGGCTTTGGTTGCTGGCTCTGAACTTGTCTCCACGACAGCCGGCGCCGGAGCTGTCGTGTCATCTGCCACCTCCACTGGGGGAGAGGCAGGAGCCGGTGCGGAAGCTTCAACCGATGCATCCTCCAGAGCTATAGTAGGCACCAGCGCTACTGTGCTTGTTCTCGACATTCTGGAAATAGAAAGTAGAGATTTCAAGATAAAGCAAGGAACAAAAATCAAAATAAAAACTAAACAGCCGATCCTTACCTAGGAGTATTGCCGCTCCAAGCGGCACGGATCCTCTTCTTTGGGCGCTAGGAGCTAGAGCCCGTCGTCGCCAGTGTGGCGGATGCTCAAGGACCCAAACCTAGAGTTGAGGCGGCCAAAGGCGCTGCCATCTCTGGGACCTCCGTCGTCAGAGGTTGCACTCTGGACCTAGAGCCACCAGCTGGCATCGGGGTTGGAGTTGACTTGCAGGAGCCAGTGCCCTCTATGGGCACTGAAGCTGATGAACCAGCTGTGAATGTGGCCTAGAAAGGGGGGGTGAATAGGCCTTTTTGAATTTTGTCGGAACCTGCAACACATAACAACCAGATCAAAACTCGAGATATCAGACTAGTCCGATCAAGTGCGGACTAGTCCGGTGTGTACCGACTAGGTTAATCAAGTTTGATCAATTAATTTAGTTATAGGATGTATGCAGCGGAAATATACTTGTAATTGATGTGTTACACGATTATGAACTAGGGTATACCACAAGTCAATCTTATATTTAATGTTTCAACGTAAAGTAAGCGAGATTGATTGAAACCCTAGATTGATATGATGTATAAGAACGATGAACACAAAGCAAGAACACAAGCAATTTATCCCGTGGTTCGGTTCCCATAGAGGCAACCTACATCCACATTGGGGAGTCCACAAAAGGACCGGGTCTTCTCCAACCCTACCCTCGTCGGATCGCCACGAAGGCCAATCCTTTTCACTTATCACAAAGGGTAAATAACCAAATTCAAGGGGCCTTCTCACACGTTGAGGGCTCCCCAAGATTACAACAAGAACTCCACCAAGAACACACTCGAAAGATTACAATGAAAATCGCAGGAGTGTGTTAGGTTATCAAACCAAGAGCTCAATGAGTGATGAACCGTATCTCTCCAATGTTCCAAAGTGTATCCACAAGGGATTGATCTATGTGGCTTTTGATTTCGTGGAGAGATGTGTTTTTGAGGCTCTTGGGAAGTGTGTCGGCGCAGGGGGTCGAGAGCATCTATTTATATGGGGTTTCTAAAAGTGACCGTCAGGGTTTAGGAAGATCGGACCAGTCCGTGGTGGACACCGGACTAGTCCGGTGTGCTGTGTGTAGCAAACCCTAAGTGTTCCGAAATATCGGACTAGTTCGGCTAGTAGCGGACTTGTCCGATTTTGCTTCTGGAAATCTTTGGACTAGTACGATAATCATCGGACTTGTCCGGATCAGTGAAACCCTAAGTGAATTGGGTGACAAGTACGCACTTGCAGGACTTGTCCGATTTAGGTTAGTGGGTTTTCGGACTAGTCTGTGCCAATATCGGTCTTGTCCGATTTACATCAGAATGATATCAGACTAGTCCGTTGTGTGGTCGGACTTGTCCGATTTTGTGCAATTTGTGAAGTGTTTTGAGGACTAGTCCGCACTGGAGAGGACTAGTCCGAGTCTAGTCAGAGAGATATCAGACTAGTCTGCGGTGATATCGGACATGTCCGATATTGTGTAGAGAGATATCGGACTAGTCCGGTGTCAGTCGAACTAGTTCGGTCCTGTATAGATTTGTGCAATGTGTGTGTTTATTTGTGTTTGAGCACTTGGGGTGTGTTTCCTTAACACACTCCATACACAATGACCTACTACACTTGTTCCTTGAGCTCTTATCCACATTGCTCCTCATTCTCCCTTCTTTTTGGCTCTTTGCTCATTTTCTCATTAAAACCTGTGCTCATCTCAACAAAGTGGTTAGGATCTCATTCGCTTGTCATAAATCATCCAAAACCCACAAGGGATTCCTAGATGCACTTTCAATCTCCCCCTTTTTGGTTACTGATGACAACCAATGGAGATTTCACAAAATATGATAAAAAGTTGAGATTTTCATAAAGTGTGCACATATGAGTATAAAATATATCAAGCAATGAAGACATGATCCATATGTGCATTCTTTATGGTGGGATGCATAACTAAGTGCATTGAAACAACGAGAATGACATAATTGACATTAACACACCAACAACAAGCATATATGTCATTCTAGGAGCAAAATCACAGATTTCATCAATTACTTCATAAGTAGTTCAAAACATTGCATCACAGGACCATAAGTATCATAAGAGCATATTAAAAGTATTACAACCCACAAAATAGACAGGAAGCATAAAAAGAAGCTCTCCTCGCATCCTACAGCTAAGACCTAAGACCTAAGACTCCCCCTCAATCTCTCCCGCTTTGGCATCAAGACACCAAAAAGAAGGAGAGGAGGGACCTAAAGTCTTCAAGACTCACTGTCGGTCCTCTCATCATCTTCATCTTCATCTTCGGGCTCATGAGGAGGAGGAAGAGGAATGGAGCCACTCGAGCCCCCAATGCCAAAATAGGCAAGCTCGGGGGGAGTCAAGGGCCCGAGCTCGGTGTAGCCAGAGTCGAAGTCTTCAGAGATGACTGGAGATCCAATGGGCTCGATCTCCAGTTTTTGACAAATTCTCTTCACATTTTCCTTGACATACTTCATGTCAGCCTTTCTCCTCTTGTTGAGCTTATGGGCCTTAACCTCAGCCTTTTTGCAGGAGTCAAAAATACCAGCCAGGTATTTGAAGATGCCACTTGCAGATCCCTTTTGAGGAGCTGCCCTAGTGGTAGGGGCAGCCCTAGCACCGGCACTGGCTCTCGCTGGAGCCTCAGGGCTGGAGGCCGGAGATGGAGCAGCTTGTACGCTTGGCTTTTGAGGCATCTAGGGCCTCAAGGGAAGGTGCTCCACATCTTTGACGAACTCGATGCCAGTGACATTCTCAATCACGAACATCAGATAAGGAGCATATCCA
The DNA here is from genome assembly GCA_036927565.1 of Tuctoria greenei. Lineage (NCBI taxonomy): Eukaryota > Viridiplantae > Streptophyta > Magnoliopsida > Poales > Poaceae > Tuctoria > Tuctoria greenei. Next base: position 66,448,352 of record JAYESD010000006.1, read on the forward strand.
CATGACCTGTTGGGTGTGCAAGAGATGTTGACCATATCGTTCCAGATATAGTCAACCACATCAAACTTGCGGTCCTTGCTTATGACCTTCATCAAGGTCTGGAGATAGCCCTGCACACTCCCAGCATCCCCATCCTTGGGGGCAATTTTCTTCCGCAGAACTCTTTTCAAGACCATAAAGAATGGCTTCATGTTCTTTGTAGAAGGGGGGTTGAACTTGGAGTTGGGCTCATAGAGGAACTTCATCTTGTCATTCTCAATAACACCTATGTTGTGGATGATCAAGTTGTCATGGCTTGAGGTGTCAAGGTGTAGCAGTCTTGCAAATTCATCATAAGTTATACTGTACTTGGATCCGTGAGTCATCCAAGTCACACTCTTATCCTCATCACTTGAGAAATGGCAAGTCACAAAGAACTACGTGATGAACTCATCATTCCAATTGTTCCTGAAGGCAAAGAGATCCTTCAGGCCATGCCTTTCGACTGCCTCCACCACTTCAACAAACAGTGAGCAGCCCTTCTTCTCAAAATGCACCCAATCGATCCATTGGTTGTGCACTACAGGTGTCTTCATTGAGAGGTATACAGACTTGTAGAAATCTGCATGAAAATTGCTTTAAAATCTTCCATCGACAGCTTGCTTCGGACGGCTGTAGCAATCAACATTTTGGAACTTAGCCGCTGAGTCATTACCCTTCCCGTTGAACCTTTCCTCTGTGGGATCCCGAGCCCCTTACTTCGGAGCTGACATCTTTAGAGGGCCAATCGGGCACGTTGCGATCCCTTTGCCCTTGCCCTTGGCTAGGCGGGCACTTGCTGAGCTAGGGCCACCACCAGCAGAAGCCCTAAAAGCAGGCACCTTATGTCGAGCCACCCTCTTTTGAGACTGAGGAGGAGAGGGGGCTGGCTTGGAGGGGCGCTTCTTTCTTTGGTCCGTCGAGGACCGAAGCGGGGCTTCTTGGTCCATCTTGGCTTTGAAGTTGGAAACTTTGTCGTGAGAGTACGACATGCACTAATAGTGGATTGCACAAGGTATGGGTGAGAATGGATAACAAGGAATTGCATTGAGGAAGTAATAAGTTAGGGTTGAGTTCAGAAAAATCGGACAAGTCCGGTGTACAGGCACGGACTAGTCCGGGTGACCGGACTTGTCCGTGCATGGACCGGACTAGTCAGGTATCCATCCTCAAGAACCCTAACTATGAGACAAATGGAGTTGCTCAATGCAAAACTAGCCTAACAGCAATGTAATACATCGAGGACACTAGTATTAGGTGAAGGAAGCTAGGCTATTCGATCAACAATGAAGAAAATGGAGATTTCTAGGGTTTGGGGGAAAAATTACCGAAAAATCGCTTGAAACTCGGAGAGGAGGGTGTTGAAGGGCGGACAAGTCCGTGGACTTCAATCCCTAAGCAAAGGGGCTTGATTTCCACCCAAACTTGGAGCTTTTTGGTGGAGGAGTTGCCAAATCGCCTTGGGGAGCTCGAGTGTGGAGAGAGAAAGCTTGAGGCAAGTGTGGGGGGTGAGGAAATTAGGGTTTGGTGGCGGCTAGGGTTATGGACACGAAAAACCGGACAAGTCCGAACTTTTCCAGAGGCTATATCAGACTAGTCCGTGGTCTGTCGAACTAGTCCGGCCTAATCGGCGCTCTGCGGACTAGTCTGTGGTCACCGGGGAAGGACTTCTTAGTCCATTAGTATATATTTGAAGGTACATATTTTGAAAATAGGGAGTCAAATCAAATCAAATAATCTTTATGAATATGATCAGTAAGCATACAACAATCAAGTAATGACCATAATTCACCAAGATCTAGTAATTGACATAGTTTCTCGCAGAAAATTGAGAGAGATGATTTTCACAATCCAACAACATATTTTGAAGAATTCATACAGGTATGCAAATTTTCAAGCCACATTCCAAGCATCAAGGATATTTAGTTCATTTCGAAGCTCGCAAAAGCATTTTTCATCAAGTGGCTTGGTGAATATGTCGGCTAACTGCTTTTCGGTGTTGACATGGGAAATGGCTATATCTCCTTTCATGGAGTGGTCCCTCAAGAAGTGATGTTGGATGTCTATGTGTTTGGTTCTAGAGTGCTCAACTGGATTATGGACAATTTTAATGGCACTCTCATTATCACAAAGGAGTGGAATACAGTTCATATTGTAACCGTAATCCCTTAGAGTTTGTCGCATCCAAAGGAGTTGTGCACAACAACTCACGGCTGCAACATACTCCGCTTCGGCTGTGGATAAGACAATGGAGTTTCGTTTCATGGAGGACCAAGAAACTAGGGATCTGCCTAGGAATTAGCATGTACCGGAGGTACTTTTTCTATCTACTTTGCATCTGGCATAATTTGCATCGGAGTAACCAATGAGATTGAATTTAGAGCTTTTTGGATACCAAAGACCAAGGTTGGGTGTATGAACTAAATATCTCAAGATCCTTTTTACGGCTGTCAAGTGACACTCCTTAGGATTTTCTTGAAATCTTGCACACAAACATACACTCAACATAATGTCTAGCCTAGATGCACATAAGTAGAGTAAAGATCCAATCATGGAGCGATATACCTTTTGATCGACATTTGGTCCATCTTCATTGATATCCAAGTGGCCATTCGTTGCCATGAGAGTCTTTATGGGTTTCGCCTTGTCCATCCCAAACTTCTTGAGTATGTCTTGAGTGTACTTAGTTTGGCTTATGAACGTCCCTTCCTTTTGTTGCCTCACTTGGAATCCCAAGAAGTACTTCAACTCTCCCATCATGGACATCTCAAACCTATCTGTCATAATTTTACTAAATTCCTCACAAAAAGATTTGTTCGTCGAACCAAAGATTATATCATCAACATAGATTTGACAAACAAAGAGATCATCATCAAAGTTCTTTGTAAACAATGTTTAATCTACTTTACTGATCTTAAAGCCATTTTCAATTAAGAAATCTCTAAGACATTGATACCAAGCTCTAGGAGCTTGTTTGAGGCCGTAGAGAGCCTTATGCAATTTAAATACGTGGTCGAGGAACTCTTCATCTTCAAACCCGGGGGGTTGCTCCACATACACCTCCTCCTTGATTGGTCCATTGAGGAAGGCACTTTTCACATCCATTTGATAGAGCTTGAAATCATAGTGAGTAGCATATGAAAGTAATATTCTAATAGACTCAAGTCTAGCTACGGGAGCAAAGGTCTCATCGAAATCCAAACCTTTGACTTGTGAATACCCTTTGGCCACAAGTCGTGCCTTGTTCCTTGTCACCACCCCGTGTTCGTCTTGTTTGTTGCGAAAGACCCATTTGGTGCCGATGACGTTGGATTTGGGTCTTTCAACTAGTTCCCACACCTCGTTCCTTTTGAAACTGTCGAGTTCTTCTTGCATGGCCACTACCCAATCCGGATCCTTCAATGCATCCTCAACCCTGCGTGGTTCCAAAAAGGACACAAACGAGTATGCTCACAAAAATTAGCTATGCGAGATCTAGTAGTTACTCCCTTTTGGATGTCACCGATGATGTCGTCGATTGGGTGATCCCTTTGGACGCATTGGTGTACTCTTGGGTGTGGTACTTGCTGTCTTGAATTTTCATGATCATCTTCTTCTCCCCCTAAATGGTTGCTCTCATTTTCTTGTTGATCATCTTCACTTTCTTGAGGTTGATCTTGTATGGAAGCTCCCCCTTGATCATTGGTCTTCTCTTGTGCTTCATTTTCCCCATGCATATGTAGAGGTGTCTCTTGTGGTCGAACTTCGCCTAACGCCATTCTTCTTAACACTTGACAAGGAGCTTCTTCTTTATCTAGCACACATGTATCAACTTGCTCCTTTTGGGAGCCATTAGTTTCATCGAACACTACGTCACGTGCTACTTCAACAAGTACGAAGGTCTTGTTGTAGACACGATAGGCGTAAGTGTTCGAATCATAACCAAGCAAGAAATCTTCATCGTACTTTGAAGCGAACTTTGAAGTCCTAGGCTTCTTGTTCAAAATATAGCATTTGGAACAGAAAACTCGAAAATATGAAATATTAGGCTTGTTACCGGTGAGTAGCTCATAGGATGTCTTCTTGAGTAGTCTATGAAGATAAAGTCAATTTATGGCGTGGCAAGCGGTGTTGACCGCTTCTGCCCAAAATCAATCCGAGGTCTTGTACTCGTTGAGCATTGTTCTCGCCAACTCCGTTTTGTTGAGGGGAGTAAGCTGCTGAAAACTCGTGCTTTATGCCTTCTTCATCTAGGTACTCCTCCACTTGTGTGTTCTTGAACTCCGTGCCGTTGTCGCTTCGAATGTTCTTGATTGTCAATGAGATTTCATTTTGAGCTCGCTTGAAGAACTTCTTGAGTATTCCTTGTGTTTCTGACTTATCATGTAAAAAGAAAACCCAAGTGAAGCGAGAAAAATCATCAACAACTACTAAACCGTATTTGTTACCGACGATGCTTATGTAAGCAATTGGACCAAATAAGTCCATGTGAAGTAGCTCGAGCGGTCAATTTGTAGTCATGACGTTCTTCGCGGGATGGGGTGCTCCAACTTGCTTCCCGGCTTGGCACGTGCTACAAGGCTTGTCTTTCTCAAAAACAACATCCTTAGAACCTCGGATGTGATCGCCCTTGAGGAGTTTTTGAAGATTCCTCATACCAACATGCGCTAGCGGTCTATGCCACAGCCAAACCATGCTGGTCTTTGCAATCAAGCATGTGTCAAGTTCGGCTTTATCCTTGTTGAAGTCAACAAGATAAAGATTTCCCTTTAACATACCCTTGAAGGCAATGGAACCATCACTCCTGCTAGAGACGGTCACACCCTCGTTAGTGAACAAGCAATTATAACCTTTGTCACATAATTGAGATATGGACAGCAGGTTATAATCTAAGGAATCAACATGTAATACGTGAGAAAGAGTGTGTTTAGATGATATGGCAATTTTACCAGTACCGAGCTCCTTTCCTTGACTATTGTCTCCAAAAATAGATGCCCTCGCTTGGATCCTCATTTGCTTCATACTCAACTAACATCCTTCTTTCTTCGGTCATACGGTTGGTGCAGCCACTGTCTAGCACCCATTTAGATCCACCGGAGGAGTAGGCCTGCAAAAACAAATTATGCTTTGGTTTTAGGTACCCAGGCTTGCTTGGGTCCTTTTAGGTTAGTCACAAGGGATTTGGGCACCCACACATGAGACTTGGTGTTCCCATGGCGTGGCCCAACATAATGAGCATAAACTTTGCCAAAATTACTTCTCATTAAGACATAAGATGCATCGAAAGTTCTAAATAGCAACTGTTGTTGTTTATACACAGGACTAGTCTGGGAGACCGGACTTGTCCGGACCCCCACCGGACTAGTCTGGTTATCATGCGTGTTGGATTCATTAATTTTTGATTTTCCAGTTTGAAAGAGTCTTCCCTTTACAAAGACATTGCTCTCCTTGTTATTCTTATGGCTTCTAGCATGTTGCTTTTCACCATAAGAGTAACCAATGCCATATTTGACATTTGGAGGTCTTGTGACCAAGTATGCACTACGTGCATATTTGATCTTCTCCTTGTCAAATATGCCAATTTTGTGCAGGATGCTTGTCCTTGGTATAGGTTGACTTGTCTTTCAAATTGGTGTCAACTTTAGTACATGTACAAGTAGAAGCAACTTCAGTTTTAATGGGTTGGGAAGGCGAACTTGAAGAGAATGAAGGGTCACCTTGCTTGAGTGACTCAACTTGCACTTCAAGGATCTTGTTAACCTTGATTAGGTTAGCATGTTCGTCCTTGAATGTAGCATTTGAGTCGCTTAACTCCAAGCAAGCTTCCTTGCTTGAAGCTAATTCAAGCTCTAGTGACTTGCTTCGCTCCTTTTCAAGTTCTAGAAGCTTATTAAGTTCAACATATTCCTCCTTTTGGGAGATAATCATGTCTTCTTGACGATGTATTAGCTTATCCTTCTCAACAAGTTGATCAAGTAAAAATTTCATTTTAGTGGTTGTTTTCTTATCTAACCCAATGAGCATATCTTCATTATCACTATTAATTTCACTATCATTGGGATAGGAATTCACGGAAGAGGGTTTTGTTGTTACCTTGCATTTACTGTCCTTTGCCATGAGGCAAGTGCCGTTCCCTTTCCATGCGCCGAGAGTAGGGAAGAGAGTGGACTTCTTGGATGTCTTCTCGATGGCTATGCTAGCCATCTCTTCTTCTTCTTCCGATGAGGACTCATCATTTGAGTCCCACTCTTTCCCTATATGCGCTTGTTCGGCTTGTGTCTTCTTCTTGAAGAATTTCTTGGGTTGAGGCTTGGCTTCTTTGGTCTTCTTCTTGTTCTCTTCATACGGGCAATCAACTATAAAATGGCTATACTCACCACAATTATAGCATGCCCGCCTCAACTTTGGCTTTGATCTTTTCTTGTATTTTCCTTCACTTGATTTAGCGCCTTGTCTCTTCTTCATCATCTTCTTGAATTTCTTCATGAATAGTATCATGTCATCTTCATCCAAGTCACTGCTTTCATCATCACCGTCTTCTTCTAGTTGAGATTCTCGAGCTTCTTTAGACAAGGGCTTAAGGGTGGACTTTAGAGCGACCCCTTTCTTCTTTGCTGAGGTGAGGTCGGCAATTTCCTTAACATGTTTAGCTTGTTTTTCCATCATCTCAAAGTTGATGATTTTCCCAAGTAGCTCATCCGGGGCCATCTTCTTGTATTCGGGGCTTTCTCGTATCATTTAGCATAAGGTGACATTTTGAGGCATGAAGGCTCTAAGGATGAGCTTCACAACCTCGTGGTCATTCTACTTCTTGGTTCCATATGCTCGCACCTTGTTGATGAGCATCTTTAATCGATTGTACATGTCTTGGAGTGACTCATCTTCTTCGATTGTGAACCTTCCTAGCTCGCCTTCAATCATCTCGATCTTTGCTTCTCGTACATGACGATCGCCTTCATGTGCGGTTTGCAGTGTATCCCATATCTCCTTCACGATCTCGAGTCCATCCACCTTTGTAAACTCATCCTGACTGAGCGATGAAGTAATGACTGCAGCAGCTTGAGCATATCGGTGGATGTCTTTCTCTTGGCTCGGTGTGAGCTCCTCATCATCATCTGGGATATCTATTCCTGTGCATACTATGTGCCACAAACTTGGATTTAGAGAAATCAAATGCATTTTCATATTTTGCCTCCACATTGAGTAGTCATTGCCGTCAAAGTGTGGGGCTTTTCCAAGTCGAATAGATAGATAATGATTATTGCTAGAATTTAGGCGATCATAGTTAAAAGGATATCGGGAGTAGTCGGTGTGACTACTCCCCTTCTTTCTCTTCTCATCTTCGATCATCACCTTTCCCTTGGAAAGGGTTTTCTTCCTTAGGAGCACCTTGAGTTCCAGCGTCTCCTCATTGTCATCCTCGAAGTCTTGAATGGCATCGAGGAGCTTTTCCAATTTCTGGTTCTTGTCTTCATCAACCGTCTCTTGGTTGTTGCTCTTGTGTACGTCTTTCATGTCTGACATGATCTCTTCGAGCGATTAGTCTCCTTCTTGAAGAACCCGCTCTGATACCAATTGAATGTAGCCTAGAGGGGGGTGAATAGGCCTTTTTGAATTTTGTCAGAACCTGCAACACTTAACAACCAAATCAAAACTCGAGATATCGGACTAGTCCGGTCAAGTGCAGACTAGTCCGGTGTGTACCGACTAGGTTAATCAAGTTTGATCAATTAATTTGATTCTAGGGTGTATGCAGCGGAAATATACTTGTAACTGAAGTGTTAGACAAGTTAATCTTATATTTAATGTTTCAACGTAAAGTAAGCGAGATCGATTGAAACCCTAGATTGATATGATGTATAAGAATGATGAGCGCAAAGCAAGAACACAGGCAGTTTATCCCGTGGTTTGGTTCCCACAAAGGCAACCTACATCCACATTGAGGAGTCCACAAAAGGATCGGATCTTCTCCAACCATACCCTCATTGGATCGCCACGAAGGCCAATCCTCTTCACTTATCACAAAGGGTAAATAACCAAATTCAAGGGGCCTTCTCACACGTTGAGGGCTCCCCAAGATTACAACAAGAACTCCACCAAAACACACTCGAAAGATTACAATGAAAATCACAGGAGTGTGTTAGGGAATCAAACCAAGAGCTCAATGAGTGATTAACCGTGTCTCTCCAATGTTCCAAAGTGTATACTCAAGGGATTGATCTTTGTGGATTTTGATTTCGTGGAGAGATGTGTTTTTGAGGCTCTTGGGAGGTGTGACGGCGCAGGGGGTCGAGAGCATCTATTTATATGGGGTTTCTAAAAGTGACCGTTAGGGTTTAGGAAGATCGGACTAGTCCGTGGTGGACACCGGACTAGTCCGGTGTGCTGTGTGTAGCAAACCTTAAGTGTCCCAAAATATCGGACTAGTCCGGCTAGAAGCGGACTTGTCCGATTTCGCTTCTGGAAATCTTCGGACTAGTCCGATAATCATCGGACTTGTCCAGATCAGTGAAACCCTAAGTGAATTGGGTGACAAGTCTGCACTTGGAGGACTTGTCCGATTTAGGTCAGAGGGTTTCCGGACTAGTCCGTGCAAATATCGGACTTGTCCGATTTACATCCAAATAATATCGGACTAATCCGTTGTGTGGTCGGACTTGTCCGATTTTGTGCAACTTGTGAAGTGTTTTGAGGACTAGTCCACACTGGGGAGGACTAGTCTGAGTCTAGTCACAGAGATATCGGACTAGTCCGTGGTGATAACGTACTTGTCCGATCTTGCGCAGAGAGATATCGGACTAGTCCGGTGTCAGTCGAACTAGTCCGGTCCTGTATAGATTTGTGCAAGGTGTGTGTTTATTTGTGTTTGAGCTCTTGGGGTGTGTTTCCTTAACACACTCCATACACAATGATCTACTACACTTGTTCCTTGAGCTCTTATCCACATTGCTCCTTATTCTCTCTTCTTTTTAGCTCTTTGCTCATTTTCTCATTAAAACCTGTGCTCATCTAAACAAAGTGGTTAGAATCTCATTTGCTTGTCATAAATCATCCAAAACCCCCAAGGGATTCCTAGATGCACTTTCTAGCTGGAGCTGGAGGCACGATCACCACCAACCTTAGCCGAGGTGGAGGGGTCATTTCTGTCGGAGCTTCCCTCACTCTGCTCCCATCGCTCCTCATCAGCTTCTGCTTGCGACTCAGAACTTCAAAGGGGGCCTTCCCCTTGACTCGCCCGGAGGTAGACTTTTTTGGAGGGAAAGCTGCGGGACCTTTGCCTTTGTGTAACACCCTCATTTTCATGCATCATGCATTTCATAAGTTCATATACATGTTTAACATTGACCTACATAAAAAGAAATGAGTTTAAAATGAATTAGAAGCAAAACCCCACTTAAGAATTTTGAGAAGTGTGGACTAGTCCATTTTTGGTGCGTACTAGTCCGATTTCTCTTCGACCTCCATCGGACATGTCCGTTTTTACTGCAGACTAGTCTGTTCTTCTCCTTGTACCATTTTCGGACTTGTATGAAAATGAGGGTGTGACAACACACGAGCTAACACGCAGACAAGAGCATGCTTGTAATCGCTGTAATCATTTTTTTCCTTCAAAGCAACAAAGAGAAGTAGAGGTCGACACTAGGTGTAGGGCACTTGTCCGAACCAGTATAAGACCTTGTGTCTTTGTAGCTAGGCCATTTTCAGAATGAACACACGATGAAATCGATACTCGTTGGTGAGGAAACTGACAATACTCTTTCCAATGAGTGGTTGCTACCAACCACAAAATTCCGGACAGGCCCGGGGTCGACAGCCCGGACAAGTCCGGTTGGGACCATCACTAGCAGGTGATGTCCCTACTAAGTCTACTTTTTAACGGTCAGATTCTAACGTGCGAACATGTTTGCATTCAATACAGACAAGTCCAGACCAGAATTCCAATCTCACAAAGTGTAGAGGTGGTGGATTTTCATATGCCATCCTGAAAACATCGGGAGGTTCGAACATGACCTGACCATGGTCCAGACAATTCTAGACTGCACAGAACCCACCAAGTTTGTACAGGAGATAGGTTTCCGTGTACCAACCCGGAAAAATCCGGACAGCACATGCAGTCCACCAATTTGTACATGATGTGGATTTTCAAAGGTTAAGCCCGACAAACCTTGGGCCGATATGTCCAGCTTTGACAGAGACAACTAGGACGTGGTTAAATCGGGATTTATTCAGTCGCTACACCAGGGCACACTAAGATTTATTTTAAGTATGGTATACCCATGGATTGAGCTTTGACAATTACCATTGCAATCTAACATTGCATTTTTATACCACGATATTTCCTGTACTCAAGAAAAATAAAACCATAATTTTGGAAGTCCTCTCGCTACCTTTTCCTTTTGTATTCGAGGGATACACGATCTCTCTTCTCCTAATTTTGCATACACTCCCAACCAAGTTCATTTACTCTTTAATGTGTTGTCATGCATCACCAAAACCCACAGGGGAAGGATTAGAATCACTTTCAAATTTTAATTATTAATCTGTTAATTAGTAAGGACTATGTTCATTGTAAAATAGTCAAACAAAATGAATTTGCAAATGTATACATCATAGAAAAATTATCGGTTTTGTTGTTTATTAGGATTGTTAATTATAAGGATTAATGGTTAATAATGGTATTAGCATTTAATTAATAACTCCTAAAAATTTCCTCAGTTTCAGATGCCTGAAACCCATTGTAAAAGTCATAATTCCACAATTTTGTAACTGTTAATTCGATTCGGTTTTGCGATTAACCATATACCATACACAATATAAATTATTTGATAAAATAACAATAAACAAATATAAATAGCAATAAATACACAAAAACGATGTGTGTAGACCGGTGGTGGGTGGAGGTTAATAAGATTAGGTTGGGTTGCAAAAAAAATTCAATCAGGTTGAAGATGGTACTATTAGGCTTTATTTTTATGAGATTTAGGATCTTTTGGAAAATTTTAGTTAATACGACATGATAATCGAACAAATTCAGTTAACTGGAATTCGTAGAAAAAACTGAACTGAACCGATATTTTGGTTACCGAATATTTTGATCCGTTTCGGCTTTCGGTTTTCGGTTAACACAAAGCTAAACCAGCAACAAGACTCAACCACGCGAATGCAAACTCAACAATGCAAACTGAAAAACAAAACTGCAGGCACTATAGACTAGGAAGCGGTAAAAACGATCTATTTTTTTGTGGCTTTTCTGTAGACTCTAGGTACGAAACAAAATCGATCTAATGGAAGGAAAACAAAGATACCTCACGGGCAACCTGGAAATATGATACCAATTGATGAGTAGGTTTAGGCCCGATCTTTCGAATGGTAAGTCGATTGGGGTGGAGAACTCGACGTTGAAGATCCGCGGCACTCGAGCAGTTCGAATACCCCTGCAATCACTACACCACTGCTCTGTTGGTTATCAACCGTGCGGCACACGCTTTACCTCGCCATGAAGGCTAATCCCTGCAAGTGAACTGTGAACACAAGCAAGAACGTAGAAGACACGATCTGAAATAGAGAAGTCGGGGTCTCACAAACCGTAGAACGGCGAAATTGTTATTCTAAGCAAAACCCACCGAATATAACCGGCGGCTGCAGTATTTAAAGGCTAGGGTTGGGCCGAAACACGATTAGACGTGTCCCTAATGGACTCATACAGGATACAAGGCCCAAAGGCCCGATTCGGTGGCGCAGCACTCGACAGAAATTTGGACTCAACTTGTTTTGACGATTCCCAATGACTCCAAAAGGATTTTGAGGTGGGACCAGAACCATTTGAAATTTTATCTTCTCCTATTTCTGTGCATATATAGAACGTCAAGAACGGAGTCTGTATGCCTCCTGGGCTTCCATTTTAAGGTGGACTGCTTCTGGACTCCGAGTTGAACTCGAGCCCGAGTTATAAACTGCTTCCATCAACTTGTGGACGTCTCAGCTGGTTCTCCACGCTCCTAAGGCCTCTTTCCTTCACTTGTTAATCTTCTCCATTATTCCTAATAACAATTAAATCATCACATAGCAATCTATTCTCAAACTCACAAGCAAAAGAAGTTAGGAGCGAGTTCACCCGCTGATTTACTAACCATGCTTGTGCTCTTATGATTGGTCCTTGCATTTCAATTTGTGTCTCCGCTGTTGTGATCTCCTCATCACCACCTGATGTAATATTCTTTCAAGAGACGGTCTCAATGTTGACCTTAATAATTAGGAGAGAATGGACGATAGAGGTTGAGAATTCACCTGACATCCTTCGGATGCCCTCTCCCTTAACTACCATCCATTGTCTCATCAAAGGAGTGATGATGAGTGTCCCGTATAACCCTATAGTTGGAGCCAAAATCATTTTGATACCTATGCTCTCGCCATTTTGGGTGATATGCTAGTGGCTCCAATAAGAAAATCCTCTAGAGATTCGTTTGGAAATATTTTAGATGGATACAGGGTTTTACAGCATGTGTCAGTAAGACACAAGACTACTGAGGCATTCCTTGATTTTCATGTGTTCAAAGTTTGGGACCTCGACATTATGATAGGGATACTATCGGTACCCCGCAGACCAGGTACCCCCGTGCACAAGGAGAAAACGGCTAAGGACTCGGCCTCTACTTAAGAGGTCGAGTCCGAGGCTGCCACGTCGTGGAGGGAAGGACCAGATCCTACCTCTCCACTAGGACAGGCTCCCGGGCTGCCACATGGCCAGCAGAACTGAACCCTTGCCCCCTCGCTGAGGCGGGCTCCGGGGCTGCCACGTGGCCAATCGGGACCTCGGGACCAGGCCCGCTTCCTCGTGGGGAAAGGCACCAGAACTACCACGTGGCCTGCAGGGCTGAGCCTCCACCCCTCCGCAGGGGTGGGCTCCGAATGAGCCACGTGACCTGTATCGTCGAGTGCTCAACTCCCCACGGAGGCAGGCTCCGGCGCGACCACGTGGCATGCGGCCAACTCAGTGCGGTTGGAGGCCGCAGTAAAGGGAGGCGTGCACTGCTCCAACAGGCATTAAAGTACGCGTGCCTTCCCTAGGCGAAGCGGAGTCGCGCAGGAGTAAGTCAAGGCTCCAGTGTCCTGTCTTGTCCAAGTAGCCGATACAGGCCCACGCTGCAAGGCGGACGAACGGGCCGCAGGGACAAGACAGACAGGGCGTGCACCGCCATCATCACCAACTGTGTGTAGCCCTGGCGCATGACGCGGCGGAACGACGCATTGACGCTCTTGACAAAGGGAAGTAGATAGCATGTAATCCTAGATCTTGTATAGGATTCGGCTCTCCCCAGGTCCACCGGTCGGGGCCTGGGCTCCACCTTGTGACCGCAGAGTCCTTGGACTATAAAAGGACTCTGCAGACGACCTCCACCGACAACGGCATCAGACCGATGGAAACCCACACACGATTAAGCAAGGCAATACACAAATACTCTCGTGGACGTAGGGTGTTACGCTCCGGCGGCCCGAACCATGTAAACCCACTGTGTTCACCATCTCGTTGCGCTCAATCTCCTGGGACTAGCCCTCGTGAATCCAAAGAACCTCCGTGGGCTGCTCTCTAAGCAGGTCCAGGGGAAGTGTCGTTTAAGACCTTCGACATTTGGCGCGCCAGGTAGGGGGTTTTTCCCGTGAAGATTTCCACCAGCAGCAATGGTGAACGGCCATTCCAACGCCAGTAAGTCCAAGCCGCAGTCACGGCGACAGGCAGCAGCGGAGGACCAGGCATCATCTCGCTCTAGAGCGGGATCCCGTTGTAAAGCAGTGAGGCCGGGACCTTCACGTCGCCTCGCGGTCACATCACCTGCAGCAGGTCGGCACGCCACACCATGGCGTACTCCAGCCGTGACGGCAGCTACAGTGCCGCAGGCAGCAAGCCCGGAGAGTGCGCTCGCAGCAGCGCGCGCGCTACTCCACAATCCACCTGCTGGAGATGCTCCTCGGGGAGCAGCTCAGCAGTGGATCAACGACGTCGACCACCTCGTCACCGCTGCGCTCAACGCACCTCCACCAAGGGAGGCACATGCCCAGCCGATGAATGTGTCATTGTCAGAGACTCCAACAATCGATCGGTGGACGGCAGACACGCGCTCAACCAGGATCTCGGCAAAAGACCTGAGAACCGGGCTGCAGCACCGTAGGTCGGGAGAAGACTGCCGAGTTACCATTGAGCGACAGAGGAAGCAGAGGCGCAACCGTGAGGCGGACTACAGTGCGTCGGGCCCTGTTCCCCAGGCTCACACAGTGCCTCCGCCGAACCCGGCGTATGTTACGCCACCTCCATACCGGACGTACGTCGCGCCTCCACCTCCACAGCCGTATGCTACACCACCCCAGCCTCAGGCGACCTCCACCACCAGCGCCAGCCGGTCCCACCCAAGGCTGTGCGGCTCTGGCACCTCACCTCCGTTTTGTGGTCTGGCCACAAATGTTCTGGCCACACATGCCGGAGAAGTATGACGGAAGTGTCAACCCAAGTGAGTTCCTGCAGATCTACTCCACCGCGATACTAGCTGCAGGAGGCGACGAGGCCGTCATGGCCAACTACTTCCCCATCGTCCTGACTGGCCCAACCCGGTCATGGCTCATGAACCTGCCCCAAGGGTCCATAACCTCCTGGGATGAGCTGTGCCGACAGTTCGTGGCGAACTTTGGCAGTTCCTACAAGCGCCCCGGCAGAGAGCTTGACCTCCATGCCGTCAGACAGCGCACTAGAGAGTCGCTGCGATCATGCATCCAGTGGTTCTCTCAGGTACGGAACACCATCCCTCATATCGCTAGTGCATTAGTTATTGTTGCGTTCAGGCTGGGTGTGAGGGACAAGAAAATGCTAGAGAAGCTAGCCACGCATGAAGTGCGTGATGTCTCCGAGCTGTTTTTCCTAGCCGACAGATGAGCTAGGGCAGCTGAGGAACGCAACTGGCACTCCCAACCTTCTTTAGAGGCAAGGGAAGCCACGCCGACTGAGTAAGGAGACTCACCAAAAAGCAGCGGCAAGAAGAAGAAGAAGGGCAATGGCAAGAATAATCCAAAGCCCGGAGCCCATGCAGTGGCAGTCGCGGCTCCCGGCGAAGCCCGGCTGTCGTGCCGAGACAAGTGCCCTCGGCAGTCATCTGAACCCGAGGAGCCTGACTTCAAGTGCCTGGTGCACCGCACAAATAGCCATAGCGCTAGCGAGTGCTGGGAAGTGAAGAAGATCGCGGAGCGCTTTCGTGAACAGAAGCAGAAGCAGCAGTGCCAGGAGGGCGCACCTTCCCGCGAGAGGGAGGGCAAGCACAAGGTCGATCCCGAAAAGGAGGATGACAGCGAGATGGGGTTCCAGGAACTCCAGCGGGCGGTGAAGGCCGTATTCGAGGGCGGCGACTCCGACTCCAGCAGCGATAAGGAGCGCCGCAAGACTCTGCAC
This sequence comes from Tuctoria greenei, assembly GCA_036927565.1. Lineage (NCBI taxonomy): Eukaryota > Viridiplantae > Streptophyta > Magnoliopsida > Poales > Poaceae > Tuctoria > Tuctoria greenei. The sequence goes on from JAYESD010000006.1 coordinate 66,463,782, forward strand.
GCCATCTACGGGGGAGCCACATATCCCACGTCCCGGAACGCAGTGAAGACTCTGCAACGGGTAGTGGCCGCGGTGGCCCTCGCTCCGAGACCGTCTCCCCACCACAAGTGCATGAGCACGACAATCAGCTTCGACGCCTCTGACTGCCCGAAGAACATGGCGGGAGCAAGGGTACTCCCTCTGCTGGTGTCCCCGACCATCGCCAACGTGAAGGTCTTCCACGTGCTGATTGATGGTGGGGCAGACCTCAACCTCATCTCCACGGCAGCCTTCCGGAGGCTGCAACTGCCGATGTCCCGTCTCACACCTTCGAGCCCGTTCTCGGGTGTGGGACCTAGGCAAATCCTCCCGTACGGTAACATACACCTCCCGGTGACCTTCGGGACCCCGGAAAACTACCTTACGGAGAGCGTTTTGTTCGATGTAGCAGACGTCGATCTCCCCTTAAATGCAATCATCAGAAGACCAGTGCTCTACCGGTTCATGGTCGTAGCCCACTATGGCTATCTCGTTCTAAAGATCCCGACGCCTTCCCGTGTCCTCAGAATCAGAGGGGACCGCTCTGCTGCAGTGTCGGCCTTGGAGCAGCTCCAGACATTTGCAGCGGAGAGGGCACCGGCTCCGGGAGGCTCGAAGGAGAGTCGACCAGAACAGGGTCCAACGCAGCGGGCCTCCACTTCTGCACACCGTGTGCAACCAGTCGGCGATGATGTCCCAGTAAAGGACATCAGGATTGGTTCCAAGGCTGCCCAGACAACCCGCATCGCAGGAAACCTGGACAGCAAATAGGAACTTGCGCTCGTCACCTTCCTCCGAAGAAATGTTGATGTGTTTGCATGGCAACCATCACAAATGCCCAGAATCCCTAGGGAGGTGATTGAGCACCATCTGAAGATCTACCCTGACACCTGACCGGTGCAACAGAAGCCCAGGAAACAGTCCATCGAGCGGTAGAACTTCATCCGTGAAGAAATCAAGAAGCTGCTCGATGCTGGTTTCATCCGGGAGGTCCACCACCCACGGTGGTTGGCCAATCCTGTTGTCGTCCCCAAGGCTGGTGGGAAACTCCGGATGTGCATCGACTACACCAACCTGAATAAGGCATGCCCAAAGGATCCATTCCCTCTTCTTAGGATAGATCAAATAGTAGACTCAACATCAGGCTGTGATCTTCTGTGTTTCCTAGATGCGTATTCTGGTTTCCACCAAATACCGATGTCTAGGGAAGATGAGGAACACACTGCTTTCATAACAGTAGATGGCCTGTATTGTTATGTCTCCATGCCTTATGGACTCAAGAATGCTCTCCCCACCTTTGTACGTGCAATGCATAAGACATTTGGGGACCTCATTAGAGATCTGGTAGAAGTGTATGTCGATGACATCGTGGTAAAAATTAGAACCCGCACATCCTTATTAGACAGCCTGGCCCAGGTCTTCAGCAAGCTGCGCACGACACGCACGATGCTGAACCCAGACAAGTGCGTCTTTGGGGTTTCAGCAGGGAAACTCCTGGGTTTCTTGGTCTCACACCAAGGAATTGAAGCTAACCCAGAGAAGATCAAGGCGATAGAGCTGATGCGGCCACCGGCCCACATCAAGGATGTGCAGAAGCTTGCAGGGTGTTTGGTGGCCCTCAGCCGATTCATCTCAAGACTGGCTGAGCGAGCGCTCCCCTTCTTCAAGATTCTATGAAGGTCGAGTCCCTTTGTGTGGACCGAGGAAGCGGAAGCGACGTTCAAAGAGCTCAAGAAGCACCTGACGACGCTCCCCATCATGGTGGCGCCGGAGCCTGGCGAACCACTCCTGCTCTACATCACCGCAATAACGGAGGTGGTCAGCATGGTCTTGATTGCGGAGCAGCCGGAACTGCTACCGCAGCAAGCACACGAGGGAGCCCCCGAGGAGGAAGCTGAGCCTCAGGACCTGCGTCCAGCGGAGGACCCCCTTGTTGTGTGCTCCAGTGACCAAAGCCCTCCGGGTCCCAGCCCCTGGGGGTCTGACCAGATCCTGGGGGCCACATTCCCCAGGATGCAGACACATCACAAGGAGCTCAGAACCCCCCAGGGAGGGTTCGGACCTCCCAACGGCCTGCCTACAACATCAGTGAGGTCCTCCATGAAGCAAAAACAAGGTATCTGGAGGTACATAAACTGCTGTATGTAGTACTCATAGCGTCGAGGAAGCTCTGGCATTACTTCCAGGCTCACCGGGTTTCAGTGGTGACCTCCTTCCCACTAAAAACCGTGCTCCACAGCCCCAACTCAACTGTCAACATTGCCAAGTGGGCAGCGGAGCTGGCGGAGTTCGAGCTGGAGTTCCTACCTCGACATGCAGTCAAGAGCCAAGCACTGGCGGACTTCTTGTCAGAATGGACTCCATCGCTAAGCTGCCTAGGGGGCCCGGACAACGGAGAAACGGTGCCCAAGGCTCTAGTTTTCACCGAGCCCCCTGGACACTCTACTTTGACGGCTCCTTGTGGAAGCAGGGGGCCGGGGCCGGGGTCCTGCTCCTCACCCCGACTGGGGAGCAGTTCAAGTACATGGTGCGCCTCAACTTCAAGGCAACAAACAACAAGGCAGAATACGAAGCCCTAATCTTTGGGCTAAAGACTGCCCTGACTCTCAATGTCCGTCAGCTTCTGGCTATAGGTGATTCCCAAATGATCATCAAGCAAGCCAAAGGGGAGTGCAGCTGCAACGACACACAACTAGCAGCATAATTGCTGCACGTCTAGAAGCTCGAAAAGGACTTTGAAGTCTTGGGCTTGTGCCATGTACCCCGAGCTGACAACTCAGTCGTAGACGACCTGTCAACGAAGGCCTCCACAGGGGCCCCAGTGCCTGAAGGAGTCTTTGCAAGGACGTTATCGCGACCAACCGCCCGAGCAGCCGAACCGGGCAAAGGGGGCGAGCCCAGCACCTCGAAGCTGGCAGTCCCAGCGGCCCTGCTACCATGGAGCCCGCCAAGGATCGTATGCACCACCGGGAGCTCCAAGCTACCGGGCGCCCAAGATCCAGAGGCTCAAGTAAGTCCCGATGCATGGATCTCGGAGGTCCGGGACTACTTGAAAGACAACATCCTTCCCGAAGAACATGCACTGGCAGAAAAGATAGTCCACATGGCTAAGAGGTACACGCTGGTGGAAGGGGATCTCTACCGGCGTGGTGCCAACGACATCCTGCTGCATTGCATTACCCGGGAGGAGGGCTGCGACTTGCTCGCAGAGATCCATGGAGGCGAGTGTGGGAACCACGCGTCATCCCGCACGCTGGTCGGAAAAGCCTTTCAGCACAACTTTTACTGGCCGACAACACTCCAGGATGCCGCCGAGATGGTCAGGAGATGCAAGGCATGCTAGTTCCATGCCAAGCAGATCCACACACCAGCCCAGGCGCTGCAGATGATCCCACCCTCATGGCCATTCGCTGTATGGGGGTTGGACATCCTGGGACCCTTTCCCAGAGCTGTCAGAGGATTCTGGCACCTCTACGTCGCCATGGACAAGTTCACCAAGTGGCCAGAAGCCGCCCCAGTCGTCACCATCAACAAGCAGTCAACAGTCAAATTCATCAAGTCGATCGTCTGCCGGTTCGGGGTCCCGAATAGAATCATCACTAATAATGGACCCAGTTCACAAGTGCAGCGTTCCAGGAATACTGCGAGGACCTTGGGATCCAAGTCTGTTATGCATCTATCGCTCATCCAGAGAGCAATGAACAGGTCGAGAGGGCCAATGCAGAGATCCTCATGGGCCTCAAGACTCGCACATTCTCACACCTTGAGAAGCATGGTGCAAACTGGGTAGATGAGCTTCCATGTGCACTGCGGGCTAGCTGGACATCAACCAGCCGGGCCACTGGGGAAACACCTTTCTTCCTGGTGTACGGGGCAGAGGCTATCCTCCCCCCAGAAATTACCAGGGGCTCCCCCCGTGTCCTAGTGTACGACGAAGCCGCGCAGGACCAGCTCCGGCGTGAAGACATGGACCTCGTCGACGAGGGACGAGTAAGAGCGGCTCTCCGAAATACACGGTACAGGCAGATGCTCCGGTGCTAACACAAGAGGACCGTGCGGAGTAGGGATCTAAAGGTAGACGACCTAGTGTTGCATCGCATACTCTCCCAGGAAGGGGCTAACAAACTCTCCCCCAGATGGCAGGGTCCTTTCCGGGTGACGGAGGTATGCCGCCCTGGGTGTGTCCGCCTAGCTAAGGAGGATGGAGAGCGACTGCCCAATCCCTGGAACATCGAGCACCTCCGTAAGTTCTAGCCCTAGACCAGTGTCAGGACAGTTTTCTTTCATTGTAAAAGGTACATGGTGCCTAGGAACGGTACTTAGGGCAACTAAGGCTCCGCGCGCGAGGCTCCGAGTGCACATTTCGCTTAGCCTGGTCCGGAACCCTAAGTAGGTGCACTCGATTTCCTTTGCCGCATGAGCCAGGTCGTTCCCTTGTAAAACCTGTCCCATCTTATGGGAGACCGCAATGAAAGATTGTTGTCCTACCCTGTATAGGGTCCCTCATTCAAAAAATTATCTTTAATTTTTTATGATATGGCTATACGTTCGTTGTAGCTTGTGATCTATCATGGGCGCTATCATTCTTCCCTACTCTAGAAATAGTGGGAGCCTTGCTGTCTGGTTGCAGGTGGGGTTGCTTGAGGTACCTGCAATGTGCTTGGGGCCTCGGATGTTCCCATACTCAGGGGTCTGTGTCTCCATATGGTCTTCCCCGGGAAAAGCTTACGCCAAGCAGGAAGTCTAGGGGCACAGCCTGCTTAGCCTGGTCCTGTACCCTAAGCCTGTGCGCCCTGCCTCCCCAGCGCTACAGCTGACTAGCTAGGGGCCAGATGGACCACCCTTAAGTAGTATGGATAGCGAGCCCTAAGTGCAGACGCACTGAATTACCCAAGCGCCATGAGTCAGCCCAAGATCGTAAGTCAAGCGACACTAAAAAGGAGCAGGGAAACAATGACCAGCGGACAGAATTACTTCTCCTGTTTTTTGATCGATACGCAGGTCTTCAAGGAGTTATCCCGGCGATAACTGTCAAAGTACCCACGAAGATGGTGGGCATCACTGGACCAAGGCTCGGGTGGCACCCCAGGGGGCCCACCGTCGACCTTTCACTAGAGATGGTGGGCACCGCCGGATCGAAGCTCCGATGGTACCCCCAGGGGGCCCGCCGTCAGCGTTTCACCAGAGATGGTGGGCACTGCCGGACCGAAGCTCCGGTGGTACCCCCAGGGGGACCGCCGTCGACGTTTCACCAGAGATGGTGCGCACCGCTGGACCGAAGATCCGGTGGTACCCCCAGGGGGCCCGCCGTCGACGTTTCACAGAAGATGGTGGACACCGCCGGACCGAAGCTCCGGCGGCACCCCCAGGGGGCCCACCATCGACATCCCTGAATACTCAGCTACTACAATGCTACCTACACATCCTAGGCTCCCCTGCAACCATCCGCCCTAAGTCTCAAGTGTTGACGGGTGTGCCCACAACAACTGGCCACATCTGTCAGGGGGCCACACTCCAGGGGACGGCAGGTCTTGGAAGCTAAGGAACAACAAGCAACCAGAAGATATTGCTGGAAATAAAAGCATGTTGAGTATAAGGGGAACCATAGGCAGATTTTTTTGTTCCAAAATAAAAAGTTTGCCACCACAGCCAACTACAGAAAAAAGCTGAAAGAAACACAAAACATAAACAGCGCACGAGGAGCCCTCAACCACTCCGCTGGAACCTTGAGGTGATGAGCGCCACCGCATCCGAGACTTCAGACTTGGCAGCCTCCTCCCTCTCGGCGATGGGCCCCTCGAGGACCGGTTGCAGAGAGACGTCGGGGTACCAGCTCCGGTAGCAGGACAGGATGTGCGTCGCCACCTCCTTCACCAGCATCCTCCCCTCTATCTCTAGCTGATTGTCGATGATGGCCCCCAGCGAACGCATCCTTGAGCTGGTGGAGTCAAGGGCTGGGAACACCTGGCTCACCTCCCACGCCGGTTCCCCCACGCGCACCGGGCTGAAGCCGAGCGGCACCAGAGCCGAGTCGGTGCCGCCAAGGAACTCCCAGACCTTCTAGGCCTCAGCAGAGCGTGACGCCCGGAACTCCTGCACCTCCTGCTGGGCCGCCGCCAATGCCCGGGGGCCGCCGTCAAAGAACCGCTTCTCCTTGGCCGCCAGGGCCCTCTCGCGCTCGCTGACCTCCCGCTCGCGGTGGCTCAAGTCGCCCTCCTTGAGGGCAATGTTGAACTCGCGGTCCAGGAAGGCCTGGCGCTAGGCAAGCTGGGCTTGCTCCGCTTCAGCCAAGGCGGCGTCCCGACGGTCTAGCTCGGCGGCACGGACCCTCGCCCCTTCCTGCTGGAGGACGAGCCAACAGGATGTCGCCTCCACCTCGGCCTGCTTCGCCGCCAACTCCTGCCCCCGTTCGGCAAGAGCGGCTTCCCGGCGAGAAAGCAACTGCTGGAGCTCCTCGCAGGACTCGAGACGGGAGCTAGCCTCAGCATGGATAGCCGTGGCGTCCACCTTCAGCTTTTGGGTGACTGCGTCCAGTTGAGCGATGAACTCGCGCTCCTGCTCGAGGATCTTCATCTCCTCCCGAACAACCGCCTCCCGCTGAGCCGCTCGGCTCTTCGCCAGCCGGGTCCGGGCCTCCAGGATCCTTGCCCATTCCCGGAGCCAGTCATCCTTGTCTTCAAGCCGCCCTTTCTCCCGTGCGAGGGCCGCCTGAGCCTTCCGGAAGCCGGAGTAGGCCACGGCCATGGCCTCAGACAGGGGGAGGGGCTCCACAGTGGCAGCGGGTCCCTGCCTCCCCACTTCTTCAATATCATCCTCCATTTGGAGGACCACTAGGGAGATGGGGACCAGAGCTCCCCCAATCGGAGAAGGCGGGGGAGGGGGGACCACCGCCAGAAGAAGGCGTGTCGCCCCCGAGGACCCCCTCCCCGGTGGCGGCATCCGGGGCGGCGGCACCAGCCAACGTAGCGGTGTTGGACGACGCGGCGGCATCAGCCGGCACGGAGTAGCCGGTGGATACAGAGTTGTTGGCGGGCGCGGTGATAGTCGCCGGCGCCTGCGGCTGGGCTTCAACAGCTGTTGCGGGGGTCTCGTGCACGGAGGCCCATGGCACCCCGGCGGTAGCAGCCCGGTGCGTCGGAGCGGGGCTCGAGGCTGCAGAGGAGCCCCGTGAGCCGGCTGGAGTGGCATACCCCCCAGTAGAAGGGCCTGCGAACAGAGAAGGGGTTGCAGTAGTGGTCCTAAAATCAAGCAAACCTAGATCATAAGGAAATGACAGGGTAAGCACACAGCAAAGAGCACCCAAGATAAAATCTATGTAGGCTTACTGGGGGACATTGAAGCTCCACCGCTTCCCGAAAGGGTTGGAGGGGTTCGGACACCCCGAACCCACGGCGGGGGCCGCTGAGTGTGCTGGGGGCCCCTGTGGTGGAGGAGTCGGCGGCACCCCCGAAGTCTGGCGCTCCTTCGAACGACGGGGGAACACTGGGGTCCCATCCGCGTTGAGGAGCCTCCCTCTCTTGCACGTCAAGGATTCAGGAGGCAAAGTGGCACCACCAGCATCGTGACGAGGGGCGAAGGGAGCTGACGGCGGTGAACGGGCACGCTTCTTGGGGGACGGGTCCGACACCGGCACAGGTGCTTTCCCTTTCCCCATATCATCAGAGGTCCCAACACCTCCCTGCTGATGATGTTGGAACCCGCTTGAGGTGCTGTCGCTTGAGGCACCTTCGCCGCTTGGGGGAGCCCCGCCTCCCTCAACGTCATCGACGATGTTGACCCCCTGGAACGGGTCCTCGATCTGGCGTTGCGCCAGCCCGGACTCATCAAGCGCAGGCATCACCTTCATAAGCCGCCTCTTCATCTCGGAGTCTGAGCATAGGGGGCGGCAGGCCATCATAAGGGCCAGTCCCTCAGGGGAGATGTCGTCGGGGCAGACCCGGGTCAGCATGTCGTGCAGCTGCTGCTCGTCCAGGTCGGAGTTGGGGCCGGTCTCGAGCCGGGTGCAGTCCGACAGGCCGGTGAACATCCACGCCGGGCGGGTGTGGCGCTGGAGCGGAGCTATGCGGCGATACATGAAGTCCCTCAGCACCATGGCAAACGACAGCCCGTGGTCCGCCAGCATCTGGATCCTCTCCAACACTAGGTTGAACGCCTCCTCCAGCTCTGGGCGCTCCTCCCAGAATGACTGCTCGGAGTAGGGGATCCCGGTGGGGAGGCACATCCGGTCATGGGATTCGATCTTGGCGATCATCCAGTCTTCGCGCCACTGCTCCCATCGTGCAGAGTTGAAGGAAGCAATGTACCTCGAAGGGACCTTGGTCCGGCGCTGGAAGTAGTAAGCGCCGAGATGCTCCTTGGAGCTTCTGCCGGTAGCCCTCAGTACAAAAAAAGTACCCGAAGAGCTTCACTGACGGCATCACCCCCACGAACATCTCACCGAGTCACTGCTGAGAAGAGTTCGACCTCGTGTTGTTCCTCCGTAGGTGATGTTGTCAGCTAGGGAACCCGTCACCCTCGCACCATCACACTGCAAGCAAATGTCCCAGAAGACCCTTCGTGAGTTTTTGGCTCCCTCCACTGATAATGTGCCTATTGGGTCCAATGTCAACACAGGAGACGTGAACTTCAAGATCAAGACTCACCTAATCACAATGGTGCAGGATAATCCCTTCTGTGGGAAAGCCAACGAGAATGCCACTGCTCACTTGCAACAATTCCTCTAGATTTGTAGCACTTTTAAGATCAATGATGTCACTCCTGATGCCATCCATCTTTGGCTATTTTTGTTCTCCCTCCTATGGAGAGCAAAGCAGTGGTTCTACGCGAAACCGAAGTTCTATAATTACTTGGGAGAAATGTTCCTAAGCATTCCTCACCAAGTTCTTCCTATTAGGCAAGACTAATGCCCTACGTGGAAGAATTTCAACCTTCTAGGAAGAGCCCAAGGAATCCATTCCTGAGGCTTGGGAAAGACTGCAGGAGTATATCCTAGCTTGTCCCCACCATAGGCTGGATGATTGGCTCATCATCCAAAACTCTACAATGGGCTGACCTCGTCATCCCATGGTCATGTGGATGCTGCTGCTGGAGGAGCCTTCTTCTCACTTACGGTGCCCAAAGCTAAGGAGTTGATGGAGAAGATGGTTTCCAACATGGGGTTGAGTGATGAGCATCCCCAGACCCGACGGCGAGGCATGCACACCTTGAAAGATGTGGACATGACCACTGCGATATTGGACCTCCTTATGAAGAAGTTGGACTGTCAAGCCTTTCTTGAAGCATTTGGCACCGTCCAAGCCTTAGACTCTTACATGACATGTGAAGTCTGTGGCAACGCGGGTCATAAGGGGAATGACTTCCCGGAGACCCGTGAGGATGCCTTATACTTGGCCAGTTAAATACCTGTGAGCAAAATTGCCAATTAAATGTCAATGACATAATATTTGGCTCTACTAATATGTTGTTTTGTGATGAGTTTAGTAACATCATGACGGATAGGTTTGAGATGTCAATGAGGAACGAAGTAAAGTTCTTTCTAGCTTTCAAGTGAGGCAGCTAAAAGAGGGTACTTTCATTTTCCAAACGAAGTATACGCAAGTCTCTACTGTTGCCCGGTTGGGCATTGTCCGGCTCGCCCATAATGCAGACGGACTCTCTTCTATCCAGTTGGCGCCATGTTTCTTCAAGCACTGATAAGTGCGCATCTTGATTCCGTTGAGTATTTCTGTGTTTGCTCCCTCAACATGGCCATTACTTGTCAGATGAGCTATTGATGCGTAGCTGACTTGTATGCCGAGTTTTTTGCAATACTCTTGGAAAGCTGCACTTGTGAGTTAGGTTCCGTTGTCAGTGATGATCCTGTTTGGAACTCCAAATCTGCAGACAATGGACTTAAGAATTTTATGGTTGATTGCTTGTTGATGGTCACAACTGGAGTTGCTTCCGGCCACTTTGTGAGCTTGTCGATGGCGACATATAAGAACCTGAAACCTCTGACGACTTTTGGGAAAGGTCCCAAAATGTCCATCCCCCACACAGCGAATGGCCACGTGGGAGGAATCATCTGTAGTGACTGCCCCGATGTGTGAATCTGCTTTGCATGGAATTGGCACACTTCGCACTTCTTCACGTGCTCGACTGCATCCTGAAGTGGTGTAGGCCAATAAAAACCATACCGAAAGGCCTTACTGACCAATGTATGGGATGATGTATGGTTCTCGCACTCGCCTCCATGGATCTTTGCGAGGAGTTTGCAGCCTTCTTCTCGAGAAATGCACCTCATTAGAATGCCATTGGTGCCACGTCGGTGGAGATCCCCTTCGACCAACCTGTATCTTTTAGCCAATCTGACAACTCGCTCAGCGGATACACTGTCTTAGGAAGGATGTTTTCTTTCAAGCAGTTTGAGACCTCCGAGATTCATGCATCGGGACTAACTTGATCTTCAAGATCTTGCGCGCTTGGTTGCTCGGAGCTTCCTGTAGCGCCTACGATCCGTGGTGGACGCCATGGTAACAGGGCCACCAGGACAGCCAGGTTCGGGGTGCTGGACGCGCCCCCATAACTCAGTTCGGCAGGATGAGCGGCAGGTGCTAGTAATCTCCTGAAAAAAACCCCATCGGGTGCTTGAGCTCAGGTTGAAGCCTTCATCGAGAGGTCTTCAGCTTCAGCATTGTTGAGACGCTGGACATGGCAGACGTCCGGAACGTGGAAGTCTTTCTGCAACTTCTGGACCTCAAGTAGATAAGCAGCAAGCGAAGGGTTATTGCAGCTGCATCCACCTTTGACTTATCTGATGATGAGTTGCGAATCACCCTTCACCAGGAGCTGCCAGATGTCATATGATAGCGTCACCTTGAGTTCGAAGATGAGAGCTTCATACTCTGACATGTTGTTCGTTGCTTTGAAATTGAAGAGTACCATGTACTTGACCTTCTCCCCACTCGGAACGAGGAGAAGGTTCCAACTTCGGCCGGCTGCTTCACCATGGAGTCGTCAAAGTAGAGAGTCCAGTGAGGCTTAGTGAAGACTGGGACCTTAGGTTCCGTCTTCTGGTCACTGAGGCTCCCTGGAGTTGATGAAGAAGGTGTCCAGTACAACATGAAGTCAGCCAGCACCTGACTCTTGATTGCATGTCGAGGCAGGAATTCGAGGTTGAATTTTGCCAACTCTAGTGCCCACTTGGCGATATTTCCCGTTGAATTGAGCTTATGTAAAATAGCTCGTAGTGGATAAGAGGTTACCACTGATATCTTGTGGGCCTGAAAGTAGTGACGAAGCTTCCTTGAGGAAATAAGGATTGCGTGCAACAGCTTATGCACCTCAACGTACCGAGTCTTGGCATCATGAAGTACTTCGCTGATGAAGTACACCGGTCGTTGGACAGTTTGGACCCTTTGAACGGGTCCAGGGCTTCTTCTTCATCAACCTGGACAATCACAAAGGGGTTCAGATCTCCTTCTTGAGTTAGTTCTCCCTCGGATGAACGAGGTTGATGAAGGTAGCATGCTCTTCATCTTTCTTAGACATTGGAATTTGATAATATCTAGAATAAGCATATAGGAAACACAATAGTTCACACCCAAAGATAGAATCCACTATTTGATCTATTCTTGGTAGTGGAAATGGGTCTTTTAGACATGCCTTATTCAAGGTGATGTAGTCAATGCACATCGAAAGCTTCTCTCCAGCCTTTGGTACTACAACTGGGTTTGCTAGCCATCGTGGATGATGAACCTCTGAGATGAATCCAGCGTCAAGCAACGTTTTGACTTCTTGTTTGATGAAGTTCTGTCGCTTAATAGATTGCTTCTGGGGCTTTTGTTGTATAGCCTGTGCGTCGGGATACATCTTCAGACGGTGCTCGATCACCTCCCTAGGGATCCCAGACATTTGTGATGGTTGCCATGCAAACACGTCAACATTTGCTCGGAGGAAAGTAATGAGCGCGAGTTCCTATTTGGCAGTCAGACCTCCTAATATACGAGTGGTCTGAGTGACATTAAAACCAATTCGGACGACTTTGACGGGAATGTCGGTGTCGCCGCTTGGTTTCACATGAGGTGCATAGGATGAGTCGCGCCGGCGCGAGCTCGGTGGTTGTTGAGCAGCTTGCTCCTTGCCGGATTCCTCTTCTTGTGCTTTTGCAAGCGCATGAAGTTCTTCCAGCGCAATAACTCCAGCAGTGTGGTACCCTCGGATCCGGAGGACGCCTGACGAAGTTGGCATCTTCAACACTAGGTAGCCGTAGTGGACCACGGCCATGAACCTATATAGGGCTGGCCTGCCTACGATCGCGTTGAAGGGGAGATTGATGTGCGCCACATCAACCACCAGCTTATCGGACCTATAGTTGTCCTGAGTCTCGAAGGTCACTGGCAAAGTAACCAACCCGAGAGGCGTGATGGCTCCGGGACAACCTCCAGACAATGGGCTTGAGGGCCTGAGATCTGAGAGGTTGAGTCGGAGCTTCATAAAATCTACGAAGCTAAGAAGGTTGAGGGCCCCACCTCCATCCACCAGGACATGGAAGAGCTAGATATTTTTGATAGGCGGGGAGACCATTAGGGGCAACTGTCCAGCTCATGACTTGTTTTTCGCACAATCCGAAGCATCAATAGTGATGGAGGTATCCATCCAATTCCGATGAGGTTTGGCCTTAGCAGTAGGAGCAGCGGCAGCCATCTCTCAACATAACGTCTTGAGAATGTGTGAGGAGGTGATATCCTAGGACCCTCCATACATCATATGGAGAGTCTTCAAACGTTCATTATCGGAGATGTCAGAGTCGCCATCGATGGTGTTGTAGACCGCCTTTAATGCTTTCTTGGCGTCTTGAAAGCCTAGCTCCTGACCGGATGGAGCTTTGTCCACTTTTTGCTTCCCTTCCCGCTGACGGAAAGGGGTCTCGTCTTGACGCTTGCTGTTGCGTTCAGCAAGCCTCTTGACCTCACAATAGTCTTCTAGATTGTGACTTGACGATTTGTGAACCGGACACCACATCTTTTCACCGTCGCCGTCTTTAGACGATGGTTGAGGTCGCTTGTCGGGGCGTGGCCCCCAGCCACCAGGAGCTACGGCAGCGGTAGGTGTGCCAACAAGTGACTTCTTCTTGCCACTTGAATTCTTTTTTCCACTGCCAGAGGCAGTAGCTTCAGCTTTGGAGTTAGACTGGTGAGTCTCCACAGCTTGTTTGGAGTGCATCTCATGGCCCTCAGCAGCGCTGGTACATTTGTCAGCCAAGCTGAAGAGTTCCGTGACGCTGCTGACATTCTTGGTTGCCAGCTTCTCCAGCATCTTCTTGTCTCTAACTCCTTGTCAGAATGCAACAATGACAGAAGCGTGGGAGATAGAAGGGATGGTATTCCAAATCTGAGAGAATCGTTGGATAAAGGATCGCAGCGACTCTCCCGACTTCTGTTGTACGGCGAACAGATCCAGCTCGGTGCCAGGTAGAGTGTAGGATCTCTCGAAGTTGGCAGTGAAATGGTGACAGAGTTCCACCTAACTATAGATGAATTCGGGAGGTAATCTCATAACCAGTACCTTGCAGTCCCAGTTAGAGCCACAGGGAAGTAGTTGGCCATCACGGCCTCATTGCCTCCAGCTGCGATGATGACAGTTGAGTAGATTTGAGGAAACTCGATGATGTTGACTGTCTTGTCGTATTTCTCTAGCGGATGAGGCTGGAACTTGGGTGGCCACTCGACCATGCGGAGATGCATGGCAAGAGCCGAACAACCACCCCGCACTTTGAGAAGAGAAGGGTTTTCTTGAGCAACTTGCCTCTTATGAGCACGCTCCATGTTGACACAGTCGTCCTGCCTCATGTAATGGTGGTCGAGCTCCAACCGGAGGTCCTTTGTCGGGAGCCTTGTCACCCCGTGAGTACGGTGAGCCCCGGAGGGCAGTAACATCACTTTCTGGGGGGCGCACATCTACTGAGTTGCGATGCCTGAGAACCAAGTCTACCGGACAAGGTCTTGTTTCGAGAAGGTGCCTGCCCTACATGGGGCAAACCTTGGTTGTTGATCGCATTGGCTGTAGCTGCAACCAAATGCTCAATATCAGAGCACCATTGTTCCTGCGTGGCTCGAGGAGCTCCTGGCATTGGAGGGTGCTATAGTAGAGTCCGCGTTGCGTCCAGCGCGTTTTCGGGGTTGTTCATTGATGTTGTGACCAACTTGAAGTCACCATCCTGTTGTCCAGCGTTGGATGCTGGAGCAGGTGGTGGGAGTGGTGCGACGCTTGCCGGAGCAACAACATTGGTTCGCTGCTGCACATTGGAGGGATTTTCCCCAACATGCTCTACAGCTGGTCCGTTGGATGAAGCGGCAGCGGAGTTCACCATCTTGAGATCTTGAAAGTGTGCCCCCCTTCCTAGCGCGCCAAATGTCGAAGTGTTAACTAGGACAATTCCCCCGATACTACTAAGAAGTGGCCCGTGGAGGTTCGTATTCGGTTGGGGCGCTAGTCAAGATTAAGAACAAGAGGTGAACACTGGGAGTTTTACGTTGTTTGGGCAGCATGTGTCGTAATACCCTACTCCACAGGGTTTTGTGTATTGTATAGGTGTAAGTAAGCCTGAGCTTGGATGTGTGTCATATGACCTGTCCTTTTTATCGCGCAGTGCATCCCTTTTTTATGTCAAGGACTAGCTGTTACAGTGTGTGCCTGGTCTGACAGTTGGCACTGGCTGTAATCACTACCCTATACACGATCTATAGTGTTAAGGGTGGTTAATAGTGTGATAACGTGTCTTAACAGTACCGTTACCAGTCTTCATAGTCCTCTGATCGTGTGTCATTAATATATCATTAATGTTGTGTTAACCAGGTCTTGTAACGGCCAACTGATAGCCCTTGAATGTTCGCGCCATTGGAGATCCCGTTGTCTTCCTGTTGCAGACTTAGGTACAGGCGTGTGACATGTGGAAGCTCTGGAGCTTCCCTCTACTGGGGATAGGTCCGGTGCTATTGGACACTTGGCAGTGACGGAGCTTTCCTGAGGAGGGACGCAGGTCTCGCTCTGTCGGACATGTGGTAGCACCAGAGATACCCAAATGAGGGAGGCGGGTCCAACTCTTCTGGACATGTGGCAGCGCTGGACCCCCCTATGGAGGGAGGCAGATCCAATATTGCGAGACGCGTATCTCCTTCGGACGTCCGCCACCTAGACAAAGGAACTCCATGACTTCGTTTACGGTACCAAGGGGTACCCGGTACTCAGGGTACCAACAGATGATCTTTAAAAGCATTTAAAAGTGATAATGGAACTGAATTTAAAACCAATCATTTAATCACTTTTGTGCTGAAAATGGAATACATCATTAATTTTCTTCACCATATATACCTCAACAAAATGGTGTTGTAGAGAGAAAGAATAGAACCTTAATTGAGATGGTTAGGACTATGCTTGATGAATAGCAAACATCTAGGACGTTTTGGGCTGATACAATTGCAACCGCTTGTTATGTCTCGAATTGAGTTTTCTTGTGTGCTAAGCTTGGAAAGACCCCATATGAGATTCGGTTTGGGCATAGGCCTAGTGTCACACACTTTAGGGTCTTTGGTTGCAAATGCTTTGTTAAGAAACATGGTAATATTGATAAATTTGAAGCTAGATCTATTGATGGCATGTTTCTTTGTTATCCATTTCATACTAGAACTATTGATGGCTACTGTTTACTTTTACTTAACACTTACAAAATTGTGGAGACTTGTGAGGTTTCTTTATGATGAAGCTAGCCCAGGTACTAGCTCTAATATTGCAGGCCAAGATGCATATCCGCAGGGGGAGTATTTCTGTTGAAAATGAGGAAGAAGTGGTGCTGCTGCCCGAAAATTCAGCAGCTAATGACATTGTTCCAACTCCTGATTTTGATTCACAACCAGCACTGATAACCACCATTGCTGGTCCCGATTGTCCTCGAGTCACAAGCTCATCGATTTGTGATGAACATGAAGAAGAAGCAGCATGTGAAGTGTATACCCCCTTCCAGATCTTGAAAAGTCATCCTTCACAACAAATTATTGAAAGCTTGAACTAACGAGCCACACAGTTCAGGTTTTTCAATCCAAAGTCTCATGCTCATTTTGCTTTGTTGCATCTTTTGAACCCAAAGATATATCACACGCATTCACTAGTGAATCTTGGATTATTTACATGCAAGAAGAGTTAGAAAATTTTGTAAGAAATAATATTTGAAAATTGTACTTTCACCTCATGATCACACATTAATTGGAACTAAATGGTTGTTTAAAAATAAACAAAGTGGCGATGGGGTCGTGGTTAGGAATAAGGCTAGGTTGGTTGCTCAAGGTTTCGCACAAGTTGAAGGTCTAGATTTTGATGAAACTTTTGCTCTTGTTGCTAGGTTAGAAGCCATAAGAATTTTATTAGCATTTGCTGCATCTACCGGTTTCAAATAACATCAAATGGATGTGAAAAGTTCTTTTCTAAATGGATACATAGATGAAGAGGTTTATGTTAAGCAACTACCCGAATTTGAAAATACAAAATTTCATAATCATATTTACAAACTGTCGGTATCCTGGGAACCGTACACCCCTTGAGATTACAAAGATCTCGGGTGAAAGTCATCTACTTGATTTGAGGACCTTCGGAGGCCCACATGTCAGACATAACCGGACCCGCTTCTCCAACATGGTTAGTCCCAGGGTCGCCACGTGTACTATCAAATCGGAGCTACCGCCCACAAGGGGGAAGCTCCGGGCTATGTACCGAAATGGCACCCCCGGATCTAACCCCAGACCGAGGGAAGCTCCAGAACTGACACGTGTCAGGTAGCTCCGGAGCTATCTGTTTCCCATAGTATGCTCCGGAGCTGCCATGTGCCCAACCGTCGGATCTTCAGCCTCTAACCTCCATAAGACTCCACAACGGCTCCGGATCTTCAAAGAGGAATAAAGGAGTTCAAGACCCGATCAAGTGTCATTAATACTATATTAATGACACATGATTGGACGACTTTAATTACCAGTAACGGTGCTGTCAAAGCCCATAACTCGGTCATTAAGGGCAATTAAACGTGTTGAATGTGTATCAATATCAGTAACCGCTGGGGCCACATGTCGGGCTGGGCTAACTTGTAACGGCCTGCCCTTGTACTATAAAAGGATAAGCCGATGATACATAGGGTATTACGCTCCATACACTCTCTGGACACACGCAGAACACATAGATGCGACACGCTCACTCTACACCCTGAACTCACTTTGAGCTCAGACAACCAATATAACACCAACACATCCCGTGGAGTAGGGTATTACGCTCTTGCGGCCCGAACCACGTAAATCTCCGTGTCTAGTGTGTCATTTACACTTCACCTTCTTGAATCTCCGCGCGCCCACACCGAACCTCAAACTCCTCTAACACTTTAGTAGTGTCGGGAGATCTTCCGGATCAAAACCACCGACAGTTGGTGTGCCAGGTAGGGGGCGCCTGAGATTTCAAGAATGGTGAACTCAGCTGCTGGATCATCCAACGGTCATCCTACTGTTCAAGTTGTTGGGGGCAATCCCTCCAATATGCAGCCACCAGCAGGAGCCTCAGCGCCAGCAGGAGTCACACTAGCACCACCGCCGCCTCCACCAGCAAATCAAGTTGGACAACGCGATGGTGCACCGGCTTCAATCACTGCGTCGGCGAATCATGACAACCCAGAACACGTGCTCCATGCAGCACGTGCTCTTCTCCAACGTCCACCACCTCCGAATGCATCCCGGGATGCACTCGAGCAGTGGAGGGCCGATGTGGAACATTTGGTTGCAGCAGCAGCCGACCGCATCAGCAACCAAGGTCCTCCTCCTTCAGGACGGGCCCCGTCGCAGCGACGGACCTTGTCTGGCAGACTTGGTCCGCACGTTTCCAACAATAGGAGACGTGCTGCATCACAGCAGGTGATGTCATTGCCCTCCGGGGCACGACGCACTCACACGGTATCAAGGCTTTCAACTCATGACCTTTGGGCGGAGCTTGATCGCCGATACTGCCAACAAGACGGCCGAGATATTGAGCGTGCTCGTGAAAGACGAGAAGCTCAAGACATTCCTGCTCCTGAAGGAGTAGGAGGAGGCTGTTCAGCCCTGGCCTTGCACCTGTGTATGGTCAGGTGGCCACAGAAGTTCCGGCCTCACCTGCCGGAGAAGTTCGACGGGACCGTTAATCCTGTCGAATTTCTTCAGATTTACTCCACTGCTATCTTGACAGCTGGAGGAAATGAGGCCGTAATGGCCAATTATTTCCCAGTGGCTTTAACTGGGACCGCTAGGTCCTGGTTTATGAGCCTTCCACCCAACTCCATCAACAGTTGGGAGGAGCTGTGCTGGCAGTTCACCGCCAACTTCGGGAGTTCATACACCCGACTAGGCACTGAATTGGAACTTTTTGCAGTCGTGCAAAAAGGGGGAGAATCCTTGCGATCATTCATCCAGAGGTTCTCTCATGTACGAAACACTATCCCTTCTATCTCTAGCGCTTCTGTCATTGTGGCATTCAGACAGGGTGTACAGGATAAGAAGATGTTGGGGAAACTGGCGATCAAGGAGATCACCAGTGTCACGGAACTCTTCAGTTTGGCCGACAAATGTGCCAGAGCTGCGGAGGGTCGTGAAATGCACTCCAAACCAACTCCGGAGGATCACAAGAAATCCTCCAAAGAAGAAGCCGCTACCTCCGGGAGTGGCAAGAAGAAGAAAAAGACCAACGGCAAGAAGAAGCCATCGGTCGGTACATCCAATGATGCAGCTGCTGCAGCTCCGGGTGGCCGGGGGCCACGCCCCGAGAAGCGACCTTGACCATCTTCTGAAGACGGTGGCAAACCCAAGGTGTGGTGTCCAATTCACAAAATAGACAACCACAGTTTGGAAGACTGTCGGGAGGTCCAAAACCTTGCTGAGCGCTACAACAAGCGTCGGGAAGAAGCTCCTATCTGGCAGAGGGAAGGAAAACAAAAAGTCAACAAAGCTCCAGCTGAAGAGGAGTTAGGTTTTCAGGATCCCAAAAAGGTCCTGAAGGCTGTCTACACCTCCGTCGACGACGATTCCGACGTCTCCAACAACGAGCGTCGGAAGACCATGAACACCATTTTTGGTGGATCATGGGACATCACCTCCCGCCGCGTCATCAAGACTATGCGTCAGGACATGGCTGCTGTAGCTCCTACAGCCAGGGCGGAGCCTCATCGGAAGTGGATGGACACAGCCATCACTTTTGATGCTTCGGACTGCCCTCGAAGCATGGTTGGAGCAGGTCAGTTACCTTTGATGGTATCTCCTACCATCAATAACATCCAGCTCCACCATGTCATGGTAGACGGAGGTTTGGGGCTCAACCTCATAAGCTTCGAAGCTTTTACCAAGCTTCAGCTCCGACCTTCGGATCTCCACCCCTCCCGACCTTTCTCCGGAGTAGGTCCGGGAGCCATTACCCCACTCGGAGCTATTACCCTCCCTGTTACCTTCGGGACCCGGGAGAAGTATCGCACCGAGAAGTTGGTCTTTGACGTTGCTCAGATCAACTTACCCTTCAATGCCATCTTGGGTATGCCTGCCTTGTACAAATTCATGGCAGCTGCTCATTATGGTTACCTGGTGTTGAAGATGCCAACACCAGTAGGCGTTCTCCGGATCCGCGGAGATCGTACCGCCGGAGTAACTGCTCTGGAACAACTCCATGCGCTCACTACGGCGCAAGAGGAGGACTCCAGGCAGGAGCAAGCTCCAAAACCCCCGAGCATTCGTCAGCGAGGCTCGACTTCTGCACCTCGTGTGCAGCCAAGCGGCGACACCGACATTCCCATCAAAGTTGTCCAAATCGGTTCCGATGCCGCTCAGACCACCCGTATATCGGGAGGATTGAACGACAAATAGGAACTCGCGCTCATCGCTTTCCTCCGGGCTAATGTCGACGTGTTTGCGTGGCAACCGTCATAGATGACAGGGATCCCCAGGGAAGTGATTGAGCACAATCTGAAGATCTACCCCGACGCTCGACCTGTGCATCAGAAGCCTCGGAAGCAATCCGTAGAGCGACAGAACTTCATTCGACAAGAAGTGAAGAAGTTGCTCGAAGCTGGATTCATCCGAGAAGTCTTCCATCCAAAATGGCTGGCAAACCCAGTCGTTGTTCCCAAGGCCGGCGGGAAGCTTCGGATGTGTATCGACTACACAACACTAAATAAGGCATGTCCAAAAGATCCATTCCCACTACCTAGAATAGATCAGATAGTGGATTCCACCTCCGGGTGTGAATTACTGTGTTTCCTAGACGTATATTCTAGGTATCATCAAATCAGAATGTCTAGGGAAGATGAAGAGCATACCTCTTTCATCATTGTAGATGGATTGTACTATTATACAGCCATGCCATTTGGTCTCAAGAATGCAGCTTCAACCTTTGTACGAGCTATGTACAAAACCTTTGAAGAACTCATTAGAGACATAGTGGAAGTGTACGTCGATGACATCGTGGTCAAAGTCAAGAACAAAGAGTCACTCCTTGACACCTTGCAGGCTGTCTTCGATAAGCTGCGAGTCACCCGCACAAAGCTAAACCCAGACAAGTGTGTTTTTGGGGTTAGCTCCGGAAAACTTCTTGGTTTCCTGGTGAGTCACCGGGGCATAGAAGCTAATCCGGCGAGGATCAAGGCCATTGAAGACATGCGGTCACCAGCCCGCATCAAAGATGTCCAAAACTAACCGGATGTCTAGCAGCCCTCAGCCAGTTCATTTCAAGACTGACGGAACGGGCACTCCCCTTCTTCAAGTTATTGAGGAAGTTCGGGCCATTCCTATGGTCTGAAGAAGCAGAAAAGGCATTCCAGGAGCTAAAACAGTTCCTCTCTACCCTACTAATTTTGTTAGCTCCGAACCCTGGTGAGCCTTTGCTGCTTTACATTTCAGCCACTGACGAAGTCGTCAGTATGGTCCTGGTCGCGGAGAGACCAGAACTACCCCATACTCAGGAATCCAGACCCCTTCGGGAGGGTCCGGAGGATCCTGAAAGCGAGTCTGGGTCCCAGCTCCCAGACTTGAATCCACAAGAAGTCACTTTGGAAGACCCAAACCCCTTGGGGAGGGTCCAGGTCGCTTCTGAAGAAGCTCCGAGATCCTCCAGCCAGGGCCCGGAGGTCCCCGAAGAAAATCCGTATCCCTCCGGGAGGATCCGGGTCAGTGAAGAGGAAGCTCCGGGCCCCTCCGGGAGGGTCCGGACCATTCAGCACCCAGTGTACTTCATCAGTGAAGTACTACATGATGCCAAGACTCGATACCTAGAGGTGCATAAGCTGCTCTATGCAGTTCTTATTGCATCCAGGAAGCTTCGCCATTACTTCCAAGCTCACAAAATCTCGGTGGTGACTTCTTACCCACTTCGAGCAATCTTGCATAATCCCAACTCAACTGGGAATATTGCAAAGTGGGCAGCAGAATTGGCCAAATTCGATCTCGAATTCATTTCAAGGCAAGCAGTCAAGAGTCAAGCATTGGCAGACTTTGTTGCGGAATGGACTCCCTCTCCATCAAACCCTGGGGGCCCCAATGAGCAGAAACCGAAACACAAAGCTCTGGTCTTCACCGAGCCTCATTGGACCCTCTACTTCGACGGCTCCATGCAAAAGCAGGGGGCCGGAGCTGGAATCCTTCTCCTCGCACCAACCGGGGAGAAGGTAAAATCCATGGTACACCTTGACTTCAAGGCGACCATCAACATGGCGGAGTACGAAGCACTCATCTATGGACTAAAGGTGGCACTGTCATACAGTGTCAAGCAACTGCTGGTCAAGGGAGATTCACAGCTCATCATTAAGCAAGTGAAGAGTGAATGCTCCTGCAACAATCTCCAACTACCTGCTTATCTCCTTGAAGTACAGAGGCTTCAAAAGGACTTCGAAGTCCTAGATCTCCACCATGTCCAGCGTGCCCATAACGCTGAAGCCGACGAACTCTCGACGAAAGCGTCAACCGGAGCTCCAGCTCCTGACGGAACTTTTGTCCGGAGGTTGTCAAAACCCACTGCTTAGCCTGCCGAACTGAGCGAAGGGGGCGAGATCAGCATCCCGAAGCTGACGGTCCCGATGGCCCTGTTACCATGGCAGCCATCAAGGGTTGTAGGTGCTGCCGGAAGATCCGAGCAACCCAGCACGCAAGACTCAAATGCTCAAGTTAGTTCCGATGCATGGATCTCGGAGGTCTGGAACTACTTGGAAGACAACATCCTTCCTGACGATGATGTATCCGCTGACCGGGTAGTCAGATTGGCTAAAAGATACACGTTGGTAGAAGGGGATCTCTACCGGCGCGGTGCCAACGGCATCCTAATGCGGTGCATCACAAGGGAAGAAGGCTGCGAGCTCCTCGCAGAAATCCATGGAGGCGAGTGTGGGAACCACGCGTCTTCCTGCACGCTGGTTGGTAAAGCCTTTCGACATGGCTTCTACTGGCCTACAGCACTCCAGGATGCAACTGAGCTGGTGAAGAAATGCGAAGCATGTCAATTTCATGCAAAGCAAATTCACACACCGGCTCAGCCCCTACAAATGATACCTCCTACATGGCCCTTCGCTGTGTGGGGGATGGACATCTTGGGACCTTTCCCAAGAGCCGTCGGAGGTTACAAGTTCCTGTATGTCGCCATTGACAAATTCACCAAGTGGCCAGAAGCAACTCCAGTTGTGACAATCAACAAGCAATCTGCTATCAACTTTTTGCAGTCCATTGTATGCAGATTTGGAGTCCCAAACAAAATCATCACTAATAATGGGACCCAATTCACAAGCTCTGCATTTCAAGGATATTGCGAAGACCTCAGCATTCAAGTTTGCTACGCCTCCGTAGCTCACCCAGCAAGCAATGGCCAAGCCGAGAGAGCAAATGCTGAAATCCTTAAAGGATTCAAAACGCGCACCTATGAGCGCTTGAAAAAACATGGAGCCAACTGGATTGAAGAGCTTCCGCCCACTTTATGGGCCAACAGGACAACTCCAAACCGGTCAACTGGAGAGACACCCTTCTTCCTGGTGTACGGAGCTGAAGCAATCCTTCCTCCGGAAATCACCTTGGGGTCACTCCGGGTCCGGACCTTCGACGAAGCCACGCGGGACCAGCTCCGGCGTGAAGACCTTGACCTCCTTGAGGAGGGAAGGTGCCAAGCAGCTGTTTGGAATGCCCGATACCGCCAAGCCCTTCGGCGCTATCATCAGCGGCATGTACACAACCGACAGCTCGAGGAAGGCGATCTGGTTCTACGGAGAATACAATCCAAAGAAGGGTTAAACAAACTCTCCCCCAGCTGGGAGGGACCCTTCTGAGTGATTAAAGTATCCCGTCCCGGAAGCGTTCGCTTGGCTACCGAGGATGGGACACCTCTCCCAAATCCTTGGAACATTGAGCACATCCGTAAGTTCTACACTTAACATCACGGAGGTGAGTCTGTAGTAACTTGAGGTGTATGTTATAGAGTCATTGTACAGAGTCGGGTAGTTCCTCCGGGAGAACAGCCGGACCTTTCCCGGAAGGTCCGCAAAGTTCGTGCAACACCTGTCACAGTCTCAGGACTAAAAGTGTCGCTAGCTACCCTGGGTTAAACGAGAAATGAAACACGCTTAGCCTGGTTCCGTACCCTAAGAGTGTACTTGTTTCCCCGGTACCCCGGACCTATAATGAAAGACATCTTCATGTGAAACAGGCTCCACGTGCATTTATTTTGTACAGGCTCAACATTTTTTATTTTTCTCTTTCTTGTCTATAACAAAGACATGCAATTCTTAAGAAATTTTAGTTCGACCGGTTCATATACAATTCGAGTTGTATTGTCGATTCTTTTGGATTCAAATATTGTTCATGGCCCACTCACCTGAATGCCGCCAAGCCAACCTAGGGCCGAAGTGTGCTATCGGCTTAGCATGGTCAAGCACCCTAAGTACACCACTCTACATACACCCCGGCAGGCCGAAGTAAGGCGGGTCCAAGTACAATTGGATCTGGAAGAAAACATAACGCATTCGGTTGTATTTAGAATCGCGTTTGACCTAAAATTTTCTTGAGAATCGTAAGCCGCGACGAAGTTATAGGCAAGAAACGAATTTTACTATTTTTCTTGGCTTCAGTGTTCAGGAAAAATAAAAAATCTACGTTGATAGAGAAAAGTCGGAGCTAACAAAGCTCCGACACCCCTAGGTGGCTTGAATCGATGTTAAGCATTGAAAACGAGCATCACCGGAGCAACCAAGCTCCGGTAGAGCCAGGGGGGCCAGCCGTCGATGCTAAATAAATGATAGTGAGAAGACCCCACAAACGGAGTCTGCTGCCAACAAACTACGTGTTGACAAAGGTCACTGCCGGAGCTACTAGCTTTGACACCACGGAGGACTAACTATCGATGCTCTACGCGTTGATAGGGACTATTGTCGGAGCTACTAAGCTCCGACAATAGACAATGCCGGAGCTTCTAAGCTCCGACAACCTTAGGGGGCCTTCACTATCGAAGACTTCGGACCTACACTCTACAAGTTTGAAGCAAATGAGTCTTCAACAAAACACAATATCCTCTTGGTACATGTTCACAATCAAATTGTGTACATCTACCAGGGGGCCAAGTGAAGACAAAAGTGTTGAAGACAAAAAGTGAAATTCACAAAAATTTGGGGATTTCATTCATCTGGAGATAAGGGATTACAAAATTGAGGAAGAAAAAGAGAGAATACAAGTGGTAGCTATGGGGATGGTCCTATACCCCATGGAAGAACTGGGCGACCTTCTGGGCAACCTTCGACATGTTGGCTCGGGCAGCTTCACCTTCTCCTTCAACGGGACCTTCAAGCACTGGGTCCAGAGGGAA
Source organism: Tuctoria greenei (assembly GCA_036927565.1). Lineage (NCBI taxonomy): Eukaryota > Viridiplantae > Streptophyta > Magnoliopsida > Poales > Poaceae > Tuctoria > Tuctoria greenei. Next base: position 66,488,658 of record JAYESD010000006.1, read on the forward strand.
TTGGGGATTTCGGCTGGTGTAGCACGTCAGCACATACTCTGCGACGTTCTTCGCCAGGGATTGCCCCTCAACCTCCAACTGGTCCGCGATGACGTCGCCCACCTTGGAGAGTTTGCTACCTGCCGAGCTCAACGCCTGTAATGCCAGGTCCGGCTCCGGCTCCGAATCATCCAGACGCACGGGACTGAAGCCCATCGGTGTCAGCGTGTCGTTGGCCTTGCCCAGGAACTCCCAAATCTGTAGGGAGTCCGCAGTCCTCAAGCCCTTCAACTCTTCCAAGGATCTTCTGGTCGCCACCAGTTCAGAATTCTCGCGAGCGAGGCACTCAACTTCTTTGGCATTTTGCTGAATCTTTTCAGCAACTCGCTTCTCGAGTTTTCCGAGCTCCTCCTCCCGGAGGTGGATCTTGTTCCAGCGGTCAACAAGGTCCTTCTCCCCGCCCCTCACTTTCTTCTCCCTGGCTGCGATGGCACAATCTTGCTCGTAGAGTTCCTGCCCCCGCACCCAGGCCTTCTCCTCCTCCTCAGTGCAGCGCTCTTCCAATTTCTTGGCACGCTCCTCAAGGCCCTTGTCAGCCAGAGCCACCTTTTCGGTGAGCTCCTCCTCCCTCCTCAAAACGTCATCCCGCAGCTCAAGGAGTTTCTGCTCTTCATCTTCGAGCCTTTTCTCCCTCTCCTCAAGTGCCTCCCGGCGCTTGATGAGAGTAGTGTTAATGGCTTCCAGCCTTTCTTGGCGTTCATCAGCCGCACTATTAGCTGCTTTGGCCTGCTCATAAATGGCCCGGGATTGAGCGTCGAGGGCGTGAGTCATGCTCTCCCTGTCATCCAATAATTTGCCCCAGTATTCCAGGCAGACCTTCTCCCGCTTGATCCATTCTTTGTCATTTGCTAGCCTCGACTGTGCCAGCTTGGTCTCGAAGTAGAGCCGGTTACGCCACCGCCTAAGGGTTTGGCGCTCCTCTTCAAGAGCCTTGCTGTCGTGGAAGAATGCCAGCTGAACTTGACACAAACTGGAGCAGGCGTTGTCAATAGATAAGAACAACGGGATAGGTTCCGGACCTGCTGGGATCTCCTCCGCTAGTTCCAGTGGGTTTTCAGTTACAAAAATTGGGTCCCACTCCACAAGAGTGATCCCTTGAGCCTCTATGGCACTAGGGCTGTCCTTCGGGATGGCCTCAGTCGCCATTGAGGAAGGTCCCGCTGATGAAGTTCCAACCTCCGGAAGTGGTTCCGAAGGCCCCGCCGCCAGGTCTTCAATTGCCCCCTCAAGCAGGGGGCCAGCAACCTCTTCTGGGCACTCTGGCTCAGCCGCAGGAAAATCCGGTGTCGTCACTCCCGAAGCAGGAGTTGCTTCTGGCTCCGGCCTGAGCACCTCCTCTACTGGGGGCTCGAGCACTGACGCCTCTACAACAACCAGCTCGGGAGCTGGAAGATCTTCAACCTCAACCGGCCCTGCGGCCGGAGCTCCAACAACGACCGGCTCTGCGGCCGATGCTTCTGAGGTAGCCGGCCCAACCGCTGGGACTTCCTAAACATCCAGCGCGCACGCTGGGACTTCAATTACCTACGGCTCAACCGCTGGAGCTTCGACAATTTCCGGCTCTAGGGCCGGAATTACTGCTTCCTCCGGTTCAACGGCCGGAGCTTCCATCATCTTTGCACCAAGACCCGGAGCTTCAACCTCCGGGGCAGATGCCGCTGGCGCATCTTCTCTCCCGCGGTCCGGCGCTACCACGGGAGTCTCTGGGGATGAGTCGAGGTCCATGACCACGACAGCTGGCGCCGGAGCTGTAGCAGCTTCAGCCACCACTTGGGGCGACACCGGGACAGGAGCAGAAGCTTCCGCCCTCACAGCTTCAGCTGCTGTGGCTGAGGGTGGAGCCTCACTCCTCTTCTTGGGAACGCTGCAAATGATGGATGAAGAAACTTAAAAAACAATTACTACAACAAAACAACTGTCCAAGGTAAAGATTAAAAATTACCTTGGGAGGCTTCCGCACCAGCTTGCGCGGAACCTCTTTCCTGGGCGTTCTGGGCTGGTCATAGCCGCCGCCGGAGTGGAAGCTCCGGAAGGCTTCCCGGAACTTGTTGCAGCCACGAGCGTTTCCCTAGTCGAGGACCCCCTCAATCGGGAAGAACCTCCGGACCTAGAGGCCTCAACCGGCCCTGGTGCTGGAATCGCATGCCCGGAGCTAGCACCCCGGGAGGACGCCGCTGCGGGTACAGTCGCCGCGGTTGTAGAAGACCTCCCCCTCCGGGGAGAAGAAGCTGATGCAGAGGTGGCAGGCCTGACGGACCTTCCGTCGGCATGCTGCAGCTTCCTCTTCCGGCTCAAGGGTTCCTCTGCCAGCTCCTTGCCCTTGCCGACGACCTCGACCCTTGGCTTCGGGGCAGGGTCGGAGCCACCTTCAGAAACCCTAGAGATCGCCACCCTGGAGATCGATCTTCTCTCGATGACACCAAGGTCGTCAAGCACAAGCATCTTCCGCCGGAGCTCCCTGCTGAACTCTACTTCCACGTTCAGAGGGAGAAAAGCTGATGGCGGAGTCAAGTCGTCACCCGCGACGTCTATGCCGTGCTGGAACTTCTTGAGATGAAACTCCAAGGTTGTCCCCGCCATGTTGGACTTCAGCCCGGTCTCGACCCGGTCATCGTCCATCACGTTGTTGAGGGCCCAAGCGAGTTTTTCTCTCCTCTTCAGCGGTGCCCACCTGTTGACCAGGAAGTTGCAAAACATCGCTTTAGGAGTTAATCCTCCCTCCACGAACCGGCGGATCCTGGTCAGAGCAGGGTTGAAGGTGTCCGCCAGCACCGGAGCTTCACTCCAGACTGTAGTGTCAATGTTGGGGAGGCCTTCGGGCAGCTCCAGCCTCTCGTGCTCCTCCACCCGGATGACTATCCAGTCCTTCTTCCAATCATCCCACTTCCCAGAGGGAAACGACTGGAGGTACTTGAATGGGCACTTCTTGCGCTTCACGAAGTAGTAGAAGCCAAGGTACTCATTGCTCCTACCGGTGGTATGGATGGTGAAGAAGGCCCCAAAGAGTTCAATGCAGGGGGGATGCCCACCCACATCTCACAGAAGTGGACGAAGATAGACACAAGAAGAATGGAGTGGGGGCCAAGGTGGTATAGCTGCAGACCATAAAAGTCTAACAGCATCAAGAAAAAAGGAGGAAAAAGGTGGGATCAACCCCACCATGGCGTACGAAGAGAAGTACACCATTTCGCCGGCATGCTCCTTCTCGAACGGGAGCTCTCCCCCGGCGCGGACAAGACGGTTGAAGAAGTCTGGGGACCATCCCATGAGGGCTCGGACCTTCTTCAGGTCACCGTCGGTCTTCAAACGGCTCTCGCAGAGACCCAACTCCATCGCATCACAGCAAGGCAAGAGAGGAAAAGTGAGCACAAGTTGGGAGTTTGAGCGCAAGATCAGATGAGAGGCGTAAAGAACTCCAGATGGTGCGCGCCTTCCTTCTTAAGTAAGCCCTCGCAACGCTTGGATGGAAACCGCAAAGAAGTCGAAAATACTACTAAAAATCCTACCCTACCGATGACAAGAGGGCCTGGGACCACTCTGACGATCGAGTCGAGGTTCTTACCTAGGCGAACGGTTGTCATCATGAGGCGGGAAGCCCAAAGGCGGCGGCCTGACAGGGCGCGCGGAACCGATACAATTTTCGTATCGGGAACTGGCGACCTTCAATTGTCTGAGATCCGCACGCCAAAGATCTCATCTGCCGCACACAGGATACGCCACACGGCGAGGATTTAACTCCAAACCATCGCCAACGGCACATCCGAAGACCTTTGAAGACTCAGTTCAAAAGTCATGAGGATGGACCCACCTCCGGCGGAATGACTTCACCCAAGGGGTCTTCCCCAGAGGTGGGCCCAAGGGACCACTGTCGGTATCACTGTCGTCATTTACACTTCACCTTCTTGAATCTCCGCGCGCCCACACCGAACCTCAAACTCCTCTAACACTTTAGTAGTGTCGGGAGATCTGCCGGATCAAAACCACCGACACAAACTATCCAAAGCTTTGTATGGTCTTGTAGGAACAAAGAGCACATGAAAAGCTACCAGTGGTGGTGAATGGTACATTTAAACTTTTTCACCGGAAGCTATGAAAACCCCTCAACAGAAAACTAATCTGATAAAGAAACTGTGTGTACGACAAATCTAGATGGGTTCAACCATGAAAAACTAGTATATATTGTAGATAATCAAGTAATAGAGACACCACAACAAGGATCAAGGGAAATCGTCGAGTAAAACTCAACTTATGACTAAAACCCTGAGCGAAGGTCAATCTGTTCTAACAGAGAGCAAACAGATCTACTACGCTGCAAAGAAACTAGTGTAACTCAAAACCCGCCAAACCAATAACCGTGAAATTTTCACATATTATAGATAATTTAGTTTTGAAGACAACGAAAAAATAATAATGTCGATTGGAGTAGTAAAACGCGAGTTACGATCAAAACACCAAAGAAAGGTCGGGCAGCACAAAAACTCGACGAGAAAGACTGGACGAAAACAAGTCGGACGAAACAGGCACCAAAGCTCCTCTAAACTACAAATTTTTTATTCAAAGAAAACAAGAGTAACAGCCCAAAGTCGTCTCCCACAAGCTATGGTCTCTCTTGCTTATGTAACCGGCCCTTAGGGCAACTCAATCCTGACTAGGACAACTACACTCAGTTTCAACTGAATCTTTCTTTAACTACTCAAGACTCTTCCATACTCAGATAGAAGCAATCTTAAAACTTCCAAACACCTCAAGAACGTCCTAGGCATTCCTAAAACAAGTCAACTTCATGTACCGCACCAAACCTAACCAAAACAAACTCAAAACTTTCCATAAATGAAACATAACCACCTCAGCCGCAGCCTGAGGCATAATCCAGCCGGTTTGACCTTTCTGGCCAGATCTTCACTTCCATATCTCTTCATCACACCTTGGAGCAATGTTGCCACGTCTATGCACCCCTCTCACACGTGCAAACACTTTGCAATGACGTCCAAGATACCTTCATATGCATTGTTCTTGAACGAAACATGTTGTGTGACCTCCCGATCAAATCAACCACAATTCTTGTCGAACTTGGTGTTTGAACCTCATCTTCTTCCTAAGACTAGTTCAATGGATACCATCACCAGCCATGTCTTGACCTCAAGCAACACCTGCACATGAACAAACAACCAATCTTTGCGAGCGCAAGTCCTCATCTTGACTCTCCTTAGTCCGAAAAACATAACACCTTATGTGAGCACCTCACATAAGCATCTTGCAAACCATAGCAAAATGATATCAGCCATAACCATCAAAACACACCAAAACATAGCAAATGAATACTAAGCAAACATTCCATAACTCAAAAGGCTAGTTTGAAACATTACAAGTTATAAAAAGATCCGCAGGACAACTATTTCAGCAAATTAAATTATTAAATGGACCAAAAGTGGCACTGCAACGTAAAGTAAAAAGATCGGACATTCCAATCCCAAACTCGCGTGCAAATAACGTGTCAAAAAGTTCGAACAGTCCTAACCAAGTAAAGAGTAAATGTTACTCCCGAAAATATGTTTGTAAAGATCAACCGCGTCGACTCACGTGCAACTCACGTGACTGAAAGTTCGGACAATCCGAAACCATTGAAGGTAACGTTACTCCCCCAAAACACATTGAAAAGTTCAGATAGTACAAAACTATTGAAGGTAACATTACTCTCAAAATGCACTGAGACAAGTTCGGACAGTGTGTGTCGAGGTGTGTCGATGTAAGCTCAAAACTTTGAATGTAAACCTTCACTTTTATTCTAATTGACAATATATTCAGCACACATAGGTCTCATAATCTCCCACTTGATGAATGCATTGGCAACACCACTTACACTACATGCGTCGACCAACATAACTTTCGTCGGCCAGCCAACGAAAGTAATATAACTTACATCGGTCGATGGAGACCAACGTAAGTTAACTTACTTTTGTCGGCTGTCGTACCTCAGCCGACGTAAGTTCAATGGCCGATAGCAACAAACCTAAACTTACGTCGGTCGGGACCCGCAGCCGACGTAAATAAGGAGGTCGTCAGAAGTTACACTTAACTTATGTCAGCCTTGAGCGCAGCCGACGTAAGACTATTGGGTCGACGTAATTAGTTTAATTTAGCCGATGTAAGTAGTGGAATTTAACATACACACGGGCGCCACTTCTTTTTACTTAATTCCCTGCGCGCCGCTTCGTTATTCTTACACCACCGCCGCGGCCGACGCTGCCGCCGCGCCCGACCGCGCCCCACCCTGCCACCCCGATCGCGCCCCACCTCCAGAGTGCCGCCGCTCGCCAGGTATGGCTCCTCTCCACCTCCCTCCCCCCTCCATGCCAATCTGCACCTCCCGGAGCCCCCCACACTACCCCTCCCGGAGCGCCCCCCCCCCCCCCCCCCCCCGCCCCCCTGCCCCCACACTCACCCTCCCTGTAGAGCCCCCCACCCACCCTCCCCCTCCGCGAGCCCCCCCCCCCCCCCCCCCCCACCCTCACCCTCCCCCTCAATTCAAGTGTATGAAGTTTCAATAAAATTTGAATTTAATTGTTTAAATTATGCTTAAATTGATTAATTGTTTATTTAATTATGCTTAAGTGGTTATTTTTCTTAATTATGCTTATGTTGCTTAGTGTACATTACGCTTAATTGGTTTAGTGTAGATTATGATTAATTCTTTTAATTATGCCTATATGCTATTGGGGCATGAGGACACGGGCCGCCGACCGTCGGGGTGCTGCGGTGCCGAGGGTGGCCGGCGTGAGGGAGGTGCGATTGGGGCTCCGAGCTCAGGGGCCATGAGAAGGGTGGCGTCGGTAGCGGCCAGCTGTCGGGTGTCGAGGCATCGGGGGTGGCCGGTGGTTCCAGGAGAGCAAGAGGAGGTGATGGCAGCATTGTGTGAGGAAGATAAGAGAGGTGGGTCATGTTGGCTGGAGATTGGTTAGTTGGGGACGTGGATTGGATGGTTAGATGTCCTCAGCGGGGGCATCCTGGTCCCTGATCAGCTTCACATAGCGAGAAGGGTGATGGGTCGCAACCTCCTCCGCCATTTTCTTTCTCTCTCCGTCTGTGTCTCTGGTTGGTGATGGACATGAGGGACGAGCCAATATCTTCCACCCCACCTCTCCTTAAGAGAAGAGAAGAGAAGAGAAGAGAAGAGAAGAGAAGAGAAGAGAAGAGAAGAGAAGAGAGGAGAAGAGAAGAGAAGAGAAGAGAAGAGAAGAGAAGAGAAGAGATGAGATGAGATGATAAAGTGAAGTGAGTGAATGAGTTGGACCTTTTGGTCAGGTCAATCCTGCCTGCCTCTGTCGTTCTCTGCTCGCAGTCCCAGTCTCCCACCTCCCAAGGGTCAGGGGCAAGGCACCTAGGAAGGAGATGCATGGTGAAGGCCATCAGAATCCATGAGGTCGCTCGGTGATGAAAATGAAATGGGAGTGTGTGAACGACTGCATTCCCTTTGTCTTTCTCACCACTGATGGTTGTCATGCCAATGCCATGGAGAAGGAGGAGAGGCGCGCGGAAGTCGCCGCCCAATCCCGATGGGCCACTTAGGTTCTGTTGTGGTCCATTTAGTGTGACTTTAAAGTATGCGTCTAAACAACCCGTGCGTGTGTATGGCGGACCCCGATAGACCTTGTTCACTATCTCTCTCATTATTTCCTCTATCGTGCATAAATTAATGAGAAACTAATGATAATTTGTCCGGCTTTAAACTACAGAGTCAAACATGGGTGAAGACCGTAGTTGGATGTATACTGGTTGGAAGAGCATAACTTGTGGTCACTCAGATGATTGGTACGCCAAGACAGAAGCTTTTTTGGAATGAGCTTTTTTGTTGTCAAATAGTGATAAGGCGCGGTGCCCATGTACTAAATGTTGTAATGAAACATTTTTGGACAAAGTGGAACTTACGATGCACTTGTGTAAAAACGGTTACATGTCGCATTATGAGTTGTGGAACTTCCACGGCGAGACAGCTTCTCAAGCTGTACAAGAACTGGGAGCGGACAATGATGATGCCATAGAGGTTGATATGATGGATGAGATGCTGGAAGCTATACGACCATAGCTTACGAAGGATCCTCAAATAGCGGAGGTTAAAGAGTTCTTTAGACTTCTCAAAGATTCATAAAAGCCACTGCATGGACACACTAAAATGACAATCCTCAACTTTGTGACTAGACTTATGGCAATTAAGTCCAAGTTCTTTTCTAATAACTGTTACAACGAGATCATCGATTTTTTCAACGATGCCCTTCCACATCCGTACAAAGTGCCTAAAGATATGTGTAAGTCAAAGAAAATTATTTCCGGTCGGTATGAAGTACGAGAAGATTGATGTGTATCTAGATAACTGCATGCTTTTCTGGAGAGAGAGCATGCCAATGAGAACAAATGTTTAAATATGGTCAACCGAGGTTTGTCGAAGTTGTTAATAATGATGGTGATATTGTGACAATGGAAGTCGCACGTAAGCAGCTTCGTCACTTACCCGTGACACCTAGGTTGAAGCGGCTGTTCCTTAAAAAAAACGACCAGACACATGAGATTGCACAAAGAAGGTGAGCGTCAAAACAATGGAGTCATGACGCACCCATCCAATGGTGAGGCATGGAAGGCACTGGACCGGTTCGATCCAGAATTCAGTTGTGAAGCGAGAAATGTTCGCATCGGGTTGGCGACAGATGGGTTCACACCGTTCAGCCCGAAGGCCACACCATACTACTGTTGGCCCGTCTTTGCCAATCCGTAAAATCTTCCAATGGCTTTTTGCATGAAGAATGAGTTCATGTTTCATAGCCTCATTGTACCTGGGCCGGATCATCCTGGGTCACGTCTCAACGTGATGTTGAAACCGTTGATCGAAGAGTTGAAAATGTTGTGGACAGGAGTCGAAGCTTACGACTATTACAAAAAGTAGAAATTCAACCTTCGAGGTGCTTATTTGTGGTCCATCCATGATTTTCCGGCATACGGCATGTTTTCTGGATGGAGCACTCATGGTCAGTTGACATGTCCGATATGTGCCTCGGATACCGATTGCTTTCGACTTACTCATGGAGGCAAGATATCTTACTTCGATTGTCATAGACGTTGGCTGCCTCCGAATCACGTGTTTAGACAACAAAAGAATGTCTTCAGAAAGAACACTGTTGTCACTAAAGGACCACCGAAATGTCTTAACGGGTCAGATATATCTGATATGTTCGACAAATTGGTGCCAGATGAAGGTCGTCATGGATATTTTGAAGGTTACAGAGATGAACATAATTGGACTCATATATGTCGACTCTGGGAGCTATCGTATGTGAAGTCATTGATTATAAGGCACAACATTGATGTCATGCATCAAGAGCGTAACATGGTCGAATGTATCATAAGCACATGCATGGACATGACGGGCAAAACAAGAGACAATTTAAAGGCTCGAAAGGATCTTGCCGAGCTTTGTAACCTTGAAACTCTTGAGCTCTCCGAAAATGGTGGTAAACCACGCGCTCCTTTCTGTCTTTGACCTAAAGAAAAGAAAGAAGTTCTCGAATGGTTGCAAAGGTTGAAATTCCCATATGGTTATGCAGCTAGTCTGAGACGAGCCGTGAATGTGAAAACGGGAAAGGTCATTGGGTTGAAGAGTCATGATTATCACATAATCATGGAAAGACTTCTGCCTGTTACGTTTCGAGGCTACTTTGACGATGCGGTGTGGAAGGGGTTAGCCGAGCTTAGCCACTTCTATAGGAAACTCTGTGCTAAAGAAATCACGCCAGAAATGATGACTAAGTTGGAGAAAGAGATTCCGGTACTTTTGTGTAAGATGGACATTTTTTTCCTCCAGGGTTATTCAATCCAATGCAACATCTCTTAATTCATCTTCCATTTGAAGCGAAAGTGGGCAGTCCCGTGCAATATAGGTGGAGGTATCATATTGAAAGATCACTCAGATATTTGAAACCAATGGTTTATAATAGGGCAAGGGTTGAAGGTTGCATCGTCGAAGCTTCTACTCTTAAAGAAGTAGGATACTTCTCAAGTGTTTACTTTGCAGAGGAACACAATGTTAATACTTCAACGATGCTGTACAATATGGATGAGCAACCTCCTTGTAGCGATCTCTCCATTTTTGCAACAAGAGGCACTACTGTTGGTTGTTACACTTCCTACGACGTTAACGAAAAAGAAAGGTGTGCTGCTTTCTTCTACATGTACGCTAATATGGATGAAATGGATGAATATTTCAAGTAAGTGTTTCTCCTACACTTATGCTTTTCAGCATCTTTTGCAACACATCTATTCTAAAAGGTTCTCTTTTACTGCAGTATGTTCGACAAGAAAAATTAGAGACATAGACATCAACCAACGAGCAAACAAATAGAACAGATTCAACGGGAAGGAATAAATGGGGGATCTAATTTTCTTTCCTGGTTTCGAGATCATGCAACGTTTTCTCGTTAACTTATCAATATTAACAATGTTTTTTTATAACTTAAGAATGCTTACGTTTTCTAGTAACTTCATATCTTCGACAGTGCAAAAAAAAAGCCAACGTCCATGAAGATTTACGACAACTATCCTATGGAGTGGTTAATGTTAGAAGCTATGGTTGATATGATGTCAACGGCATCCGATTCCGTACAAATCAATTTGAATCTCTTCATCCTCTCGCGGCAACATGTAATACTGGATTTGTGATGAGGGTAATCGATTTGCAAGAACGTGAAACTTATTACTACGGGATTATTAAAAAAATCCTTGAATTCACTTTCGTCGAAAACAAGACAATTCGAGTAGTATTCGTTGACTGCGAATGGTTTGATTCCATTCGTGGAATTTGAGTAAACGAATTTGGCATGGTCGAATTAAAACACAAGGAATGATTGAAAGGATTCGATTCATTAGTTCTTGCACACCGAGTAGAGCAAGTGTACTATGTACCTTATCCATGCAATAAATTCAAAGCTTGGTGGGTGGTACATAAGGTGAATGCTCGTGAGCGGTTATACGCTCCAGGAGATGATAATTACCATGAGGAGGCTGAGGTTGATGAGGTCTACTAAGAGGAAAAGTTGCTAGACTCCTTCTCAGTCGAGCCCGGTGTAGGACTGGATGACTTATTTGGAGACGCTCAAGATATCGATACTGGCACAGAAGTGGAAATAGAATCAGAATTGGAAACTGAAGAAATCAATGACTTAGTCGAATATCTTATTTACGAAAACAAAAACGATATGCGGAAGAAGAAGATCGATGGGCTGGTTTAAGGAGTAGGGTGCATGATCGTGATGTTGATGAATTTTGAAATTTATGAAGTAACGTTTTATTCACTAACTTAACATTAATTTTGTATATTATTAATCATTTATTCCTTGCAACAGGATGTCGTCGAAGGGAAAGGGGAAGGGGAAGCCAATGAGAGGGTTTGAGTCGCCACGAGACCCTTGCTCAGGGACCTCGTTACCTTTTGAGCCAACATTCCCTCTTTCTGGCGCACGCTCCACCCTCAGCTCACGTGCGCTTTCAGCGGATGGAGGTAAATTTAGTTTACAATAAAGTTATTTTATAAATTGTATTTTTTAATAATTATTTATTGTTAATCTTCTTTTTGTGCAGTCTGACTCAGAGTCTTCTCATTCTGAGTCAGAGGCTAGGGGGCCGGTACAGGAGCCCGAGTGTGAGGCTAGGGGGCCGCTACAGGAGCCCGCTAGCACTAGCCTCCCTTCAGAGCCGGCTAGTGCTAGCCTCCCTCTGCAGTCGGCTACCGCTAGCCTTCCTTTGGACTCTGGTGGTTCCGCATAGCCTTTAGGATCACAGGACGGGCGGCATCGCAGCAGAGGCGACGGACGAGGAGGACCCAGTTTGCGGCTCCTCCTCCGGTTACTTCTCAACGGATCACGATTCGTCCCATCAGAGACGGGTAAACAACTGTATATAGTATATTAAATATTAGATGTTGTTTTCCTTTACTTAATGATTTAATATATTTTGCAGATGTTGGTACGACCTTTCATTCACGGGGGCCAAGAAACACCACAAGCAGATTAACAGTGTCCTGGATGCTATCGTGAAGTTGCACTACCCCGGTGTCATTGACAGTTACCCTGCCCTGTCGTGGGATGACTACGCTCGTGTCTCTCACCCGGTCCATGGCACGGTTCAGGGAGTCGTGAAGCACGATTTTATGGTAAGTTTAACTGTTTTATTTTTTCAACTCGTTTGAATTGTTAATCCATATAACTTAAATGTTTGTTTGCTTAAAGCTGAGGTACCAAGTAGAGGAACCGGGCATGGAGGACCACGTGAGACGCGTGTTCCATTACAACGCTCGGAAGCTCACGACGGCGGCTTGTTCGAACGCCCGGATTCAGACCGTCAATGCGTCCTACAAGTGGCACCCCTGGGAGCAGGAGCAGGAGTATCAAAGAAGTCCATTTAGGAAGGACTCCGACGCGTACTTGGCAGAGGAGAAGTACGTGGATGTAAGTTTTTAATATTGTTAAATATTTACAATATCTATGCATGTTAACTGCATTGATGAAAAATGAAATATGTGCAGGTTAGTATTTCCTGGTTATAGGATAACATTGAGGCGTACTTAGATCTTTGTCCGTACTGGGCTAGTGAAGCTTTGATCGGTAAGTCCACAAAGGCTAGACAGTGTCACATGGGGTCCGAGGGAAAGCACAACTTTGGCGGCG